>JAYESA010000009.1:53968314-54642832 GCA_036927795.1 Iris macrosiphon
CCTTTCCTCTCTCTCTCTCTCTCTCTCTCTCTCAAACCCTAACCCTAGCTGCCGTCCCCTTCCTCTCCGAAATATCTAGATATTTTTCCTTCCCACCACTTCATGATTAATATCTAAGGGTAAACTTGTATTTAGTCCTACACCTCTTCAAATTAAATATCTTTCCACCTCTTCAAATTAAATATATTTCCACCTCTTCAAGTTTAATATCTAGAGAGGCTTACAAGAGAAGCTAACCCACCTCTATAAACACACCCCCACCCCTTCATTCATTTCACCCACTTCACTTCTTCTTCTCCACTTCATCTTCTCCAAGTCCCAAACCCTAATTTTCTTCCTCCACCATTCCAAATCAACTTTCTCCCTTCAACTGTCTAGCAAAGTTGGAACTAAAGCTTGGGAGCTCAAGTAGGGTTAGCAAGGAACACTACCAAGGAGAATTAAACACAACTATCCTTCCTACATCATTCATTAGAGAGGATTGTACTTGGGAGCCCTTCCCAAGAGGTAAACATTACTTTCCTTTAGTTCTATGGTAGAATAATTAATCTAAAACCCATAGGAAATTCACTAATCCCTAGGCCTAATTTCTAATAGTGATACTAGGTCCTAATAAATCCATAGTATTAGGTCACTAGTGTTTGTGTTCATGTGGTTATACTCTTTAAAATTAATTATGAACGAAGCCCAGACAATAGGTGGTTATACTCTCCTTGTGATTAAATTCATATTATAACTAGGTTAGTATAATTATTTATATAATTTGGGTAGTATGCAATAGTATGTGTTAGTGGTTGTGAAGCTTGGGATACCCTTTAGTTCATAAAGAATTATGTATCCTACTTGAATCCATGAGTAGATTTAATTGTGTTTCAATCTTGTGTCATACTTGGTAGTATCATGGGTATTAGTTTGTGTTAGATATGTGAGTGTGTTTTGTGTATCTTGAATATCAATTGGTATGTGTAGGTGAGTGTGTGTTAATTAATATAGAAGTGTGTGTGTTTATATATATATAGAGATATGTATAGAGAGAGAGAAGAGTGTGTGTGTGTGTAGATTAGTGTGTGTGTGTATATATATATATATATATATATATATATATATATATATATATATATATATGTGTGTGTGTGTGTGTGTGTGTGTGTGTGTGTGTGTGTGTGTGTGTGTGTGTATTTCTCACACACACACACCATACGGGGGGGGGGGGGGGGGGGGGGATGCAGGAAATAGCAGCAGCAACAGTAGCATTAGTGGCAGCAGCAGTAGTAGTAGCAATAGCAAGTAGCAGTAGCATCATCACCATCACCCTCATCAACTTAATCAAGGGTGAGAGTGTATGTATGTGTAAGTGAGTGTTAAGTGTGAGTGTTTAAGTGAATGAGATGTGTAGTGACTTTAGTGTCAAATATAGTTAGTGTGTTATGTATAAAATACAAGTGAGTATCCTATAGTGGGTTAGATGTGTTGTGTATATTTGGGTATGATTCATGACAAGGTAAGTGTCAAGGTAAGTTGGGTATTGGTTAGATAAGTGTTATGGTAAATACCAAGGTATTGGAATACCAAGGTATTGAATTAGGAAAACTGTAAGGGTTATATAAAGTATAATAAGTGAGTTATATATGCTACTTTGAACTATATAAACTATATTTTAGTATTAAAATATTTATTATATAGGTATCACAAGTAGATAATATTAAACCTATTATAAACCTACCTAGATAAGTTACCATTAGCGTACGCAATTGAACCTAGAAACCTAATAACTCAAGAGATAGAATAGACTTTGTTCCATTTCACCTATTGATACAATTTATTCATAAATAGGTTTCTTGGACTTGAATTTGTTACCAGACACATATCACCATCTCAGGACGGCAGGCGAGTACATTCTTTGATTGTTTTCAGTATTTTGATAGTTTCTATACTTCACATTTTAGATATATTCTACTTGATTCTCAAGCTTGATACACGGATTGGTACTTTATAGATTCATAGCTTGTATCGTGATTCTCATATTGGTCATGTTGCCAAGTTGGTCATGGTTATCGTGTTGAACATGTTGTTATTCATGTTCATGCATCTCGTGCCTACCTTGCGTAGTGATTTTTATGTTTCTAGAATCATTGTATTTTGACTAGAATCCATGAGTATTAGTCGGGAAGAAATACTAAGTAGATATGTGATCAAATCCATGTTTCAAGTTTCATGACTAATAGCAAATTATACCATTCACAGATGATTGTGCCGGACCTCTCTCTTGAATAATAGCTCATCGTATGATAAGCCAGATACCTAAGCGGGTCACATATTGAAAGTAGTGTTTTATATCATTTAGAGTATTTTCAGTCTTTCCTTTTGTCATTCCCGATACTTTGTTGTCACATATTGTGGTTTCTCGTTATTACTAGCTTTATCACATGTTGTAATGTCATGATTCAGATTTACAGTCTATTATATATTCCATGTCTATTAGTGTCTTATAGTCTCTACCATATATTGGAACAACTTTCATTGTATTGTACTTCGCTCCAATCTTGACTAGATGTTGTTGTAAATATGAGACGAGCTTGAGGTCCAGTGTACCACATATTACGGGGCCCAGGAGGACCTTGTAGCTGAGCTTGATCCTGCCCATCCGGAGGATCAGGGAGGCCTCGCAGCGAAGATCTAGACTGCAACTACTTTAGACAACTTATATAACACTATAATATTTGTCCAAATTTTGTCTCCGGTAGCCTATTGACTTATGTTATACTTTCGATTCTAGACTCTTTGAAGTTGTTTGACTTAAACTATGAGACTTGATATAAATATAGGTCTTAAGGTTCGTATTGTTCTTTCTGTTATTATCTTCCTTAGAAGTGTGATTTGAGTACTATGTTTTATTTCGTATATATTTGCGTGAGATGTTGGATAATTGTGAGTTACTAGACAACGTTCTACCGCCGACACTGCGACGTAGGCTGGACGTACCCACATACTCGTGTCCGAATTATCGGGTGCGGGTCGTGACATGTCGCCCGCTTCTGCCACCCACCGCCTAATACCTCCTACCACCGTTGCCGCCCCCATCCGCCTCATGCCGCCGCCTACTACCTGCACACCCTAGCCGCTGCTACCCCCCTTCTTGCCTCCCCCCTTAGCCGCCGGCCCCCGCTCCCTTAGTCGTTGTTGTACAAAAAATTGTTGAAGTCGAGTTTTTCAGAGAACAAACTATGATAGTTTTGCATAAATCTCTAACCCTCAACAACATCACGATTCAACATAGAGCAAACTGTGATAGTTTGTGTGAATCTTTGTTCCTGACTCGGTATCCACATTAGGATTTAATAGAGAGCAAACTTGTTTTGCCTGAATCTCTGCTCCTGGCTTGTGTGATCCATCTTCGATCATTGTCAAGAATGCGCAAGCTGTCACTGACGGAGTTGATGTGAATATCGAGTTGCGCTGAGCAATGATAGTCGAATCAAAGAACCTGAAGGATGCCGAGCATTGAGGTGAATAACAGTGCTAACACCACCAGTGTTGGAAACACAGAGACGGGGACACCGAGCACTGGTACGATGGTTTCATCGATTCGATCGGAGGCTGGATGGTCCGGATGGCTACTCCATGTGGCGCAAGAAGGTTGAGAAGACACTTGGAGGAATACGGTTGACACTTGGAGGAATGCGGTTGTCAAAGCATCTCACTTACAACCCTCCAATGAAGGATGATCCCACATACGAGCAGTGGGAGACGGACGATAGCAAACTTTTCACACAGTTGAAGAACTCGATGGAACCATCAGTTGAGAATATGGTACAGAACACGAATTCGATAAAGGGATTATAGGAGGTCCTAGCGACTACGTATGATGGAAAGCGTAATTTGTCTCGTATTTATGACTCGGTTGTCAGGGTCTACCGAGCTGATCAAGGGGACAAGTCATATCAGGATCACTTCTGAGCCTTTAAGGCCTTGACTGATGAGGTGGATTGTGTGTTACCTTTGACAACGGATCTCAATGAGACAAGTACTCAACGCAAGCAACTTTATCTCATGCCATACCTAGCCTCACTTCTTCCTGATGCGGATTATGCATAGTCTCAGATTATTGCTGGGGCTGAGATTCCAACTCTGATGGAAGCCTACTTTCGTGTCATACAGACAACGAAAGTAGTTGGGACCTTAGAAGCCAAAAACTCCTAGGAGGTCAACGAATCTCAGTAAGAACCTTCGATTCGACGTTTCTTACTTGGGAGCTCGTTTCTCCGATGACGGGAGCTTCGTTTCTTCAGGGACGGAAGCTCGTTTCCACGATGACATGATCGATTCCCATAATATGACCATAATTTTAAAGGAGGGCATAAATTTTGGGAGAGAAATTAGAAATTTTCAATACATATTTATCAAAGTACCAAGAAACTAAAGATTTCTTACCTTGACATAATAAAAAATTAACATGTGAATGATCTATCTGTAACTTTGAACTGAACTTTATAAATTCTAATAAATATTAAGATATTTATAAGTTTTGATAACAATAATTAATAAACATTAAAAATTTATTAGCGCACGCTCCCATCACGCTCCCAAGTTTAGAATCTTATAAGTAGTCGCGCTTTCCCGCTCTCGCCTCCGCTTCCGTCCCCGCTCCCGCTTCTGGCTTCTAAGGTTGGGACTGATACGAGCGTTAACACCTGCTGATCGATCTTCCTTTGGTGCTGGTCGTGGTGGATTCCAGTGGAGGTCGCGGTGGTAGACGTGGTTGCCAAAATGCTGGCCGTGACTATGGACGAGGTAGTGGCGGTCGTAATGGAGGACGACCAAGCATATGCTTCAAATTTTGCCAACCAAGACATTTTCAGTGTCAGTGTACCAAAGCTCATACCGCCAACGTTGCATCGGATAATCATGACGAAGAACGATCCGTGAAGACGACTTCAGAGACCTATGTGGAATTCGCTGAATTCCAAGCTCAGAGGAATGGTGGAGCCTCTATATCTGGGTCTACAGCTGAATACTCAGCGGAATGTGCGGTAAAACCTAAGCAGTGGTGATAGATTCTGGTGCATTTGATCACATGACAGGCGTGCAGACATTTTGTATGATTATGTATCTGTGGGTCGTATGACAGATATTACTGTTGTGAATGGTAATTCTCTGAAAGTTCATGTAAAAGGGGATACCCGTCTCTCCCAGCTTGCCACTCACTTCAGTTTTACACACACCTGAAAATCCATTCAGTTTATTATCCATTAGTTGGATTACTCATGACTTGTACTGCCCAGTAACATTTTTTTCTGATTGTTGTGTTTTTCATGACATAAAGAATGGGAAGACTATTGGTAGGGGACATGTGACCGGACGTTTGTACATGTTTGAATTGAATTTGTCTACCACCTGTGCCGGCGTGTCCCTCAACCCATTTGAGTTGCATTGTCGGCTAGGTCACCCGTCTACCTAAGCTCACCAGAAAATATGTCCATCACTAGATCTTCGAGTTCCGTTTAATTGTGAGTCATGTAGCTTAGCTTAGCATCATCGTGCATCTTATCCGGTGAGTTTGAATAAAGTTGTTTCAGCTCCTTTTGAGTTAATACATTCTGATATATGGGGTCCATGTCCTGTTGAGTCTGTGTTGGGTTCAAGTATTTTGTTTCTTTTGTTGATGACTACTCACGAGTCACTTTTGTCTACTTAATGAAAAATTATTCTGAATTATTTGATATCTAGTGTACTTTTTATACTGAAATAAAAATCTAACTTGGGATTTCTATTAAGTATCTTCGAAGCGACAATTATCGTGAGTATATATCTCGACAATTCACTTTCCATCTTGTCAGACATGGGATTATCTATCAAACTCTGTCCTTACACACCACAACAAAATGGTGTGACATAACGTAAGAATCATCTCCTCTTGGAAACAACTCAAGCCCTTATGTTTCATGATCGTACTCCCAGATGATTCTGGTCGAATGTTGTTCTCACGGCTTATTATCTGATCAATCGTATCACATATGTTGTCTTCAATGGCATTACTTCTTTTCTAGGTTATATTCCAACCTCATTCCATTTCCTCTACCCCTTAAATTTTTTGGGTGCTTGTGCTACGTTCGTGATACTCGCACTACTCTTTCTAAATTCGATTAGAAGGCACTCAAATGGGTGTTCTAAGAATCAGAAAGAGTATCGTTGCTTTTCTCCAACTTTGAGGTATATCATCTCTCGGGATATTACCTTTGTCGAGGATGAGTTCCTCTCATCCTCTCCGATTAAAGAATGTCCCCAACGTTTACCCAGATGAGAATTTTTTCTGTATCCGATTCAAACACATCAGTCACCCGTAAGGGTGCCCTCCCGTATCGGGTCAGTCTTACCGTCCCACAATCCGCAAACACCAGCTCCGTCATATTCGGATTCACCAGACATGCCTTCCCCCGTCGAACCAGTGTCGTCATCAGAGTCCTCCGGCTCCATTAATCAACCACCGCTTAATCTATCGACTCGTCCACGCCGTGCATGACGTGTCCATCCATTGTATGTTGACAACTACAAAGGGCTCGTGAGTCAAACTCGGTCATTGGTGGCTACTATTGATGGGATTCAGATCCCATATTTTGTCGAGGAGGGACTCCAACATCCTGGTTAGCACATTGCTATAGAAGAGGAGATGCGAGTACTACGGAAGAGCCGTACATGAGACTTGGTGGATTTTTCTTCTGCTAAGAAAGCGGTAGGTTACAAATAGGTGTTCACTATCAAAGTGAAATCAGATGTTACTTTTGATCGTCTGAAGGCTCGTCTTGTGACAAAAGAGTAATTTCAGACTTATGGTGTAGATTATTTTGAGACCTTATCCCCGGTTGCTAGGATGACCTCTGTGTGATTGCTTCTATCATTAGCTGTCCAATATGATTGGTCCTTACTTCAATTGGATGTGAAGAATGTCTTTCTACATGGGGACCGTGATAAGGAAGTGTATGTGGTGCAACCTTCTGAGTTCGTTGCAAGGGGGGATAAAGTGTCATTTGCGAAAGGCACTCAACAGCCTCAAACAATCACCTCGTGCTTGGTTTGGTCGATTTACACATAGTTATCCGGTTTGGTATGTACCAATCGAAGAAGTATCATTCGGTATTTTATCGATGGACATAAGCCAGACGGATACTACTTGGTGTCTATATTGATGATATCATGATTACGGGAGATAATAGTCAGTGTATTACCAAACTGAAAAAGTTTACCAAACTAAAAAAGTTTCTGGACAAGCAGTTGCAGACCAAAAATATGGGAGCATTGAAGTACTTCTTGAGCATTGAGGTCACACGGGACAAGCAAAACATTGTAATATCTCAGAGGAAGTATGTTCTTGACATACTAACATAAGCAGGGATGATACAAACTAAGGGAAGAACTTAACCCATGGATCCAGGAGCAAAATTACTTTCCGATGAGGGGATACTGGTGATCAATCCTGATATGTATTGTCGGCTGGTTGAAAAACTCAATTATTTGACAGTTATGACTCGCCCGGACATTTTTGTTGTTGTAAGTGTAGTGAGTAGATTTATGACTTCTCCACAAGTTCCACATTGGCAAGCTATTATCAGGATCTTGCACTATCTAACTCAGAATTCGGAGAAAAGAATTCGTATGGAGAATCATGGACATACTCGTCTTTGAGTGTTTTACTGATACTGACTGGGATGTGAGTCTTATAGATCGACAGTTTATATCCATCCGGCTATTCAGTATTTATTGGAGGAAATTTAGTGTCATGGAAGAGTAAGAAACATAGTGTGATCTCACGATCGAGTTCAGAAGCGGAATACCGGACTATTGCTTATGGCACAACAGAGGTATTATATTTGCAACATCTCCTAAAGGAGTTTGAGAGAAAAAGCAGGATCGGAAGCAGCAGATATGTGATGTAATAACCAGTCAGCCATCCACACCAATCTCGTATTTCATGAACGGACGAAACACATTGAGATCGACGTCCATTTCGTCCGTGATGAATACCAAAAGGGGTAATAACATTTCACTATGTGAGAACCGAAAATCAGATAGCAGATATCTTTATGAAGTCTCTTTTAGACCTCGTGTTCGGTTTCTTTGTAACAGGTTAGGCATGATTGACATCTATACTCCAACAGCCCAGCTTGAGGGAGGGTATTAAGTATTAGTATTATTAAGTAATATCTCAGCAAGTGTGGACCTATACGTAATATTCCTATTGCTATATATATGAGTCCAAAGTTTCCAAACCCTCACTTGAGGGATTAAGGGGTTTATTATTTTCTTCAAAGATCAATGTTTTAAATGTAGCCTTAAAAGTGACAAGGGAAAACACCTAATTTCTACTGCACAGCAAAAAGAGTCACAGAAAAATCATATACATTTGATGCAAATTTATATATAATGATGTCCTATCAAATATGTTAGCATCTAGGGTTTTAGGGTAAATTTTATGGAGGAATATGGGAAATTTATACAACTGAAATTAACATTTCAATCAATAAAAAATTGACATAGAAGAAAGCACATAATTCCTCAATAAAAGAAGCATTAATTTTGGTATCAAGGGCATAAATTTGACACTAATTACTCCATAGAACAGTAACATACAAATTTGGAACTTGAGACAGAAGTACGAAATATAGGGTTTGTAACAGGCTAATCTAGTGATAAGAATTCTCTCAACAAGTGCATTTGTTTAAGGGCTTGTGAATGCGTTTTGGTTTTCCCACAACTTTGGCAACTTCAGCCGTTTATACCTCTGCTTAGAAAACAGCATGGTATCAGTACTGATACTGGACCCTCTCATGAGTATCAATATTGGCAACTTCGGAAGTTTTGCCAGTATCAGAGTATTGCATTTAGTCACTTTAAAAAAAATTGAAAACTTTTAACAATTTAAAAACACTAAAGTTTTACGAAAATATAAATGGAAGGTTAAAATAAAAAAAACATAAATTACAAATTACATGTAGTTTTACATTGGCCTAGTGAGTTATTAAAAAAAAGACTACTTTCTATATGAAAATCCATAATTTAATATAAAACTTACCATATATATAGGTTTAAAAAAAACATGAAAAATGGAAATAAAAGCAATTCAAGTAAACATTTCGGCAATAGAAAGTTTGGTCATTTTGGCACTGATTCTAGAAGTTTCGACCACTTCAAGCCAATATTGCAAAAATTGGATAACTCCAATAAGTTTTTAGGGCCAAGACTTTCCAGCATAAGCCTAAAATCAAAATATTGAGCGAAAACGATTTTATCATGAAATTTGGGATCGATTCAGCTTAATTTTCATACGTACAGCTCATAGCTTCAATACATATGCATCGGCAGAGTTTAAACCGTGCTTTATACTTCCATAACTTTCCAAATCTATAATCTGGCCACTATTTTCGGAATAGGGGCACAAAGACTTTAACATGGTATAAGGGCCACCCAGTTCAAGCCGTGCCCCGAAGCACCATTTTCAGCATAATTTAGAAAAAATGTATCGTTGGGTTAACCGTATACTCTGCCCATAAATAAAAGAGTTATTTGTATTTACACCAACCCCCCCACCCACCTCACCCCCCCATCCCTAACTCTGTTTCCCTCTAGTATTAATTTTATTACGGTAAATACAAATAACACTTGAGAAAGGGATAAAATGAGGGTAGTAGTAATAAAATTAATAATGGGGGAAAACAAAATTAGGTATTAGTAATGGGGGTAAATACAAATACCTCTAACTAGAATGGGCACTCGAGCAGTTCTAAATATACAACCCTAAACCCTCCTAGCAACTCATAGAGTTTTTGATATATCTGTTCAAGGATAGATGAAGAATAAAATGAGACTATAACTTTGAGGCATGTTAGAAAGCGTTTTCCTTAAGTGATATTTGCCCCCTACTCAAATGAGTTTGCTAACAGGTTATAGACAAATCACTCCCTGGCTCCCAGGATACAACAAAGGAGAAATAGTTTTAGTTTAGCAAAAACTGAAACTTCTTTTAGAATTTGTTTCAGGAAACAGTTATGAAATTGATTGGACTTGATAATAATCAAAGAGAGGTAGAGGATTTGTATTGTTTAAGTCTATATAGAAACTCAACAAGTTTGAATTGTTGTGCAGATTCAAATGGATGCCAAAGCATCTGTTAGATGAATTGTCATGTCTTTCTGTAAAAGACTCTTCTATCTCAAAGGTTATGATATGACCTTTGGATATAAACTGATTCAACAGACGCAACAGCTAACAAGAGTTGGTTATTGCCAAAGGCTGCAACTGCTTCATGCTCTCATCTAATTCATTACTTCAAATATGATTTCATATAGTTTGAAATCTCAACAATCCTTCCCTATTTCACAGTATATGAAACTTGAACAGACAATATCATTATACATCTCTTTATCATAAAGTCAATATTACAATCTATCAACAGTTTTCGTGCAGCGAAAAAAATACTTAACCACTAACTTTAGCGGATACAATTAAAAAGCTGCACCGCTGCGCGAATCCACTTCTCCACCCCACAGTTGGGCATTCAACATGGGGGTGTATTTGAAGTTTGAGCAATACAAACTTCGACCTAATTTTATTTTTTTTCCAAAATTAGCAAATATGAAAAGTATTTGAAGATGTGTTGACTTGAGAAAGACCTGCAGGAGAAAGGGTCTGGCGAGGGCGTTGATCGCCGGAGCGTGCGCCCCTTCCTCGAGCAAATGCCGCTTGCGGAGGGCTCTGATCGCGCTCCGTATCGCCGCCCTCCCGATCTCTTCCCGGGTCCTGCAAAAACCCAACAAAACGATTTATCGTTAAAATTATGTAACAGTAGGAGGAGGAGAAGGAAGAGTGACATTTCTTACATCTCCTCCACTGGGTTTTGTTGAGACCATTTATGTATTTGACCCTCCTCTCTTTCTATATGGCAAATTATAAGGGCACTGCACATTTTACTCGGGGCTAGCCCATTTCAAAATTAGAAAAAATTACAAGTTTGCCATCATGAAAGTTATTCGGGGCTAGCCCACTGTAATACTCAGGACTGTCAAAATTTTGACAGTCCAATTTCTTAAAATTACAAGTTTTCCAAAGTTACTTGGGGCTAGCCCAAATTGTTATAATCAGGACTGTCAAAATTTTGACAGTCCTACCACTTGAAAGGACTGTCAAAATTTTGACAGTCCTACAAATTGTTAGGACTGTCATAATTTTGACAGTCCCACAAGTTATATAGACTGTCGAAATTTTGACAGTCCTAATTTTAACCCACTGAAAATTTTATATAAAACTAGGACTGTCAGGATATTGACAGTCCCCACAAGAAATGAGTTGACAGTCCTCATTTGGGGCTAGCCCAAATTGTTATAATCAGGACTGTTAAAATTTTGACAGTCCTTCCACTTGGAAGGACTGTCAAAATTTTGACAGTCCTCATTTGGGGCTAGCCCAAATTGTTATAATCAGGACTGTCAAAATTTTGACAGTCCACATAGCTTGTGGGACTGTCAAAATTTTGACAGTCCTACAAATTGTTAGGACTGTCATAATTTTGACAGTCCCACAAGCTATGTGGACTGTCAAAATTTTGACAGTCCTAATTTTAACCCACTGAAAATTTTATATAAAATTAGGACTGTCAGAATTTTGACTGTCAAAATTTTGACAGTCCTCATTTTAATTGTCAGGATTTTTTTTTAGTTTATTTCTATTTAGTTAGTTTTGTATTTTGATTTTTTTTTATTTAGTTTAATATCCAAAATAAAATATGTTATCATTGAACCCAAAAAAATAAAATATATATCTACCGTACGAATATTACGTCTGCCGTCGATCAGACTTCGAACGGCCATAACTATTTGTTTTCAAATCGTTTTTCGTCACACAATAGGTCGATTTGTATGTTTTCGACGAGAGTAACACAATTCGTGTAGAGAGAATTTTCATCCGAAGTAAGACGTACATATTACAGGCAAAAATATAAAATATAAAACTTTAAAGTATCATAACTTTTGACTGGGAGATCGAAACAAGCTCCAGTTTGAGCCAAAATGACCGTATGGAAAAGTACTTCGGGATAAATTGTTTCACCGTTTGACGGACTTCCCAAATTTTTAGAATCGCAAAAAAATAATGTTTCGACCTCCAAATCTTACTTTTGGTAATTTTTTTTTTTTTACAAAATATTTAATATACCAATAATAAATTTACTATTTTAAATAACAGAATACTTTAATAAATTTTAAGGATAGAAATTTGGGATTTTGATATATATCGACAACTGAGTTAATTTATTTTAATTTTTTTTTAATTTTGAAATTTCGATTGGAAGGACCGTCAAAATTTGACAGTCCTAAAAATTTCGACATATATTTTTAGGACTGTCAAAATTGTGACAGTCCTAGTATAAAGTAGGACTGTCAAAATTGTGACAGTCCTAAACTTTACCCACTGTCTGTAAGCACAGTTATATGTAAGTTTAGGACTGTCACAATTTTGACAGTCCTAGTATTTACTAGGACTGTCACAATAGTGACAGTCCTAAACTTTACCCACTGCAGAATTTAACATTCATGACTGTATAAATGTCTACAGTCCTATAAGTATACAGGACTGCAGAATTTTCCACAGTCCTAAATTTTTTGGACTGTTGAAATGCCTACAGTCCTATATAAATTTAGGACTGTAGAAAATTCTACAGTCCTTAATATACATAGGACTGTCGATTTTCCTACAGTCCTAAATCTATATAGGACTGTAGGAAAATCTACAGTCCTGCCCGATACTGCTCGACATTGTTGACGATTCTCGACATTTTATGACCTAAAATCGTATTCGATTCTCGACATTGTCGACTTTGGGAGCCATCGACAAGGAGGACGAAGTCTCGGAGAGTTGGAGAGTTCCGCCGGCGGGAGGGGGGAGGGCTCCGGTGGGGTGGGGAGGGTTTGGGAGAAGGGTTTGGGAAAGTGGGCTAGCCCCAAGTAAAATAATGGGCTAGTGTGAGTAAACTTTGCTCAATCCTGGGCTAGCCTCAAGTAATATGTGCAGTGCCCTTATCAAAAGCCTTCTATATATATGGTCCGTTGACAAAGGCACTCCAAAAAAGAATCAGGACCGTCCAAATTTTCACTCTTAATAATTACAAGTTTGTCACTCTAAAAAATTATTCACCGGACTGTTCGTTAACATTTAACTTTTTTTATAATTATGACTATCAAAATTTTGACTGTCCTACTAATTTGAATGACTGTCAAAATTTTGACAGTCCTAACAAAATATATTAATTTTTTAGGACTGTCAAAATTTTGACAGTCCTTCCAATTGGTAGGACTGTCAAAATTTTGACAGTCCGGAGGAAAAGGCTGCGCGAGGTGACACGAGGGCGGAGCAGCGTGGAGGCCGGAAGGGGGTGTGCGGAGCTGCACGAGACGGAGGAGCGGGAGGAGGAGAAGGAGAGGGGCTGGAGAGGAGGAGGAGGAGGAGGAGGAGGAGGAGGAGAGGAGCGGAAGGATGAGGTCGGAGGGGGGCGGAGGAGCGGGAGGAGGAGGATGCTGGAGGGGGTGGGGGCGACGGAGCCAACCTCGCCTGACTCCGTCGTCCCTCCGATGAGGACTCCGGCGGTGACGGAGCCGACGGGAAGGTGCTCGAGGTGCGGCTCGGCGGCGACGACGCGGTCGATGGCGAGGTCGACAACGCAGAGAGGTGGAGAATCGCGGAAGGAGGGAGGAGGAGAGGTCGTAGGGGGATGGGGGTGGGGGGAGGAGCCGGAGGAGGGAGGTGAAGAGAGTGGACAGCCCTAGTAAAATTTGGACTAGCCTAAGTAAAATTCTTTCTAACAGGATTAGAACTAATACTGGGCTACCCCCGAGTCATTTTTGTAGTGCCTTTATCATAGGCCTATATATGTATAGTAAACTATACACAGGTTTTCTCTCCTATTTTTCTCTTGCCTACGGATTTTTACTCAATGTGTTAAGTGGGTCGGGCTGTCCGAAACCCGGCTTGAACCGACTCGGTCAACGTCAGTCTGGGTCGGCCCGGACCCGGTCAAGGGGTCGATCTGGTTAGGCCCACAAGAAATTCGAGTCCGGACTGGGTCCAAAAAAGCGGCCCGATAGCCCAGCTCGGCCTAGTTAAGAAACCGTGTCGAACCGGTTCAGCCGTCGCAGTTCGGTCGACCCGGCCCGGTTAGTTTCGTCAAACACCACCCTTAGGGCCCACTGATTTTTATATTACATTACATTATATATATATATATATATATATATATATATATATATATATATATATATATATATATATATATATATATATATATATATATATATATATATATATTACTAGAATACGTCCTTATTATAGTCGTTTGGAGAAACGTTGGAGGAATATTTTGGTAATTTATCCCTCCAACTGTCATATTTGTCTTCGGGGGAGATTTTTACCAAAATACTCTCAATATTATGGCTCCATTTGAAACGTATTTTGGTTATTTTCTGAAAATGACCAAAATACCCTTATAGCAACTCTTCAGGAGTACTAGGGGTAATTTGGCTCCCCAAAATTCTTATAAATAGGACATAATTTATCAAAATTAACCACAACAAATTTTTTTCCTCTCTTACAATATTAACAAACAATCTAGTGTGAGAGACTATTTACTATAATGGAAAATAATCAACCACCACAGCAACCGCAAGATCAACAACTTGAACCTGCATCGCAACAAGGGTCTGAACTCAAAAGAATATTAGAAATTTGGTATTTAACAGAGTTTACAATGAGCGTGATACAGAAAGAAGAGCTTCGAATAGAGTTCTTGTTGAATGCTTACATTGTAAGAAACGACTCAAATGAGAACCTAACTGTGGTACAAGGATTCTACATATACATCTGAAAAAGTGTATGGATATCTAGTAATCTTATACTTTCTTAAAAAAATGTATATTTTTAATATGAATTATTATTGTTAGATAGTTCATAGATATATTTAAACCTAATTGCGAATTATGTTTGAGTTTCAGCTTTCAAAATCTCTATAAACTTCATTTGGAGTATTACAAAAATAAATTGAAGAAAGATTGAAAAGCTAAGACACAAATATAAGTTGTATGACTTATGTAACAAAAATAATATATATTTAAAAAATATCTTATTTCTCATTTTCTTATGTATCAGTAGTATCAGTATGACTAATTTTGATTAGATAAATAAAAAATTTCTTTCTTTTTTTTCTTTCTAAATTTTATGAACTGTTTCCAGACCGGTTCGGCCCGGCATACCCTCGAACGATCTCGGGTCTGAGCTGGGTTCACCCCATATATTTTCTAGTCCGGACCGGCCCGGCCTGACTCCCCTCCAAGCTAAGCCCGACCTGATTCACACCATGATTTTTTACATATTTTTCTTCTTCTTTTTTATTGCCTTTTTTAATAATAGTAGTAGTTATTTAATTGGGGTTGTTTCTTTTGGCTAGTTTTAAAAGACAGAAATTGTTAGAGGACATCACATTTTTTTGCAGTCATAGTACTATCATTTTTTTGGCAATATTATGCATATATAAAATTGTTAAAATTTTGATAGTTCTAAAAAAAATAGGATTTGACAATCCTCTATATATCCAGGACTGCCAAAATATTTAGAACTGTCAAAAGTGCAGTGTCGTTACCACTTTTTTAGTGCTTTTATCAATGACCTCGTTTTTTTTAGGCTTGTGATAAAGGCACTACAAAGAAGACTCAGGGCAACCCATATTTTAATCCCTTAAAATTATAAATTTGCCACTCCTAAAACTTGCTTAGGGCTGTCCATACCAACCTATATAAGTTAAAATCATTTCTCTTCTTTCTTTTTCACCTTCAAATGAAGAATCCATCATTCTCTCCAAGTCCTAAAATCTAAACCTAACTTTGGAATTTGATTGTTGTGGTCTCAAGTAGAAGAAAATTCTGATTTGGTGATTCTCCAACGAATATTCTTTGTTAAATTCGGTATGTCTTCGATAACATACGATGAATAAGTTTTTCAAGCATTTGATTGTCACCAAATTATTGAGTTTTATTCGACTATTGTAGGAGCCATGTACGAAATTTTCTTCGATGTAGAAGTCGGATCACGCAATCCATTAAATGTGCACTCCGCTCCTTCCGAAGAACATGTCGGTTGTTCCGAAGCACCTACGGTACGCAAAATGACAACCCTATTTCGACAATAAACAGTCATCGTGTAAGGACTGTATAAATTACAGTCCTATATAAATATAGGTCATAATTTCGACAGTCTTATATACTATGTGGACTGTCAAAATACTGACAGTCCTGAAGATAAAATGTTGAACAACATATTTTCTTCAAGACTGTAAAAATTTTGACAGTCTACTCAATACATTAGTCTCTATAAATTGTGACAGTCCTAATTTGGCCTGAGAATTATTTGAAGTTATTAATTTTTAGATTATTTTATATTGGTTATAGGACCTACCTTGTACAGATGTTGTGGTACATTGGGGTTGATGTGGAGAATGTATTCTCAACGAATATTCGATTTGCATCCCATGAAGAAGCATTACATTGGTGCAAAGAAGTTGGAAGACGACATAACATAGTCATTGTCATTGCAAAATCGATCAGATCTCGGCCGGGCCGAAAATATTTAGAGCTGGGTTACGAAAAAGGAGGTGTGTTCAGGCACCAGCGGAAAAAAAAACTGTCGTTGAAAAAAAAGAGCCCTATGTTTTTGTTCAAGATGCCTCTTTTTCACATTGTTGGGTTTACATCTACGGGGAAAACATTTTCAGTCGCTTTTTGTTTTATGAAGAGTGAGACAGTTGAGGATTACACTTGGGCATTGAGAAAACTAAAATTCCTTTACACAGGATACAAAGAGCCCTCTATTTTTGTTACCGATAGAGAATATGCCCTGATAAATGCTATAGACATTGTATTTCCTCATGTGCATAGACTACTATGCACTTGGCATATAAATCAAAATATCTAAGCTCAATGCAAGAGCAAATTTAAAAATATGGATAGTAAAATTGACATGCTTCGCTTCGAAGAATTCTACAGTGATTGGAGTCTTGTATGGTGAGCAAGTACTAAAGACAGCTACGACACAGTATGGTACATGTTCAAACAAAAGTGAAAGACGAGTAATCGAACATGCATTTCTTATATCAAAGATACTTGGTTAGAACCATATAAAGAATAATTCGTCTTAGCATGGACGAACATGGTGAAGCATTATGGCACAATTACTACAAACCGGGTCGAAGGATCACACTCAAGTTTAAAAAGATATCTACGGTCATCGATCGATAATTTTGTCTCTGTTTGACAATTGATTCATTTGATGATTATTTCCACGGTGAACGAGATTGTAGCATCATTTAAGACGAGACTTAATATTATAAAGCATGAATACAAGCATGAACACCTCTTGGATGCTTTAATCCATGTAATATCTTACAAGGCATTGGGCTTATTGTTTGAGGAGATTGGTAGGTCAAAGTTTGTTGGTTTGATCCTGAGGTTTGTGGTTGTTCATATCGACATTCACTCGGCCTTCCTTGTGCACATGAGATTAACGAATATCGCCATCAATTTATACCTATTCCAATAGATATAGTTTATCAACGTTGGAGACAGTTGACGATCATGCCGACGGTAAAAATTCACGATGATTTCTTTTCTTTGCCACAAGTAAAACTCCTTCACGCAAGGTGGTATGCCGCATCAGAACCGGAGAGAAAATCCATTGAGGTTAAAATCCATGAAATTACAGTCCCAACAACATCTCGATTGCAAGATCCATCTGTTGTTTGAGCTCCTAAGGGAAGACCACACTCAAGAATCAGTAAAGCACAAAAAAAGGAAGTAGAGTCAACTAAAAGAGATCCATCCTTGTTTGGAAATATTGAACGCAATTTAGAGAAAGTTGGGTCAAAGTCGATTGTCGAAAGTGTGGTAATTTTGAAGAGAAAGAGTAAGCTGACTATTCGAAGGGGAAAAAATAGAAAACGAACGATGCAGTCACGACCGAGGGTTTAGATAACTTCTCTGATTCATACAGTCTATACATTCAAAATTTCTTACCTGAGATACAGGATTTCATTTGGTCTATTATTGATGTTCCTAAGGATGACAATTGTGGATTTTATGTACTCGCAAGACATCTTGGCTATTCAGTTGAAGCAGGATGGAGACAGATTAGGGAAGAGCTGTACGAGGAGTTGGAGTCTCGTCTTCCCTTCTATAGGCAGATATTCGGCAAAACAATTATTGGAGATTTGTTGGCAAGCATAGCTTGTACTGACACATTTATCGGACCAGACCATTACATGGATGTCCCGCCTGTTGTATATGTATTCTCTAATAGGTACAAGATACCTATTGTAATTATATCAGAAGGCATTAACAATACTTTTTTTCCAATGTGCACTCCTCCAGTCGAACATAGACTATACAATCAATGTTCAATAGGGCTTATCGAACAACATTTTTTCATCCCGAGGTTGATCAGACATTCTCCTATTCCTCCACCTTCTACACATTAGTATAAACACGCACCGGAGGAAACGTTCGCATGGACGACACCCTACATGGATGCAATTGCTGACTATAAGAAGATAATGAAGATGGAGGATCCCAAAATCTTGACTAAGGACTACTTTGATATTCTAATCGATTGATACATCTTATAATTTTGTATCATTTTATACTTTTGTATGTAATAGAAATAGAATATACATCTTGTACTTTTGTATCGTGATAGTGCAATAGATAGTGACTATGAAAGAAATGAAATGAAGTAAAATAGAACATTTTATATTTTTGCCTGTATGTTGTGCAATGAGTCATGTATGTTGAGCTTTGGTATATTTTTCAACTTATATATATATATATATATATATATATATATATATATATATATATATATATATATATATATATATATATGTTGACAGTCCTATTTTTTTTTAGAAAAAACTAGGACTGTCAAGATTTTGACAGTCCTAATAGATATTAGGAGTGTAAAAATCTTGTCAGTCCTAGTTTTAATATATATATATATATATATATATATATATATATATATATAAGTGCCTGAACATACCAACTAAAAACTACGACTGTCAAGATTTTGACAGTCCCAATAGCTATTAGGACTGTGAAAATCTTGACAGTCCTAGTTTTAATCCCCTGTCCTTTCTCATATATATATAAAATTTATAAAACATAACCAATCAAAACTAGGACTGTCACAGTCCTAATAGATATTAGGACTGTCAATAGGACTGTCAAAATCTTGACAGTCTTCGAACGAGTTACAGTCTTATTCGTCGATATTTCCTAACTTGAGGGGGTGCCTCAGGGTCGACGATAGTGAGGGTTGTCTCAACATCATACTCAACATTGTGTTCCTTACGCATCGATGCAATGGGGCATCTTCTTATGATACCTTCATCCTCAAGGTCCTTCCGAGGGTCGTGACTATAAGACAAAGAATATATATATTTTAACATCCCAAAAGTAATTCAATAATCAGGACTGTAGAAATTTCTACAGTCCTATATGTATATAGGACTGTTGAAATTTCTACAGTCCTCTATACATAATGGACTGCAGATATTTTAACTGTCCACAATGTATATTAGACTCTAAAAATGTCTACAGTCCGGCATATTTCTGTCCCGAACGTTCGAACTTGTATACCCAAAAATAGGGTATGAGACTCCAGAAATACGTCGAAACTACATCCAAAACCTTTTTTAGCTTATTTCTCTATAATTTTAAGCCTCTAACGAAGATTGAAAAAAAAAATCAAAATTTTTAGAAATGCAATAAAAAATAAAAAAAATAGAGAAGGAGAAGGAGGAGGAAGAATTGTATCTTAATTTTTTAAAGAGTTTGTGAGCCATCGATTAATGGTTGAAATTTAAGAAGATGGAGATTGCAAAATTTTAGGTCTTCAAATGGGAGGAGTGGAGGAGGAGGGCTCCGACCAAGTGCCGATGGTGGTGGAGGTTTGGGGTAGGGGTGAGTATTCGGGTATTTTGGTTATAACAGAACCGAATTTAGTAAAACCGAAATAACCGAATTTTAAATTAATCCAACCAAAACCGAACCGAAAATATATATAACCGAACTAAACCGAACCGAAATAATTTTATCGGTTTTTCGGTTTATTCGGTTTATTCGGTTTATATCGGTTGGGCCGGTATTTTTTAATGGGCCCATTTATTTACTGGGCCAAATTTTTAATGGGTCAGTTATTTAGTGGGTCAATATTTTTATGGCAATTTTTAGTACATACAAATAAAAAATTTGAAAAGAACCATAGCCATACAATGTGTTCAGCCATACAATTTGTCTCCAGAACAGTAAATTGTACATAGAAAATTACAAAATTGGATACTAGTAGAATGACAAAATTATAAAAGTTGACAAGAATACAACTGAAAATTTTGGCAGTAAATAAATGTGAAAATTTTTATGTGTAAAGCCATCCCCAATCAAGAGTCTTGCAGCAAATTAGCTTCAGCGAGGCAAACCAATCCTTCTCATTCTCCAGGAGCATCTTATCACAATAAACAGCAAGTCAACAACAATATAAGCAAAGAAATTATAGAAAGAAAATAGAATTTAAAACAAGAATGCATGAATTAAAAGTACATCCAACTTGGCTTTCTTTAGTTGATTTTCTGGGATAGCTAAAGAATGGCCAGCTAGAATCTAGCATAGGCACACAGATCTCCATCTAGTTGCTAGATGTTGTACACTTTGTTTTATCTGCATGATGGAGCAAAAAAAAAGTATGGTTTGAAGTCTTTGAAGGCTCAGATAGACATTTTGTGCATCAATAGATGCAGTGTAGTATCTGTCCATTTTTTCTTGTCATCTCATCATTGTCCACTTTCTTCATATTTGTTAGCAAGTTCTAATTGAATAAAACAAGTAAACTATATTGCTATAAAGAAAAAAAAAAGATACTTGAATTATCATAGGAATTCAAGTTGCAACTAGCAACCCATAACTGAACCCGAAACCGACAACTGAATAGTGGATTATTAAGAATCGAAACACTCAATTTATTTTCAAGCCTAAACAAATAGTCATATCCCAAATCTACATGATGGAGCAAGAGAGTATGGTTTGAAGTTTTTGAAGGCTCAGATAGGCAATTGTGCATCAAAAAATGACGCATTGAAGTATCTGTCCACAGTGGAATGCCATCACTTACTAATGTCATATCATCATTGCAATTTTCTTCACATACCTGTTAGCAACTGAGAATGGAATAAAAAAAGTAACCGTGTTACTGTAATACACAAAAATTATTAAGAATGTAAAAAAAGGTAGTGCATTGTTTAGTATATTGTGCAGTAATAAACATTGTTTACTGTAATACACATTCTTCACATACTTGTAGTGCATTGTTTACTGTAATACACAAAAAAGTAACTGTGTTACTGTGATATACCATTTTACATATAAAGTGTTGTAATAAACATCCAAATAAGGTAGTGCATTGTTTAGTGTATTGTGCGCACATCGAGAGCACATTGCAGTGACAGTATTTAATATTACATAATCCAAACCAGACAATTCAGAATCTCAGATTCCAAAAACTCCAAAAACTAACTCTTCAAACATTGTTTTAGGTTGAACCCGTCGTAGTCAATTGGCTTAAATCTACATAAGTATAAAAAATTACAGGAACAAACAATCAATACAAGTAAAACAAATTAAAAAAAATAACATTATGTGATATAAATTGTTATCTAAAATGATACCTCTTTCAAGTTTATCCAAGGATTCCAAATTCTCTTCAAGATTAGTAACAATAGATCGATCTGAACCAGTCCTAAACCAATCTTGAGAACAAATAAGACCCTGAACAATCTTAGGTGTCAAAGAACTCCTAAATGAATCTAGGACCTGACCACCAGTACTAAATGCACTCTCCGACGCTACCGTAGATATTGGAACAACCAAGACATCACGCACCATTATTGAAAGAACAGGAAAACGAGGAGAGTTGATTTTCCACCAAGCCAAGAGATCAAATTTGGATTCTCATCTTTATTGGCTTCGGTAGGCTCAACAAGATAACGATCCAACTCAGACTTGTTATCACAACCAACAGTTTTCATTTTATGATTTTTATATTGGGCCTTCATCAAACTTTTCAAGTTAAATACTGGACGATCTTCGATGGTAGGATATTCAGTCATTTCACTAGTTGTAGAAGAAACTATAGGTGCATACAACTTTCTGTATTCTTCAAACATGGAATAAGCAACCATTTTAACCTTCTCTAGCGTGGTATCACCCTTTGATTGGCCATAGAGTTGATATAGCCACCATTCCAAATATAGAATCTTTTGTCTTGGATCAAAGAGTGGCGCAATGAAAACAACCATATTCATCTTCTCGACGTCCTCTCAATATTTATTATATTTCTCTCTTATTTTATCTGCCATAATAGACAACTCGAAGTCATCATTACTCTTAGCATTCTTCAAGAGAATATTAATAGATGCAATCTCTTCAAAAAAACTTGTTTGAAGTGACATATAAAGAGCCTGACACATGTAAGGTGAATTCATAGAAATGTTCTAAAAACGTACACAACCTTCTCACATTCATCCAATCATCTTCGGTTGGAAATAAATTCTCACCCTCAAGTTCTCTCTTGAATGAAATATCCTCGTCTTGGAATCTCTCAAAGGCACTTTGAAACTTTTGGGCGGTATCCAACATCAAATATGTTGAATTCCAACGGGTGCTCACATCTAGACACAATAATTTTTTGCTTTCTATTTTTTCAATTTGAGCACAATCTTTAAACTTTTGAAAACGTGAGGGAGATTATCTCACATAGCTAATAGCTTTCCGGACACGAGCAACTGAAGAAGACATCATTTTTAACCCATCTACTACAACAAGATTGATAATATGTGCAATGCAACGCATGTGTAAATACTTGCATTGAAGAATACTATTTCCCCGTTGTGCAAACTTTTTGCTTAGATAAGCAATAACAACGTCATTAGAGCTAGCATTATCAACGGTGATTGTAAAAAATTTCTCAATGCCCCACTCAATCAAACATGACTCAACTTCCCTCCCAATAGCCTCGCCTTTATGACTTAAAATAGGACAAAAGTTGATAATTCTTTTTTGTAATTTCCAATCTTCATTAATGTAATGTGCCGTAAGACACATATAGTTTATCTTGGAAAATTATAAGGGTACTACACATTTTACTCGGGCTAGCCCATTAAAAATTTATAAAAAATTACAAGTTTGTCATCCTAAAAGTTACTTGGGGCTAGCCCAAATATTTATCATTGATAAGTACAAGTTTGCCACTCCCAAACTCGGGACTGTTATAATCAGGACTGTCAAAATTTTGATAGTCCTACCACTTGGACTGTCATAATTTTGACAGTTCCACAAGCTAAGTGGATTGTCAAAATTTTGACAGTCCTAATTTTAACCCACTGAAAATTTTATATAAAACTAGGACTGTCAGGATTTTGACAATCCCACAAACAATAAGGACTGTCAAAATTTTGACAGTCCTCATTTTAATTGTCAGGATTTTTTTTTAGTTTTTTTCTATTTAGTTAGTTTTGGATTTTGATTTTTTTATTTAGTTTAACATCCAAAATAAAATATGTTATCATTGAACCCAAAAAAAAATTCGACCGTACGAATATTACGTCTGCCATCGATCAGACTTCGAAACGCTATAACTATTTATTTTCAAATCATTTTTCGTCACACAATAGGTCGATTTGTATGTTTTCGATGAGAGTAACACAATTCGTGTAGAGAAAATTTTCATCCGAAGTAAGACGTACATATTACAGGCAAAAATATAAAATATAAAACTTTAAAGTATCATAACTTTTGACTGGGAGATCGAAACAAGCTCCAGTTTGTGCCAAAATGACCGTATGGAAAAGTACTTCGGGGTAAACCATTTCACCGTTCGACGGACTTTCCAAATTTTTAGAATCGTAAAAAAATGATGTTTCGACCTCCAAATTTTACTTTTGGTAAATTTTTTTTACAGTTAATTTATTTTAATTTTTTTTAAATTTTGAAATTTCGATACAGTAAATTTTCTGTTAATTTATTTTAATTTTATTTTGTTAAAATATATTTTCTTAAATAAAACATAAAATTAACAAAATAAATTGGCCCTCCCACCAATTAACAAAATAAATTAACAGAAAAGAAATTTTAGGACTGTCAAAATTTTGACAGTCCTACCAATTGTAAGGACTGTCAAAATTTTGACAGTCCTAGTATATAATGGGACTGTCAACATTTTGACAGTCCTAAACTTTACCCACTGTCACCATGTTGGCGTAAAGATGGTTGGCGTAGCGTAAAGATGGTTGGCGTAAAAGCCAAATAGACAGTTGGTAAAGTTTAGCACTGTCAAAATGTTGACAGTCCTAGTATATACTAGGACTGTCAACATTTTGACAGTCCTAAACTTTATCCACTGTCACCATGTTGACGTAAAGATGGTTGGCGTAAAGTTTAGGACTGTCAAAATATTGATAGTCCTAGTATATACTAGGATTGTCAACATGTTGACAGTCCTAAACTTACATATAACTGCCCATAGACAGTGGATAAAGTTTAGGACTGTCAATATTTTTACAGTCCTGGAAGAAAGTAGGACTGTCAAATTATTGACAGTCCTAAACTTTATCCACTGTCTGTATACACAGTTATAAGTAAAATTAGCTCCACTGTATAAAGAAATGACAACTGTATGTATATAGAAAAATTTGAACACAAATTGTATATATGTAGCAATTGTAGCAAATTTTCAAATTATAGCAATTAAAGCAAATTCATTCAAAGTGTCAATAGTAGCAAATTAATTCAAAGTTTTACAACTCAAACTCATAGTTTAAACTTTTACAATTCTCAAAGTCATATTCATTGAAAGTTTTACAATTCTTCAAACGGGGCCTAAACTTCATGCCGTCTCTTTGTACGGTGCTCTTTATTTTCCAAGAAAGGAAATTCTTCAGCGTTGTTGATTTGTTGGAGTTCGTCATTAATTGCCATATAATTCGAACCCTGGCAACTTACGAGGCTTCTTCCCAACTTCTTCACTTTCCTTGCATGTTCATGAGAATTAAAAAATTTTGTAATAAATATTTACAAATAAAAAAATTTAGGACTGTTGGAATTTCTACAGTCCTTTATAAATTAAGGATTGTAGAAATTTCTACAGTCCTTAATTTATATAGGACTTTAGCTAACTCTGCAGTCCTAAATCTATATGGGACTGTAGAAAATTCTACAGTCCCACCCGATACTGCTCGACAATGTCGACGATTGTCGACATTGTATGCCCTAAAATCGTGTTCGATCAACCAAGTAAACGTCTAAACTACATCCTAAACTACATTCAAGACTTGTATGCCCTCATTTGAAGAATGGAAAGAAAATCACTCAAAATTTTCGAAATGCAATAGGATTTTTTAAAGAATTTGGAAAATTTTGTAAATGCAATAGAACAAGGAGAATGATGATTTGTACCTTGATTCTTTCGAGACTTTGGGAGCCATCGACAAGGAGGAGGAGGATGAAGTCTCGGAGAACGGTCGGCGGGAGGGGGGAGGGCTCCGGTGGGGTGGGGAGGGTTTGGGAGTGTTTGGGAGAAGGGTTTCAAAGTGGGCTAGTATGAGTAAACTAATGGGCTAGTGTGAGTAAACTTTGCTCATTAATGGGCTAGCCCCAATCCTAGGCTAGCCCCAAGTAATAATAGTAGTGCCCTTATAATTTGCCTTTATCTTTTGAATAGATGTCCATGTGTCCGTCGAAAGACAAACCCTTCGATTGGACTCCATAAAATAAGCCTTTAACTTAGTCCTCTCACTAGCATAAAGATTGTAGCAATCTCGTGCAACGGTCCATCTCGACGGTACACCAAACATCGGACATGCAATAGAAACAAAACGTTTGAAGCCCTCACCCTCGACAAACCGAAATGGAAGCTCATCGACAATTAGCATATAAGACAAGGCCTTTCTTACGGACTCTTGATTAAATTGCCAACTAGTGAGTGTTGACTTGCCTTTCTCAACACATTGTATATTCAATTTTGATTGAGAAGGACCTTTGTGCTTTGGATTAAGGGGACATATAAGCCAATGATTTCTAACTAAGGAGGTCCTATTAATAACAGGGTGACAATAATACTGTTTTTTGCAGTAGTTACACTCTGCTTTTGGGTTCCTATTCTCTTGAAATTGTCTGAATTTATCCCAATAAATAGCCCTTTTTTTCCCAATGCATTTATTTTTTACTTTGAGTTTACAATTAGTTGTGTCAGGGTCATTTGTGCCTTGGGAACTTGTTCCCCTCACAACCGGAACCTCAAGCTTAATAGGTTGAGCTGCGCTTGACATCTAAAATATACATGAAAACAGAAATATATTTCAATTCAAAATCAAATTCACAAATTGAAACTGAAGATAAGAAAACGCACATTGCATGAGTATGATGTTGATGCCATGAACTTGACTTATTTGTCGCAATAAATGACCTATTAATTTTATATAGTAATTTTAGTATAAGAAAGTAATTTTAGTAAATAATATATCATTTTTATCAATTTAATGTTTACAAAATATGGCATATATAGTATATACATTCCAGATTAAGCAAAATGTGCCAAAATGTGCCAAAATGTTCAGATTATATACATTCCAGATTAAGCAAAATGTGCCAAAATGTTCATATTTCAATCCTACATCAAACAGTGCTATCAAACAGTGCTACCTATTAATTAGTAAATATCATATAAGATAAATAGTTTTTGTAAACCATAAATCAATTTTATTACTATTAGTATCTGTTCTAACAGTTTTTATCAATTTTTTAATTAATAAACAAACCAATCAATCAAAAATACAAGACTTGTAAAGTAAAAATCTGGCATATATCTATTTCTGATTGTAAACAAAAATTCAATCAATTCACAAAAGTTCAAACAATAAAATTCATATTATAAGCAATTTGGCAAACTGGGCATTGCGCAATGCGGCAATTCTGCAAACTGGCACTATAAGCATAGTTGACTAGCCCTACAAACAAATTCTATTTCCAGCCACAAGTATATTTTAAATTTCAATTCCCTTCCATTTCCAGCCACAAGTATATTTCAAATTTCAATTCCCAGACACATACGAGAGAGAGAGAGGGAGATTCTTACAGCGATTAATGTAAAATCCAAGCCAATGATCCAACTCCGAGTCCAACCCACAATACATGCATAATTAACAAATAAGTATTACTATGAGAATTAAAGATACATAACAGAAACTAGAATAAAATTAATTAATGTTAATGTTCTAAAACAAATATGTTAGATCTAAAAACATAACAAATATGTTAGAATAAAATTAATTAAAGATACATAACAAATATGTTTTAAAAACAATGAAATTGACAGTGAGCATACATTTAAAGGGTAGTTAATGCAGAAACCAATCTCATAAATATCATTATCACCTTCAGCAACCACTATATACTAAAGTATGATAAAAACAATAAATATTAGTAACATAATTATGAAAAAAAATCAAACCCTGTCAATATTAGTAATATTAGTAATATAGATCTTATATTAGTATAGATCTTACATGAAAATTCAAACACTGTCAATATTAGTAAAAATTCAAACAATAAATATCAGTAACATAATTATGATAAAAAATTCAAACACTGTCAATATTAGTAATATTAGTAACATAGATCTTACATTAGTATAGATCTTACATGAAAATTCAAACACTGTCAATATTAGTAAAAATTCAAACACTATCAATATTAGTAAAAATTAAAACAATAAATATTAGTAACATAATTATGATAAAAAATTCAAACACTGTCAATATTAGTAATATAGATCTTACATTAGTATAGATCTTACATGAAAATTTAAACACTGTCAATATTAGTAAAAATTCAAACACTGTCAATATTAGTAAAAATTCAAACAATAAATATTAGTAACATAATTATGATAAAAAATTCAAACACTGTCAATATTAGTAATATTAGTAATATATATCTTACATTAGTATAGATCTTACATGAAAATTCAAACACTGTCAATATTAGTAAAAATTCACACAATAAATATTAGATCTCAAATGTAGTCTCAAATGTAGATACAAATAAATTACTGTCTAAAATATACATACAAATAAATTACTTACTTACTGTCTAAAATATACATACAAATATAGATCTAATCATCTAACATATATAGATCTAACATGCAAATAACTTACTTACAGTCTAAAATGTAGATCTGACATGATAAAATTATAGATCTTAAATTATAGATCTAAAATATAGATCTGACAGAAAAATATAGATCTAAAATATAGATCTGACAGTATAAATTAAACACAAAAGTATATCTGAACATAAACAGTCTAAAATACTTACAGATCTAAAATATAAATTACTTACTGTCTAAAATATACATACAAATAAATTACTTAATCTCAAATGTAGATCTGACATAAAATATATAGATCTAATCATCTAACATATATAGATCTAACATGCAAATAACTTAGACCTGACAAAATTATAGATCTTAAATTATAGATCTAAAATGTAGATCTAATCATCTAACATATATAGATCTAACATGCAAAATTATAGATCTAAAATTATAGATCTAAAATGTAGATCTGACAGAAAAATATAGATCTAAAATGTAGATCTGACAGTATAAATTAAACACAAAAGTATAGATCTGAGTCTAAACAGTCTAAAATACTTACAGATCTAAAAAAATATAGAGGATATAAATCAAATCCTCAATATAAAAAATAATACTTATAGATCTAAAATATAGATGTAGATCTGGTCTACAAGTAGTCCCCAAACGGTAGATCTGAACTCAGATCATGATTTTTAAGGTTGATCTGAATTAGGGTTTCGACAGAGGAGAGGGAGGTTTGGGAGAGGAGGCTCGAGAGTGGCCGAGGCCCGAGGGGGAAGGAGGGGAGGAGGAGACGAGGGCTGGGTCACGACGAAGGGACCGGAAGTGGAGTGAGGAGAGGGAGCAGCGTGAGGAGAGGAGAGGGAGCGGCGTGAGGAGAGGAGAGGATTCTGAGAGTTTAAGAGAGGAGAGAGAGTGTTAGGGTTAGGTTAGGTTTTATATAGAGAGTAAAATTACAGAGGGGTATTTAGGTAATTGTAAACGTTAATCGGTTTTCGGTTTTAAACCGAAACCGAACCCGTCACCCGAAATCGAAACCGAATACAGTTTAATGGGTTTTCCAGAACCGAATCCGACCCGAAATTTTTCACACCCGACCCGAATCCCTAATTCGGGTCGGATCGGTCCGGTTTTCGGTCCAGACCCGTTTTCTGCTCAGCCCTAGTTTGGGGGGTTTGGGGGTGAGGTTGGGCTAGTATGAGTAACATTTGGGCTAGTATGAGTAAAGTTTATTCATTAATGGGCTAGCCCCAAGTATTTTTTGTAGTGCCTTTATCACAAGCCTTTATTTATAGAACTTTAAAGTGTTGAACACTATATAGTACTTTCACTTTGAAGTACAAATATTGTTTATTTTTTATAACTATATAATGTACTTTAAATTGTTGTTTGTTTTTTCATCACTTTAGAGTGCACCATAAATGTATTAATTAACTATTTTTGCCATTTTGAACATAAATATACCAGTACAAATGGATAAAAATACAAGTTCATCCTCAATACTTTTATCAACACAACATAAAACTATTTCATCCTCAAGTTTACCTTCATATAACAACAAAATAGAAAATAATTTGATATATAGTTTTTTCCCACCAAAAATTATTTAATTATTAAATTTTAAGACAAATTCTAAAAATAAATTTACCAAAAATTATATGATAATTTTGAAGTTCGAAACTAATTTTTTCTCTAAAATTAAAGAAAACAGAAAAAATATTAGTATTATTTAGACATTTTTTAACAACTAAATTTGTTGAAGGTTACAATGATCTATTTTTGCACTTACAAACTAAGTGGTGAATTATAAGTTCAAGATTCGAGCTTAAAATTTGTCACTTATAAATGGTACACTATATAATGATGAGCACTTTAAAATACAAAAATCAAACACTTATTAATGGGGTGTTTATTTTTTGCACTTTAAATTATTCATTGCTATATAGTGATGTCCTTATATATGTGGTAAATTGTAAGGTCAAATCTTGAGCTTATAAACTACTACTTATCATATACGTGTAAAAAAAAATTAGCATTCAACAAATTTAAACGATACAAATATGTCCAAGTAAACATAATCCTTTATAAGTGGAACATTCTCCACACAAATAATTTTTTATTATACTTTTTGGGCTGCAATGAACCATATGTCAATTCAACCCAAATCTTTCACTAATTTTTTATTTTCTTTCGAGAAATTTTGAGTATCCCCCACTTTTTTTACCATATTTAAGGGTGCACCACACAGTTTTTATATAATATATAACCCCTCCCACTTTGACAGAATTCGTCCAAAACTGACAATCAACCAACTTGATCTAAAATTTTGGACGAAAATACCCTCCCCAATGTGTCTTCTCTCCCCCACCCCCTACTGATACCCTCCGCCGCTCGCCCCTACCGTACGCCTCAAGCAACACACGCACCCCCTCTGACGAACCCACCCGTCCCCGCCACCGCCCCCCTCTCCGAGCTCGCCCCCACCTCCCCATCCTCGCCCCCCCTCCCTCCCCCGACGTTGACCCCCACCCTCCCTGCCACCCCCTACACTTCCCCGTGCTCTCCCCCACCCCCTCTCGGCCCCCCTCCCCGCAACCGACCCTCCCCCTCTCCTCCCCCGCCGGTAGAAGCAGCTGCAGCAATAGCAATGGCGTCGGGGGAGGGAGTGGGGGCGAGCAAGGGGAGGTAGGGGTGATCGCGGGAAAGGAGCAGTGGCAGGAAGGGAGGGGGGAGAGCGCGGGGAGGTGGGTGCGAGCTCAGGATGAGCTCGGGGAGGGGGGTGGCAGGGAGGGGGGTCGACGACGGGGGAGGGATTGGAGGGAGCGCGGGGAGAGGGGGTGCGGTGGCAGGTAGGAGGGTGGGCGCAGTGAGGTGGTGGGAAGCCGCATGGAACGCATGCCGCATAAAACATGATAGATACGGCCAGACGGAAGCCGCATAATAGCCTTCATGCAGCCAGACCAACCAAGTAGCAAGAGGTTGCATAAAGGATCCTTGGCACACTCTCCAACGCCTGACAAAAAGGCCTGATGGCCTCGAGACTCGCAAGAAGGCAGCATGCAAAAAGATAAAGAGTCACATCCAATAATTAATGACCTCGTCAGATGAGTCGTGTCACATGTCCCGCCTATGCGGTTTCAATATTATGCGACCTCGATAATATACGGCCTCAGTCAGATTAAAGCTCATATGCAGCCAGGACATATATGCGGCCAGAGCACACATGCAGCCTAGACTTTATGCGTCATCGTCCTCATGAAGCCAAAGTGTCCATCAGACCAAAGGTGGACGAGAGCACATATGCGGCCTCGCCAACATGTGGCTAGAGTGTCCATTTGATAAAGGCCCAAACGAGAGCACGTATGCGGCTACAAGACCCATGCGGCCTCACCATTATGCGATCAAGTTGTTATGCAACCTCCAGCTCACAAGATCTTCCCGTTACAACTGCGGAGATCTTCGCACAGTTGGTGCTAACTACGTGTCCAGCTGACTAGCCACACCCACAATGGGTTGATAACAACCCAGAGATCCCATCAACAACATATCTGAACCAAACTCACGTGGCAGCTTCCCCGTGACATGCGACCACAGTTACAAACACATGCTGTTGAAGTAGCCCTATGCGGCCACCAAGCAAGAACATATGCGGCATCCATAGCACGTCCACAGGGCGGCTATAAATAGCAAGGTACCACACCCATACAAAGGGCTGGCTGGCTATCTGCGAACCTACACTCAAGCGAGAGAGAAGAGCTTCTGCATCGGATCGTCTATAAAGTAAAGAAAGTTGCAACACTCCTAACCCTCCATCGTCACCCCCCAGAAAATAAAGTTATACTTAGATTGTCTTCTAGGACTTCTCTGTACTTTCTTTAGTTTGTTAATCAAATCAAGTTCTTTTAGTTCTTCTTTTGATTTAATGGCAAACAAGATGGCGACTCTACTGTGGACATCATTCTCCTCTTATGAGAAGTTGGTGACGCAGTCCGATGCGACCAAGCTTGGCTCAATGCGAAAGATGCTGGTAGTTCACTTCGAACAACAAGTGTTCGAGGAAATGCTCTCGGAAGGAAGTAATAGTCCTTCGCCAAGGCTAGCCAAGCCCAAGAAGACCCACATGATGTGGGTAGCAAAGGCCGTTGCACCTCGCCCAACTACGGAGCAGACGCTCCCGCCTCTCACTCTGTTGTTGATGATGGTCGAACACCCAGGACGTCCACGTCTATGCGGCATCCCCGTCTGACGCAGAAACTGCTCAGCACCCAGACTCTGGCAGAGGAAAGCTCTACGATGCCAGACGATCTGGTGGTGAGACAGGTTCTATGCAGCCAAGAAGGAGGCCATATAAGACTGACCATGAGGCACCAACTCACAGCTGCAAGCAGACGGCCGCATGCGACTCTGACATCAACAGAACTTCTATTTTTATTGTATCTCATGCGGCGCAGATCCTGTGTGGCTCGCCGAGAATGGAAAAAGCTGAAACTTGGACTCTTTGTACTACGCGCCTGCAGGTGCTAAGTCAAAGAAGCCTAGGGCAGTACGAGATCGTCAGGATCAAGCAATTGTCCAGTTAGCTGACAGTCAGCAAGCATCGTTAACCGTTACACGGGCCCCTGATGGGAAGCTACATAAGACCGCCTCGTGCATCCAGCCCGCAGCGGCAAATGGACCGTGTCGATCTCAAAAGTCTTTCGCTGACGATCTGAGAAAAATTCTTGTACGAACCCAGGATCAGGGAGCAAATACAACACTAACGCACCTGTGTAATGTGATCAATCACAAGCGCAAGGTGAGGGAAACAACTGTGGCCGGTAAAATTTTCTCTCCAAGGCATCACTGTGTCAGGAACATTATCAATTGATGCAGCAACAAAGTGGCAACACCCACAAGCAGGCGGTCGGCCTTCTAGTGACTGCACCAGAAAGCACATATCCGGCAACAACCCGGAGATCAGGTGCAAGTACCAGAGGAGGAGGAGCTTCCCTTTGCCTCATGCTACTCAACTCGGAAGCTTCCCACCATCAAGGGGGAAAAGAAGTCGGGTACCTCCAATCCGTCGCTTTCTACCAGTGCGTTACGAAGACGACTACCAGGAGGACCAGCAGCGGGACCTGTCGAAGTTGTTTTCCAAAGCATCCGCTCAAAGAAGAAGCTTCCAGCCGTTGGGGGTAGTTCTTTCTCAGAACTACTAGGGGTTGTGCAATATGGGGGTGGTAATCCCCCGAACCTATACAATAATCCAACATTCCGAGGAGCTAGCAATTCTCAAGGAACAAACACTGGGGGTAGCCACCCGCACCATGGAGACACAGCTTCCTACGCTAGGGGTAGTGTTCAATCAGAGTCCAAACAGGATACAACACTACCAGATCTCCCCGATGACGGAAAGTGCTACGTCAACCGTCCCTTCCTACTTGCCTCATGAATACCTCAAGAAGGATTATGTCACATGAAATAGTGTCAAGTATCCTACGGTTTGACATGCACGGATACAAGCACATAAAATAGGATCATGGAATTAACTCTCTAAGTGACGTTACTCGACTCCGCGTACGACATCGACACTCGAATCTTATTCGGACGCCAAGCAATGTCTCACGGTCCTAGGTTGAACAGATAAATCACAAGAATATATATATATATATATATATATATATATATATATATATATATATATATATATATATATATATATATATATATGATAGCAAACTCAAGAAAGTAATATAAAAGGATCTATTGCAAGTTTGGCAAGGTACACTTGCCTGAATTCTGGATAAGACGACGTCTAAGTGGCGAGCTCAATGCGTCAACTACTTCTGAAAAGATAGAATCCGCACGAACGTCTCCGAATGAAGCAACATACATCATCAACATTTCCAAAATATAAGAAATATATAGGATTGACTACCCATAAGTCCAATTTGGACACAGGAACAAAATTGACAGTTTTGGGTAAAAGTGGGGTCCACATGTGGCCCACTTCGCACCAAAAAATGTGCTGGAGATAAAGTTTTTCAAATTTGTCAAATTTTGTTTCTACGAGTTCAGAACGATGATACGAACCCAACAAAATATTCAGAACTGGATTTCGATGAGCCGATCACAAAATCGCTAGTCAAGTGGAACCTTAGGGCCCACAAAACGGTATTTCGTCCACGTTCTCAGAATTGAACCAAACTTGAGTCACGTGACCAGCGTAATGCTGTGAATACAATAGCACAAGTTTTGTTTCAAAACGATAAGCACACACGAAGTTATAATAAGGTGTTGGAATAGGCCGATATAATATTTTTTGACGAATACGCGTTGATTCCGGTGTGCACGCACGTCCAAATCAAGTTTTGCGAAAGCCCACACATTTACATTTATGTTACGCACCATTAAGTACAATTCGCATGCGACAAAGTTGCCTCATTTGACGAGACGCAACCCGTATCGCAAGATTTTAGTGTTTAAAAACAAGTTTTTGGTCGTTTTGGAATCAGAATAATTTAACCAATAAAGCAAACTAATAAAAACTAAAAGAACAGTAAAAATCTTGGTTATATTGTGAAAAAGTCCTTCAATTATATTTTGAAAATAATTAGCGAGTTGGTAGAAAATTGGACATAAACAGGGGGAATTGTACTAGATTTCTAAACTGTCTTCGAACAGTTTTTCGGCCAACTTTCGGTCGATTTTTCGATCAAACCCGGGTGCCTAAATTCGTTCCACTTGAAGGGATTCCTAGGGGGTTAGGTTGGAAGCGTGTACGGATAAACCATTCAAAAAATGGTGTGAAGAAGAGGGAGTTATTGTACCTCAAAGAGGGGGCCATAGAGCAGTGCACTATCGCGATCTGTCCGCGCGCGGGCGGCCTGTGGCTTCCGGTGTGGCGGCCGAGGGGTGCGTCGGAGTAGGGGAGGCTGGGGTAGACTATGGAGAGAAGAATTTAGGGTTAGGGTTAGGATTTTGATGTAGTTATATATAGGGAGAAAGGGAGGGGCTCGCGGGTAAGGGGTCGGGTAAGTTGTTGTTGTTGTAGTTTGTTGTTGTTATTATTATTTATTGATGTTGTTGAAGTTTGTTTGTTGTGGGTGGTGGTGGTGGTGGTGCTTTTCCTTTCCTTTTTTCATTTGATTTCCTTTCTTTTTCTTTTTCTTTTCTTTTCTTTTATTTCCTTTTGTTTTGTTTTGTTTTTCTTTTCTTTTTTCTATTTAATAAATAACTAAGTGTATAATATATATATATATATATATATATATATATATATATATATATATATATATATATATATATATATATATATAAGTAATACAAAAATATATTGGTACTCAAATAATTTTAGGAATTTTTTTATAATATTTTATAATAATAAATTTTATACCAAAATTATATTTTTTGTCAAACATTCTTAATTACTTAATATTTCCAATTATCTATATAAGTTATAAAAATCTAATAATTATATATTTTTCAAATTAGCTAAAATTAACCAAAAATCATGTATTTGAAATAAAAAAAATTGAAGGGGCTTACACGTTGAGCATAGGTACACCCCCGTCGAAAAGGAATGTCGTGCTCTAGTATTCGCTATCCAGAAGACTCAGCATTAAGTGACAGGACAAACCATTCATGTGATCTCACGAGTCAATCCTCTTAGATTTCTCATGACCAAACCAGGGGCCTCAGTTCTCGTTTAGCTACCTGGACGATACTATTGTTCCCATATGACATGGAATTTGTTCCACAGAAAGACGTCAAGGGTCAAGCACTGGCCGACTTCCAGGCAGCCCATCCGGTATCTAAAACCTCAAAGATCTACGAGGAGATCCCCGATGAAGTGGCAGACTCAAACATAACGTCATACAAAAATATGTGGCAAATGTTCTTTGACAGTGCTTCAAGAGCAGGGCCCAAAGGCAACATCATCGTTGGGGTCGGGATAGTGTTAGTCTCCCCATATGGCCTCGTCATCAACCGCATATACTCTCTCATAGAGCCGTGCTCCAACAATATGGAAAAGTAAAATGCCTTGGTCATCGGGGTCCAGCTCAACAAACAAATACGAGTGGAGTACCTGGAGGCATACGGTGACTCCAAGATGATAGTCAACCAAGTCCGAGGAGAATATGATGTCAGGAATGAAGACCTAATTACGTACCAGCAAGCTGCGCTTGGCAGCATCTCAACCTTCGAGGGATTCTTTATTGAGCACGTCCTTCGGCTGTAGAATGTCGAGGTTGATGCCCTGGCTGGCCTCGCTGCCTCATTGGCAGTTCCTAACAACACCCATCAGCTAATTACGGTGATCAATCAAGAGCTGCTCTTCCCCAAAAATAACATTTGTATATGTCTGAGCTACGGGGCAAAAGTACACACTGATACCCAGGGCTGGAGACTCTCATTCATTGACTACGCGGTCTATGGAAATCTACCCGAAAACCCAAATGTAGCTACTTCAATCAGAAGATGTTTCCTTCGGTTCTATTACGATATAGCTATCAAAATATTGTATCGCTGGTCCAACGACGGCCTTCTGCTACGATGCCTATTGAATGCAAAAGCGAAGCAGGCCATCCGCGAAGCTCACGATAGCGTCTGTGGTGCACACCAACCCGGCCCAAAACTACAGGACCGTCTCCGGAGAATGGGTTACTACTGGCCCACAATGATAGCGGATGTCGTTGACTATGTAAGGAAGTGCCAAGCGTGCCAAATCCACGCAGACTTCATCCACCAGCCATCGGAGTTCCAACACCCAACGGTAGCATCATGGCGGTTCAAGGCATGGGGAATGGATATCATCGGACAAATAAATTCACCTTCATCTAAGGGGCACAGGTTCATCCTGGCCATCACCGACTATTTCTCCAAGTAGGCGAAAGCAGTATTACTCGTAGAAGTCTAGACATCCAACATGATTAACTTCATCAAGCATCATGCCATATACCGCTTCGGCTTGCCACGAAGGATCATTCATGACAATGGTCTACAGTTTGCAAGTCATATATTCTACCAGTTCTGCGACAAAAACCAGATTCAGAATATGGCTTCGACTGCCTACAACCCAGTGGAAAATGGGTTGGCTGAGGTGTTCAACAAAATCATCATCAAGATTCTCAAGAAATTTGTGTCATCCAACAAGCGTGACTGGGCCTACCGTACAACGGTCCGGACAGCTACAGGAAGTACGCCATTCCCTTTTGTGTATGAAAGCGAAGCGGTCCTCCCGGTAGAAATCTAAATTCTTTCATTCCGAGTGGCTCTCTCCAACCAATTAACCGTCGATGACAACCACAGCTGACGGCTACAAGAGTTAGAAGCACTCGACGAGAAACCGTCGATGACAACCACTTTTTCTCCTTCTTTGCAAATTTCTATAAAAGCTATTTGTATCCAGGAGTCCTGGATAAGCAACCAATGAGGGATCCCCAAAGTCTCTCCAGCAGAGCAGTCCACAGGCGCACTCCCACTTGGTGTAACGACCCGCTCTTCATCAATGCGGATAGCCAATTCAAATAGTACAAGTGCGATGACCCGACCCACTTTACTCAGCAAGAAGACTCGTTCAAGGCAAAGAATTCTAGACTTGGCCCTTCAGGAATTCAGACTTAGACTTTCAAATGCTCGCTCGGAGTATCGCTCGATCGAGTCGAATCATCGCTAAGGTGGGTGGCTACGATGAATCTGTCTTTGCTTAGCATGCACACTTAAAATATGGTTGATATATGCTAGTCGCTAGACGAATCACCCTTGCATGCTAATAAAGAATACAAACACATCTAGCTAAGGAAATAATTATCTTATATCTCTTTGCATAGAACAAGGAAGTAGATCGATTGAACGGAATGATATGCTCACTTTATATTCCTTATAACCTCTCCCTCATAGTGTTACTCTTGTTCCTTATATGTTCTTTCAAGTATATTGATTCATATGTCTTAAAATGCTTGTCACATAGATATTGCCTCGATATAGAAGAACAACATAGATCCTGGTTCACTTACATGTGGCAGGAAGACTATCAAAATAGTCATTCCAAGCCAAATAATAGAAACATAGAAAGTCTTCGGGACCGATGGTTCACCAAGGCAACGCCCAAAATAGGAGCTGTAATAAGTAGTAAAATGTCAGCATAAACGATGCATTGAATAGAATACACCAGATCATGAGATCTTTGAATGAGTAAATACATTCGCACTATGTCAAGTAGATATGTTCATTCAAGGCCTTAAAATATTGTATATAATAAAAGCTTAGTGTTGATGGTCAATGGCCATGGACAACCTGTGCACAGGCTTATGGTTCCTACGGACGGTATGCTGGTCACACCGGGGCCAATCCTAACCGGTCAGGAACATTCAAATAGTCGTTTGCTTTAGACGGGAAGGCGTGTAGCGGGGCTCGCTACCTGCATTGTATTCTATTCCCGTACCGAGACTATAACTTGTCCATGATGGCTCGTCCGGTCATAAAATCAAGTATGTTTCATTAGTATATTTCATACGTAGCGGCAACCGGCGTATGGGCTCGTAGGAACTTATGGCAAGTAATGGATGTACGGCGCACTATGCGTACAGATCGTTAATTGGACTAAGTAATCTGAAGCTTGAAACACATTTGAGTAGTCTGAGTATAACATGCCTATACAAGTATAACATGCCAGTATAAAATGAGTATAAAACATCTGAGTAATCTGCACAATCTGAGTCACAAAATAATATGAGTATCGTAAATTATGTACATCATGCACCTGATTTAGAAATATGCTCGTAACATACATGTGTTCGTTATGCAATCTTGGGATTTTTAGATATCTATATTCGTACTTGGTTTTATACTTGGACAGGGAAGGACAAATGGTAAGTTGGTAAGTATCATCGTGTTTCTTGTATATCGTACAGCGCACTGCCATACGAGTTAGGCTTTGTATTTTATGCCATAAAATTGATGCTAAGGCAAGACTAGAAAGATAACTTAATTGTTGGTGCACTGAACTAATATAACGTGTTGGATTTGTTGAGCGGGAGAGAAGCCTCCCCACTAGTGCATTCATGTACAGATAACCCACCAGATTGCTTGCAGGGTACGGAAGAACCTCGTTCGGTACGGAATGTCCCCTCGTGCGCGCTAAGGCATAGAGTTTGCTCTTGAGCCTTGGAGTATTATGTCCGGAGCTGAAGCACATATATAAGACATAATATTGGAATATCGCCTATGTATCATCCCAAGATGTAGGCCGCTTGGCACACCTTTGTTGTTAGAGAGAGAAAGAGCTTGAACAACTTATAATCTCGGCCTAGCGCCGCATGTAACCTTATTCATTATCAATAAAGAGCTTGTTTATGTATTCATACTTGTGTTTATTCTATGTTTCTGCTATATCGACTTGGTGAACTAGTTATCAACGGCCGTTTTGGTATTTGCCTTGCGCGGACGCAACTCCAGGCTCGCGCGGCATTACGTCCTGATGGAAACGGTTGTCCTGCGGGAGCGCTGGCGCGATGATTCGCGCCTAACGGGGACGACCGATTCCTGCGGGAGATCGGAGCATGATATATTGGTATCAGAGCATGGCTTTACGTCCTTGGACTTCTTATCGATTCTTTCAGTTTTGAAAGCTCGTTCGTGGGTTACGTTCCAGACGCTCTCTCAAAGTTCCAACAGGATGTTCCATACAATAATTCTAAATATTTTTGAAAGTGCATATAAATAATATGATCGCTTATACAAAATTGTGAAACGATGGCCTTTGTGCCAACAGGTGTCAGACTTCGTAGGATAGACTCGTGTTAGAATCTGCAAGTTATATGTGAACCCAAATATCTATACGTGAACACCAAGCGAGTTAGTGTGCGAGATAGAATATCATTCGGACAGTTACCTATTCATACAGCCTTATGGCTAAGTTGTGTTGAGTATCGTGCACCTAGACCTTTTGGTGTGAGCAGGTTGCAAGCAAAATTTGAGTATCGTTCAGATAAGAATAAAGTTGGACTTAGAATAAAAATCGGTAGAGAAGTTATCGGAGTACCGCTAAGGAGAATAATGGGAATCATGTTTGGATTTTGAGATATAGTTTGGATGGTTATTCGTAGCGATAAGTTATGATTCAAAATATAGTTTGTATAGATGACTATCAACAGGATATATACGAGACTAAGATTTATCAAGAGATGCTTACGTACCATGCTGGAGTTCTAAGGAACGAATTAGATATACAAGTGAATGGTGTGAACGTGATTCAAGAGTTAATAGAATGACTCGATTTTTGAGTAGTGTATTCGATAGTCTCAGGATCGAGTAAGCGAATTGAGAATAAATGTAATCTATAAAGATTCATAGAGTATAGCTCGAACCCTGAGTGGTGTATTGGTCGGCTTAGAAATGTTCGAACGAATCGTAGATTTTGGAGTATTAAACGAGTCTAGCAGCAAGCGACGAGATTGTGTAAAGCCTTAGTATAAATAATGCCTAGCAAGTAAGCGAATTCGAAGGAATAATGTAGGATTTGATTCGAACAAGTTAGAATGAGTTGAACAAAGGATAAGGCTTACATCGGATAGGAATAAAGAGCACTTGGAATTGATATCATGGTCGAGAAAAAATATAGTGGATCATACGAGCGATTTTGAATTGAATCAAACAAATTAAAACTTGAGTTGAGATAGAATAATTGGGGATGCGATCGGAGTTAGTTCAAATAGAATATAGCGCGAACGAATGATAACGTGCATGGAAAATTTGGATTTGAGTAGGATATTGCTCGATAGAGTTTGGTTTTAGTACGAATGCTACAGTTTCGAATTTGGGAGACTTTATATCATATCAATAGTTGGAAGATAGCATGGATTAATGCAAGTTAGCAAATTTAAGATTTGATGATTGAGAAAGGCGATAATGGATTTAATCTTGAATTTGAACGAACGATCTTGAGTCGAGTTTGAAGGTAACACTCAACATCGGGCCTAGACGAGATCGATTATTCCATGGGAGTGCTTGAGTGGTGATTTCACGTCTGGCGGGGATGATCGAACTCGCAGGGACATGTTCGAAGATTTTACAAACGAATTCGATGAAATAGAACGTATCAAAAGTGAATAGACTTGGGTTTGGGATCTGAACTTAGTTGTTTGAGGAATGTTAGAAGTAGATTACGAAATGATCAAACGGTAACATTGAAGTTGAATAATTTTGCTAGACGAATTATGATCATGGCCTGAACGGACATGACTTGAAGGATATATATATATATATATATATATATATATATATATATATATATATATATATATATATATATATATATATATATATATATATATATATATATATATTGGATGGAGCAAAGTATAAATGATAAGGTGTCTGTTCGTTCGATGATAACCATAACATTTGACGTTCTTGTCATGTACGAGTGAAATTCCATGCTTGTACATGCGTCACGCCCGAATTAGGACGGTTATCCCGCGGGAGCATTGGCGTGGTAATTTTACGTCGAACGGGGATGATTGAACTTGTGAAAAATCGGAGCGTGGTAATTAAAGGATTGTCTTGACTTGTGGTTTGACATGATAAGACGAGTTTCAGGATACAAATGAATCAAAGTATTTTGAGGAGGAGTTAGTCTAGAACGTGAAGTAAGATATGTTGGATGGTTTCATGAACGGATAGGTAGATCGTGTTGGGCGACTTAGAGTTTATTATTTATATCGATGATTTATAATGGGATAGTGACTTGGTGGTCCAGGCTTAAAAAAGAATGGATAGGTAAATTCTATCAAACGTAATAGAGGAGATAGACTATGCAAATCGATGGGTTTGACCTGTGACTTGGATATATCGTGGACTTGATTGAACGAACGTGTCTTATGAATAATTTTTCTAAACGAACCTGGATCCTGTGCAAATGAACGTGTTGATGTGGATAAAATGATCTGTGCCCGATGTTTAGAAATCTGAGTGAAACGAGCTTGGGTAGAATACCCTGTACGAAAGAACAATGGTTTGACCTTAGAAATTTGGGGCGAGTATCGTGCAATGAATTTGCTAGATAAGAATCGAGAACTTGTAATGTACCTACGACCTTGTGAGCTGACCTAGCGAATAGGAAGACAACCCTATGCCGAGTGAAAGAATTGTAGTGACCAAATTTAGAGTATTGCTTGAACAAGCCATAGAACTGGGGCAGCAAGACTTAGAGTTAGGCTCGGGTCGATAAATGTATACTATGTTTTAACGTGAATGAAATAGATGATAAGACTTTGATGCTAGTCAGTTGATAAGATAGATCGTGCTTAACGGTAGTGCAATACTTGGTTTGAGTGAGATTGTGTAAAACCCATAATTCTGAAAACCGTATTTGTTGTATTATTAATTAGTTATTTAATTAATAATTATGAGCTAAATAGAGGAATAGATTTTTTTATTAATATTTTATTTGAGGTGTTTGTGTTATTAGAGGATTTATAGGGGCATTATAATTTTTTTCTTAATTTATTCCATGAAGGAGACCCTTTGGACAATTACATATGCATCCATATAATTTCTGGAATTTATAACAATATATATATGTATATAGTTCATTAAATAAATAAAATGGGTTTGGATTCCTATTGGATCTCAACCCGAAACCCGTTAACCTCAAACCCAAATCCATTAGAAAAATATCAACAGTAGCAGTAGCAAAAACCAACTTTGCTTTTTTCTTCTACGCGCGTAAAATAATCCCACGCGTAAAAGATACCCAAGCGTAAAATCCCTCACCGCCTAAATCCTTTCACCACGAGTAAAAAACATAATTTCCATCGCTCCACGCGTAAAACAACTCCACCGCTTCTTATTTCACCCGTGCGTAAAGTACACCCCGCCGCTTAATTTCCTACACCGCGCGTAAAAGAAAACATCCCCCACATGTGACTCATCCCCACCGCCTCATTTCCTATTATTACTAAACACTCCTCAATCGCAATCAAAACCAATGAAAGGAAAACAGCAGCAACAATAGTTTCTTAACCATTAAGTAACCCCCACCGCTTCATTCCACCGCCTCTTATCCCTATATATATTACAACACTTCCAAACCCTAACCCCACTTCTTCTTACAACAAACTAAAACACTATTTGGACGTGCTATATAAAACTTTTTGCTTGGCAAGTATACCTTGCCATAGTATGATTATTTACATTCCAGTTGTTACATGCATGTTAAATTCTGCTTATATAGATGTTTATATATGTATATTTTTGGACCTACTTTATGAGACCACCCCAGTATTATGAAGCATCATTAGGTTCATTGGTCGTGACACAGTTGTTACACGAGTTGTGAGTCTCATATAGATCACGGACAGCGTGACAGGGATGGCCTCATGTACGTATGGGCCATGTGTTAGGAATGACTGCTGATAGAAACTTTGTATGCTAGTAGACCTGACAGCTATCTAGAGGTATTATCATGTTGTGGATACAACATGCATAGATCATTGGGTGGGGAGGACGACTAATAGGCGTATGGGTCACCACTTCCTCTATGCAGATCCCACACTCGACAGTCACATTACAGTGCGCCCCTGGTATTGGGGGGCATATGTGGCATATACTAGCCAGTAGTCACGATTGGTGAATTACGTCAGCATATGTCTAGCCTACACTTTCCCATACACTCAATATTGTCCTCAAACTATATTCACTTAGACGGTTAGGAGACCCATTGGATGTTTACTTTTTAGTACTTTATTAGCATGTTATTATGTATCTTGTTACGTCCCTCTGAGGACTTGGTCCCTTTCCAGATATGGACGAGCAGGAGTATCCACAAGAGTATGGACCTGGACCAGACTCTACTTATCAGGCTGAGGAGATCTTACCCTCAGAGTATCTGTGATTTATTTCTACTGTTCTGAGATTTTGTGCTACTTCAGTATAGTCATTTTGTAGTAGATTTGTTTCCACCGGACTATCAGACTCGATACTCATTTTGGATATCCAGTTATTATTCAGCTCTTGATTCCTACTGATTATATTGTGTTGTGGATGAGATCTAGACTGCATGTGACTTGTTGTGACAGTATATTACCACTGGTGGATTGGATATTCATGAACAGCGTACGTGTGTATATGGTTTCTATATATTGGAGTTCATATACATACGGCTGGGCGTGTTACGTACTCCTAGTCCTACGTATTTTGGGACTGGGGCATGACAGATTGAAAATGACTTAGATTTTGATTGACCCTGTTGGAGGTATCGTTGTGATTCGTAAGACAAGAACCCTTAAGATTTTTGCGAGTGGCATGTCCGAATTCATTATCGCTAAGTTTGGTTGAATGCATATGTTTGAGGGATGCTTTGAAAGTATGCACGATCCAAGACTCAGTGATATGTTAAACTCGAGTACAAAGACTTCACTATTGCTAAGTTGGTTGACATGGATATGTTAGAGGGACGCCTTGAATATGTGCACGATCCAGACTCGCGATATGCTGATCTCGAATGCTAGTGCAAGTGAATAAGTTAGATTCGCGTGGATGAGTATAACGAATTGAATATGTTTGCCTCAGCCCTAGATCATCATTTATGATGGATTATAACATACTCCACGTTAAGCGATATATGTTCCACGCTAAGTTGCAGTAAAGACCGAGTCAGAAGTTGGATGGAATGATAGAGTCATTCAATGAGGCAGACCCAGCATACACGTGACATAGAATGCGAAGCAAGTAGGAATTTATGTTCGAACATATCTAATGATACAGATTGATATGCTTGAGTTAGATTTGGTAGTGTGCGATAGAATAATTTACGCTCAGGAAGTTTCGAGGACGAGACTTATTTTGAGTGGTGTATAATATAACGACCCGTTCCACATCAATGTGGATAGCCGATTCAAGTGGCACAAGTACGATAACCCGACCTACTTTGCCCAGCGAGAAGACTCGTTCAAGGCAAAGGATTCTAGACTTGGTCCTTCAGGAGTTCAAACTTAGACTTTCAAAGGCTCGCTCGGAGTATCGCTCGACCGAGTCGAATCATCGCTAAGGTGGGTGGCTACGATAAACCTGTCTCTGCTTAGCCTGTACACTTAAAATATGGTTGATATATGATAGTTGTTAGACGAATCACCCTTGCATGATAATAAAGAATACAAACATATCTAGCTAAGGGAATAATCCTATCTTATATCTCTTTGCATAGAACATGGAAGTAGATCGGTTGAACGGAATGGTATGCTCATTTTACAGTTCTTATAACCTCTCCCTCGTAGCGTTACTTTTGTTCCTTATATGTTCTTTCAAGTATATTGCTTCATATGTCTCAAAATGCTCGTCACATAAATATTGCTTCGATATAGAAGCACAATATAGATCCTGGTTCACTTACATATGGCAGAAAGGCTATCAAAATAGTCGTTCCAAGCCAAATAATAGAAACATGGAAACTCTTTGGGACCGATGGGTCGTCAAGGCAATGCCCAAAACGGAAGCTGTAATAAGTAGTAAAATGTCAGCATAAACAGTGCATTGAATGGAATACACCAGATTATGAGATCTCTGAACGAGTAAATGCATTCGCACTATGTCAAGTAGCTATGTTCATTCAAGGCCTTAAAATATTGCATATAATAAAAGCTTAGTGTTGATGGTCAATGGTCATGGACAACCTGTGCACAGGCTTATGGTTCCTGCGGACGGTACGCTGGTGGCACCGGGGCCGATCCGAACCGGTCAGGAACATTCAGATATTCGTTTGCTTCGGACGGGAAGGCGTGTAGCTGGGCTCGCTACCTGCGTTGTATTCCATTCCTGTGCCGAGACTATAACTTATCCATGGTGGCTCGTCGGGTTATAAGACCAAGTATGTATCATTAGTATATTTCATACATGGCGGCAACACGCGTATGGGCTCATAGGAACTTGTGGAAAGTAACTGATGTACGACACACTATGCGTGCAGATCGTTAATTGGACCAAGTAATCTGTAGATTGAAACACATTTAAGTAGTCATAATATAACATGCCTATACAAGTATAACATGCCAGTATAAAATGAGTATAAGACATCTGAGTAATCTGCACAACCTAAGTCACAAAGTAATATGAGTATCATAAATTGTGTACATCGTGCACCTGATTTAGAAACACGCTCGTAGCATACATGTGTTCGTTATGCAATCTTGGGATTTCTATATATCTATATTCGTGCTTGATTATATACTTGGACAGGGAAGGACAAATGGTAAGTTGATAAGTATTATCGTGTTTCTTGTATATCTTACTGCGCACTGCCACACGAGTTAGGCTTTGTATCTTATGCCATAAAATTGATGCTAAGGCAAGACTAGAAAGATAACTTAATAGTTGGTGCACTGAACTAATATAATGTGTTAGATTTGTCGAGCGGGCGAGAAGTCTCCCCACCAGTGCATTCATGTACTGATAATCCCCCAGATTGCTTGCAGGGTGCGGGAGAATCTCGTTTGGTGCGTAATGTCTTCTCGTGCGCGCTAAGGCGTAGAGTTTGCTTTGGATCCTTAGAGTGTTGCGTCCGGAGCTGAAGCACATATACAGGACATAATGTTGGAACATCGCCTATGTATCATCCCAAGATATAGGCCGTTTGGCACACCTTTATTGTTAGAGAGAGAGAGCTTGAGCGACTTGTAATCTCGTCCTAGCGCCATTTATAACCTTATTCATTATCAATAAAGAGCTTGTTTATGTATTCATACTTGTGTTTATTCTATGTTTTTGCTATATCGACTTGGTGAAATAGTTATCAACGGCCGTTTCGGTATTTGCCTTGTGCGGGCGCAACTCCAAGATCGCACGACATCACATCCCGATGGAAACGATCGTCCTGCGGGAGCGTTGGCACGGTGATACGTGCCTAGCAGGGACGACTGATTCCTGCGGGAGATTAGGACGTGACACTTGGACCACCCAAAAAAATAGTATTCGTTATATCACGAGTACCTCTGAGTTATCCTCCCTACAGTCTCCCCATCGGAGCAACCCTCAGGTCTATCTACACTCTTAGGTGGACCACCCTCATTAAAAACTACTCCCTAGTGAGTCCTTGAAAAATTGGTTCATGTCCATATTACCTCTGAACCACTTTCCTCATATTTCTTTCCGGCTAAGTTTGCCACGTCCATATTACCTCTGAGCAAACTTTTCGGGTCTCGGCTATCGATTATCACGTCCATATTACCTCTGATATCGGTCATCGTCTAAACTTATCACATGTACTCGATCCAGAGTACGCCAGCGGTGCTAAGTCCATAAAACCTATCATGTCCATATTACCTCTGATAAGTCTTGTTTCGAACTTATTATTTGCACTCAACGTGCGCAACAAATAATAGGTCCATTAAGGATCCTCCAGTGGAATGTCCTCAACAAACACGATTTTGTACGACGTCCATATTACCTCTGGTACGATATTCGAAGTTCACACGAATAATCGCAACAAAAAAGGAAAAGCTTTTATTTCATTTTACTAAAGTGAAAAAAGAAAACTACACTTAGGAGACTATCCATGTCCCAACCGCAAAATAAACTTCAAAACAAGAACAAAAGACAGTTTCAGAAAATGAAGCGCAAACTACTGTTGCTCCTCATTGGTGCACAACTCCTCTATTCGCCCTTGGATCCGAGCAATGGAAGTGTCAATATTCGATCTGACTCTACTCCCGGCTTCTTGAGCCAAAGTGTAACCACCATAGATTTTCTAATTAATAATTAAAATATAAAATACTAGGCTTGTGCTCGTGGCAGTATGTAAGTATGGCTACTAATATATTAATATAATAGAAGCAAAAAAATTACGAAATAAATAAATAAAGTAAAGTAGAATTTGTTTTTATAGAAATAATAATAATAATAATTGTTTTCTAGAAATAATAATAATAATAATAATAATAATAATAACAATAATAATAATAGTGATAGTAATAAATAAAATAAAATAAATATTTTATAGTTAAGAACATATATATGTATATATATTAATAATATAAAAGCAAGTGAAAAAAAACAAAGAAAGGAAAAACAAACTAATACAAACAACCACTAGAGCAACCGAATATGCAACAGTAGCAGAAGCAAATCCTCCCCAACCCGCATACGAGCGACCTCATCCATACCCGCGAATCCGAGCGGCCCCATCCTCTTCGATATATATATATATATATATATATATATATATATATATATATATATACTTACACCCTCGACAAACCCTAACCCTAATCTTTACCCTCCTCTCCTCTTCGTCGACTTTTCTCCACCGTCAGTCACCAATCGTAGTTCACCGAGTGGCCGCGACACCCGGTGCACATCCCGCGCGACCCACAACAACTGCAGTGAGGTACCCTTCTTTCCGAGTCCTTTTCTTGATACATGCTCAACCAATTCTCTATCTTTTTAATCCTATTGACACCCCCCCAATAATCTAGTTTCTGATCATATAATATTTGAGGATGACTTCTGTTTAAATCGACATAGAAATTTGGGTTGAAAACGCAAGAAAAAATGTTATTAAAATCAGTTTTGAGTTGACAATTTTCGGATTAATGACCTATTTTGGAAGGCAAATAACTTCTGATTGGCAAGACCAAAGTTTGGTTTTCTTTTTCTAACGCAAATTCAATATAACCAGGATTAAAATGACCTATTGTTTGCACTTATTTGATTATTAATTCTGTATTAAAAATCCTGTTAAAATTCACAAAAATAGCTTTTCAAGAACTTGGAAAATTTTGATACGAAGTGCGTCCCGACAAACCAATTACACCAAAATGAGCGTATGGTATATCATGATGTACGAACTTTCGCAAAAGTTGATTGGGACGCGTGTGCGCCTCGAAATTAACCCGTATCCGTGAAAAGTTCCCTGTATTGATGTTTTACAAATTTTCCTATTAGTTGGTGCACGCTTGTCAGAATATGACAAAACTTGCGCCATTGGATTCGTGGTATCACGATGGTCATGTGACCCAAGTTTCACACAATTCTGAGATAGTTGATCGAGCCGCCTATTTGCGGACCCTACGGTTTGACTTGAAGGGCGAATTTGTGATCGGCTCTCCGAAATCCAAAATTGGACATACCGTTAAGTTCGTATCATCGTTTAAGATTTATTTGACCTATAAATTTTCCAATTTAAAGACATTTACCTCGGGCACGTATTTCGGTACAAAGTGGCACACATGTGGACCCCGTTTTGGCCCGAAATCATCGTTTTGCTCTTGTATCCAAATTGGACAAAAGGGTAGACTTATTTGATTATCTCGCTGACTTCGGACACATTTGTGATATTTATTTCAGGATCCGGAGATGTTCATTCAGAGGCAGTAGTTTCTGATCCCTTGTGATTGACGTCTGGACGCCTATACTACATAGCTTGCTTGACAGGCAAGTATACATTGCCATTGTACTATTTAATTACATTCATTTGCTGTATATTTATTTTCTGTTGTTTATTTTTATTTTTTTATATAAAATTGTGTGTCCAAGAAAGACTTGGGTGCAACGACGGTTGTGTCGTCTTTTGTCTCTTATTTATATTATGAATGTTGACCTAGTTTTACGAGGCCACCTATGAGTTGAGGCATCATTATGTTTCATTGGCCGTGACACATTTGTTATACGAGTGTGAGTCTTATAAATGACACGGACTTGCGTGATAGGCTGGCCACAATTACGTAAAGGTCGTGCGACGGATAAGGAATAACTGCTAAATAGAAATATCATGTTTATCAGACTTAGCAGTTATTAGAGGTTTTATGTGTTATAGATTAACACGTTAGTAGCATTGGCTGGGGAGAACAATGAGTAAGCGTATGTGACTCCTTTATACTTTTCCTTTTTTGTCCGTAAGCTCCGCCGGAGACGCGAGGCGTTATGACCCCATTATTTACTGTAGGCCTATGACGATCGAAAGACGTTATGCCAGTGGCCCCTGGATCTCCGAGAGAACTATGCCCACCATATTATTTTAGCCAGATAGTCCATACGCGGGAAAGCTGTTCTTAAACTGCATATCACATAGACTGGTTAGGCGACCATATTAGATGTTTACTTTTAGTACATTATTGGCATGCTTTTATGTATCTTGTTACGTCCCTCTGAGGACCTGGTCCCTTTCCAGGTATAGACGATCAGGATTATCCGCAGGAGTACCGACCGGGACCTGACGCATCATTCTTTGTTGAGGAGGTCTTACCCTCTGAGTACTCATGATTACTTCATAGCTGATGGATCTTTTAGCTGTTGTTCTTTATTTAAAATTTATTTATTATTGGAGTTCTGACCTTCTCTATCATTTTAGTTTTGATTTAGTCGTTTGGTAGTGGATATGTCTCCACCCGACTATTATTTCTTTTGATACCTCGTACTTAAGACTTTCAGTTATTTATTTTGATATTCCTTTACTTGTGTCTGTGGATGAGATATAGATGCGTGTGACTTGTGATGATAATATATGTACCACTTATGAATTATTTATTCATATACAGTGTATGTGTGTGTTATGATTTTTCCAACATATTGGAGTGTCATATATATACGGCTAGCATGCGACGTATTCCTAGCCCTACTTATTTTGGGACTAGGGAGTGACACAAAGCCTCAGGATCCTCCAAATGGGCATAGGCCTGGCGCTTGTCCTCCAGCCTCTTCAACGTATTCTATAGGACAGCGAAAGACTGGGCTACCCTTCTAGTTTTCTCGGGGATGGTCTCCCTCTCTCGACGGGACTCCTGAAGGTTGCCCTCCACAACAACGAGCTGGGCTTGAAGTTACGCAATTTGCTCGTTGATCTCAGCAATGGCATGGCTTGCGGAGTCCTCCCGAGCAAGAAAAACCTTCCCTCGATCGTTCAACTTTTCATGCTTGAGGGCCAACTTCTGGAGGTCACATTCCAGGGCCTGATTGTTCTGTATATATGCAGTCTTCACCTGCTCCCTGGACTTCAAGAGGAACTCATGTTCCTCTTCCAGTACGATGATCGGGTCGACCTCCCGCGTCTGCTACAATTTATTTAGGCGATGCTCCATCTCAGCCAATTTTTGGCTCAAAAGGTTAGCCATCTGCTCATGACCAGGAAGTATCCTCAAAATCTCAGCTCAGCCTGACTCTAGGCACAGTACTTGGACCAAGTAAAAGTCTTGCCTCATCCCAGGATGGTTTGCACCCCCCACTTCAGATGCATGTAGAAGCTCTGAATAGTATCCTTCGAGGCTTCTTCCACATCAGCAAAAGTAGAAGAAGTCAAATGAGTCATAACTATAGGGACTACAGTGGGCTGCGGAGGAGGCATAGCAATATTAGACGGCCCAGGTAACAGAGTAGCAGCCGCAGAACGTCAAGATTCTCTGGCTTCTATAAACTACCTCCCAGTTGAAAGAAGCGTCTGGGTACTATGCAATCGAGCAATATCGACCGTCGTAAGATTGACATTTGAGGATGTGCCGGCATCAGCCGGTCCTATAACGTCAGATGGGGAGACAGTCACCTCAGCCCCAACAACCGAGGATCCCTTTACACCCCATTGGGTAACCATATTATCTAGTATCACGATAACATCTGAGGACGACCCAGCAACCATCGGGCCAACAACTTCGGGGGCAGCTGCCTCGGAGCGAGTCGCTCCACCATCAGGAGCGATCACAGTGGAAGTAATCGTCGTACTAGAATAATCCGCTGCAGACCCTGCAGGGTGTTCCTCGCCCCCAGAAGTACAAAGAAGAGGTCCAAAATTCCTTGGGACAAGCCCACTAGTCTCTTCCTCGACGCCCTCTTCCGCGGCCACGTTCATCGTTCTTAAGGGGGAAGCCGGCCCTATAGATTCAGAACAACCTGTGATCAGCTTCATCCTAAGAATGTAAAGCTGAAGCCAAAATATCCCTTCATGGGTAAATATACGGGATAACATACCAGAAGAAGGCGACAAGGATTGCGGCTCACCCAACATAGTCATATCCTTCCCAAAGGCTTCTATATCATCCACGGAGACGTGCTCAAACCGTGTAAAGGGCTCCGCCATCGCCACCTCCACGCCAGTCTCTTGGGACCCCAATATATCAAAAGCAAGCTCTGACACGCCAACATTCGCCTCTTGAAACCCCGAAGACTCCCACGTCAGACTCTGGGGAAGTCTCCTCCTCCGGCTCCTTATAAGAGACAACTGAGGTAGCCGCTCATCGGGGGCGGTCCCTTCTCCCTTGCGTCTGTAAATTATCAAAAATACCAGAACCAAGATATTTATATAAAGGACCAGAAAGAATCAAACTAAGGGGTTCTACAGGTACCCTCTCAGCGTCCAAAGTAGGGTCTATTTCAGGATCCTCCACCGTGAAGGGTCCTACCTCTTCCCTTGCAGCCTCCTTCGTGAGAGGTTTCACTTTTGCTGAAGGCCCCTTCCCTGGTGTCACCTCGGTCATGGCCTTCTTCGATTATCGAGCATGGGGGGTCTCTGCCTTCGCCCTCCACTTGGAAGGGGAGGAGCGTCAGACGAAGAAGTCATATCCTCTTCTTCCGTCGAGGGATCCAGATCCATAAGCAAAGGCTTGGCGGAGCCCTTGCCTTTCTTTGGCGTCCGTTGCACTTTTGTGTCCGAAGGCATCAGCATGATACCTTCGATATAGCTCATCTCCAGGTTAAAGCAAACCGGCAGAGCGTTGGCTCTGCGATAATACATCGTCGTCGTGTGTAGCATCCGTGGCGCTACCCCAGCCGATGGTAAGCGAAACTGGACCTGGGTTCCAGTGACATTGTAATAACTCCAGTCCTGGGATCCATCAAGAAAGCTCCCATAATATCCGAGGGAAGCTTCAGGAGCTGGGTATAACAAAACTCGCGAGCAAAGCGACTCGGCAGGTAAGGCTCCGCAAAGACTTTATCCCGATTCTGATATACCAAATGGGAGGGACGAATAGATTGAAGCCAACAGAAAATCCTTTCAGACAGATTCTGAGACTCTCCCCCGACTTCCTGATGGACGGTATCCCGTTCCTCGGACATAAAATCTGGCTCGAAAGTAAAGAAACTCCAGTCAGTCAAAAAGGAGAGCTTCCTCCTATAAGCAGGAACTGTGTCGAGCCTCCATTTCATCCCCCAATATTTGAGGATCATGGCATCGGCCGCCACCATATCACAATTGGTTCCAGGGATCATCAGGGAACCATGGTGTAAGAGAAGCCAACCCATCGAATAATGATAGGAGAGCTCAATCCGGTTAAAATGTCCTTTGCCCGGATGATCCTCGAACTTATGGGCGAAGTTGTGAAGCCCCCGATGGATGCAACATACCATCGCTGGTAGAAGAGCCACCTTCTGGCCGAAAGCTAACTTCACGGCTGGGAGAATGAGGGGACGACTGATCTTATCTATGGTTCCGGACCCGCTTGGGATGACGCAATTCCGCAACCGGAGCATCAAGTATCCCGCCAGCACGGCTTTGGCGGACAACTTGTGTGCGTCCATGTAGAACTAGCTAAGATCCTCTTCGGGAGTAGTCAGCTCATCGACGGGTTCGTCTTCCTCCTCGCCTGTGGAACCCTCAACTTATTCTTCCTCGCCCGCGGTCGGTTCTCGTTGCTCCCGAATCAGGTCGGTCACTTCTTGTTCAATCTGCGGCGTCTGGACATAAACTTTCTTGGACTTCTTCAGGTCCCGAAAGAGGTAACGAGTCCAGGTTATGATATGGGGGGAAGACCCCTTGGACGACTTCTTCTTCTTTGACATCAGCTGACAGATACAGTGGTGGTAGAGTAGTTCCTGGTACACCGCCAGGATTTTTGGCTTCTCTGCCTCTAACTCCCCGAGTATTTTATTGTCCTGGGTGTACTCCTCATAGGGCTCGTCGTCCCAAGGAAGTTTTGAGATGACATGCATTTCGTGCAAAGCTAGCCCCATTTCACCACCAGGTGTTGTCACGCCCCAGTCCCAAAATACTAAGGGACTAGCCATGTGGCAGTGGCCAGCAACACAACTCCAATGGACAAACCCAATTTAATGGATCCGTTAGAGTACACTGAAGCTGTAATACATATAGAATGGAATACAAATACCTATCACAGTTTATATATCTAATCTCATCCACAATAAGTAACAAAATCACAAAGAGACAAGTCCAGTCATAATAATATAAAATGATCTGTCCAACCAAAGCAATATAAATAATGTCACGGGAAACAACCCGTCATCAAAATGGAAAGGAAAATAACTCCATGTACCATATCCAGAAGTCACTGTAAGATCAAATATCTAAGAACACTAAGCATACTAAATGAATGGTGAGAATATTGTATGCTCAAGGGAAGTCCTCCGAAATAACCTCGTCCTCTGCAACTTGTACGTCTCTAATAGCAACACCAACCCTGTAAACCTTGGGATAGCTCCTATCGTCTACACCTGGGGACATATCTAAATCCAGGTCCTCAGGGGACATAGCAAGGTACAATAAACACTCAAGCCAAATAAAATACAGTAAATAAAAATAGATCCTCAGGATAAGCTATGTGACAAGCTAAGTGAAATACAAATGAGAACATCACTAATACTCAGGCTGAGACCACTATAGGCTCTGTGTCAGGGAGCCTATCGCAGCAATTAGTATCTCGTAGGGCCAGTAAATATGACAAGCTCTGGTACAGAGACTAAAGTACCTCCAGTAACATAGTATTATATATAAACATAATCAGCCTATAGCATGTGTGTCTTTTCCCATCCAATGTAACCTTATGTCTCATTATAAACCCCCTGATTTTGCAAAAAAAATTTAAATTAGGATTTTTCACAATTTTCTGGAATTTTCTGAGAATTTTCTGTAATTAAATTCAGAGTTTTTGAATTATTAAATGATTTTAGTTGATAATAAATAATATTAAAATATTATAAAAATAATATTTTTGGGTGTAAAATAAAAAACTGGACTTAGGGTAATTTTTCTGGAATTTATTGGGCCCCGGACCTATTTTAAAACACCTAAAAACATTTATTTATTTAATTATTATTTATTTATCTATTTATTTATTTATTTATTTAATTTAAATCCTATTAAACCCGAGCCCAGCCCATAACTCCCGGCCCAACCGGCCCAAACTCACGGCCCACCCACCATAACGGGTCGGGTCCACCCGCACCCGACCCGCACCCGCGACACGCCTGACCACCCCCTCCCCACGACCCTGCCCTAGCCCGCTTCTCCCGCCGCTTCCGCCGGCCGCGCCGCCCGCCGCTCCGTCCGGCTCGCCCCCGCGGCCACGTCCCCGCCTTCCTCGCCTCTCCTCCGCCCCGCTCGACTCCTCCTCCCCTATTTAAGAACCCCCGTCCAGCTCTCTGGCCGAACCCCACCGGAACCCTATCACCTTCCCGCTGCGTCGCCTGCCTGCCGGCCGTACCACCTCGCCAGAGCACCGCCACCGCCTTGCCGCCCTCGCCCCTGCCTCCTCCGGCTAGCAGCGACTCCTACTCCCCTCTCCTCCTCCTTCCTCCGCCCCTCCGGCGCCCGAGCAGCAGCAGCCAACAGCAGCGACTGCGCCGCCCCGGCAGCCGCCGCCGCGGCCACTCGCCCCCGCCCAGCCTAGCCGGCGCCACCCCCGACTCCCCCTCGACCGCCTCCTCCGCTGCCCGGCCTCCCTCCGGTCAGCTCCGCCGGAGAACCCCCAAACCCTAACCCTAATTCCTTTGTGTCGGACACGTGTCGGACACGAGATTTCGGGTTTTTCGGACCCTGTTCAGGTACGCGTATCTCCCTGCTCGTTTACCCGTTTCTGATTCCGTCTTTTGCATCGCGTAGCCTTCATGACCCCCCCGGTACCCGGGCAAACCGCTCGGTGCATCGCGTCCTGTGGCGATCGCGAACCGCGATCCAAAAATAGGAAAAACAACGACCCGATTCACCCCGAAACTGGGTACGTCCCGCAAAACGGGACGACTTGGTCTCGCGCGGTCTTCACAAATACGTGCGCGTCGTTGATACGAAAGTGTGGGATTTTGCAGAAGTCGATTCGGGTGTGCGTGCACACCGGGATCAACGCGTATCCGCGAACACCGCCCCGTATCCGTCTTTTCTGAATCATGCCCTAACTTTCTGTACATACGTCGGATTGAAACAAAACTTATGCCATCGGACTCGTAGCGATACGCTGGTCCTGTGACCCAAGTTTGGTTCGATTCTGAGAACTTTGACGAAATCGCGTGTCGTGGGCCCCATAGGCCCCGCTCGATGGGCAATTTTGTGATCGGCTCATCGGAATTCAATTCTGAAAGTTCCGTTGGGTTCGTATCATCGTTTCTGACCTGTTGACACTAAGTTTGGTGAATTTGGAGACCTTTGATCCTGACACATTTTTCGGTGCAAAGCGGGCCCACATGTGGACCCCGTTTTGACCCGAAGTTGCCGTTTTTGCCCTTGTCTCCAAATTGGACTCAAGGACAGGCGTTTCTAGCTATTTAATATCTTTTGAGCATGATGGTAATATTTATTTCAGCATCCGGAGACATTTCTGGAAATTTCCCGAGAACAGAACTGTAGTTGGGATCCAAACATCAGGCAAGTACCTGCACTTCAAGTTTATTCTTTATATTGTGATAATTAGTTCCTTGCTCTACTAGTACCATTGGATGTTTACACGTAGTTTTAGAATATTAGATTTCATGTCTTGCTTTTCGTGTCGGGAGGGAGAATACTAGGAGGCATGTAGTTTACCCTTCCCCCTGTCCTGACTAATAGCTGTTGGTACGCGACTGTACCATCAGCCGGATACTCAATTATTCCTGTCTGATAGCCGTCTATGACGTGCCGGATTAGCCTTATAACCCCCTACATGCCAACTATGTATTCTAAATACACATTTTCACACACACACACATAGTTCCTGATGTCTTGTTGCAGTTCTATTTTTCTTGTCTCATTATAATCCTGTTTTATTCATGTCTCTGGCTTATAGCATTTAACTCTTAGTTAATTTTACTACTTATTATGCATATTCTTATCATGATACTTAGTCAGTTCTTTTCTACTTGTCATAATTATTTAGTTTAAGCTTTGTTGTGTATTGGTACTTTGCTCCTTTCCTGACTGGATCCGTTGATATTAGGCGATGATGAGGACTATGCCCCCACCTTTTATGGCCCATATGGTGTAGCAGATGATACATTTGAGGAGCCGGTTCCTACTCAGGAGACTACTTTTGAGGAGTAGTAGCCAGTTAGCTAGTATTTTCTTTCAGCATAATACTCGGGTTTGTCCCCGATTTATCTTCTGGTTCTGTATTAAACTGTGGATTTATTGTCACATTTTGTCTTATGAAATCTTAACTTTCCTATTTCCTGTTATTATCCTTGCCTATTTATTCTTGTGGATGAGATAGATTTAAATTTACCTGTGAATATGATCTAGACAGCGTACTACCGCCGACACTGCGGCGTAGGCTGGACGTACCCACGTACTCGTGTCCGAATATCCGGGTGCGGGTCATGATACGTTTTTATGGTGGCCCATGCAGGTCAACGACTAAATTGTTCGGTTTCAACTTAGGGACCGAACAAGCCTGCAGTAAGAATATGATAAGTTTTAGGATCTCATCCACTTGCTTGAATCGTTCTTGACATCTATCTCGGATTCGAATTAATTCCTTGACTTACATCCTGCCTTGATTCCTGTGTGCATCTTATCGTTTATTTTGGATGCAGAGTAATGGACCTACCAGCAAGCGACGAGATTTCTATAAGATCACCACGAGATGCTGTGATAAACCAACAAGCTCTACCAGCACCCGAACCGAGACCACCCTTGGTACCACAAGCAGCGCTCTTCCAACAGGCCCAGCAGCAGCAGAGGAAACCAACTCAAGGACGCGGACAAGCCTACGCGATGACCGTGGAGAACGCGCAGACTCTTGGAGTAGCTAATGCGCGTAAGTGATTTGTAGCTGCCATTTCTAGTCTTGTTTTAGCTCGTGCCTATTGGTTCGTGACCTTAGCCCCAACCTAGTAATTTTGAACTTGCTAATAACCTGGTATGCTTTTATATTTGATAACTGTAGAGATTGTAGAGCCTTTTGTTATTGTGCTTATTGTGTGTTGTTTTGTGAACTTGAATTAAGTTGTACCTCCTTTCATCATCATCTAGCGTACTTAATTTTGCTGTACTTGACTTATGCTGCTAATATAGCCTAGTTTTGCAAGCTTATCCTTCATTCAAGCTTGTTCATGACATATGTATTATTGGGTCGACACACTAATACAAATGTCTATTCAGAATCAGTGTATTACGGTCTGATCAACCTTAGTGTATTTTGGTCCGCACTTCGCACGACTACTTTACGTGGATTGAGATATATAGTCGACTAGTATACTTGCCCTCTAGATAGGTCCGAGCATATCGTATCAGTTACATAACTGTACTAATACGAGCATGCGAACAAATGATTACCAAAATAGAATTTTAATCCACAACTGCTGTGACAATTCCCAATTGAATTCTTTAAATGCCTTGATTCCGATACTTCTAATCTATTACCTCGCCCTTGAACTCTTTATTATTGATCTTCGTCTTCCCTTATTTCGGAAAGACGAAACCTCGTGCTTGGTATAAGTTTGATACACGGAGAGTACTAGATATGTCCCATAGGCCGATCACATATTTGAGGATTATTCTTCCGTAATTAAGGACATATCACATGTAATATGATCGGCGTTGAAGTTTCGAGGATTGAAGGACATGAGTAAACAAATTAAGGAATATTTTCTTAAGGTATATAGCCTTATGTGATAGATGGGTAAATTCTAAGTTGGGTAGCAGTGCATTGTCAACTCGAGATAAATTTCTTTTAGTTTGTGACCGAGTAAGATTAGATTGAGAGAGGTTCAAGCCATTCTAATTTTGAAAATCTAGAGAAAAAAAATATAGAATTTAAGACTTGAACATTGGTGGACTACATTTAAATTATTTTTCAATTTGATGATTTGAATTAAGAATTAAAATTTGATGGTTGGACTACCTAGTTGGAATATTGAGGATGTGAATGGAATTTAAAAAGTCGAAGCATACAATTGTGAATGGGAATAATATTGGACTCGAATCACTTCTAGAGGAAATTTTGATAGTTAGAATCGTGAGGCAAATTTATAAGCGTATGCAAATCTTGAAGATGTTATATGGACTTAATTTAAAATTTGCCAGTGGGTAATTTGAGGAAGTAAGAAGTAATAACCATAGGTTGAATTTTGATTGGAACAGTAGTCATCTTAACCTTGAAGTGATTGCAGTGGATATGTTTAGGATTTTAATTATCGCAAGGAGATTGCGATTGACTTGCCTTATGTACATGAAGGATTAACAGATTATAGCTTAATTTTAATTTCGAGGACGAAATTTTTATAATTTGGGTAGATTGTAAACCCCCTGATTTTGCAAGAATTTTTAAATTGGGATTTTTCACAACTTTCTGGAATTTTCTGGGAATTTTCTGTAATTAAATTCAGGATTTTTGAATTATTAAATAATTTTAGTTGATAATAATAATATTAAAATATTATGAAAATAATATTTTTGGGTGTAAAATAAAAAAACTGGACTTAGGATAATTTTCTGGAATTTATTGGGCCCCGGACCTATTTTAAAACACCTAAAAAAATTTATTTATTTAATTATTATTTATTTATCTATTTATTTATTTTAAATCCTATTAAACCCTAGCCTAGCCCATAACCCCCGGCCCAACCGGCCCAAACCCACGGCCCACCCGCCATAACGGGTCGGGTCGGGTCCACCCGCACCCGACCCGCACCCGCGACCCGCCTGACCACCCCCTCCCAACGACCCTGCCCTAGCCCGCTTCTCCCGCTGCTTCCGCCGGCCGCGCCGCCCGCCGCTCCGTCAAGCTCGCCCCCGCGGCCACGTCCCCGCCTTCCTCGCCTCTCCTCCGCCCCGCTCGACTCCTCCTCCCCTATTTAAGAACCCCCGTCCAGCTCTCCGGCCGAACCCCACCGGAACCCTATCGCCTTTCCGCTGCGCCGCCTGCCTGCCGGCCGTACCACCTCGCCAGAGCGCCGCCACCGCCTCGCCGCCTCGCCGCCCTCGCCCCTGCCTCCTCCGGCCAGCAGCGACTCCTACTCCCCTCTCCTCCTCCTTCCTCCGCCCCTCCGGCGCCCGAGCAGCAGCAGCCAACAGCAGCGACTGCGCCGCCCAGGCAGCCGCCGCCGAGGCCACGCGCCCCCGCCCAGCCTTGCCGGTGCCGCCCCCGACTCCCCCTCGATCGCCTCCTCCGCTGCCCGACCTCCCTCCGGTCAGCTCCGCCGGAGAACCCCCAAACCCTAACCCTAATTCCTTTATGTCGGACACGTGTCGGACACGAGATTTCGAGTTTTTCGGACCCTGTTCAGGTACGCGTATCTCCCTACTCGTTTACCCATTTTTGATTCTGTCTTTTGCATCGCGTAGCCTGCATGACCCCCCCGGTGCCCGGGCAAACCGCTCGGTGCATCGCGTCCTGTGGCGATCGCGAACCGCGATCCAAAAACAGGAAAAACAACGACCCGATTCACCCCGGAAATGGGTACGCCCCGCCAAACGGGATGACTTGATCGTGCGCGGTCTTCACAAATACGTGCGCGTCGTTGATACGGACGTGTGGGATTTCGCAGAAGTCGATTCGGGTGTGCGTGCACACCGGGATCAACGCGTATCCGCGGATACCGCCCCGTATCCGTCTTTTCTGAATCATGCCCTAACTTTCTGTACACACGTCGGATTGAAACGAAACTTGCGCCATCGGACTCGTAGCGATACGCTGGTCCTGTGACCCAAGTTTGGTTCGATTCTGAGAATTTTGACGAAATCACGTGTCGTGGGCCCCACAGGCCCCGCTCGACGGGCGATTTTGTGATCGGCTCATCGGAATTCAATTCTGGAAGTTCCGTTGGGTTCGTATCATCGTTCCTGACCTGTTGACACTAAGTTTGATAAATTTGGAGACCTTTGATCCTGACACATTTTTCGGTGCAAAGCGAGCCCACATGTGGATCCCGTTTTGACCCAAAATTATCGTTTTTGCCCTTGTCTCCAAATTGGACTCAAGGACATGCGTTTCTAGCTATTTGATATCTTCTGAGAATGATGGTAATATTTATTTCAGCATCCGGAGATATTTCTAGAAATTTTACGAGAACAGAACTGTAGTTGGGATCCAAACATCAGGCAAGTACCTGCACTTCAAGTTTATTCTTTATATTGTGATAATTAGTTCATTGCTCTACTAGTACCATTGGATGTTTACACGTAGTGTTAGAATATTAGATTTTATGTCTTGCTTTTCGTGTCGGGAGGGAGAATACTATGAGGCATGTAGTTTACCCTTCCCCCTGTCCTGACTAATAGCTGTTGGTACGCGACTGTACCATCAGCCGGATACTCGATTATTCCTGTTTGATAGCCATCTATGACGTGCCGGATTAGCCTTATAATCCCCTACATGCCAACTATGTATTCTAAATACACATTTTCACACACACATAGTTCCTGATGTCTTGTTGCAGTTCCATTTTTCTTGTCTCATTATAATCCTGTTTTATTCATGTCTCTGGCTTATAGCATTTAACTCTTAGTTAATTTTACTACTTATTATGCATATTATTATCATGATACTTAGTCAGTTCTTTTCTACTTGTCATAATTATTTAGTTTAAGCTTTGTTGTGTATTGGTACTTTGCTCCTTTCCTGACTGGATCCGTTGATATTAGGCGATGATGAGGACTATGCCCCCACCTTTTATGGCCCATATGGTGTAGCAGATGATACATTTGAGGAGCCGGTTCCTACTCAGGAGACTACTTTTGAGGAGTAGTAGCCAGTTAGCTAGTATTTTCTTTCAGCATAATACTCGGGTTTGTCCCCGATTTATCTTCTGGTTCTGTATTAAACTGTGGATTTGTTGTCACATTTTGTCTTATGAAATCTTAACTTTCCTATTTCCTGTTATTATTCTTGCCTATTTATTCTTGTAGATGAGATAGATTTAAATTTACTTGTGAATATGATCTAGACAGCGTACTACCGTCGACACTGCGGCGTAGGCTGGACGTACCCACGTACTCGTGCCCGAATATCCGGGTGCGGGTCGTGACACTCATGTCCATAACATGCAATATCATGACCTCTAGCTAGTACAACGAGTCATAATGATATCTATATAATATGCAAGTCTGTCACGCCCCAGTCCCAAAATACGTAGGACTAGGACACGTAAGCATGCCAGCCGCATGGATATGGCAACTCCAATGTATGGAAACCAAATCTACACGTACGCTGTAATATGAATATCAAATCCACAAGAGGTATAAAACATACGTCACAAGTCACAAGGTATAATCTAAATCTCATCCACCAAAATTATATAGAAATAAATGACCAGTATCTATGAAACTAGATCTCAATAAGGAGTATCTAAGGATGATAGTTGGATGGAGACAAATCCACTACCAACTCGAATAGAGAGGTAAATACAATATAAGTACAACACCACAACACAATATAAGAATACCGGCTATCCATCATAGCTCGAAGAGAAGACATCCTCGGATCACATGTAACCATCCAAATCTGCGCTCCTACAAATACTCAAGAAAAGATACACCTGGCAGCGGACCAGGTCCTCAGAGGGACGTAACAAGATACAGAAAATACGAGCTAATTTGAATACAGTAAACATGCATATTATTTGAAAATAATAAGTACGATGTACAAGACAATCTATATGAATGCAAATGAGGACAATTTTTTGACGTATGGGCAAGGGTAGGCTACTCGATCTAATCCTCACAACCTCACGCTCGTCAGTGGACATCATCAGCCGACATACCTCTGGGGTAGCGACCCTCGGACTCCATCAATCGACATACCTCGGGGGTAGCGACCATCGGACACGACCCACCATAGTGCGTGCTAGTGACTACGGTGTTACCAGAATGGTTAAAAGCCCATACGCCTAATAATTGTCCTCTATGATACTAAGTGTCATGTGTGTGTCAACATATCTAATACATAGTAATGACTGAAAGAAAACTACACATGCAAGAAATATACAAAATGCAATAAATAAACAGAAATATAAATAGCATGCAAAGTACTGTAAACAATTTGGAAGGTATCTTGCCTGGGGTCCTGCTGCTGGTATGAATCAGAGTCCAAGTCACAGTCCAAATAGCCTATGTATTACAAATTTATCACGTCAAAAGATAATTTATTTTAATTTATTTAATTCTGGAATAATTACTCTAAAATTCTATTTTAATCTTATTATTCTGATTTTTATGTTAATTCCAAAATTTTGTCCAAAGAAATGAATTTTATCAACTCGAGACTCATGGCACACAAATCGAGGCGATCTGTTGACCAAAAAGTCAACCAACACAAACTCAACTTTTATGCATGATTTCTTGTAGATTTCAGCGTCAAAAATATGCTGGAATTTACGGCTCGTCAGAATTCAAATTCGTTTGGGAATTATGGCACATACAAGTTTCGTATCGTGCACCGATGGTTAAATTCTAACCTAGAAGTTCTACAGAATTAACAGTATAAAATTACTTTGAAATAAATTCTGGGAAAAATATATGTCGATTATCTCGACATTATATTTCCGAAACTTTAAACGGTTCGTGATTCTGATTCCTGCTTCTCCCGAAATCGCGAATACACCGAAACACGTCTATTTTTGGATATGCTGTGCTCTACGAATTTTCTAGAATTTAATACTAATAATTTAGAAAAACAATTTATATAATCAGAAATCTAACCTCATTATCATTCTAACAAAAAAAACTGGAGCGCATTTGGAGTCCGGAGCTAGGAGATATCGTCTTTTTAATTCGTCATAACTAGTAGAAAATGAGGCTGAATTTATGACGAATTTTGACTATTTTTGGACGAAAAAGAGAGGAATTTGGGGAAGAAAAATATGAAGGATGGGGTATTTAAAATGGTGGACACTACTTAATTAAATACGACTAGGATTGGTTAATTTGGATAGGATTATGATGAATTTAAATAAGGATAGGATATGCATGAAGTTGATTTCCTAGTAGGTTCAGGATTTGAATTAATTTAAAATAGAGTTTGAATTTATCTCAATAATTTATAATCTTAAATATAATTAAAGATAATACAAATAATTTATAAAATCTTATTAATATCTATTAACACTAAATTAGCATCTATCTAATATTAAGACTATATATATCCAAATAAAACCTAAATAATTTAAAAAATCTAAATAAATTTCTTAAATTTCTAAATAAATTACAAAAAAATATAATTAAATATTTTAAACTAAAATAAATATTTGGTAGGAACGACATGCAAGTATGGTCGTATAGTAAATCATAGAAGTCCTAGAAATTTATGTTTTCTAAGTTTTAATTACCAAAAATTCTAGAAAAATCTCCAAAAATCTAAAATAACCTAAAATAATTCTAAATGAATATTTATATAAGTAAATATACTAATTTAATTATTTTCTAATTAACTAAGAGAATACTCTAAATAAATTCAACATCTATAATAAATATAATAATATAAAATATACACAAATACCTATTTTGGGTGAGGGAGTTTACAATCTACCCAACTTAAAATAATTTCGTCCTCGAAATTAAAGTAAGACATAATTTGTGAAATCCTTCACATTCGTACACAAGGTATGTCAATCGCAATCTCTTCCAAAAATTTAAATAACAAAATCTATTCGAATCTATTGCGATCACTTCAAAATTAATATAACCACTGTTTAAATCAAAATTCAACCTGTCGTAGTCTCTTCTCGATTTTTAAATAATCAACATCCAAATCTAACTCAAATCTATATGACATCCCACATCAAAATTTATATCATAATTTTTAAATATCATAATCTCCTCTAGACTTTGAACAATAAACAATTCTAATCAAATCTTATTCCTATTCTCAAATTAAGAATTTTGTACTCTTCAAATATTTAAACTCAATTTTCATCCTCAATATTTCAAATAGGTGACCCAACAATCAAAATTAAACTTTTAATTCAAATCATCAAATTGTAAAATTTAAATCTAATTCACCAGTTGTTCAAGTCTAAAATTCTATATTTATCCTAAAAATTTAAATCGATGATTCATCCTTCAATATTCAAAATTTAAATCATGTGCTCAAAGTATAAATATTTGGTCCTCAATATCAAGATTTTTAAAATTTTATTAAATCCTCATTATCTTAATCCTTCTTTTAAAAATTTTCAAAATTAAAATGACTTGAATCTTCCAATCTAATCTTACTTGATCACAATCTAAAAGAAATTTCTCTCAAGTTGACAATGCACTGCTACCCAACTTAGAATTTATCCATCTATCACAGAAGGCTATATACTTTAAGAAAAATATTCCTTAATTTATTTACTCATGTCATTCAATCCTCAAAACTTCAACGCCGATTATATCATATATGATATATCCTTAATTACAAAAGAATAATCCTCAAGTATGTGATCGGCCTACGGGGTATATCTAGTACTCTCTGTGTATTAAACTTATACCAAGCACGAGTTTTCGTCTTTCCGAAATAAGGGAAGACGGAGATCAATAATAAAGAGTTCAAGGGCGAGGTAATAGAATAGAAGTATCGGGATCAAGGCATTTAAAGAATTTAAATAGGAATTGTCAAAGCAGTTGTGGATTGAAGTCCTATTTTGGTAATGCCTATCCACATGCTCGCATCGGTACAGTTATATAATGGATACGATATGCTTAGACATATCTAGAGGGCAAGTACAGGTGTCTACTAGTCAACTATATATCTCAATCCACGTAAAGTATTATTGCGAAGGGCGAATCAAGCGCATTATGGCTAGCTAGACCATAATACACTGATTCTGATTAGACAATTTGTATTAGTGTGGTTGATCAGGCCCCAAAAACACATATGTCGTGAACAAGCTCGATATAAGATTAAGCTTGCAAAAACTAGGCTATAATAGCAGCATAATTCAAGGTAGCACAAAAAATATAACGCTGGATTATGATATGAGAAGTTAACAAATAATTCAAGTTCGCAAAAGCAAAAATAACATAAGCAATAATAATAAAAGACTCTACAATCTCTACAGTTATCATACAACCTCCTTATCTAAGTTGCTAGACGACCAAATAGGGCAAGGACCTCTAAATTCTATGGTCTGAATAAACACTGTCGTCTTTTGCTAGCATGCGATAAATATTATTCTGTTACACTTCAATTAATAGGTCAAAAGACTATGTGATACTAGGTGTCAAACATTACGATAAAACTTCTAACTAACTATAGTAGTGTCTATACTACTCTCAAGTCTTCTTAATATATCAAGGGGTAATGGTATAACAATCTAAAGATAAAGAATTCTAGGTTCACTAGATATTCTAAACTTAGTGGTGTGTCTATATTCTCGTTGTATTCTTAATAGGTGTGCTACTCTAATTATCATCCTAATAACAGGGGTTCCTATATTCTAGCAGAAGACTATACTCAAGGAACTATTAGGGAAGCTCATGAATCAAGCAGGATACAATTATTCAAAATAGAACAGATAGGAGGAGATGAATCACAGTCAATTGTGGATGAGATCCTATACTCTAGTCCTAGGGGCAGGCTTGTTCGGTACAGTAACGTAACCGAGACAATATGCTCTCGACCTGCATGGGCCACCACAAAAATATGTCACGCCCCTATCCCAAAAATACGTAGGACTAGGACACGTAAGCATGCCAACCGCATGGATATGGCAACTCCAATGTATGGAAACCAAATCTACACGTACGCTGTAATATGAATATCAAATCCACAAGTTGTATAAAACATATGTCACAAGTCACAGGGTATAATCTAAATCTCATCCACCAAAATCATATAGAAATAAATGACCAGTATCTATGAAACTAGATCTCAATAAGGAGTATCTAAGGATGATAGTTGGATGGAGACAAATCCACTACCAACTCGAATGGAGAGGTAAATACAATATAAGTACAACACCACAACACAATATAAGAATACCGGCTATCCATCACAGCTCGAAGAGAAGACATCCTCGGATCACATGTAACCATCCAAATCTGCGCTCCTGCAAATACTCAAAAAAAGATACACCTGGCAGCGGACCAGGTCCTCAGAGGGACGTAACAAGATACAGAAAATACGAGCCAATTTGAATACAGTAAACATGCATATTATTTCAAAATAATAAGTACGCTGTACAAGACAATCTATATGAATGCAAATGAGGACAATTTTTTGACGTATGGGCAAGGGTAGGCTACTTGATCTAATCCTCACAACCTCACGCTCGTCAGTGGACATCATCAGCCGACATACCTCTGGGGTAGCGACCCTCGGACTCCATCAATCGACATACCTCAGGGGTAGCGACCATCGGACACGACCCACCATAGTGCGTGCTAGTGACTACGGTGTTACCAGAGTGGTTAAAAGCCCATACGCCTAATAATTTTCCTCTATGATACTAAGTGCCATGTGTGTGTCAACATATCTAATACATAGTAATGACTGAAAGAAAACTACACATGCAAGAAATATACAAAATGTAATAAATAAACAAAAATATAAATAGCATACAAAGTACTGTAAATAATTTGGTAAGGTATCTTGCCTGGGGTCCTGCTGCTGGTATGAATCAGAGTCCAAGTCACAGTCCAAATAGCCTGTATTACAAATTTATCACGTCAAAAGATAATTTATTTTAATTTATTTAATTCTGGAATAATTACTCTAAAATCCTATTTTAATCTTATTATTCTGATTTTTATGTTAATTCCAAAATTTTGTCCAAAGAAATGAATTTTATCAACTCGAGACTCATGACACGCAAATCGAGGCGATCTGTTGACCAAAAAGTCAACCGATACAAACTCAACTTTCATGCATGATTTCCTGTAGATTTCAGTGTCAAAAATATACTGGAATTTACGGCTCATCAGAATTCAAATTCGTTTGGGAATTATGGCACATACAAGTTTCGTATCGTGCACCGATGGTTAAATTCTAACCTAGAAGTTCTACAGAATTAACAGTATAAAATTACTTTGAAATAAATTCTGGGAAAAATATATGTCGATTATCTCGACATTATCTTTCCGAAACTTTAAACGGTTCATGATTCTGATTCCTGCTTCTCCCGGAATCGCGAATACACCAAAACACATCTATTTTCGGACATGCTGTGCTCTACGAATTTTCCAGAATTTAATACTAATAATTTAGAAAAAAAATTTATATAATCAGAAATCTAACCTCATTATCGTTCTAACAAAAAAAACTGGAGCGCATTTGGAGTCCGGAGCTAGGAGATATCGTCTTTTTAATTCGTCATAACTAGTAGAAAATGAGGCTGAATTTATGACGAATTTTGACTATTTTTGGACGAAAAAGAGAGGAATTTGGGGAAGAAAAATATGAAGGATGGGGTATTTATAATGGTGGACACTACTTAATTAAATACGACTAGGATTGGTTAATTTGGATAGGATTATGATGAATTTAAATAAAGATAGGATATGCATGAAGTTGATTTCCTAGTAGGTTCAGGATTTGAATTAATTTAAAATAGAGTTTGAATTTATCTCAATAATTTATAATCTTAAATATAATTAAAGATAATACAAATAATTTATAAAATCTTATTAATATCTATTAACACTAAATTAGCATCTATCTAATAAATTAGCATCTATCTAATATTAAGACTATATATATCCAAATAAAACCTAAATAATTTAAAAAATCTAAATAAATTTCTTAAATTTCTAAATAAATTACAAAAAAATATAATTAAATATTTTAAACTAAAATAAATATTTGGTAGGAACGACATGCAAGTATGGTCGTATAGTAAATCATAGAAGTCCTAGAAATTTATATTTTCTAAGTTTTAATTACCAAAAATTCTAGAAAAATCTCCAAAAATCTAAAATAACCTAAAATAATTCTAAATGAATATTTATATAAGTAAATATACTAATTTAATTATTTTCTAATTAACTAAGAGAATACTCTAAATAAATTCAACATCTATAATAAATATAATAATATAAAATATACACAAATACCTATTTTGGGTGAGGGAGTTTACAAAGTCTCATATCACGAATCATGTAAGCCTATAAAGAATCACCATGAATAACTCAAGAAAGATTCTGTCACATAAAATAGTGTCAAGTGTCCTACGGTATGACATACTTGGTAAAGCAAGCACGTAAAAATAGGATCGTGGAATCAACTCTCTAAGTGACGTTACACGACTCCGCGTACGGCGTCGACACCTGAATCTTATTCGGACGCTAAGCAACGTCTCACGGTCCTAGGTTGAACAGGTACATCACAAGAGTGTGTGTGTGTGTGTATATATATATATATATATATATATATATATATATATATATATATATATATATATATATATAGAGAGAGAGAGAGAGAGAGAGAGAGAGAAATACAAGAACATAATATAATAGGATCTACTGCAATTTTGGTAAAGTACACTTGTCTGGGTCTGCAGTATATAGTTACAAAGTTGGTCCCGCGTCCACTCCTCCGGAATCCAATTGACCTAAACAATAAATTTTTTACTTTAAGTATCTAATCAAGAATCTTATAACCGCAACTAAATTGTATAATTTATTATAAACTATTAATATCCAAGTCCAACCTCGTCCTAACATATAAATTTTTGATACAACAACTTATACGTTTTACGAGGTATCGGAACCTAGTTTCATAGTTTACCACTTCAAAATTCACGGTTAAGTCTCCAATCAAAGGACATGAACATAAATCATAATAAATCATGTAATATTAATTTAAACATAATTTATATTAATTTTAACCATTAAATTCCAGAATTGGCAAAATAATCATATTTCAAGATTATGGCTACTTTAAGTTGACTAGTTTTGTCCGAAACTTGTTCGGAGCATTGTCAGCCCATGTGCATGGTTTATATTCAATAAAAAATATTTGATATCATATTTTATTTTATTTTAATCTTAGAAAATAATCAAATTTTATTTCTTCCAAAATAACCCATATTTATGGGCAAAACTATGTCACAAAATCACCTGAAACCTAGGCTAGTGACCCTTATTTTTAGGGTTCATAATTTTGATGAAAATATCATAAAAATAATACTAAAATAATTATTTTATAGTAAATAAACACAATTAAATTCAGTTTTAAGAATTAACAACAAAACCTCCAAGAACCGTGTCCCAAAGTCTAAAACTAGCCCTACCGTTGTCCAATCTATCATCAATCTAACATGAAATTTCTCATAGATTTTTATGGTGGAAAAATATGATAAGGGAGGGTTCTAGAAAGTTAAACTTACATAAATTTAAGATATTCATGCCATGGAGATTTGAGAAGGGAAATTTGAATCCTTACCTGAAAGCTTTGAAGGTTTGGATGACGGTGCATCTTCTTGTTCAAGAACGCACATTCTTGCTTGTGCTTGCCTTACTTCTCCCTTCTTGATGGGTTAATGATGATATTAATGGGTTCTTGATGGGTTGATGACGATGTCGAAGGGTTCTTGATGGGTTTTGTAAACCCCCTCGACCAGATTTCAGCATTTTTAGGATTATTTTAACAATTTAGGATTTATGGCAATATTTTAATTTATTTTGCTTACATATCCTATTGACTTGTGCACCTGTCCATCACCGAATTATTTCGAGCTTTATCTTGACTGTTATCCCCGAACAAAGTTCACATATCTCTCCTAGACATGCCAGCCTATTATTCTGCACTTTGTTCAACTCCCAGATACTCTGTTTTGAGCCTCGTATGAGACACGCAAATATCGTTGCAAACGTCCGTATTTATTTCCTATTTTATTTCCTGCTCTTTACCCATCCCTGTACCCCTAGAGATTTGAGGCCAACCTGCACCTGTTTTGCCCAAACAAAAATACAATAATATTCTACACTGAGTATACTACATTTAGTGTATTGACACCGTAGGAAAATTATGACCCTACCTGCCTCTAAATAATTAGAGAACACTGTGCGCAGTATTTATTTATAAATAAATACGATGATCCGTATCACCCAGAAAACCAGGCCAGTCCCTGCCCAGACTCACCCCCATTCCCCCAGGGCCCTCACATAACAATTTCCTTTATTTCTGTGAATTTTAGCATTTTCAGGAATCGGATATTTTCCAGACAATTTCGTAATTGCGCAATTTTCCAAAATTAGGACTTTACGCAATTTATGAAATTATAGGGACTTTTCTGCAAATTGCAGTGCGAGGTGTCACCCCCTCACTGGCCGGTGAACCTGTGCCGTCCATTTGGAGACGGGACCCACCTGAAAAGAATCCCGAAAATATCTCGAAAATATCCCGGAAATATCCTACAAATATCCCAAAAATTTGGAGACTCCGTTGGGTTCGTATCGACGTTCTGGACATTCCGTTGGGTTCGTATCGACGTTCTGGACTTGTTGACACTAAGTTTGGCGAATTTGGAGACCTTTGACCCTGACATATTTTTCGGTGCAAAGTGGGCCCACATGTGGACCCCGCTTTGACCGAAAACTGTCATTTTTGCCCCTGTGTCCAAATTGGACTTAAGGACAGGCGTTTCTAGCTATTTGATATTTTCTGAGACTGTTAGTGATGTTTATTTCAGTATCCGGAGATATTTATTCTGAGGTCATAGTTTCTGACACTTGGTACTTGACATCTGGACGTTACATATTTGCAGCTCTCTTGCCAGGCAAGTATACCTTGCCTTGTTGTACTGTTTAAATTTAGTTATTGTTAGTTACATATTTATTTATTTTAATATTATATAAATGTGCACGTCCGAGCAGACTCGGGTGCAGTCAACGATGGCGTTGACGTTATGACTTGTGTTTGACCTAGTGTCTAGTAGACCCACCTAAAAGTTGTGAAGTTATTGATATAACTTTCCAGGCCTTGACACGTATCATTACACGTCACAGAGAGTTCATGTAGGGACGCGTGCCTCATGCGCGACTGGCCATCAGTGTGAGCAACACGTGTAACGATATTTAGCTTAGTTGGTTATTTTATTGAGACTTGCATCATAGTAGGAGGTGTCCACGTCGTTTTTACGACTTGTACATCTATATTGGGCGGGGAAGACATCTAGTAGGCGTGTGGGACACCCCCTCCGTGATGTTATATCCTTCGTTCCATGCTCCTCGGAGATGGACGATTGCAGAGTGCCCATGAGTCTGGGGGCATATGACACATATACTAGCCAGTTATGACGATTGGTGAATTACGTCAGCATATGTCTAGCCTACACTTTCCCATACGTATTACAAGGTCTTCAATTGTATTCACTTAGATGGTTAGCACACCCCCATTTATTTATTCAGTATTTACATTATGGTATGTCATTTTTATGTATCTTGCTATGTCCCTCTGAGGACCTGGTCCCCTGCCAGGTGTATATGTTCTTGAGCATTCGCAGGAGAGCAGATCCAGGCATATTACGTTTATTCCGAGGAGGTCTTCTCTTCGAGCCTCGTGATGGTCAGATGTTGTTCTTATATGGTGTGTATCTGGTTCCTTTTATATTCTATTTCGGCAGTGGATTTGTTTCCATCCGACTGTCATTCTTTAGGTACTTTATTTTGAGTTCTAGTTACATGGTTATTGGTTATTCATGTTTATTTGATTTCTGTGGATGAGATTTAGATATTACCCTGTGACTTGTGATTAGTTTTACCATTATGAATTACTGTTCATTATACAGCGTACACTCGTATATATGGTTTCCATATATTGGAGTTGCCATATATACAGGCGGCTGGCATGCTTACGTGTCCTGGTCCTACGTATTTTGGAACTGGGACGTGACATATTTTTAGTGGTGGCCCATGCAGGTCAGAGCATATTGTCTCGGTTACGTTACTGTACCGAGCAAGCCTGCACCTAGGATTAAGAGCATATGATCTCATCCATAATTGACTATGACTTATCTTCCATCCAGTCTGTCCTACTTACATAATTGCATCCTGCTTGATTCATGTGCTTCCCTGATAATTCCTTAAGTATAGCCCCTACTAGAATATAGGAATCCCTGTTGATAGGATGATAATTAGAGTAATATTCCTGCTTAGAACACAATTAGGGCATTGACATATCATTAAATTCAGACTACTTGATGAACCCTAGTCTTCCATACTACCTAGTGAACCCTAGCATCACTACCTATAGATTAATTTACCAGTATCCCTTGACATATTTTTATATATGACTTGAGAGTGGTATAAACACTACTAGGATTAGTTAGAGAATTGACCATAGTGTTGACCCTAGTCTTGAGGAACCAATAGAAATCCAAGGTTGAACACTAGGACTGAAACCTCATCCTATGTTTAGATAAACCCAGTATTACGCCAGAAACTCTTTACCCTTTTTGGCGTAAAAGCCAATTGACTCTTGGTTGCGTAGAAACCAAACTACTGCCTAGTTAGCATAAAAACCAATTATGCAGAAGATTATCTCCTTTACGCTGCAGTTATAATAACTGCTATCCACTTTCCCTTAGTATTCCTTATCCTGCGTCATGAAGGCCACGCAGGTAACTGCCCTGCGTAAACCTGATGTTTCATGAATAATAGATAACCATTATAGAGCAACCTGATTAGGCGTAACCTAAGAATAGAATGTAAGCGTATTGTTACAGCCTTAGCTTTCCCCAGGCATGACCAAATCTTGTGCATTAAATGCAGAGATACGCCTCGAGCCCTGTGCAAAAAGGAAATAGCTTTCTGACAGGACATCTGATTTTGTCTCACCTCAAGCATAAAAGTGACTTGTATCCAATCAGTCACTAAACGACAACCTGGGTCCCCGTGCAAATTCATCATCACAAACCGACCACTCGATCGTTGTGCAGTACTTTTGTCAGATGTCAGGATTCACTAATTCAACTGACAAACTCATGAGTTTCTCATACAACTTTACGCTGCAATGAATGCTAGACTTTACGCAGGAGACTTTACGCGCGTTAATTTTATGCGCAGATTTTAGCGCAAAACTTTTACGCTCAGACTTTCACCCAGACTTTTACGCGCAGAATGTTACGCACAGACTTATTATGCGGACAGCTCTGAAGCTCTACCTTACGCTTCTCTGTTTTACGCGGATAGCTCTGAAGCCATGCTTTACGGCAAATTATTTTATCTCTGCTTTACGCAGACAACCTCGAACCCCTACTTTACGCGGACATTCTTGAAATCTCTGTTTTAGACAGACAACCTATTATGTATATTAAATTGTAAAACTTAGAAGGCCAAACCTCTTTAGGTCAACTAGCGACTTAGACAAGGAATTAGAATAATAACTGCAGAGTGTTTGTGATTTTGAATTGTTTGAAATTTCTCACATCAAATCTAGCGTACTTATATTTACTATGCTACCTTGACTTATACTGCTATTATAGCCTAGTTTTACAAGCTTATTCTTTATCAAGCTTGTTCATAATATATGTATTATTGGAGTACTACACTAATACATTTCAGAATTAGTGTATTACGGTCTGATCAACCATAGTGCACTTGGTTCGTCCTTCGCTTAAATACTTTATGTGGATTGAGATATATAGTGATTAGTAGACAGATGTACTTGCCCTCTAGATATGTCTGAGCATATCGTATCAGCTACCTAATTGTGCTGATACGAATATGTGAATAGGGATTACCAGAATAAGATTTCAATCCACAACTGCCTTGACAATTTCCCTTTGAATTCTTTAAAATCCCTTGACCCTCATACTTCTAATCTATTACCTCCCCCTTGAACTCTTGATTTCAGAAAGACGAAACATCATGCTTAGTATAAATACGAAGTGTATTTTTTTCTGTAGCCATTTCTGTTTGTTTCTTGGGTAATTATCAAACCCTATTGTTAGATTAGATTGCAGTTTAAAATTGTGCTACCCTTAGAATGACCTTCACTACCTACTTACGTTCCTGATACGTGCATCACTGTGGCAGCATGAAATATTTACCTCGTACTTTGGTCAAAATGTTGTAATGAAGAATATATCATTTTGTTATCAGGAATCTAAATGGATTTCACCCGGATGAACAATTGACTGACTCCTGAATGAATAGCAGCACCTAGGACTAGGTTGACTTATAAAGAATTCCTATGGACTAACAAGTGTCAAGCCGCTTTCGAGGAATTGAAGAAGCGACTGACCACAGCACCCGTATTAACTATCCGTCCGGAGCAGGCGGTTATGTGATCTACAGACGCATCAGGAAATAGTTTGGGATGCGTATTAATATAGGATAACAAGGTAATGACAGATGCATCCAGACAATTATGAGCACATGAGAAGAATTTGGAACTTGCAGTCATCGTAATTACTCTGAAGCTATGGAGACATTACTAATACGAGGCAAATCGTAAGACTGCACGGCATACCAGTCGGCATTGTACCAAACAAGGATTCGTATGACCAGAGTTGGTGGTCAACACCGTAGAGACAGTTAAGTAATACAAGGACACTGGCAAGCAGTGCAAGACAGACAAAAGTAGTGGGTAGACCGTCATCATCGTCCCTTGGAATTCAAAGAGGACGATCATGTCATCTGGAGAATATCACCTACTAGAGACACCATTCAATTCGGAGGACGCATCAAGTTGAGTCCAAGGTATGTTGGACCATTGACGTGCTAGAAAGAATAGTAGTGGCATATCAACTTGCGCTACCACCTTGCCTTGAGAGAGCACATGACGTATTCCACGTATCGCAACTCAGGCGATATGTGACAAACAGCAGTCATGTTCCCAACCATTCGGAGATCACCATTAGGCCGAGCTTGTCGTATCAGGAGCAACCCGTGGGAATCCTTGATCATCGAGAAAAGATATTGAGGAATCAGTCTATTCCCTTGGTCCGCGTGGCATGGAAGCGTGACGCGCCAAGAGAATCTACTTGGAAGCGCGAGTACGACATGCGTAAAAGTTTTTTGAACCTATCCGTAGACCAAGATATAAATTACTTTGTTAAATTATATCTTATGCCGACTTTGACTTCTACCATGGCTTAGTTTTAATTTCGAGGACGAAATTTTTATAAGTTGGGTAGATTATAAACCCCCTAGACCAAATTTCAGTATTTTTAGGATTATTTTAACAATTTAGGATTTATGGCAATATTTTAATTTATTTTGCTTACATATCCTATTGACTTGTGCACCTGTCCATCACCGAATTATTTGGAGCTTTACCTTGACTGTTATCCCCGAACAAAGTTCACATACCTCTCCTAGACATGCCAGCCTATTATTCTGTACTTTGTTCAACTCCCAGATACTCTATTTAGAGCCTCGTATGAGACACGCAAATATCGTTGCAAACGTCCGTATTTATTCCCTATTTTATTTCCTGTTCTTTACCCATCCCTGTACCCCTAGAGATTTGAAGCCAACCTGCACCTGTTTTGCCCAAACAAAAATACGATAATATTCTACACTGAGTATACTACATTTAGTGTATTGACACCGTAGGAAAATTATGACCCTACCTGCCTCTAAATAATTAGAGAACACCGTGCGCAGTATTTATTTATAAATAAATACGATGACCCGTATCACCCAGAAAACCAGGCCAGTCCCTGCCCAGACTCACCCCCATTCCCCCAGGGCCCTCACATAGCAATTTCCTTCATTTTTGTGAATTTTAGCATTTTCAGGAATCGGAAATTTTTCAGACAATTTCGTAATTGCGCAATTTTCCAAAATTAGGACTTTACGCAATTTATAAAATTATAGGGACTTTCCTGCAAATTGCAGTGCGAGGTGTCACCCCCTCACTGGCCGGTGAACCTGCGCAGTCCATTTGGAGACGGGACCCACCTGAAAAGAATCCCGAAAATATCTCGGAAATATCCCGGAAATATCCTACAAATATCCCAAAAATATCTTAAGATATTTTATTAAAATATATATTATATTTCTTTATAAAAAAAAGAAATAAATAAAAACCTAAAATCTACCCCCCCTCTCCCCGCAGCCGAACCCCCTCCTCGCCGCCGGCGCCGAGCCCGCTCGCCGGAGCTCCCCCTCCGCGCGGCGAGCCACCCCCCCCCCTCGCCGGTCTCCCCCGACCTTCTCTCTCTCCTCCTCCTTCCTCTCTCCCCAGACCGCTTGTGCGTCCCCCCCCCCCCGCGGCCCTTGCCGGAGCCGCAGCCGACCCCCGCCGGAGCGGCGAGCTCCCTCACCGGTGAGCTCCGCCCGCCGCATCTCCTCTCTCCTCCTTCTCCCCGACCTCCGCCCGCCCTTCCTCAGCGCCCTCTTCCCTCCACCGCCACCACCATCATCGGTCACCACCACCACCATCATCACCAACATCTTCTCCTCCTCCTCGGCCACTCCCCGACCGGCCAGCGCCTAGCCGTCCTCCTCCAGCGACCCGCCCCGGCCAGTCTCCAGCAACCCTAGGGTCGTTGTGGACGCGGACAGGGCACAGGACACGGACACAGCCCTCGGACTCGTGTCGGATACGTGTCGGACACGGAGAAGTTTGGTTTTTCGAGCTCTGTTCAGGTAACAATTTTTCTCTCCTCGTAATTCCGATTTTAATTCCGTCAGTTGCGTCGTGTAGACTATGTAACCATCTCGGTGCCCGTGCAACCCGCTCGGAGCATCGCGTCCTGTGGCGATCGCAAACCGCGATCCAAATACAGGAAAAACAACGACCCGATTCACCCCGGAACTGGGTACGCTCCGCCAAACGGGACGACTTGGTCGCACGCGGTCTTTACCGAAACGTGCACGACGTTGATACGGACGTGTACGAATTCGGAGAAATTGATTTGGATGTACGTGCACACCGGAATCAACGCGTATCCGCCGACACCGCCCCGTATCCGTCAGTTCTGGAATACGCTGTAACTTTGTGTATACACGTCGGATCGAAACGAAACTTGCGCCATCGGACTCGTAGCGATACGCTGGTCCTGTGATCCAAGTTTGGTTCGATTCTGAGAACGTTGACAAAACCCCGTATCGTGGGCCCCACCGGCTCCACTTGACGGGCGATTTTGTGATCGGCACATCGGAATCCAGTTCTGGACATTCCGTTGGGTTCGTATCGACGTTCTGGACTTGTTGACACTAAGTTTGGCGAATTTGGAGACCTTTGACCCTGATACGTTTTTCGGTGCAAAGTGGGCCCACATGTGGACCCCGCTTTGACCGAAAACTGTCATTTTTGCCCCTGTGTCCAAATTGGACTTAAGGATAGGCGTTTCTAGCTATTTGATATTTTTTGAGACTGTTAGTGATGTTTATTTCAGTATCCGGAGACATTTATTCTGAGGTCATAGTTTCTGACACTTGGTACTTGACATCTGGACGTTACATATTTGCAGCTCTCTTGCCAGGCAAGTATACCTTGTCTTGTTGTACTGTTTAAATTCAGTTATTGTTAGTTACATGTTTATTTATTTTAATATTATATAAATGTGCGCGTCCGAGCAGACTCGGGTGCAGTCAACGATGGCGTTGACGTTAGGACTTGTGTCTGACCTAGTGTCTAGTAGACCCACCTAAAAGTTGTGAAGTTATTGATATAACTTCCCAAGCCTTGACACGTATCATTACACGTCATAGAGAGTTCATGTAGGGACGCGTGCCTCATGCGCGACTGGCCATCAATGTGAGCAACACGTGTAACGATATTTAGCTTAGTTGGTTATTTTATTGAGACTTGCATCATAGTAGGAGGTGTCCACATCGTTTTTACGACTTGTACATCTATATTGGGCGGGGAAGACATCTAGTAGGCGTGTGGGACACCCCCTCCGTGATGTTATATCCTTCGTTCCATGCTCCTCGGAGATGGACGATTGCAGAGTGCCCATGAGTCTGGGGGCATATGACACATATACTAGCCAGTTATGACGATTGGTGAATTATGTCAGCATATGTCTAGCCTACACTTTCCCATGCGTACTACAAGGTCTTCTTTTATATTCTATTTCGGTAGTGGATTTGTTTCCATTCGACTGTCATTCTTTAGGTACTTTATTTTGAGTTCTAGTTACATGGTTATTGGTTATTCATGTTTATTTGATTTCTATGGATGAGATTTAGATATTACCCTGTGAATTATGATTTGTTTTACCATTTTGAATTACTGTTCATTATACAGCGTACGCTCGTATATATGGTTTCCATATATTAGAGTTGCCATATATATAGGCGGTTGGCATGCTTACGTGTCCTGGTCCTACGTATTTTGGAACTGGGGCGTGACAGGTTTGATGGCAATGGTGGAGCCTTTATGGTTGTTTGGTGGAGATTGGGTGGAAGGATGATGAAAGGTGGAGCTTTGGAAGAGATGAGAGGATTTTTGGTGAAGAAGATAATGTTGTAAGAGATAGATGACAAGAGGGGGATGCTCTTACATGTGAAGGAGAGGGGAGGGTCGGCCAAAAAGGGGAGAGAGTTGTTAGGGTTAGGGTTTTGTGATAAGGGGGTATATATATATGGGCTTTTTAGATAGATTTAAACCTAGGAGGGGGTGTTCCTAGGGCTTGTAGGGGTCGGCCACCAAGGGGGCTGCTCTTGCACAAAATTATGAAGAGAGGGTGGGTTGTTATGGTTGTTATTTGGTTGGTTAGGATCTTGGGTAGTTAGTTAGTTAGTTAGTTAGTTAGTTAGTTAGGTAGTTTGCCAACTAGGATGCCACTTATTGTCCTTTCTATAATTAGAACTCTATAAATAGAACCAAATTAATATATATATATATATATATATATATATATATATACATGGGGGTATTTGTGTGCACTACATGACTACATGCGTTTGGGTTGGGTTTGGGTCAAGTTCTACTCAAAATGAGGCAGTTTTACGGTAACCGTGGTTCTAGATGTTTGACAATATTTTTGGAGCATGGAGGAGGTCAAAAAAATGTAACATCCATGTCCCAAATATATTAGGCACAATCAAGATTAGTAATATATATTTTTTGGGGAGAAAAAAGTTTATGCATTGCTCAAAATATCTAAGCCACGACAAAAGGTCATATATCTAAAAGAAGGATTTAAAAATTACTACTCTAATCTATTAAATTAATTAATTAATTAAATTAAAAAATACTAAATTAACCCTATTCAAAAATGAGGGGGCTTACAGGTGTGAAGAAGGTCCCAGAGCGACAATTGTACAACTCCATCAAAGCGACGAATAAGGGCCGGTGAACCTCTAGTCCGTAGCATGTGCCCCATACGGCAAAGAACAGATTGGCCGCCCTAAGCTCCTGCTCATACTTCCTCAGGACCCACAGAGTCAGGCGATACCAGGATTCACTGCAGTGTGCCCAGCTAAGAGCCCGCAACTGGCCCGTAGGGTAGGAGCCCTTCTTGGCAACCTGATGAAGAAAATTACCCGTCGCATATAAACTTATGTTCGGTCTCAATTCACTGCTGACGAGACCATGCTTCAGTTTGACTAGGGAATAATAGGGTGACTCCTTGGCGCTATGAAATATCCCCTTAATTTGTCCAGTCCCGGGATGAATGTTGCCCAGAGAGGCCCCCTTCGGTTCAGGGGTCAAGTCCCAATCCATCTATCGCGGACCCATCAACACCTTCAGGTCCGATACAACCAAGTGACGGCTGTAAGAAGAAAATGTCATCTTCGACCCGTTAAAAGTAAAAGACCAGTCTTTCCTGATGGTCCCTACCCGAGGAGACTCTAGTGCATCCCCGAACAGGAAGTATGGCTTCTGAAAGAAAAGCTTTCCATCTTCGACAGGGATCTTCCCCGCGTTGATCTGACTCAGAAGGAAGGAAGGCGTCTGCTCGACGATCTTTTGTTGACTCTCCTGAGGGAAGTCCTTGTTAACTTGGTTCCTGATAGCCACCACCAAGTCTCCAAGATTCATGTTGAGGGGTAGCAGGTTATGCCTGAGTACCAGTTTGTCGGAGAGTATGGTGGGCAATACCACTGCAAATTAAACAAGGGAACATGGTCAGAATTAATCAAAGGAATTCGGCCAAGGGGAATGCCCCTATTCTGTCAAAGCTTAGCCATGCGGCAGAGAAGCTTATGCGACTGGGGCACCCATACGGCAGAGACAACCATGCGGCCGAGGTCAACTATGTGGCATGGTCACCCATGCTGCAGATGTCACGTCCTAATCTCCCGCAAGCTCAATAGTCTCCGCTGAACGTGACTCACCACGTTGTAGCTCTCCCGTAGGACAATCGTTCTCATCAGGACGTGATGCCGTACGAGCCTGGAGTTGCGCTCGTACAAGGCGATGTTGTCAAACACCAAAGTTATTATCGAAACGACCAAGTTGCAACTAAAGTTAAGTATTGTGTACCAAGCACACATCAGAGTATACGCAGCGAAGCTCTCGATAGGGTCCAAATAAAATGCCACAAAGGCGATTGCCTCAAAGGCGATGAAATATTCTTGCCCTTTTCTCTAGCCCACAAAGGTACTTACAGTTCATACATCATGTCTCGTATATCCAAGCAGCGCCACTACACCTGCATACCTGAAATAATGCCCACAAACGTGGGTCAGTACACAGCCGTACTGGTGAGCGGGGTAACCCACTCGTCTAAGCCGACACTAAGTAAATAGTGAATGCAAATAGTTATATGGTGATCTTTCTAGTTGAATCCTAGATTCATTTCATGGCATAGGGATGACATGTTAAGGAAAGCTATAGAGCAATTTAAGCATTCAAATATTCGACTCAATCCAATCGACAAGCAATAAATAACCAATCCGAAGGATTCTAGCATGCAACTCGTCCTACTCAAACCCAAGCATCACGATAACATATCAAACCATCAATCTCGCCTCAACATCCATCCTCAACCAAAACTTACAATCCAATCTCAAAGTGCACACTCTTGCCGAGGCAAGGTGGCCGCGCCTACACGAAGCACAAACCAACCAAAGAAAAGCAAACCAACTCTTATCTATATGAAGTCACTGGCCAAGCCATAAAGGACATATTCCAAGCATTACGGTGCACCCTATCAGCCCGGGTAGCAAGCCCCGCTGGAGGTCCCGTAATGCATCGCGACTAGAACGAATCAAATATTTCCCTCCGGATCGATACGGTTCCAGTGCCCCGGAAATGCCGTTTCGAGGAAATACCAAAACTTGTGCACAAGTTGTCCGTGACATGCAGACACCAAGTAGGTATGACGAGAGGATCGAACATTCTCGCCCCACCAAGCGATATTAGACTCGTTCAACCAATTATCCAACCAAAACAACCATAACCATTCTTCCAACATATAGCCCAAGGCACCAAATCTTAAGTTATGCCCATAGGCACAATGCCGCTTCTCAACACAGTGTTTCAAATTGGGTGCAACACCCCACGCTCAGAAAAATCCTGTGGCACATTGCCCCAATAGTAGCACAATGCCCCAACAGTGGCACAATACCCTCGCCGATGCAGTTATTCGGTTTCGAACCACAACTGCTCGATTTGCAAGACAAAGCGCCCAAGTGATACTCGTGTACGGATGCACGCTCGCTCGAATTCTCGATATTCCCATTGCCTTAATGTATCATTCCAACCGTCCAAGCATAATCCCAATTATCCAACTGACTGCCTCAAATGTATAATCTAACTCGAGTTCCAATCTATCCAATGCGTAAATCAATTCAAGCCACAATCCTACCAAGCAAACGACGTACACTCCATGCACGCCTCAGTGTAGTGATTCCCAATGTTTCAGCCCAAGTGTTCAAGCCTTTTACGTGTTTTCCATATTATTAGACATGAAGGAGTAGAGGAGAAGGAAAAGAGTCCACTCACAATGTTTGATCCCGTTAAGCATCATGTCCTGCCGATACGGCCAATCCCTTGAACCCGGGGTCCGATGCAAGCGCGATCTACTCAACTGGTATGACCGTGCGAGCAGGCCGTGCTCTCCAAATCATCCGACCGATCGGACTAAGGAAGACGGCAATTATCATTCCCATCCAGCTATTCAGTACTGTTCTGAACGAACACCTGATTTCCATTGAACCCGCTAGCCATCTGCACACGAAACCAACTAAATCAATCCTTCTTTCCAAAATCCAACATTTCAAATGTAACCAGCACTTGTTTTATTCAATCCGACTCAGCGTAACACACTATACGGTTGCGGGCGTTACAGCAGAGCCAGTCATGCTGCTGAGGCCAGCCATGCATGCGGCAAAGATGGTTATGCGGCCGAGTGGCTTATGCGGTTAAGCCACCCATGCGGTAGTGAGTAAGTTGGCGCATAGACGGATCCATGCGTTCAAACGTGCATATGTGTCTCTGTGTTCAATTGAACCCTTTCATCTTTCTCGTTCGAAACCTACCCTTGATCGGCAGTTGAACATCGGCGGGGAATAGCGAAGGGTCTGCCACAGGGGAGCAGGCCTTCCCCTTGCTCTTGGCCTTCCCCTTGCTCTTAGCGGCGGCGGCATCGGTGGAGGAAGCAAATTTGGGGGCCATGTCAGCGAGCAGCAGCAAAAAAAATAAAAAGGAGAAGAGGAGAAAATAGAGTTTCTTTCTCTCTCTATCTCTCTCTCTCTCTCTCTCTCTCTCTCTCTCTCTCTCTCTCTCTCTCTCTCTCTCTCCTCAGGACCCCTATATAGGTGGGGATATGCGGCTGGGGATAAATGCGGCGGTGGTTCAAATCCCAATGCCTAGATCCATGAAACGTCAAAAATATGATGATGACTTCTCGTTGATTGAGCTACTTTATCTTCTCTGAACCGTCGCCTCGGACTCCGTGTCAACTGACAGCACAGAATCCCAAGAGATCTTCTCGGAGATTGAACCAAATTCACTTATTTAATGACTTGACAGCCTGGCAGAACGTGCTATGCGGCAACACAGAGTTATGCGGCATGTCTCTACTATGCGGCCAAAAGTTCTCGATCATGCTTCTCATTCAAAGTATTTCAAACTCGTCATTTTGGAAACTTTAAAGGGGGTCTTGTACAAGAATAAAAATACTACAGGCCGCATAGAGCGCATGCCTCATAAAATATGATAGATACGGCCAGACGAAAGTCGCATAATAGCTTTCATGCGGCCAGACCAACCAAGTAGCAAGAGGTCGCATAAAGGATCCTTGGCACACTCTCCAACGCCTGACAAAAAGGTCTGACGGCCTCGAGACTCGCAAGAATGTGGCATACAAAAAGACAGAGTCACATCCAATAATTAATGACCTCGTCAGACGAGTCGTACCACGTGTCCCGCCTATGCGGCTTAAACATTATGCGGCCTCGATGATATGCGGCCTCAGTCAGATGAAAGCTCATATGCGGCCAAGCCACATATGCAGCCAGAGCACTCATGCAGCCTCGACTCTATGCGTCCTCGTCCTCACAAAGCCAAAGTATCCATCAGACCAAAGGCAGACGAGAGCACATATGCGGCCTCGCCAACATGCGGTCAGAGTGTCCATTCGACCAAGACCCAAACTAGAGCACGTATATGGCTGCAAGACCCATGTGGCCTCAACATTATGCGGCCAAGTTGTTATGCGGCCTCCAGCTAATAAGATCTTTCCTTTACAACTGCAGAGATCTTCGCACAGTTGGTGCTGACTACGTGTCCAGATGACCAAGTCACGACCACAACGGGTTGATAATAACCCCGAGATCTCATCAACAACATATTTGAACCGAACTCACGTGACAGCTTCCCCGTGACGTGCGGCCACAGTTACAACAATATGCTGTTGAAATATCCCTATGTGGCCACCAAGCAGGAACATATGCGGCATACATAGCACGTCCACAGGGCAGCTATAAATAGCAAGGTACCACACACATACAAAGGGTTGGTTGGCTATCTGCGAACCTACACTCAAGCGAGAGAGAAGATCTTATGCATCAGATCATCCACGGAGTAAAGAGAGTTGCTATACTTCTAACCCTCCATCGCCATCCCCCAGAAAACAAACTTGTACTTAGATTATCTTCTAGGACTTCTCTGTACTTTCTTTACTTTGTTAATCAAATCAAATTCTTTTAGTTATCCTTTTGATTTAATGGCAAACAGGGGGCGGCGGGGAGGTAGGGGCGAGTGGGGAGGGGTGAGTGGTAAGAGGAAGAAGACAATGGTGAGGGGTATTATGTCATATTTTTTGGGTCAAAGTAGTTGACCGTTAGTCTTAGACGATTTTCGTCAAAAGTAGAGGGTCTTGTACATTATGTAAAAAATGTAGGGTGCACCCTTAAATATGATAAAGAAATTGGGGTTAACTCAAAATTTTTATTTTCTTTCTTTCTAAAATTGGATTAACTTGTGCTCATAAATTTAGGAAATTTTGAAGATTAGAATTTTAGATTTGTCAAGATTGAAGTTTTGATCGATGTCGTCAAGATTGAATTTGAAGATTAATTTTTTCCTTTAATGATTGCTTGTTAGATTTAGAGGCTTAAAATTTATGGTGGTTTGATGATTGTGTGGAATCAATGCAATTATTTCCTAGTGGGAAGATAATGATATTGGTTAGTTTTTAGGAATTTTTCTACTATGTTATCACATTCATTAGATGTAGTGTTTTATGGTTGCGGAGATAAAAATATATATTTGAGGGTTAACTTATTTTTTTATATACTGTGAATTTGTGTTTAAAATGTTGAGATATTATTTGAGGGTAAAATAGTCAATTATACATTTATAATACGGGTTGAACTGATAAAAAAATAAGGCAAATTATAAGGGCACTGCACATTTTACTCGGGGCTAGCCCATTAAAAAATTACAAAAAATTACAAGTTTGCCATCCGAAAAGTTACTTGGGGCTAGCCCAAACTCGGAACTGTTATAGGACTGTCACAATTTTGACAGTCCTACCACTTGGATGGACTATCAAAATTTTGACAGTCCACCATCCTAAAAGTTACTTGGGACTAGCCCAAACTCGGGACTGTTATAATTAGGACTGTCAAAATTTTGACAGTCCTACCACTTGGATGGACTGTCAAAATTTTGACAGTCCACCATCCTAAAAGTTACTTGGGGCTAGCCCAAAGTCGGGACTGTTATAATCAGGACTGTCAAAATTTTGACAGTCCTACCACTTGGATGGACTATCAAAAATTTGACAGTCCTACAATTTGTATGGACTGTCAAAATTTTGACAGTCCTAACAATTTGTAGGACTGTCAAAATTTTGACAGTCCTAATTTTAACCCACTGAAAATTTTATATAAAACTAGGACTGTCAGGATTTTGACAGTCCCACAAACAATGAGGATTGTCAAAATTTTGACAGTCCTCATTTTAATTGTCAGGATTTTTTTTAGTTTATTTCTATTTAGTTAGTTTTGGATTATGATTTTTTTTTATTTAGTTTAACATCCAAAATAAAATATGTTATCATTGAACCCCAAAAAATAAAATATATATCTACCGTACGAATATTACGTCTGCCATCGATCAGACTTCGAACGGCCATAACTATTTGTTTTCAAATCATTTTTTGTCACACAATAGGTCGATTTGTATGTTTTCGACGAGAGTAACACAATTTGTGTAGAGAGAATTTTCATCCGAAGTAAGACGTACATATTACAGGCAAAAATATAAAATATAAAACTTTAAAGTATCATAACTTTTGACTGGAAGATCGAAACAAGCTCCAGTTTGAGCCAAAATGACCGTATGGAAAAGTACTTCGGGATAAACTATTTTACCGTTTGACGGACTTCCCAAATTTTTAGAATCGTAAAAAAAACGATGTTTCGACCTCTAAATCTTACTTTTGGTATTTTTTTTTTTACAAAATATTTAATGTACCAATAATAAATTTACTATTTTAAATAACAGAATACTTTAATAAATTTTAAGGATAGAAATTTGGGATTTTGATATATATCGACAACTGAGTTAATTTATTTTAATTTTTTGTTAATTTTGAAATTTCGATTGGAAGGACCGTCAAAATTTTGACAGTCCTAAAAATTTCGACATATATTTTTAGGACTGTCAAAATTGTGACAGTCCTAGTATAAAGTAGGACTGTCAAAATTGTGACAGTCCTAAACTTTACCCACTGTCTGTAAGCATAGTTATATGTAAGTTTAGGACTGTCACAATTTTGACAGTCCTAGTATTTACTAGGACTGTCACAATAGTGACAGTCCTAAACTTTACCCACTGCAGAATTTAACATTCATGACTGTATAAATGTCTGCAGTCCTATAAGTATACAGGACTGCAGAATTTTCCACAGTCCTAAATTTTTAGGACTGTTGAAATGCCTACAGTCCTATATAAATTTAGGACTGTAGAAAATTCTACAGTCCTTAATATACATAGGACTGTCGATTTTCCTACAGTCCTAAATCTATATAGGACTGTAGGAAAATCTACAGTCCCGCCCGATACTGCTCGACATTGTCGACGATTCTCGACATTTTATGACCTAAAATCGTGTTCGATTCTCGACATTGTCGACTTTGGGAGCCATCGACAAGGAGGACGAAGTCTCGGAGAGTTGGAGAGTTCCGCCGGCGCGAGGGGGGAGGGCTCCGGTGGGGTGGGGAGGGTTTGGGAGAAGGGTTTAGGAAAGTGGGCTAGCCCCAAGTAAAATAATGGGCTAGTGTGAGTAAACTTTGCTCAATCCTGGGCTAGCCCCAATCCTGGGCTAGCCCCAAGTAATATGTGCAGTGCCCTTATCAAAACACCACCTAAGTTGGTGGATCTTGCATTTGTTTGAGCACTTTCAAGTACTTAACACTATATAGTGCAAAAAATAAGCATCCTTTTAATTTTCCTTAAAGCTATAAGGCCACGTTTAGTTCGCGAAAAAAAAAAGTTAATTAATTATTTCTTTCTTCTTTTCTTTCCTTTGAAAAATTACAATTTCAAATAAATTTTCTTTTTTTGATTTTTGGAAAGATCCAAAAAATTAAGAGGAAAAGGGCATAATTGAAGGTGGGAAAGTAAATACATGGGGTGAGCAGGGAAATCATTTTCCCCATATTTCTTTTATTCCTTTGGGAATTAATTTTTTTTCCTGCTCATTTTCTTTTACATCCAAACATAAAAAATGAATGATTTTTCTTTCCTAAGGTCCAGATTTCGTGAACCAAATGTGGCCTTGGGCTTTAGTTTGTTGTTGTTGGATCCACCTTTGTATATATTAGTCTTCCACTTGCTTTGAATTGCTACAAATTTAGATAAATTTTATAAACTGTTGTTACCACACAAATCTTGGAGTTTTTTTAATGGTTATTTAAAGTAACATCTCCTATATTTTATTTTTATTACACGAACTTTCGACTTGTCACCATTGTGGCAGGCAGGGACATTATGCCAAAAACTGTCGAAGAAAGTATAGACTATGCCTGATATGTGGAGACAATCAACATCGGGCCAGAGATTGCCCACAACACAGAGAAGCAGCACTCCAGAATGGGCAAGAACCAGCAGCACCAGCCCAGAGAATGCAACCCCCTACTAGAGGTCAGCATTCTCCAGCATCTGGAAGATTTCAGAGGGGACCACCCTTGGCCACCCAAGACACGCAGTACTACCTAGCCAGACAACAAACCAGAAGACAAAGGCACGGGCAGACCTTTATACTAACTGCAGTTACAGAAGAACCGGAAGGTGAAACCATTTCAGGTATCTTTATGATTGCAATATTACCTGTAAACCGCATTATTTGATTCTAGAGCTACACTGTCTTCACATCTAGTAGTTTCGTACCCATGCAAATAGCCACATTTACCAGAGGAGGCATTGTTCCAGTTACCAACATTACTAAAGCATGCTAGTAGTCATGTATAATAGAGTAATGAGGACGCGATTCTTGGTACTTCCAATACCAAACTCCAACGTTGTCTTAGACATGGACTGGTTAAGCTAGTCCACATGCTATACTAGACTACGGGAAGAGAAGCGTCATCTTTAGACCACCAGGTTACCCATACAAATATAGATAGTACCTAGGATAGCAAATCATAGTAGTTAAACCCTAGTCACCTGATGACTTATAGTATCCAACCTAAATTATTTTTCCACCCTTAGATAATGATCAGGACTAAGCCCAAAAATCGACAGATCGATTGCTAGACATTGATTGCTAGGCTCAATCATATAAACAGAATGTATTTGAGTAATATAGCCAGTATCGGGAATAGAACCCTTAGATTGAAGGAGAAAGGGTAGACAGATGTTAGCCTTGAGAAAAACATCAAGAACTACCAATAATATACGACATGTTGTAAACCTGATGATACCCTTATGATTTGGATGAAGGGTATACATAGAGTAAAATAGGAGATCATGTAGATCCCACCTACCCGAAGAACTATTAGACTTGGAAGAAGAGGAAAAACTAAGCCCGAGGTACATCAAACCCTTCGAGGTGATGGAACACATCGGAGAAACGGATTACAAGATAAACTCTTCCTCAAACATTGGAAAGTACATGACGTCTCTCACGTATCCCAATTAAGAAGATACACTCCGAACCCAAGTCATGTGCTGGACCATTCAGAGATCACCATCGGTCCAAGCTTATCGTACCAGGAGGAGCCGTAGAAATCCTAGATCGAAGCGAGAAGATGTTGCAAGGCCAGACTATCCTCAAATTCGTATTGCATGAAAACATCATGCACCAGGCAAATCAACCTGGGAACGAGAAGAGGATATTCGATAATGTTTTCCCCATCTATTTCCAGACCAGGGTATGTCCAAATATTTCAAATAAATCAATCTTCAGCTATGACTATGTCTTAATATTTTAAAATTAATCAATCTTTCGTTCTCATTATATGTCTGTTTTTGTTTCGAGGACGAAATATTCTAAGGAGGGTAGATTGTAAACTCCCTCGACCAGATTTCACTATTTTAAAATTATTTTTAGTAAATTAGAATTTATTGTAATATTTTATTTATTTACATCCTATTGATTGTGCACTTGTCCATTACACAATTAATTAGAGCATTGCACTAGCTGTAATTCCCAAACAAGTTCACATACCTGCCCTAGATATGTTAGACTATTTTTATAAATTTTGTGCAACTCCCAGATACTTCGTTTTGTGCTTCGTTTTAGTCGCACAAATATCGTTACAAACGTACGTATTTATTTTCCTATTTAATTTTCTGCTCTTTACCCATCTCTGTACCCCTAGAGATTTGAGGACCAGTAGGCACCTGTTTTGCCCAAACAAAAATACGATAATATTCTAGACTGAATATACTACAATTAGTGTATTGACACCGTAGAAATTATGATCCTAACTGCCCCTAAATAATTAGTGAACTTCGTGCGCAGTATTTATTAAATAATAAATACGATGACCCGTATCACCCAAAGAATCAGACCCTACCTCTGCCCAGGCTCACCCCCATACTTTCCAAAAAATTTTCCCAGCTTTACTCCTCATTTCTGTACAATTCAGTATTTCGAGGAATCAGTATTTTATATCAGGCAAATTGCAAAATTACGCAAAATACCAACTTTGGGACCTATTTGTAATTTATGAAAGTTCAAGGGTTTTTATGCAAAAATGCATGTGAGGTGGCATAACCTCATTGGCTAGACAATAGGTGGCATGGGACCCACCTAAAAATCCAGAAAAATCTGCCAAAAATATCCTGAAATACAAAATTACCCAAATGCCCTTAAAGTTGCCATTAATTACAACTTTGCCATTGGGAGAATTCCTATATATATTCCCCTCCCCCTTCCCCCGAACACCCCACAACCCTCCCTCAGGCCACCGCCCTCCGCCGGACCTCCGCCGGACGCGTCGCCACCCTCTGGCCTCCTCCCCAGCCACCGGACCACCGCCCTAACCTCCGCCACCCACCGCCAGCTTCGGCTACACCACCATCACCAACAACAGCAGCATCACCACCCCACCACCCGAACGCCTCGACCGCCACCACCTGCCGCCGTAGTCCACCGCCACCCCCCCCATCTACTCCGCCACCCTCCCCTCTATCGAACCACCACCGCAACACCCCCCCACGACACCCTCCGCCGCCGGCAGCTCCCCCGCAACCCTCCACCGCCACACCCTGCCCATCTCTCCCGAGCCACTCCGACCGTCCCCCACCGACACTCCGGCCACTCCCGATCTCCGCCACCACCACCAGGGCCTTCGCCTCCCTTCCCTTCGTCCACCCATCCGCCTGCACCGCCCCCTCCGCCACCCCGCTGGCCGCAGTAGCCCCCGCAGCTGCTGCTGCTGCTACTGTTGCTGACTGCAGCTGCTGCTGCAGTTGCTGCTCCGGCCGGCCGCCTGCCGGACCACCGCCGGGCCTCCACCGGCGACGACGCGGGCCCCCCCCCTGACGTGTCAGGTATACCATCGTATTATACGTATTAATACATGTATTTAAATATATGTATGTATATATATATAAGTATATATATATATGTATATATATATATATATATATATATATATTAATGTTTAAATTTATATATATTACATATTATATGATATATAATATATATATTTAAAATACAGAATTTATATTGTATATATATATTATATTTATGTATGCATCTTTTATTTCTATTTTTATTATTAATATTTATATATATATATATATATATATATATATATATATATATATATATATATATATATATATATATATATGTAGTATATATATATACATGTATATATATGTAATAATATATATAAATTATTATTATTACTATTATTATTACTATATATAGTATATATATATATATATATATATATATATATATATATATATATATATATATATATACAGTGTATATATATACAGTGTATATATATATACTATTATTATGAATATGTATATATATATGTATGTTCTTTTTTCTTCATTTTATATATATAAATATATGTATGTATATATATTTATATATATCTATATATATTACTCTATATAATTATATATGTATTATATATGTATTATATATGGTATTATATATACTATATGATAATAATACTGGATAATACAGTATATATATAAATATATGTATTTAAATTTCTGCATTTTACTTTCTTTTGTATATATGTAAATATAAGTATTCATATATGTATTTATAATTCCTGCACTGTATTTCTTTTTATTATATATATATATATATATATATATATATATATATACTATATAATAGCGTACTGGATATACAGTACATATATTATATATATATTACCTATGCTGGATAATACAGCCTACATATATATGTACATTTATATTTCTCGCAATGTCAATTCAATTTTTTTTTATATTATCTATATACTATATAGTGCTGTATAATACAGTACCTATAAATACGTATATTTAAATTATGTACTGTCATTTTATTTTATTATTATATATCAGTGGATATACCCTGATAAATATTATATTATTATATATCAGTGGATACACCCTGATAATATATATAAACAGTGGTTATACCCTGCTAATATATATATTTACATTCGTGCATTTTCTTTGCTTTATATATATACTAAATATATACTACTACTATATATTATATCTATATATATATAAATACTATATATATATGTGTGTGTATCCTATATATATATATTATACCTAAGTATGTATATACTTTTATTATACCCTGATAATCACAAACATGTATGTTTTAACAGAATCCAACTCCAGCACAGCCAGTGACCCCCTGTCACCAGCACCCTCAAACCTGAATTTGAGAACAGGTTTCCAACACTATCAGGGAGTAGGCAAGTATACCTTGCCAAGTGTATTGTTTAAATTTTAATATTGTTATATGCTCTTGTTTCTGAATTTCATATAACTATGAGTACCTGAGACTGCCTTGGGTACAGTCAACTGACATATTGACAATTAGTATAATTAACCTAGTTTTACAGACCCACCAACAACTGAGGATATCCTGATATTCTCCTAGACCCTATCACGGGAACACGCAACATTGTTTCAATACATATTGGGATGCGAGCTGCGTATTTGATTAGCTACCAATACGTGTGACCCGCATCACGGATTAGAATAAACAAAAGTAGGACCTGACATTTAGTACATTGGGTTGGGAAAGATAACTGGTATACGTATGGGACACCCCCTTCCTTAAATGTTTATATACCTTCGCACCATGCTCCTTGGAGATGGTCGATTGCAGAGTTCCCTTGAACGGGGGCATATGTGGCATATACTAGTCAGTCACTACGGATTGGTAAATTACGTCAGCATATGTCTAGCCACACATTCCCATGCGTACTACAAGGTCTTTAAATTGCATTCACTTAGATGGTTAGCACCCTGTATTTATTTATTTAGTATTTACATACATGGCATGTTATTTTTCTGTATCTTGTTACGTCCCTCTGAGGACCTGGTTCCCTGCCAGGTTTAGCTGAGATATTCCACCCCACAGTACCTGGACCTGGACAGGAGTCTGGACATGCCCTTGAGATGGAGTTAGAGGAGATGCCATCAGAGTCTGGCTGAGTACATCTTGAGTTGGAGCTATATATTTTGAGGACGATGCACTAGTTTATCTTATTTCACTTTCTGCTTATCTTTATGTAGTGGGTTTGTTCCCACTTGACTTTATCTGATTTGTATATGACATTTCAGATTTAGCATCTATATATTCAGCACTTTTCTTGATATTTTTGTGGATAAGATAGATTTACCTGTATTTAGACTTGTAGTATTTAGGACAGCGTAGCACATCACTTTGGGTCCATTAAATTGGGTGATCCCTTAGTGACGTGTCAGCTGGCCAGTGCCACGTGGCCTAGTTCCGTATATTTTTGGGACTGGGGCGTGACATGGTTTTAGTGGTGGCCCATGCAGGTCTAGTTAATTGCTAGTAGCATGATTACATGCCCAGCAAGCCTGCACTAGGATAGGAACACTAGGTCTCATCCACTCTGACTTCATCCATAAAATTCTTGCATCCTGCTTGATTATCATTTATTATTTCCTTCGTACTTTTCTAAATTATTCTATCTTCTTCAGAAATATGGACATACCCAGCGGACACGCTAATGATGGGGTTGACCAAGCAACAGACCCATCGCCAGATGTCCAAAGGACTCCAACCCTTCCGAGAGACCAATCCCCAAGAAGGATGCTGGTCAATCTAACAAACCCGTACCTTCCCCAGGACCCTACCCAGGAGACAACACCATCCCAGCTAGAAGGGGAAACTTTCCAAGCACCAACACCGCAGGCGGAGACACCTTTGCCTCCACCTCCAGCCCTCTCAGCCCTGATGCCACAGCTTGAGGGACAAACCCAGATGTTCCAATATTTCCAAACCCTGTTGCAGGCTCAGTGGCAACAAACTGAAGCCCTGAGACAGGCTCAGTGGCAATAAACTGAAGTCCTGAGACAGACCTTGATAACAGCTCTGGAGATGATAACTGCCCCGGCACTAGCACCTGTCCAACCCCCTAACATTGTTCAAGGCTTTCGCCGAATGAGCCCGAGAACCTTTTCTGGCAGCGAAACTCCGGAAGACTCAGACTGGATCTCCAACACGAAAATACTGCTAGAAGGTTCACAGCTTCACCCCGACCTATGGATGACCGCAGTAAGGGCCCAACTAAAAGGCAACGCCCATCACTGGTGGGACGCCATCGAGCGCAGCACCGACAAGAACCATACTTGGGAGCAATTCCTGGAATACTTCAAGGCGAAATACTTTCCAGCCACGGTCAGAGATGATCTGTACTCCCAGTTCCTGTATTTGGAACAAGAAAATATGACCATCGACGCCTATGACGCAGAATTCAGTCGACTAAGTCAATTCGGTGCCATCCTAATACCTAACGAGCTGGAGAAAGCCATGAAGTTCCATCACGGCCTTACCCCCGAGCTCCAAGGGTATACCACGGCACAGTCAAGGATTTCATACGAGGAAGTTCTTTCAGAGGCAAGAATACAAGAAGCCATTGGCCGAGAAGCAAGACGCTCAAATCCAACCATATCAGCCAGAGACCAGACTGGAGCAAGAGGACCAATCCGTCACCAGGGAAATCAGACACAACACAAGACGGGGCCATATCAACACAAGAAACTTTCGACTTGTCACCATTGTGGCAGGCAGGGACATTATGCCAAAAACTGCCGAAGAAAGTATAGACTATGCCTGATATGTGGAGACAATCAACATCAGGCCAGAGATTGCCCACAACACAGAGAAGCAGCACTCCAGAATGGGCAAGAACCAGCAGCACCAGCCCAGAGAATGCAACCCCCTACTAGAGGTCAGCATTCTCCAGCATCTGGAAGATTTCAGAGGGGACCACCCTTGGCCACCCAAGACACGCAGTACTACCTAGCCAGACAACAAACCAGAAGACAAAGGCACGGGCAGACCTTTATACTAACTGCAGTTACAGAAGAACCGGAAGGTGAAACCATTTCAGGTATCTTTATGATTGCAATATTACCTGTAAACCGCATTATTTGATTCTAGAGCTACACTGTCTTCATATCTAGTAGTTTCGTACCCATGCAAATAGCCACATTTACCAGAGGAGGCATTGTTCCAGTTACCAACATTACTAAAGCATGCTAGTAGTCATGTATAATAGAGTAATAAGGACGCGATTCTTGGTACTTCCAATACCAAACTCCAACGTTGTCTTAGACATGGACTGGTTAAGCTAGTCCACATGCTATACTAGACTACGGGAAGAGAAGCGTCATCTTTAGACCACCAGGTTACCCATACAAATATAGATAGTACCTAGGATAGCAAATCATAGTAGTTAAACCCTAGTCACCTGATGACTTATAGTATCCAACCTAAATTATTTTTCCACCCTTAGATAATGATCAGGACTAAGCCCAAAAACCGACAGATCGATTGCTAGACATTGATTGCTAGGCTCAATCATATAAACAGAATGTATCTGAGTAATATAGCCAGTATCGGGAATAGAACCCTTAGATTGAAGGAGAAAGGGTAGACAGATGTTAGCCTTGAGAAAAACATTATGAACTACCAATAATATACGACCTGTTGTAAACCTGATAATACCCCTATGATTTGGATGAAGGGTATACATAGAGTAAAATAGGAGATCATGTAGATCCCACCTACCCGAAGAACTATTAGACTTGGAAGAAGAGGAAAAACTAAGCCCGAGGTACATCAAACCCTTCGAGGTAATGGAACACATCGGAGAAACGGATTACAAGATAAACTCTTCCTCAAACATTGGAAAGTACATGACGTCTCTCACGTATCCCAATTAAGAAGATACACTCCGAACCCAAGTCATGTGCTGGACCATTCAGAGATCACCATCGGTCCAAGCTTATCGTACCAGGAGGAGCCGTAGAAATCCTAGATCGAAGCGAGAAGATGTTGCAAGGCCAGACTATCCTCAAATTCGTATTGCATGAAAACATCATGCACCAGGCAAATCAACCTGGGAACGAGAAGAGGATATTCGATAATATTTTCCCCATCTATTTCCAGACCAGGGTATGTCCAAATATTTCAAATAAATCAATCTTCAGCTATGACTATGTCTTAATATTTTAAAATTAATCAATCTTTCGTTCTCATTATATGTCTGTTTTTATTTCGAGGACGAAATATTCTAAGGAGGGTAGATTGTAAACTCCCTCGACCAGATTTCACTATTTTAAAATTATTTTTAGCAAATTAGAATTTATTGCAATATTTTATTTTTTTACATCATATTGATTGTGCACCTGTCCATTACACAATTAATTAGAGCATTGCACTAGCTGTAATTCCCAAACAAGTTCACATACCTGCCCTAGATATGTTAGACTATTTTTATGAATTTTGTGCAACTCCCAGATACTTCGTTTTGTGCTTCGTTTTAGTCGCACAAATATCGTTACAAACGTACGTATTTATTTTCCTATTTAATTTTCTGCTCTTTACCCATCTCTGTACCCCTAGAGATTTGAGGACCAGTAGGCACCTGTTTTGCCCAAACAAAAATACGATAATATTCTAGACTGAATATACTACAATTAGTGTATTGACACCGTAGAAATTATGATCATAACTGCCCCTAAATAATTAGTGAACTTTGTGCGCAGTATTTATTAAATAATAAATACGATGACCCGTATCACCCAAAGAATCAGACCCTGCCTCTGCCCAGGCTCACCCCCACACTTTCCAAAACATTTTCCCAGCTTTCCCCCTCATTTCTGTACAATTCAGTATTTCGAGAAATCAGTATTTTATATCAGGCAAATTGCGAAATTACGCAAAATACCAACTTTGGGACCTATTTGCAATTTATAAAAGTTCAAGGGTTTTTATGCAAAAATGCATGTGAGGTGGCATAACCTCATTGGCTAGACAATAGGTGGCATGGGACCCACCTAAAAATCCAGAAAAATCTGCCAAAAATATCCTGAAATACAAAATTACCCAAATGCCCTTAAAGTTGCCATTAATTACAACTTTGCCATTGGGAGAATTCCTATATATATTCCCCTCCCCCTTCCCCCGAACACCCCACAACCCTCCCTCAGGCCACCGCCCTCCGCCGGACCTCCGTCGGACGCGTCGCCACCCTCTGGCCTCCTCCCCAGCCACCGGACCACCGCCCTAACCTCCGCCACCCACCGCCAGCTTCGGCTACACCACCATCACCAACAACAGCAGCATCACCACCCCACCACCCGAACGCCTCGACCGCCACCACCTGTCGCCGTAGTCCACCGCCACCACCCCCATCTACTCCGCCACCCTCCCCTCTATCGAACCACCACCGCCACACCCCCCCCACGACACCCTCCGCCGCCGGCAGCTCTCCCGCAACCCTCCACCGCCACACCCTGCCCATCTCTCCCGAGCCACTCCGACCGTCCCACCCCGCCACTCCGGCCACTCCCGATCTCCGCCACCACCACCAGGGCCTTCGCCTCCCTCCCCTCCGTCCATCCATCCGCCTGCACCGCCCCCTCCGCCACCCCGCTGGCCGCAGTAGCCCCCGCAGCTGCTGCTGCTGCTACTGTTGCTGACTGCAGCTGCTGCTGCAGTTGCTGCTCCGGCCGGCCGCCTACCGGACCACCGCCGGGCCTCCACCGGCGACGACGCGGGCCCCCCCTGACGTGTCAGGTATACCATCGTATTATACGTATTTATACATGTATTTAAATATATGTATGTATATATATATAAGTATATATATATGTATATATATATATTAATGTTTATATTTATATATATTATATATTATATGATATATAATATATATACTTAAAATACAGAATTTATACTGTATATATATATTATATTTATGTATGCATCTTTTATTTCTGTTTTTATTATTAATATTTATATATATATATATATATATATATATATATATATATATATATATATATATATATATATATATATATATATATATATATGTAGTATATATATATATATGTAGTATACATATATATATGTAATAATATATATAAATTATTATTATTACTATTATTATTACTATATATAGTATATATATATATATATATATATATTATTATTATGAATATGTATATATATATATGTATGTTCTTTTTTCTTCATTTTATATATATAAATATATGTATGTATATATATATATTTATATTTATATATATATATATATTACTCTATATAATTATATATGTATTATATATGTATTATATATGGTATTACATATACTATACGATAATAATACCGGATAATACAGTATATATATAAATATATGTATTTAAATTTCTGCATTTTTCTTTCTTTTGTATATATGTAAATATAAGTATTTATATATGTATTTATAATTCCTGCACTGTATTTCTTTTTATTATATATATATATATATATATATATATATATATATATATATATATATATATATATATATATATATCTATATATATCTATATATATACTATATAATAGCGTACTGGATATACAGTACATATATTATATATATATATTACCTATGCTGGATAATACAGCCTACATATATATGTACATTTATATTTCTCGCAATGTCAATTCATTTTTTTTTATTATCTATATACTATATAGTGTTGTATAATACAGTACCTATAAATACGTATATTTAAATTATGTACTGTCATTTTATTTTATTATTATATATCAGTGGATATACCCTGATAAATATTATATTATTATATATCAGTGGATACACCCTGATAATATATATAAACAGTGGTTATACCCTGCTAATATATATATTTACATTCGTGCATTTTCTTTGCTTTATATATATACTAAATATATACTACTACTATATATTATATCTATATATATATAAATACTATATATATATATATATATATATATATATATATATATATATATATATATATATATATATATATATGTGTGTGTATCCTATATATATATATATATATATTATACCTAAGTATGTATATACTTTTATTATACCCCGATAATCACAAACATGTATGTTTTAACAGAATCCAACTCCAGCACAGCCAGTGACCCCCTGTCACCAGCACCCTCAAACCTGAATTTGAGAACATGTTTCCAACACTATCAGGGAGTAGGCAAGTATACCTTGTCAAGTGTATTGTTTAAATTCTAATATTGTTATATGCTCTTGTTTCTGAATTTCATATAACTATGAGTACCTGAGACTGCCTTGGGTACAGTCAACTGACATATTGACAATTAGTATAATTAACCTAGTTTTACAGACCCACCAACAACTGAGGATATCCTGATATTCTCCTAGACCCTATCATGGGAACACGCAACATGGTTGCAATACATATTGGGATGCGAGCTGCGTATTTGATTAGCTACCAATACGTGTGATCCGCATCACGGATTAGAATAAACAAAAGTAGGACCTGACATTTAGTACATTGGGTTGGAAAAGATAACTGGTATACGTATGGGACACCCCCTTCCTTAAATGTTTATATACCTTCGCACCATGCTCCTTGGAGATGGTCGATTGCAGAGTTCCCTTGAACGGGGGCATATATGGCATATACTAGTCAGTCACTACGGATTGGTGAATTACGTCAGCATATGTCTAGCCACACATTCCCATGCGTACTACAAGGTCTTTAAATTGCATTCACTTAGATGGTTAGCACCCTGTATTTATTTATTCAGTATTTACATACATGGCATGTTATTTTTCTGTATCTTGTTACGTTCCTCTGAGGACCTAGTTCCCTGCCAGGTTTAGCTGAGACATTCCACCCCACAGTACCTGGACCTGGACAGGAGTCTGGACATGTCCTTGAGATGGAGTTAGAGGAGATGCCATCAGAGTCTGGCTGAGTACATCTGGAGTTGGAGCTATATATTTTGAGGACGATGCACTAGTTTATCTTATTTCACTTTCTGCTTATCTTTATGTAGTGGATTTATTCCCACTTGACTTTATCTGATTTGTATATGACATTTCAGATTTAGCATCTATATATTCAGCACTTTTCTTGATATTTTTGTGGATGAGATAGATTTACCTGTATTTGGACTTGTAGTATTTAGGACAGCGTAGCACATCACTTTGGGTCCATTAAATTGGGTGATCCCTTAGTGACGTGTCAGCTGGCCAGTGCCACGTGGCCTAGTTCCGTATATTTTTGGGACTGGGGCATGACAGCGGGGGAGAGAGCGGGCAGTGGTGCAGAGGGGGGTGTTCGCCAGGGAGATGGTTGAGCGGGGAAGATGATGATGACATGGGTATTTTGGCCTAAATGTTCGGTCAAAGGTGTTGACCGTCACTCGTGGATGTTTTCGTCAAAAGTGGGGGCAACGTGCATTATGGTAATTGGGTGGGGTGCACCTTAAAATATGGTAAATAAAGTGGGGTGCAACTCAAATTTTCTCAAATGATTATGACACTAACGATCCTTAAAACATAAAGTATAGGGAATGTCTGTGTAATTATTTAAAAAAAAAATGAGGTTTGTGTAATAAACATAATACATACAACATAGGAGAGGTTAGTGTATAATAAAAAAAACAAAAGAAGCAAGGGACAATATGGAGGTCATATAGCTTTAAGGGTCAGCTTGGATTAAGGGTTAAGAGAGTTAAGTGATGGAAAATAAAAATTATGCTTGGTTTAAGGCTAGAGATTTATGAGGAGGTTTATAGAGGGTTAAGTGGGGGTTTGTTTAACCATCTTTTGTCTATTTTTTTCAACCCCCCAAGTCGGAGGGTTAACCAGGGAGATTGAGGGGGTTTTGTCTAAAAAGTCATAAATACTATTTATTTGTCTTATAAAATATCATGATTTGTTTGTTTGTTTTCAACAGTTATTCTGTAACTTTATCATTTGTAAAGATATTTTGACAGGTTCTAATTAAAACTTTAATCAAATTTAATTTATGACATATGTAATAAGGATATTTTAGTAACTATTGTATCTTTATTAATCCTCATTTCACTCAAAATCTAAAATCCAAGCAAGAATTATCAAACACACCCCACTTAACTCTCCCTCCAATCCAAACAAGGTTATATGTATTGATTCTACTTTCCCTCACTTAACTTTTCTTCTCTTAATCTAACTTAACTCTACTTAATTTTCTCTACCTCAATCCAAGCATTCCCTTAGGCCGCGTTTTGTTCACGGAAGGAAAATGAATTCTCTTGTATTTTCCGTAGAAATGTGAAAGTAAAAATTCTATCAGATTTTCTTTCATGTGTTTGGTAAAACAAGAAAATATTTAGGAAAGATCATTTGATTTCCTTTCCATTGTTTGGTTGTTGTAGGAAATGAAAGAAAAAAATATATTAATATTCTCATAATGTTCTTATCTTTTAAAATAAAATTAATATTATAAAAAATGTGTTCGTAAAATAGACAATGACACAAGGCTATCTTTGTCTTAATTTCTTGTAATAAATATTAAAAAAGGAGGAGAGAAAATCAATACCATAGGATATGAGAGAAACCATTTTCCTACCTATTTTTTTCCCTGTCAGAAAAATACTTTCCAAGATTGTGGCTACCAAACAAAGAAAAGGAACAAGTTTCCTTTCTTGATTCCTTAAATTCGTGAACCAAACGAGGCCTTAGTTGAATGGTGTTCCAATTCGTAAAATAGTTAGATTTTGTTTGGGAGATTTTTGGTCAAAATTTATTCCATCCATCATAGATATTTTATAATTTATTTATTCTTCTTTTGGAGTCCCAATTTTTATCTGTTTAGGAGGAGGCTTGCAATAACTCGCCTCGGACAAGCAGGATCCCACAAATGTCTGAGAACTAGTGTTTGGCACACTATGAGCTCGAGGGGAATAAACGTCGGCCGGACCCGAGGATGCCACTCGTCTAGTGCGAGCGATCGAGGGGACCGGGCACGATGACATCACTCGACTCGTGCGAGCGGCGAAGCGGACCCGGTGGCGATAAGGACGGGGGGATGATGAAAATGCCTATGCGGATGTGCGGACGGGGCTCCCACAATCCCACAACTATCAGATGACTGATGAATGTGGCATTACTCTGAGCCCGAAAAGGAAAAAAGGAAAGAAATAAAAAATATAAAATAAGAAAAACAAGAAAAGAAAAGAAACATAAAAATAAAGGAGGAGGCTTGCAATAACTGGCCTCCCTTTAGATTAAAATATATTTTAATCACCTTGATTCCATCTTTTTCTCTAAAATATGATATCAATTCAAAATGGAAAGTTTATGTTAAATAAAGCAATAAGAACTTTGCATTTAATGTCCATAGGAGAAATAAATTACTTTGGAGGGATATGTTAGGTCCTTGACCTAACTGACCTAGAATTGGAGAGGTATCTAGTATCTCCTACCATGGAACTTCAGCAACTTGCAGTAAAGAACAAGAAAGAGGCTCAAATTTGGGGAAGAACATTGATCATTTTATTAGGGTTCTTGAGGAACCAAGAATTGGATACAATGAAGAAAAAAGGAAAGAAACTAGCAACTAAAGCTAAGTAAACTAAACTCAAGTATTCTCCTCATGCATTTCTCTTCAGACATTGTCCTATTTATAGGCTAATCCTTGTGTTGTTCTCTTCTATTGTAGGGAGGAGAGACAGACAGTTACAGGTCATTGGTCGTTCTCCCAGCTGGCAGTGACACATCTAGTTGCTGACTGGATTTGGCAGCTCCAGATACTCTGATACTTATACTGCTGCTCTGATACTCCTCTCCGAGCCCTGCCACTATCCTACTGCCTGAGCTTCCTATGTAATGGGCACGTAATAATACCCACCCCTTCAAATTAACCTTGTCATATGGTCAATGTACTAACAACTTGATCCTTGGATCCCATAGGGTTATCATGAATTCCTTTAACCTTCTCTTTGGATGACAAATCTTTGCCAATGTTAAAATACTAGACTGTCTCCAATCTGAGTGTCTTTTAGGGAGCTTAATACTCTTAGTACTGAACATAGATGTATTATGATGTTCACTATTATATGACATTTGAAGAATCAAGAGAGTATGTACACCTGGATCCCATACTATCTCTCCTAGTAGATATTCCTCTTTTGAGCATGATGGTGACCCATACTCCCTTTCATTTACAATTTTCCTTGTAACCATTATACTTGTGATCCTCTATACATGTCACGTCCCGATCTACCAAGTTTTTCTTTACCAAGATATTAATTTTATTACCATGAATTCATATTCGATATAAGCCTTATTACTTGTTCAACACATTCTCAATCGTTCGAACCAACTATCACACGATATCTCTGAATTCGCTCGAAGATTTTCAAAATGATCCATACACCACTCATGAATCGAGTCATCCAAGTAAACCATATTTGATTTGTATCTGCCGACACGAAATACCGTCCAAATTATTTTCTCAAAATCCAAGCACGATCCTCTATAATCTCCTTAGCGATAATCTGATAGCGTTCTATCGGTTGTTGTTCTAAGTCTGACCTATCCTTATCTGAATGATATCTCAATCTCGCTAGCAAATTTGTTCGTACCAAAGGGTCTTGGCGCTCTTCTGCGTCACTCTGGCACTCAAGTCAAGCTAAGATTTGAATTAGGTGTGGATTTTGGTAGAATTTCAAGATAAAAAAGTGTGCATATTTCCAGAAGATGATCTTGATGTTGTTTATAGTTTGTAAAGAGAACCCTGTCCCTTTGCTTATACATCAACTTAGGGTTTAAACATGTCGATGGGATTTACATAAATATTTTTGCCAATACCCGTCATAATCTTCTATGATCACATTTAGCTAGCTAACTTAATAAATATTTGCATGTTCAAATCGAACATGAGATGAGGTCCATAGAACTTAGTAGGCTCGAATCTGGGCCTAACTTGGAATGTATAATAATAGAGAACTTCTTCAAAATAAAATTACAATTTAATTTATATAAAATTAGATTAAAATCATTGTATAGTGTATATATATCTTTGACTTTTGTACATAAAATATGGAAGCATATATACAGTTCCCTTGTATATCTCAATTACCTCACACTATAATTGAATAGTTTGTTTTGTATGACTACTCAAAACTTGATCACAATAGCTAATTAATAATAAATGTAATAAAAAAAGAATTTTAGTAATAAGTAGAGTATACTATATCTGCAACATTTTTGGTTGGTTGACATTATTATTATTATTATTATTATTATTATTATTATTATTATTATTATTATTATTATTTACCAATTTGTATTACAAGTAAAAAAACTTTAAGATAATCATTAGTTTAATATTTCTGATTGTAGATGACATAAAGTCAAGATGGCCGAGTTGGTCTAAGGCGCCAGTTTCAGGTACTGGTCCGAAAGGGCATGGGTTCGAATCCCATTCTTGACATTTTATTATGGTTTTTGGTTTGACAATTTTTTTTTTAGGGTGAGAGCATTGTTAGCAATTTGGCAAAGGAAAAACAATCGGAACAACAAAAATACAAAATATAAATTGGCACTGTATAAATAAAATACATTAAAAATTTTGGTCAAATATTCGTCAAACGAGAAACATTTGGGTTAGATTTAATTCGTGTTTAGTATGTTTCATATGAACAAATTCAGCACTAAAAATTTGACATGTATTTTTTTATCCCTAATAAATTAACAAGCAAACAACTCATTAAACACAAATTCATAAGTCCACACTTTCATCTCATCTCACAAAATGATCATTGATGCAAACAACAATACTGTTGAATTTCTTTCTTGTTAATTAAATAGGTTATATGTGAGATTTTTTTTTCCAAAAGTACGTAAGTATTATACGTATTCGTACGACACATGTTTAAAACGTTACAGCCTTAAAATTCGCGTATTAATTCGAATATTTCAAAAGTACGTATGTATTATACATTTCTGAAAGATACAAAAAATTCGCATATTATATGCGTTCTATTCGGGTGATTGCTAATAGGGGGTGAGAGAACAAGCTAGAGTATCAACTAAAAAGCAGTATTAAGGTTTTGCGCTTAAATGATGGGAAAAATATCAGTTTGGTTTGAGAGTGGAGGTTTAGGAAGAAAATCGTAGAGGTTAAGTGAGAAAAAAATTATATTATTTTGTCCATTTTTTTAACCCCAAAATTAGAGATTAACAAGAGAAATTGTTTGAAAAGTCATAAATATCCATTCTTTTGACCAGTCTTAATCAAAAATCTCAACAAATACAATCTTATGTTACATTTAATAAGGATATTTTGAAAATTATTGTTACGCACGTTTGTCAGAACCAAAAGTCGTCACTGAACGTGATGTAGTAAGCCTAAATTGTACTTGTACAATGCAAATATCAAAACAGCCGATGGAACAACTAAGTTACAAAGTTGTCGCAGCAGAAATATTAAGCAGAAAAGTTGAATCAACGCAAGATATACAAAATAACTCATTATTGGAATTACGACGGCTCGAAGCCAAGAACAATTCGATTGCAATCTCTCTCTCTCTCTCTCTCTCTCTCTCTCTCTCTCTCAATACAATGAAACATGTCACAAAGCTTACAACTCAATAACTATACAAACAACAATGTTCCATACATTATGTCCTCTATATATAAAATGCTAACATCTACGTCTACACAATTTCAAGCGTCAACCAAGCTCCAACGTCTTAGCGCGTCTAAAAAAATTTGCACCTGCAAAATCTGATAGGGAATCAGTACATTGGAAAATGCACTTGTGAGTAGCCTCTAGCCCACTCAACTAAAGCGATACGTTGATTTAGTGTGATTACAAGCAAACTTATGTGGTCTTTCTAATCTTGCTTTATGATCAGTTGCATGGCATAGAATATTTGGATTCATAAGCATAAAACTTATCCAATACTTACCATCATTCTCTGTCAATACGACGATGTCATTTAATATGAATTAAAAGCAATGTGTCACGAGGATATCCTTGCAGAAGACAATCATTAGCCTTTATAAAATCAAAGTGTATCGTGCACTCGTTCTTGCAAACGTTACCGATAGTTGTTTCCATTGAAAGTGAGTTTGGGAAACCTTCATTTAATAACAAACAAAAAGAGTACAAAGAAATCATAAACAGAAAATCTAAGCACAATATTTTTGATGTGGGTAATGTGACGATGGAGATCAGGTACTACAACGACTTTTTTACTCCATTGACGGTCCGACGGGGGAATGAGGATGCCCTCTTCTCTCTTCTCTCTCCTAAGCTTGTGTGCACGTACGTAGCTCTCCTGGAGGGGTATGGTCTCTGAAGCAGAAAAAGCAGCCCTTGGAACGTCTAAGTTTCTCCTATTTATAGCCATCATGCTGATAGACTATAGGTGCCGCATGTGCTTCTGTTTTGTGGCCGCAAGCGGCTCCTTCAACAGATGCATACTATGGACAGGCTGCCACGTGTACATCCTTAACAAGATGTAGTTGAGTCCAGGCCGAGCTGCCACGTGGACGTTTGTTGCGATTTGCTGAAGATCTTGGCAGTTCTCGTCTTTTGTTTGCGTGACTTGGTCATCTTGACACGTGGCCCGCATTTAGTTGGAGAGGATTACTTCAGTCGCAACATAAAGACTTCGTCTCAGGGAACCCTGCCACATGGGGCGCATAGAGTCTGGGACGCACCGGATGCATGGAACGCATGGAGTCTATAACACATGGGACGCATGGAACGCATGTAGTCTTGAACGCATGGAGGCCAAAAATGCATGGAACGCATAGAGTTTGGAACACATGGGTCCAGAGACGCATGGAACGCATTGAGTCTCTGTTGTGTTTGTACATGTGGCGTTGCGCACCGATCAGTAGTAAAGTTCATGCTGACGTAAGGTTCTGTCGTTTAGCGTGCTCACGTCTTTCAAGGATTTCAGAAAATCACTTTTGTTAGGATTCTGTGTCAGACATAATCTTTGTGTCAGGCCTTTATGTGTCCAATATTGGGGCGCATGGATGCTGGTTTTCCTTGGCCGCATGGTCATTCTGCAGCCTGATTTGTTCTGAGTCGATCTTGGGGCCATGTTTGTTGGGCGCATGGATCCAGATTTTTTATGCTTCTACAATAGTCCTATACGTAGATTGACGTTGGCATGCAACATAACTATATGAAGGTTACTGGCACCACAAGTCATCTTTGACTGTAGCTTGGTTAGACAACGATCATTTATGCGCGGATAGCGAGCCGCACTAAAATTTCCATGTTTCTATCTTTTAAACACAATAAGATAATCATCATGTACAAAATAACAATACTACATTCCATAAGATAACTTAACCACAGTGACATATTTCACATCTTAAAACATAGTGATTACACAACATGTGCTAACATACTACAAAAGTACTAAGGTCCACATATATAACAAGAAGTTAAACTCCATATGATATGATACAAGCAGTTATACTTTACACAATTCTATATCAACAGTTTAAAGTTTCATGTTCTATAGCATCAAGTTACAGAAATGAGACTACTCTCTTATCTATGTTGATTCTCTTCTTTTTATTAGCATGCATCAACTCGTAGTATAAAAAATCAAACATGCAACATATGTTTCATTATTATGAAGGTAAAAGAGAGAAGGATCAAGACCACCTACCCGAAGAAACACTCTGCCTCGACCGAGCAGATCTTTGAACAATCCTATGAATGAACTCAATTCCAAACAGCTCTTCAAGCCAATAAACTATCATAATGAACTAAGCGGAGCGGGTCATTACAATTATTGTATTTTTATTAATCTTCCTCCTACTCAAAATCTTTAATCTAATCAATAATTGTTAAAATACACCACTTAACTCTTCCTCCAATCCAAACAAGGTTATATGTAATGACTCATCTCCCCCTTAACTTTCCTTCACTTAGGAGCTGTTTGGTTTGGCAAAGTGGAACGAAGTGAAAATTTTAAAAATCGACATTTTGCGTATGCATTGCAGTGAAGTGGAACGAAGTAAAAAAAAAATTCATTTTAGTGCTTTGAAGAAGTGGAGGTTAGAAGTAAACAAAAAATCCTAAATTTTGGTGTTTAGTTTGTTGTTTTAGTAAATAAAAAATTATACATTTTTGTTGAAGTGATATGAATAATAATTTTTTTAAAGTTGGGAAGGAGTGCTCCTTCAACAAAATGCACGAAGTGGGAATGAGAATTTTTCACTTCCGCACTCTACTTCGAAGGAAAAAATATTCAATGTCAAAACTTCAATTTCATGCCAATGTCAAATTACGATAAATTTTGTCTGAAAATCTTCTAACCATACACATGAATTAGTATAAAATTTAAATTTTGACCAACTTTTGCGTTCCAAATCCGCAAACCAAATAACCTCTCCCACTTAACTCTGTGTCCTGTGTTCTTCATGTCAGCAGGGCTGTCCCCTCTATGGCAAGAAGTTCTTAGGCTTCGTCAATCTTTTTCTTCTGGTTGGAGGTGCCTTCAACTTTCTTTATCATTGTCTATATTTTTATTTGATCAACTCTTTGTCTTCCTTCAGTGAAAAAAAAAACAATCATATTACAAAAGCAAGACAATGCAGCTAAAAGACAGCAAGACCAACTCAGAGAATTGGATAATATTATCCTATTGAAGCTATTTTTTGTCGTCTCTTGATCTTTACTGTTGACTGGTCGGGAGAGGGAGAGGGGGAGGGGACCCCAACCACTAGCAGAGAAGAGTGTCCAAGTTCGAAGTCTCGAAATTCAAAAAATAAATTTATATATATATATATATATATATATATATATATATATATATATATATTATGAATTATTTATAACATAAACAATTGTGATGTAGTAGTTGTTATATTATGCTTGCATACTAAAGGTCCCAAATCAATTATTTATTGGTGGCAACCTTTTTAATTTACTTTCATTTCAATTTTTTAAATAATTTTACATTATATATGGACGAACTCAATTGGCTCTTGTGGTCAGTGAAAATAAGTATAATTTTTCTGACTAGACGTACAGTCTCAGAATCAAACCGCGGGAGAGATGTGAAACAGTGGGTCCAAATGGTATGCGAAGTAGTGTGCACAAAATTCTGAATGTATCGTTAGACATCTAAAAAAAAAACAATTATATATGAAAAGACCATTTTGAAATTTCGTCTAATACCCCATAAACTCAGGCCGACCCTGTCCTTGGACTGGCCCAGTCGAATACCCAAGGAAACTACAGATCATGGAGATAGGAGCTCTACAAAATATCTACAAAGTTGAATACAAGTTTTCAAACTTCATTCAAAACTGATTCTAATAGAACATGAAACAGTCTCTGGGGGATGGATTAGCCTAAAATGACAGGAAATTGAATGAGCAAAAGAGTCACGGAAAGAGCTTTCAAGTGACGCCAAAGATATCGAACTCGAATGGCTCTTGTGGTTACCGAGAAGAGGTATAAGATTTTGGCTGGATGGCAGAAGATCAGTGGATTTAGCCACGAAAACGTATTATTTCTTCCATTTATAAAATGGTAGGAGTTGGAGGACAGTGGGTCCAAATACATGTAATGCAATGTGCACAAAATTTTGAACGCTACGTCAGACCCCAAGTTTTATGCCGGAAATAAAAAAAAAGTGACGCCAAGGATAAGAAGCATAAGAGTTTGACATAATACAACCAAAGTCCATATGCTAAAACCAAATGCAACCCAAAACCCCAGTTGGCGAACAAGCTGGTGACATATATATTTGCTGCTGGAATGTGTCATCCCTGGAGCTTTTAGTATGATATGTTAGTCCCGAAGTCAGATCAAAAAAGAAGAGGTAGCCACAAAGTAGAGATTCACACAAGAGTTCGTCTCTTCAAACTTCATAAGAGAAGTTGGTGCACTGAGATTCACACAAGAGTTCCTCTTCAGTGACACAACCCCACAGAAGCACTAAACAAGGAACATGTTACAAACTGACAACCCAAAAAAAATATAAATACAACAAGAATCAGAAAATCGTTCTTCTCTTTACGTTCGCAGACGCTACACCGAGAAGAACGGGAACACGAACATAAATACAAAGAAGGGAACTCTTGCTGGGGTGATCAAAACCACCATAGTTGAAGGCAAAATTCATACTATACAACGATTTGCCCCCAGGATCTATCAAGTTCACATGAGAACTTCTGTAACGCTCTTGGTCACCTTCGGATCACTTAGAAGATTCCTTTGGAAGGATGCTAAAAACTGTCGCAGGTCCTGCTGGTGCTCTCAGTTTTTTTCTCTCTTTCTCAATTTTTCCAACACACTAATGAAAGAGGAGAGACTCTATATAAAGAGGATTTCAGCTTCCATGCGGCCTGGAAAAAAATTAGGCTATACGAGCTGCCTGCACCGATGTACTGCACAGAGCAGACAGGGCCGTCGCAGTAACTACCCATTATGCATTAGGATAGATTTCGCCCACGACTTGAATCTTCCCGCATGGGTCAAACAACAGTACGATATAAGAATGGACTATGCCTTGAATTCTGAACCATAGTTGTTGTTCTTCTCACTCGCACAATGACATCAGTTGTGCCTCCGGTCGCACATTAAAGGTCCTGTGCTGACCTGGTTTCGGTGTATATATCTTGGGTGTCTAAAAGTTTACCCTCAAGAGACGACATGTATCTCTTTCCATACACTTAGGTGAATTCCTTTTTAAGAGAGTTTAATATATCCCAGCATGAAGCATTGCTCTTCCTCCAGTTTCTGCTGCATCTTCAGAAGTTTCTTAACTTGTGGTAACATCACCTTCTCGCCCTCAAATTGCAAAGTAAAAACTTTTCGACGATATAGATTTTAGATATTTTTTCGTCAGTTTTATAGTACTTCTCAAGAGATTCCCAAACATATCTTGCCTTCTCCCTCTTGCTGTAGGACTCTGGCATTGAGTCGTCCATAGCATTGAGAATCAACAACCTGCAGAGGTCGTTGTCTTCCTTCTACTTGGAGTGCGCGTCCTGTGCCACAACAACCGCAAGCTCTCCTCCATCTTCGGGAATGGTAGGTTCAGGATCAACTAACACATAAGCAACTTTGACAAGACTAAGATTCAAGGAGATCTACCTCTTCCAAATGTTGTAGTGTTCGCCATCAAACTTCTCAAGCTTGTGAAAGCTAGTATCAAGAAGGTTTGAGCGGTTGTCCATTCTAACTCGGATCTTGCCCTTGAGATTGTTAGTCCCGAAGTCGGATCAAAGAATAAGAGGTAGCCATAAAGTAGAGACTCACACAAGAGTTCGTCTCTACAAACTCCAGAAGAGAAGTTGATGCGCTAAGATTCACACAAGAGTTACTCTTCAGTGACACATAACCCCATAGAAGCACTAAACAAGGAACATGTTACAAACTGACAATCCAAAAAAAATACAAATACAATAAGAATCATAAAATTGTTCTTCTCTTTACGTTCGCAGACGCTACACCGAGAAGAATGAAAACAAGACCAAAAATACAAAGAAGGAAACTCTTACTGGGGTGATCAAAACTACCAAAGCTCAAGGCATGATTCGCGCTATACAACGATCTGCCCCCAGGATCCAGCAAGTTCACAAGAGAACTTCTGGAATGCTCTTTATCACCTTCGGATCACTCAAAAGATTCCTTTGGAATGATTCTAAAAATGTCGCAGGTCCTGCTAGTGCTCTCGGTTTTTTTTTCTTTCTCTTTCTCAATTTTTTGAACACACTAAATGAAAGAGGAGAGCCTCTATATAAAGAGAATTTTAGCTTTCATGCGGCCTGAGAAAAAAATCAGGCCGCATGAGCCGCTTGCGCCGCTGTACTGCACAGAGCAGACATCGCCGTCTGGCGCCGAAAGCTGCAGCCGCGTGGCATAGAGAGCCACGAGCCGCCTGCGCCGCCTGCGCACTGTACTGCACAGAGCAGACAATGCCGCACCGAGCCACCAATAGCAGTCCATGTCCCCTCCACACTTGACTCGCTCAAGCTAACTTTCTGGCCGCATAGCGCCTGGCCGCATGCGCCAATCCGCATGGCTCCATGAAGCAGGCGCCCAAGCAAGCAACCGTGCATGTAACTCGCGCATAAAAGAAGCGCACGAGCACCATGCTGACGTGCAAAGTACAAAGTGCAAAGTGCGTCAACAAAATATCACTTTGCGTCCTTGAGCCCGAGTCCGACACACTAAGCCCCTTTGGGGCTTAGCTCCTAAAGGAAACTTCTCAAAAGTGGTGACAAAATAAAGATTGTTATAATAGGGTTCACACTTAATCCCTCTAGGAAAGTCAACCCACATTGGCCACCACCCCATGTGCATATATCAATACTAAGCAAAGCTATATATTTAGATATACATATTGGTGGTTTTCTAATGTGGGACTAAAACTCCCAAAGCAAAGTAAAAAATACCAACATGATATTTCTCCATCTTAGATGTCATTGTTTAGCCTAAACTTACTCATTAAAGCAGTTTCGGACTTTAGATTTTGAGACCTAAGACGAACTCTAAAAGTGGTGCCTCTTAAAGTTTATTGTTCATGTTGTATTTTTTTTTCATCAATAATGATACAATAGTATTTTCAACCACGGATAATCAACAACAATCTATACATTTTTTTTTATAAAGCTCACCTAAAGAAAGAGACTTATTATAGTAGGTATTTTAGGAAAGAAAAAAAATTCACTCTTAGTCTTGGCAGCTAGATCGACTCGGTAGAAATAACTATAGGCATTAGCAACAACATATTTTTTCAATAAATTATAAATCAACCACAAATAAGTATATAATTAAAGCATCGAAACAATTATACAACGACATAAGTTATTGCAATTATGCACTTGTCATATCATATAAATAAGTTATTTTTTATGGAAAGATTCAAAATCTTTTGCAAATAAAATATAAAAATATACTCAACAACAATTTATATTATTATATATAAAAAAATTCAAAGACTTACATGTGAATAGCAATGACTGACTTCTAAAAAAAAAGAACTCCATGAGCCGTCCACATGACTACAATAGTCTCTTTAAAATATTAGAACAAAAAAAAAATAGAACTCCAAGAATTGCATACCTCTATAGTAGGTAGATAAAATACATTATTTATACTTAATCTACTCAAAAAGGAAAATGAGTTGAGTTATTGAGGAGCAACCAACCATAATCTACCTCTGCAACTTCTATTAGCGTCGATCAAGTCTAGCAGTCCATAGGAGTATATGCCCACTCAAAAAAAAGACCTAAAAAAACTATTTTATGTTCCTAAATTTATTATGGGTCTGTGGTTCTAAATTATAATCTTTTCTACCTAAAAAGAACTCGTGGTCGAATTTATCTATTGCTCTACAACGGACTCATGGTTCTAAATTATAATATTCTCTGACCTAGAATAACTCGGCGGCTGGATTTATCTACTACTCTACAGTGGGCTGAATTATATATAATTAGAGCGTAATTCATCTGGGCCATCTGCAATGGGTTATATATACTGGGAAAGAGAGAAATTTGATGTACTTGAAATTGTTGGGCCTAAAACAACCGTCTCATGAATCTCATATTAAGTCCGGACCTGCATTAAAACAGTTGTTGAAGGTTTGAAATGGTAGCAGAATAATAATATATCATTGACCGAAAAAATCATGTATATTTATATGTTTAACTTGTGATATCAAAGACAAGATCGTAGATGACACGTTTCGAATAAGATCACTTTTTCATTCATTCAAATTGATTTTTGGATCCATCAATCAAATCAAATGAATCATTATGTTATCATGATGAGATCCATATTGCCTAAGTCAGACTTTAGATGCCTAAAATAAGGCTGATGATAAAGCCACCGTAAAATACACTTAGGCTGGTCCAATTTTTTCTCTCTAATTTTTTTATTTAAAATTTTACTCGGAATTAGTCCAAAAATTTATTTAGGACTGTCGGAATGTTAAAAATTTGACAGTCCATTAAAATTGCATATATTATTTAGGACTGTCAAAATTTTGACAGTCCAAACTATTGGAAGAACTGTCAAAATTTTAACAGTCCTAAATATATTTTTTGAGTAGCTTTGAGTAAAATTTTAAATACAAAATTTTTATAAAAAAAATTTAGAACAGTCCTAGTCAACCTTTGCAGTGCCTTTATCATTAACCTAAAATAATAGTGTACTGCTACCATATGAAAGGCAATCGAGGTGTATAGAAATATTGCAGAGTATATGCTAAAAAACGAAATCCAAGCCAACAATTGCGTAATAACGGAATAGTCTATGCATGCTATCCAGTTGAGAACGTAGAAGACAATGAAAGTGATATTTCGGAGGAAAATTTGGTCATATGGATTTTCTATTTTCTCGAAATTTGTTGATCGTTCCGTACTTATTTACAGGGCTGGTCCATAGAATTGGATTATTTTAGCTGAAATTAAATTTAGTTGTTTTTTTTCTTGATTCCAAAAGAAGATATCAAAAAATTGATGGCAAGTGGGGTTGGCAGTCGCGTCCAAGTCTCCGGTTCTGACGGCGGTATGAAATTCGGATTCCGAGTTTCTCTCCTTGAGCTACTCGAGGTCTTTTCAGTAGAAAATCAAAATATGAGCCCAGTGGATTAATAGTTCAACAGACAGAGAGGAGTTGGGGTGGACTGCAGAGGTTCTATTAGCGGAGAGGTGGAGACTTAGGGGGCTGGGGGTTGTCCTAACCAAGAGGGTTGTCCAAGTCCGATGGCATGTCAGGATTAGGGGTGAGAATTATTCGGTTTTGGACCAAAAATAGAACCAAACCGAGCCGAATAAGAGATTCGGTTCGGTTTCGGTTTTGAAAATACTAAAATTTCTTATTCGGTTTCGGTTTCAGTTTTGGATTTCGGTTTCGGTCCAAAACCAAAAACCAAATAAAACTTGTACAATTATGTAAATATTCTCAATTTTTTTTTTGCATATATTGTAATTAAAATGTGTATATTTTGAAGCAACAATTCTATGCATGTATTTTGGAGTCAAATTTTGATAATTTAACTAGTTTAACTTTGGACGCAAATACAACAAATGTATGTATAAAAATTATAATGTTTAATATCATTTAACCACGATTCTAACTTTGACCCTATCCATTAAACAATAGACATAGTACAACCGAACAAACCGAATCGTTATTCGGTTCGATTTCGGTTTTTGCTAATTTCGATTCGTTTTCGGTTTTTGATTTTTAGAATTTCTGTTTATTCAGTTTTGACTATTTCGATTCGATTGAAATCGAATAAATCGAACGCTAATTCCGAATCAGACATACCCAGGGCCGGTCCTGGCCATTTACAGTGAAAAAACTCCCCATTCTGATATTCTATGCAGCCTGCAGAGCATTAAGATGTCATGGGGTAGGATACAAGGACTGTTCCTTGGTGCTTTATGGGTGGGGGTTGTCCCAATATTCATCTATGGACTCCTATATTCAATTGAGAGCTCTGAAGGAGGCGCGCGTGGAATCACCAGGGATAAACAAATGTTGGAACCATGTTTTTAAATTCAACAGGATGGAAATTCGAACACTAAGGATTTATTTGGATTGAAGGTTAAGAGAATTAAGTGAAAAAAAAAAAAGAATCATGTTTGATTTGAACCTAGAAGTTTAGGAGAAAGAGCAATAGAGGGTTAAGTGGGAGCCCGTTTAACTCTCTTTTGTCCTTTTTTTTAACTCTCCAAATTGGAAGGTTAACGAGGGAGAAGTGAGAGGTTTTGTTTAAAAAGTTATAAATACATCGCACTTAACTCTTTCCTCCACTCAAAACCTCCAATCCAAGCAAAAATTATTAAACACTTCTCACTTAACTCTTCCTTCAATCAAAACAATGTTATATGTATTAACTTCCCTCCTCCTCACTCAATCCCACTTAATCCTGCATATTTTTCCTCCCTCAATCAAAGCAGACCCTAAGAACCTTTGTTTGATATCCACTTTCACAATCAACATAAAATTTGTAATGTGGCAGAACTCGTTGAGGGTGCAGGAATTCAGACGGCGAAGAAAGTGCCGGTGGCGGGGCTTAATGCGGCTGTTGTAGCTCCTCCTTCGGCTGTCGTTGCAGTCCGACGACGATGGCGGGATCTTGTTTATGATGAGGGTTCTCGGTTGAAAATGAAACAAAGGAGATGAGAGAAGGTGGATTATAGAGATAGAGGTTGAGTGAGGGATAAGTGTTCGTACGGAGAGAGATGGTGAGGGAGGGAGGGGAGCTCGATAGCAGGATTCTGAAATGAAACCATTTCCAGTGTATATTGCTTTGTATTGTACGGTGTATGCAGACTAGCCAAAGAGAGAAAGAAGAACTATCAAAATTAGTTAACGGATCAAACATCAGAACATTTTCAATATAGAAGTGACTCCGTCCTTATAAACAAAATCAAATAAAAAAAAAACAATGGATAAAAAATAGGCTAGATTACAACTTGCTTGATACCCTCAACTGTTACAAATGTTCAATTTGATACACTCAACTTTGATAGACATCAACTTGATACCCTCATTCCTAACGATGTTAACCGAACTAGAGAATGACCTAAATACCCTTTCCAAACCTCTCCCCCCCTCTCTCCGGCAGCCCCCCCCCCCCCCCCCTCTCCGACGCCGGCAACCGAAGGGGGAGCACAGCCGCGAGTAGTAACAACAACGGCAACAACAACAACGAGCGTGGTGCTAGGTATAGTTTAGGAACTAATTAATAATATAAAAAAAACTAACGTTACAACTAACAATTATGGTGACGAAGGGTACCAAGTTGAAAATATTAGTTGAGAGAGGGTTATAAATTAGTACCTATCAAAGTTGAAAAATATTAAGTTATAATTTAGCCCAAAAAAAAATATAAAAATTTGGGCTCCACCCCAACCCATCAATGGCCCCGCTATTGTGTACTAAGTTGAAGGCCTATTAGCAAAACATGTGAACACATCCAACAAATGTTTCCGTTGGCAGAAAAGATAAAGAGGGCAGTTGGAAGTAGCCAAAATGTATTAACAACCCGTACTTGGTCATGGAAGGAGAGTGAGCGGGATATTTTCATGCATGATGGCGACACGAGGAATAGATTTTTTGTGCTTCTTTGTCCGATTATAGCTCGATCCGCTTCACTAATATATACTGTATGGACTAAATCTCAAAAAAATAATACTACGTACAAAATTATTGAAACACAATAAATAAATTTATCATTTATTAAAAAAAAAAATTGTTGAAAAAAAAAAAAAGATTTGTTATAAATAACACTAAGAGAAATTGAACCTAAAACAACCAACGAGAGTGCCTCCCACCTTAACCATATAAGATAGAAGAAGTGTTTGGCTATAATTGTAATACTACGTAGTTAACCATTAGTTTTTTTTATATATTTATTTTACGTAAATATATACGTATAATTTATACGGCTAGTCTTTTCAATTTTTTTATAAAAAGTAGATATATATATATCCATAATAAATTATAATTAAAATATAAACAAGTCTATAGAAAAATTATAATTAATATGTAAATATAACAAATTTTAATTTAAATATATTTAAATTATTTTATAATAATATTACAAAATATTATTTACGTGCAATATGCGTGCACGCATTTACTAGTGTAAGTATAGTCGAATATCTATCTTCACTTGTATCCTAAATTTGTATCATACTTGTTGGTTGAGATATGTGAGAAGAGTTGGTTTTCAAAAAATTTTTTTCTTTATCTGTAGACGTTACCCGTATAAAATTTTCCTGAAAATGTCACTTCGATTTTGGTAAACCTTAATTTGATGGTGAGAGGGCATCCCAATTTCCAACTGAGATAGTTTCTTGGGCTATTTAGTGTTTAGACCATGGATTTTATACTAGCTTAGAGTTTAAGTTCTAACTTGTTCGATTAGAAAGTGTAGACCATGGATGTTTATTTTTGTTTCTTTTTTCTATTATATCTTTTCTTTCATAAATGAAAATAAAATTTCTATATAAGCTAGGGAAGATATAATAAACAAAAAATAAACAAACAAAAAAATTTGAAGGTCTAAACTTTTGACATGATAAGGCTCAACTCTAAGCTGGTAAGGGTCTACTAGTTAGCCCTACTATCTTAGCTACTTGTTGACCAAGCATCACGAAACTCCGTAGGTATTTGGTATGCAAAATTCTATATTTTTGGAAATTAAATTTTTTTGTAATTAAATTTACTAACAAATTATATCTCTATATTTAGTGAATATATAAATATTTTAAAAAAACTGAAAAAAGAAAAAAACAACAACAACAATAAAATCTTGAAAAAATGAAGGAAAAAAAAAAAAACCGTTCTTTAAAATAAGAAATAATAATAAAAAACTAAAATAATCTGAAAAAATAAAAAAGATTAAAAAAAACTTTTAAAAAAAAGCAACAAAAAGAGTCATCCGGACAAAAAAAAGAAATTTTTTTCATGTTTTGTGAATAAATTATTTATACTGGTATTCGTAATTTTCGAAAATAATTTTCTATAACCTAAACAAACATGATAATAGATTATCAATCATAAAATTGTCGGAAATAAAATAAATTACAGTGTACCCCCAAATACTATTTTTCATCTTCACGAGTATATCTGTTTTGTTTGGATTGCTGTAAGGAAATTCCAACTGCCACATGGAATGCTGCAAAATTTCCATCATACATATAAATTATAAACATCCCTTCCCAGTTACAGCTACCAACATACTTCATTTAAAAGTACTGCAACATTTTTTTTTTCCTGAGATGAGTACTGCAACATTACTTGCAGGTTATACCGAACACTGGATTTGCAACATTACTTGTAGCAAAAAATGTTGTATGTAACTAATGTTGCATGATATTTTTATCTCTACTATTATAATACGACTTAGAAATAACTAAAAAATAAACCATCTAAATCATATTTTATCATCAATTATTAATATAAAAAAATAAAATAAAAATTAACTACCCCATATATTTTCTTTTTGCATAGTTGAGAAATAAATAAAAAATACTTGAACATATAACAAATCATAAAATATATTCAAAATTTAAATTATATTAAAGCTAACTACATTATATTATCTAATTAAATACATATCCAAAATAAATAAATAAAATTATAACAAATTATAATTAAATATATTCAAATCATATTTAAAATATTCTAATATAATTTGAACTTCTATCTAATTTTTTAATAATATAATATATTTTTTATACGTGCACGTAAACGTTACTAGTTTACAATAAGACGAGCAACCCCCTATATTAGGATACTCCATATTTGTTGGTGTTGGGTGGGAGGGTTCCCAATCCGTGTGAAGAATATCCAGTAGTGCAATGAGCATCATCCGTGTGTCAGAGAAGTTCAGAAAGTTAAATGTGTCATGTCCCAGTTTCGCAAAACCGAAAGTCGCCACTGGACGTTATGTCGTACAAGCCTAAATTCTACCTGTATAAGGCAAACACCAAAATGGACGATTGAACAACTAAGTTACAAAGTCATCGCAGCGGAAAATACTAAGCATAAAAGTTAATTCGACACAAGATATCCAAAGAACTTCTCTTTATTGATATGCACCAGGATTACAGCGGCTCGAAGCGAAGAACAACAAGTTCACTCTATCTCAATACAATGAATCCTACAAAATGCTTACAATTCAAGAACGATACAAACAACTCGAGCAATACATTTCTTAAATTCTTCGAGTCATTCTCCAAATCATCCAAACAAACTTCCAATCGCACCGTCAAGTATTTTTACTCAATTCAAACTCAATCGCATTCAATTCAAGCTACAATTCAATACGCCTTCATATTGATTTTCTCAACCAATCCATCCATTCACAAATTCTGAATACTCATCCAATACGGTCTTAATTTTCCACAAATCATTCTCGATCGTCTGAACAAAACCTAACAAAAGACATTCAACATCACAACAACCAGATAAACTTCGAAAATGCATTCATACAGATACTCATGTTAGTTTGTTCTGATACGACCGACTATTACGAAGTTTCGTTATTGTCGATAATATAAAGATCCAATGCTGATAAGATAAAGATATTCAAGAATACATTAAAGTCAACAATATGTAGATTCAAACATAAAGTCGTCCACATAGTTGTAATCACCTGAAAATTTTAAGAATTTTTTTACAATGAAATTTTTGGAATTAATTAGCATTTTCTGTGAATTTTTAAAAACCTATAATTAAATCAGTCTAATTTAAAATGATTTTTTTAAATGAAATTAAATAATATTAAAAAATGGTGGAAATTATATTTTCTAGTGTAAAATGAAAAATCGAGCATGGGGTATTTTTCTGAGAATTTATTGGACCCCGGATGAATTTTTAATGCATTAAAAACTATTGTATAAATTATCTGATTAATTAAATCAAATTAATTAAGAAAACCAACCCAAATCACCCTGAACCGGACCGGCTGGGTTCACTGAACCGTTTGCCTTGCGGGTCGGATCCGGGTCAGAACCCGACCCGCTAAGGACCCGACCCGACCGATTCAGAATCCCTAACCCCCGAAACCAGAGAGACCCGACCCTTCGGCTGCCGGCGGCCGTTTCCGCCGCCATGGCCGCCGACGACCGTCCCCGTTCCTCTTCCCCGGAACCCCCGACGCTTCCCCTTCAGATCCCGACCAACCGCCGGCCATCCCACTCCCATTCGACCCTATATAAATCGAGGAGTCCACCGGCCGGACTCCCTTTCATTCCCACCTCCGGCGACCTCCTATCCGCCTCTGACCACCCTGAGGCACCGCCCCGACCACCAGGACCAGTTCGCCCAGCCTCCAGCTTCTGTTTCCGGCTTCCCTCGGCCACCGGGACTCCGACCAGAGCATTCAGCGAGTCGACTCCCATATTTTCCCCTTCTCCGGCTCTGATCCGGCCGTCCAGGGCTTCGACGACCACCCAGGACCGGAGCCGACCTCCGCCGGAACTGTGCCCTAGACTCGACACAGTAGGACACGGAAGGCCGGACACAAACAGTGGACTCAAGGACACAAGAACAGTAAACCCTAGTGAACAGGACACGAATTGGACACGAGGAAACTCGGATTTTTCGGACAAGTTCAGGTACCCATAACTTTTTACTCGTAGCCCTGATTTTAATTCCGTAAATTGCATCACGAAGCCTGTAAGACCCTCTCGGTGCCCGGACAAACCGCTCGGGGCATCGCGTCCTGTGGTGATCGCACACCGAGATCCAAAAACAGGAAAAACTTAGCCCTGTTTCAAACCGGAATCGAGTACGTCCCGCTAAACGGGACGACTTGGTCACGTGCGGTCTTCACCGACACGTGAGCAACGTAAATACGGACGTGCGGGCTTTCACAGAAGCTGATTCGGATGTGCATGCACACCGGAATCAGTACGTATCCGCGGACACCGCCCCGTATTCGTGTTTTCTAAATCTCACTGTAACTTAGTGAATACACGTCGGATTGAGGCGAAACCTGCACCATCGGACTCGTAGCAATACGCTGGTCCTGTGGGTCAAGTTTTGTTTGATTCTGAGAACGTTGAAAAATCGCGTGTCGTGGGCCCCACAGGCTCCAACTGACGGGCGATTTTGAGAACGGCTCATCGGAATTCAATTCTGGAAGTTCCGTTGAGTTCGTATTAACGTTCCTGACTTGTTGACACTAAGTTGGACTGATTTGGAGACCTTTGACCCTGACCCGGTTTTCGGCGCAAAGCGGCCCACACATGGACCCGCTTTGGCCCAGAAGTGTCATTTTTGCCCTTGTGTCCAAACTGAACTTAAGGACAGCCGTTCCTAACTATTTCCTATGTTCTGAGACTGTTGTTAATGTTCATTTCAGCTTTTGGAGGAGTTATTGCTGAACCCACTGTTACAAGGACCGCCACTGATATTCCAATCCCAGGCAAGTGTACCTTGCTATAAGTTGCAGTTTATTAGTTTATTTAGCTCTCTTGCTTTAATTTTCTGTGACTATTGTACATGTTATAACTTAGGACCGTATGACATACTTAGCGTCCGATCACAGTCGGGTGCCAACCCCGTACGCGGAGTTGTGTACGTCATTTAGTGATGGATATTCGAGACCCTTTATATTCTTGTGCTTGTTTATCAAGTACACTATAACCTAGGACACCTGACACCATACATTGACAGAATCTTCCTGAGATATTCAAGGTGATTCTGTGTAGGATACAGGATGGACATAGTAATTATACTCTTTGATTATGACTGTTGCATTAGCTCTGATCTCACGTGACATGGACATGCGACGTGTGGTTACATTGGGTGGGGAGAGACACACAGGCTACAGGCTGTTCTATATATATACTACTATTGTGAGGTTGTAGACTCTCGAGCAGAGCTAGACCACTACTAGATATTGCTGCTACCGGCTCCCCGACACAGAGCTTGTAGCAGTCTCAGCCTGAGTACTAGTGTTGCTCTCAGTTGCATTTTCACATAGATGGTTATGTAGTTACCTGCTTATTATATTTTCTATTTCACTGCATTACTTTTGGCTTATGATTTCTGTACCTTGCTATGTCCCCTGAGGACCTGGAATGGATGATGTCCCCAGGTTTAGCAGAAGAGCATTATCCCGAGGTTTACGGGACAGGAGCTGAAGCTGTACCAGGAGCTGTTGCTGAGGGAGAACATAACATAGAAGCAGAGGTGATGGCTGAAGACTTTACTTGAGATTATGACATTTGTACTTTTCAGATACATATTTTGGACTCTTTTGTTCTGGTCTGATGAACCAGTGTTTTAGACTCTTATCGGGTTGTTTCCCGACATACTCTGCTGAGACTGGACTTGATGTACTTTCTTTATTGCTGTTGTTTTTATTATTCTGTGTGTGGATGAGATTAGTTTTTGATTTATTGTTATAGACCTATATTACAGCTTAAGTATACCCGGTGGTTTGTCCATCGTTGTGTACTGCTGGCCATTGCCACGTGCTTAGTCCCTCGACAAATTGGGACTGTGGCGTGACATGGTTTTTGTGGTGGCCCATGCAGGTCTACGACAAATTATTTGGTTTCAACTTAGGGACCAAACAAACCTGTAAAAAGATAGGATAGGCTATAGGATCTCATCCATTTATTGAACGTTTTTGAAACTCAATATCGCATTCGAATTAAGTACTTGAATTTGCATCCTGCTTGACTCTACTAAACGTTCTCATAAAGTTTATTTTTGAATACAGCAAGATGGATCCAAGGAGTGGAGATGAAATTCTTTTTACACCACAAGATGCTGTGGTTACCTATGGAGATGGAGTTACACCAGAGAACAGGGGACAATCCTCTCAAAGTGGACAAGCTGAACAGCATAACTCAAGGTTCAGGCGTGATGATATCCCACCACCGCCTCAATTCACTCCACCTATGCCTGCATTCCCACCAGGGCAAACAATGGACGGGCAGCAGATGTTCCAGATGTTTTATGCCATGATGCAAGCTCAACAACAAGTTCAACAGGAGGCGCAGCGTCAGGAGGCAGAGAACCTGAGAACCAGCCTAGTGAATGCATTGGAGCAGGCAAACCCACAAGCTAGGCGACCAGCGACGGGATCTATCACTGATTTCCGTCAACTCAAGCCCCGTACCTTTTCGGGCAAGGAAGGACCAACTGAAGTGCATGAATGGCTCACTAATACACAGCATCAGTTGGAAGCAGCTGAACTTCCGCGGGAGAGATGGATGACTGCTGTCCGAATGCAACTGACGGACAACGCACACCACTGGTGGTTAGCTGAAGAGAGGAGGCTCGGACATGACCGAGTCACTTGGGAGGAGTTCTCCAGACTCTTCCAAGAGATGTATATCCCAGCTGTTGCTAGATCAGAACTCCGAGATAAATTCAACCGCCTCATCTAGGGCAACATGACGGTGGAGGAGTATAATGCTGAATTCATTCGTCTGAATCGTTTCGCTCCTTCTCTAATTCCTACCGAAGAAGAGAAGGCGGAGAAATTCTTTGATGGACTCAGGTTCGAACTTCAGAGGTTGATTGGATCTGTTGCCCCTACATCGTACAGCGACGTCCTTGCTGCGGCACGACGCATGGAGCGCGTCACCAGGAGGGAGTCAAGTCTGAAGCGGCCATTTACCTCAGTACCATCCAAGGCAGCACAAGGAGATTCTGCAAAGCGACTCCAGAGGAATCTACCGCAGAGGGCAGCACCAAGAACTCTACCTACTTGTCATTTCTGCGGCAAGTTGGGTCACATTGAAAAGGAGTGCAGACGCAAATTGGGACTGTGCCTGGTTTGTGGCTCCAACCAGCATCTATCCAGGGACTGTACAGCACGCCGAGAGGAAGCACCACGACCAGCTCTACCTGCACCAAGGCCAGATTATCCAGCAGTGGGAGCACAGCAGACGGGAGTTGGAGGAGTCAGACCACCAGCTCCAGGAGGATATCAGCCAAGACCTCCATTGCCACCTCAAGCAGCACTATTCCAACAGGCTCGTCAGCAGAGGGGACCAGCACAGGGACGAGGCCAGGCTTTTGCATTGGCTGTTCAGGAAGAAGCTATTGCTGGAGAAGTTATAGCAGGTACCATCTTAGTAGCTTCATTACCTGCTGTAGCTTTATTTGATTCTGGGGCATCGCACTCATTTATAGCTGCTAGCTTCGTAGCCACCCATAGAGTAGCTACTGCACCCCTTCCGAAGACTAAGAGAATTCTTACGGGAGGTGGAATTATACCTGTTAGTGATATCTGTAGATCATGTTCAGTAGTAGTCTGCGGAAGAGAGATGCGAGCCCAATTTCTGATCTTTTCTATGCCTGACTATGATGTGGTACTTGGTATGGACTGGTTAAGTCAGTATCATGCTACTCTTGATTGTCGGCTTGGAAAGGTTATATTCAGACCACCTGGACACTAAGAGTTTGAATTTCTTCGAGGAGCTGTAGAACAAGGTGTTCAGCCAACTCTTAGGGTATTAACTGTAGAAGGGGAGTCAAGTTACCCAAGAGTTATATCAGAGTTTGTGGATGTATTTTCCGATGATCTTCCAGGTCTACCACCTGATCGGGAAATAGAATTCACCATAGACTTAACTCCAGGAGCAGAATCTATCACTTCAACAGTTTATAGACTAGCACCTAAGGAGTTAGTAGAGTTGAAGAAGCAAGTTGATGAACTTTTGGACAAAGGTTTCATCCGGCCCAGTGTATCACCTTGGGGAGCACCTATACTTTTTGTACCGAAGAAGGATGGAACAGTTCGTCTGTGCATTGATTACAGGGCGTTAAATGCTGTAACCATTAAGAACCGGTATCCCTTGCCCCGCATAGATGACTTATTTGATCAATTGAGTGGAGCTAGGGTATTTTCAAAGATTGACCTGAGATCCGGTTATCACCAGATTAGGGTGAGGAAGGAAGATATCCCGAAGATAGCCTTTAGAACCAAGTATGGACACTATGAGTTCTTAGTTATGTCGTTTGGTTTAACCAACGCGCCTGCTGTGTTCATGAGCTTGATGAACCGAGTTTTCCATCAATACTTGGATAAATTCGTGGTGGTATTTATAGATGACATTCTGGTATATTCCAAAAGCCACGAAGAGCACGAAGAGCATCTCAGAATCGTGCTAGAGACGTTGAGGCAGGAGAAGCTTTATGCTAAGCTCAGTAAATGTGAGTTTTGCATGGATAAGGTGCCATTCTTGGGGCATATTATCTCAGGAGAAGGGCTGTCAGTTGATCCAGAGAAGATTGCTGCTATTGAGACTTGGCCTACACCAACATCAGTTGCTGAGGTGAGGAGTTTTCTAGGACTTGCCGGATATTACAGAAGGTTCGTAGAAAATTTCTCAAGGATTGCAGAGCCAATGACGAAGTTGACACGGAAAGATCAGGACTTTGCATGGACAGAAGAATGTCAGTTGGCCTTTGAAGAACTGAAGAGGCGTTTAACAACAGCACCAGTCTTGACTCTTCCTTCAGGGTCAGGCGGTTTTGTTGTATATAGCGATGCGTCAGGTAGTGGCCTAGGATGTGTTTTGATGCAGCATGGCAAAGTTATTGCTTATGCATCGAGACAGCTGAAGGTCCATGAGAAGAACTATCCAACGTATGATTTGGAGCTAGCTGCTGTAATATTTGCACTGAAGATTTGGAGGCATTATCTTTATGGTGAGAAGGTGGAAATCTTCACTGACCACAAAAGTCTAAAGTATGTATATACCCAGAAAGAGCTTAATATGAGGCAAAGACGCTGGCTTGAGTTAATGGTAGACTTTGATATAGATCTGCAGTACCACCCAGGGAAGGCGAATGTAGTAGCAGACGCACTCAGCAGGAAGCCTACAGCATATTTCTTGACAATGCAGCCTGAGCTATTGAGAGATCTACAGGAGCTTCAGATAGAGGTTATTCTACCAAGGCAGAGTGGTTTGCTGGCTAATCTGGAAGTGAAGTCATCGCTCATGGAAAGAATTAAAGAAGCTTTGCCTACTGATGCAAGATTTAGAAGACTCAAAGAGAAGACGGAAGCAGGCTTGCAGACGGGACTTTGCATACATGAGGATGGGACATTAAGGTGTGGAGATCGTTTATATGTTCCAAATGGAGAACTAAGACAAGAGCTAATGACTGAAGCACATAGCTCCATATACTCTGTTCATCCAGGAGGAACAAAGATGTATCGAGATCTAAGGCAGTACTATTGGTGGCATGGAATGAAGAGAGAGATTGCTAGATTTGTAGCTAAATACTTAGTCTGCCAACAAGTGAAAGCCGAGCATCAGAGGACTGCAGGAATGTTGCAGCCGCTTCCCATACCAGAATGGAAGTGGGAACATATCACCATGGAATTCGTCACAGGATTCCCAAGGAGCCCCAGCGGAAAAGATGCGGTATGGGTTATCATGGATCGACTCACTAAGTCGGCACACTTCTTGCCGTTTAGAGTTGGACAATCCACAGAAATACTAGTCGACATGTATATGCGACAAATAGTAAGGTTGCATGGAGTGCCGGTTAGTATTGTATCAGATCGAGATTCGAGGTTCACCTCTCATTTTTGGCGAAGCATGCAAGAGAGTCTTGGTACCAGACTAAAATTCAGCACGGCCTATCACCCCCAGACAGATGGTCAATCAGAACGTACAATCCAGATCTTGGAAGATATGCTGCGATCCTGTATGTTAGATTTTGGAGGATCCTGAGAAGATCATTTGCATTTGGTGGAATTCTCATATAACAACAGTTACCAGACAAGCATCAAGATGGCACCTTTCGAGGCGTTATACGGTAGAAAGTGCAGATCGCCAATATGCTGGAGTGACGTCGGAGAGCGTCAAATCTTGGGACCAGAATTGGTGATGCAAACAGTGGAGAAAGTGAAGCAAATCCAGAATCATCTTCGGGCAGCTCAGGATAGACAGAAGCATTGGGCTGATACACACCGACGTCCCCTGGAATTCAAGGAAGGAGAACATGTATTCCTGAGGATTTTACCTACTCGAGGAACCATTCGTTTTGGGAGCAGAGGCAAGTTGAGTCCAAGGTACATTGGGCCCTTTGATATTCTGGAGCGCATTGGTGAGGTGACGTATCGTCTTGCATTACCTCCATCTTTAGAGGGAGTGCATGATGTATTCCATGTTTCACAGTTGAGAAGGTATGTGACTGACCCAAGTCACATAGTGGATCATTCAGAGATCGCCGTAGGTCCAAGCCTGAGATATGAAGAACAACCGGTGGGTATACTCGGAACCAGTGAGAAGACATTGCGAGGGCATACAATTAAACTGGTTCGTGTGGCATGGAAGCAACACTCACCTGGTGAATCTACCTGGGAGAGGGAAGATACCATGCGACAGAAGTACCCCCACTTATTCGAGGATGCAGGTATACCTTAAGTAAATTTTAATTCTTGTAGTTCTGTTCTGTTAGTAGTTTAATCTTTAAATTGCGAGGACGCAATTTTCTTAAGGGGGGTAGATTGTAATCACCTGAAAATTTTAAGAATTTTTTTTACAATGAAAATTTTGGAATTAATTAGCATTTTCTGTGAATTTTTAAAAACCTATAATTAAATCAGTCTAATTTAAAATGATTTTTTTAAAATGAAATTAAATAATATTAAAAAATGGTGGAAATTATATTTTCTAGTGTAAAATGAAAAACCGAGCATGGGGTATTTTTCTGGGAATTTATTGGACCCCGGATGAATTTTTAATGCATTAAAAACTATTGTATAAATTATCTGATTAATTAAATCAAATTAATTAAGAAAACCAACCCAAATCACCCTGAACCGGACCGGCTGGGTTCACTGAACCGTTTGCCTTGCGGGTCGGATCCGGGTCAGAACCCGACCCGCTAAGGACCCGACCCGACCGATTCAGAATCCCTAACCCCCGAAACCAGAGAGACCCGACCCTTCGGCTGCCGGCGGCCGTTTCTGCCGCCATGGCCGCCGGCGACCGTCCCCGTTCCTCTTCCCCGGAACCCCCGACGCTTTCCCTTCAGATCCCGACCAACCGCCGGCCATCCCACTCCCATTCGACCCTATATAAATCGAGGAGTCCACCGGCCGGACTCCCTTTCATTCCCACCTCCGGCGACCTCCTATCCGCCTCTGACCACCCTGAGGCACCACCCCGACCACCAGGACCAGTTCGCCCAGCCTCCAGCTTCTGTTTTCGGCTTCCCTCGGCCACCGGGACTCCGACCAGAGCATTCAGCGAGTCGACTCCCATATTTTCCCCTTCTCCGGCTCTGATCCGGCCGTCCAGGGCTTCGACGACCACCCAGGACCGGAGCCGACCTCCGCCGGAACTGTGCCCTAGACTCGACACAGTAGGACACGGAAGGCCGGACATAAACAGTGGACTCAAGGACACAAGAACAGTAAACCCTAGTGAACAGGACACGAATTGGACACAAGGAAACTCGGATTTTTCGGACAAGTTCAGGTACCCATAACTTTTTACTCGTAGCCCTGATTTTAATTCCGTAAATTGCATCACGAAGCCTGTAAGACCCTCTCGGTGCCCGGACAAACCGCTCGGGGCATCGCGTCCTGTGGTGATCGCACACCGAGATCCAAAAACAGGAAAAACTTAGCCCTGTTTCAAACCGGAATCGAGTACGCCCCGCTAAACGGGACGACTTGGTCACGTGCGGTCTTCACCGACACGTGAGCAACGTAAATACGGACGTGCGGGCTTTCGCAGAAGCTGATTCGGATGTGCATGCACACCGGAATCAGTACGTATCCGCGGACACCGCCCCGTATTCGTGTTTTCTAAATCTCACTGTAACTTAGTGAATACACGTCGAATTGAGGCGAAACCTGCACCATCGGACTCGTAGCAATACGCTGGTCCTGTGGGTCAAGTTTTGTTTGATTCTGAGAACGTTGAAAAATCGCGTGTCGTGGGCCCCACAGGCTCCAACTGACGGGCGATTTTGAGAACGGCTCATCGGAATCCAATTCTGGAAGTTCCGTTGAGTTCGTATCAACGTTCCTGACTTGTTGACACTAAGTTAGACTGATTTGGAGACCTTTGACCCTGACCCGGTTTTCGGCGCAAAGCGGCCCACACATGAACCCGCTTTGGCCCAGAAGTGTCATTTTTGCCCTTGTGTCCAAACTGAACTTAAGGACAGCCGTTCCTAACTATTTTCTATGTTCTGAGACTGTTGTTAATGTTCATTTCAGCTTTTGGAGGAGTTATTGCTGAACCCACTGTTACAAGGACCGCCACTGATATTCCAATCCCAGGCAAGTGTACCTTGCTATAAGTTGCAGCTTATTAGTTTATTTAGCTCTCTTGCTTTACTTTTCTGTGACTATTGTACATGTTATAACTTAGGACCGTATGACATACTTAGCGTCCGATCACAGTCGGGTGCCAACCCCGTACGCGGAGTTGTGTACGTCATTTAGTGATGGATATTCGAGACCCTTTATATTCTTGTGCTTGTTTATCAAGTACACTATAACCTAGGACACCTGACACCATACATTGACAGAATCTTCCTGAGATATTCAAGGTGATTCTGTGTAGGATACATGATGGACATAGTAATTATACTCTTTGATTATGACTGTTGCATTAGCTCTGATCTCACGTGACATGGACATGCGACGTGTGGTTACATTGGGTGGGGAGAGACACACAGGCTACAGGCTGTTCTATATATATACTACTATTGTGAGGTTGTAAACTCTCGAGCAGAGCTAGACCACTACTAGATATTGCTGCTACCGGCTCCCCGACACAGAGCTTGTAGCAGTCTCAGCCTGAGTACTAGTGTTGCTCTCAGTTGCATTTTCACATAGATGGTTATGTAGTTACCTGCTTATTATATTTTCTATTTCACTGCATTACTTTTGGCTTGTGATTTATGTACCTTGCTATGTCCCCTGAGGACCTGGAATGGATGATGTCCCCAGGTTTAGCAGAAGAGCATTATCCCGAGGTTTACGGGACAGGAGCTGAAGCTGTACCAGGAGCTGTTGCTGAGGGAGAACATAACATAGAAGCAGAGGTGATGGCTGAAGACTTTACTTGAGATTATGACATTTGTACTTTTCAGATACATATTTTGGACTCTTTTGTTCTGGTCTGATGAACCAGTGTTTTAGACTCTTATCGGGTTGTTTCCCGACATACTCTGCTGAGACTGGACTTGATGTACTTTCTTTATTGCTGTTGTTTTTATTATTCTGTGTGTGGATGAGATTAGTTTTTGATTTATTATTGTAGACCTATATTACAGCTTAAGTATACCCGGTGGTTTGTCCATCGTTGTGTACTGCTGGCCATTGCCACGTGCTTAGTCCCTCGACAAATTGGGACTGGGGCGTGACAATAGTCGATACAATCATAGAGTCATAAAACATTATATCTTAGTTAATACAAAACATCGATTCATCAAATACAACCATATAAAAAATGAACTTCAACCATCCAACCATATTTTTCCATCCTCGCACCTTTTCGTACGTCTTTTCATATTTTTAAATCAGAAAGTCTTCAGAATTGTTGATTTTTCCAATCAGAACTGCCAAAATATTTGGCAGTCCTCTATCATTCCCAATAGGGCTGTGCCGATTTTTGAAGTTCTAAACTCCTATAATTGTTTTCGAAACTTCACAAAAATTTCCATTGAAAAAATAATAATCTCAAATCTACATCGTTATGTTTAAAAATGCATTACAAAAACAAAATCTAAGAATCAAAAAAGAAAAAAAGAAAAAAAACCCTACATTTTGACCAACCATAGAATATAAAAAGAGAGAGAAAGATTTACCTTGATTGGAAATGATTCTTGGTGTGTATAGTCTCAAATTAGGAGTATATGTAAACCCCCAAAATTTTCAGGTTTTTTAAAAACAATTTTTTGAATTTTTTCTGGAATTTTGAACTAATTAAAATCAAGGTATTCTGATTTTAAATAATTTTTAATATTTTTAATAAATATTAAAATATTATGAAAATAATATTTTTGGGTGTAAAATAAAATATTAGACATAGGGTAATTTTCCTAGAATTTATTGGACCCCAGAACCATTTTTAAAGACCTAAAAACTAAGTTATTTATTAAACCCAAAATAAACCAATATAAACCAAAATAAATCCGGTTTAATGAACCAAACCGAACCAACCCAAACCAGACCGAACCTTGACTCATACCCTAATATATAAAACCCTAACGGGTCGGATTCATCAACCCGACCCGTACCCGACCCGTACCTTAGCGGGTCGGATCCGGGCCTAAACCGCTGACCCGCAACCCGACCCGACCCGACTGCAACAGTAAAATCCTAATTCCCAAATCGTCGTCGACCTTTTCCCTCCCCGACGGTCGTTTCCGTCGCCGTGGCCCTCCGGCTCCCCCGCGACCGTTTTCCTGCGTCCGCTAGCCTCCGCAACGCCTCGCCTCCCCGCAACGGCCGACCGACGACCTCCCTCTCCTCCTATAAAAACCCCTCCGCCATCTCCACAGCCACTGACCACCACTGTCTCCACCGCCTTCCCTCCGCTCGAGCCTCTCCGGCCACCCCCACACCGTCCTCCGCCGAGACCCAGAGCCGACGACTTCCCCTCCGGTACCCCGAGGAACCCCGGCCTCCCCCAATCCGATCACCACCACCGTCTCACCACCATAAGCCACTGTCGATCACCACCTCCGGCAATCCTCCGGCCGAGCTTCCCCGACGACCCGACGACAAGCCCCGGCGACCCCAGCAGCACAACGCCGCCTCCGTCAGCCTTAGCCGCCGTGCCGCCTCGCGGAATTGCGTTTTTCCGTCTTATTCGGAGTCCTGTTCAGGTGACTGTTTCTCTCTCCTCGTTGCTCCATTTTCCATTCCGTCTGCTGTAACGTGTAGACTGCGTGACCCTCTCGATACCCGTGCCATTGGTTCGGCGTGTTGCGTCCTGTGGCGATCGTAAACTATGACCCAAAATCAGAAAAATAAATATCCTATTTTTTCCCGAAACTGTGTGCGTTCTGCTAAACGGGACGACTTGGTCGTGTGCGAACTTCACCAAAAGATGCGCGCCGTTAATACGGATGTGTGGGATTTCGCGAAAGTTGATTTGGATGTCCGTGCACACCGAAATCAACGCGTATCCGTCGACAACACCCTATATCGGCCCTGTTTTAGAACTCATTGTAACTTCGTGTACACACGTCGTATCGAAACAAAACTTATGTCATTGGACTCGTAGCAATACGCTGGTCCTGTGACCCAAGTTTGGTTCGATTCTGAGAACGTTTATAAAATTACGTATCGTGGGCTCCACGGCTCCACTTGACGGGCGATTTTGTGATCGGCTCATCGGAATCCAGTTCTGGATATTTCGTTGGATTCGTATCGTCGTTCTGGAATTGTAGACACTAAATTTGACAAATTTGAAGAACATTGTCTCTGATACATTTTTCGGTGCGAAGCGGGCCACATGTGGACCCCGCTTTGACCAGAAACTGTCATTTTTGCTCTTGTGTCCAAATTGGACTCATGGATAGGCAATTCTAGCTATTTGATATCTTTTGAACCTGATGGTAATATTTATTTCAGCAACTGGAGAAGTACCTGCAAATTCCACTGATACCAGAGCAACAGTTGGAGCCAGAACCCCAGGCAAGTGTACCTTGCCATACTTGCAGCATTTATTTATACTATTCTCTTGATTTATTACTGTATTATCTCTGATCAACCTAGGACCGTGTGACATTACTTAATGTCCAAATAATATTCGGGTGTCAACGCCGTACGCGGAGTTGTGTAACGTCACATAGACATGGATATTGAGGCCCTATATATTCTCGTGCTTGCATTATCAAGTACGTCATGCCCCAGGACACCTGACACTATTCATGAGATATAATCTTCCTGATATATTCATGATGATTCTGTATAGGATACATGTTTCATGACATATACTTTATTCATATGCTTAGCTATCTTTATGACTTGCTGCATCAGTTAGAGGTCATGATCTTGCGTGTCATGGACATGAGACGTGTGATTACATTGGGTGGGGAGAGTATTACCATATAAAAGGCTGATTATATTATATATATGTAGTATTCTGGAGGTGCCTTAGACTCTGACACAGAGCTTTGGCACAAGTTCTGGCCCTTCGAGATAAATACTGCTATGGGTTTCTCCGACACAGAGCCTATGGTAGTTTCAGCCTAAGTATGACTAATGCTCTCATATTGCATATCACTTAGTTGGTTATATAGTTTATCCTATTGATTCATTTATTGTTGCACTGCATTTATTTTGGCTTGAGTTATTCTTGTACCTTGCTATGTCCCTTGAGGACTTGGATCTGGATTATGTCCCCAGGAATAGCAGAGGAGATCTATCCCGAGGTATACGGGACATGAGCATTAGCAGGAGCAGAAGCAGGAGCAGGTGCATACATTGGAGCAGTACCAGAACTTGAGGACGAGGTGATCGTCGAGGATTTCTCCTGAGTATATGCTTTATCCATACTCAGTATTTGTTGTCGTTCTTGTATCTTGACTATTGTATCAGACTCATTATCGGATTGTTCCCCGAGTTATGTTTTATTTAGATTTGATATTGCTTTATACTCTGATATTGTTGTATTCATTTCTGTGGATGAGATTAGTATATTAGACCCTTATTGTTGTATTACAGCTTAAGTACACCCTGATGGGTCCATTAAATTGGGTTTGCCCATCGGTGTGTGCTGCTGGCTATTGCCACGTGACTAGTCCCTCGATATTTTGGGACTTGGGCGTGACAGTATAAGAGGAAGAGTGGAGAGAAAAAATTAGGAAGAGGAAAAGAATAGGGTTATGTTAGAGAAAGAAAAGATAAGAGTTGTGTTGCCCCCAATTAGTTTTTATGTTAGCCTCTAACAAAATACCGACTTAAGTGTGTTGTCTCCTATTCTATGCTGTCTCCAACCCTATTTTCTTATAATTTGTCGTGATTCCTATGTAGCATGAGGCACAAGAAAATGTCATTCTTAGGTGGCAAGACTATATTCACAAAAGATAATGAAATAAAAAAATCTTCTCCAATGTAAAAGTATTGAGATACTTACTTTTTTCGACTTTTGCGACAACTTCTCCCCTACTTCAATTTTTCTAAATAATATTTATTCATAATTGATGGCACGGATGCGAAGATATTGTCAAGTGCATTGTCTATAATTAGACAACTAATTTTACAATGTCTTCTAAAGCCTGTCACATAAATTTCATAATTTACTTAATAATTGTATTGAAAAAAAATAATGATTTTTTTATCTTTTCCATGTGACAACTACTTCTTCTTCTTCTTTTTTTTTTTTTTTATCAAAGTCAACAATAGGGTGGCCCAACATAAGTATGCCAAGATTGGGTTAGGAACTAAAGCAAATTCATTGATCCCCCGACCCTTCCTCATATCTGTCTCCTTTTGATCCATCCATCCATCCCTTCATCCATTCATTTTATTTTTTCGTTCATAACCCCTCCTCCCCGTACACACACACACACACACACACAACACACCCCACCCCCCCCCCCCCCCCCGCTCTCAAGAGAGCAGCAAAAGGGCAGGCAATGGCGATGGTCTGTCCTCCCCTCTCTCTGGGGCATGCCGCCTCCACCTCATCCCCTCGCCCCTCCCTCCCGCTGATCCGCTCCTCGCTCGACAAAAGAAACTCTGCAGCTCGCCTCCCTATTTTCTCCACCACCAAAACCCAAACCCTACGGTACTAACCCCTCCTCCTCCTCTTCCTCTTATTTCCTTTTCTCCTTCTTCAAATATTTGGTTGCTTCATCTTCACATAGGCAATGTAAATGACGGTATTTTTTTTCATGTTATATAGCATGGAGGACTGAATAAAAATGGGAAAGATTCCCCCAGCTTAAATGCTTTTAGCTGTTAAAGTCATAATATTTGGGGGCAAAGCTGCGTCAATCTTGACCCTTACCAAGACATTGTGTTATAGACATATACTTTTACTCTTCGGAACGTGTGTGACTAGGATTAATTTGGATTGGCTCGGGATTGGGATTACGGAACGTGCTATATTACGTTCCACGATTCATAACGATCCGGTCCGTGTTAAAAACCTTACGATTAGCCTTCTTTTAGTTGCTTCCAGCATTAACTTGCCGAATAAACTAGGAGAGCATGGTTTTGATAAGACTCCTATAGGGCCATTTTATTTTTGCGAGAGGTCTATTGCTTGATTGGGGTTTGTTAATGATTTAGCGACTGTAATCTCGTTCCTCGTCTTATCACGACGCGAACAAAATCAACTAGACCGCAAAACTTGGAAGGAAAGCACCTACTAGTTAGTACTTTTTAAGAATAGAATGATAAAGAAAAATGAACCATTAAAAAGATGTTGATGTTATGCGACGTGATATGTTACATTGTATCAAAAAGATAGCATAACATATTTTAGGAGTTTCATAACTGTTATTAAAGCTAAACCTAAGGACTATGATCGCTTGAATAAGAGGTTAGAAACTAATGAGGGATAAAAATATATGTATACCTCCAAAGAGTAGAAAAATGAGTAGAGACTTGGCTAAAATTAGATGTATAGAGTGCAAGGTCGGCCGGATCGGATTGGATTTGGGAGTGTCCGATCCGATACTCATAAAAAATATCGGTATCGGCCGAGACACCATCGAAATTTATTCGTATCGGCCGATAAGTAACCGATACAGACCGATACGCACCGATACAGACCAATACAAACCTAAATTGGACGATTACGAAAAAATCAAAATTGAAAATCATATAGAAATTATGTATATAATAAAAATTGAGGTGGGGAGGGCAAGCTCATTTCTCCGCCGCCAGCAAACCCCTTTCTCCGAGACACCAAGCAAACCCCTTTCTCCGCTGTCGCTGCTGTCGCGTGTGCTCGTCGAGGAAAAGGAAGTGGAGGTGGGAAAGTAGGGAGGGAAGAGAAAAATGGAGGAGAGAGAGAATCGGCCTTCATTTCTCTTTTTTCCTCTCTTCTCTGTGTATTCGTGTTTCGGAGAACGGAGGCAGAGAGGAGAGAAAATTGACGTTTCTCTCTCCTCGTGTTCAATTTATTAGGTTAGGATTTGGGTATTGGACCGGACCAAACCGCTATTATAAAAAAATAGAACCAAAAATTTTGGGTCGAGTATTAGGCTGGGTATTTGGTATACTATTTATTATATTGTATCTAAGTTTATATTTATTTATTTTGTATCTAAGTTTATATATATATGTATATATATGTCAAGGACCTCTAGTTCAAGTGGTTAGAGTGAGGCATATTCTCCCCAGAAGTTGCAGGTTCGAGCAACCGGGAAAGCACATACAATTTCTTGCGGGGGAATTAATATGAGGGTAGCTGGAATGCAGACCGAGTGCGGGCGCGATGTGGTGCGGGCATTCGGACTGGGAGTATGGCCTTCGGGCCGAGTTTGTAGGCCTTCAGACTAGGAGTCTGTAACACAATTACCTGTTTCAAATATATATATATATATATATATATATATATATATATATATATATATATACAATTTATTATTGTATATCTTTTATTTGTATATCTTAAGTATTTATATAAATGTAATTTTTTACTTGCTAAATATATTATATAACTATGATGACTCGTATACACAATGTAACGTTTTTTATTATTGTATGTAACGTTTTTTATTATTGTATGTAACGTTTTTTATGAGTGTAATATTATTGTATGCAATATTTTTTGTTTAATATTTCCTATAACAATACCAAAAAATCTGATACTCCAATCTGATACCGTTGATACTGCCGATGCCGATACTTATTCAAAATGTCCGATACTGATACCGATAGTTTGAACCTTGATAGAGTGGGGACCAAAAAGTAATAGTCAAAGAAAAAGATATTAAGGAAATGAGGAGAGTTATTTGTACAAGTTGTTTAACAAGCCCAATATAGAAAGAGTTCCGTTTTGGGATTTAGTTTTGGAAACAGTTTCTTTAAGCATAGTTTTGGTAAACAATACAAAGATAAGCAAAATTTTGTAGACTGAAAAGTATTTGGGCATGTATAATAAAAACCATGTTTTGTATATGGAAATTACCATAGTTTGATACGTTTAAATTATTGATCTATCTTTTCTTATAAACTATTCTATCTCCCAATCCTATACCTAAAATATCATTCAGATCCGGTCTACCAAAACTTAATTATAATCTAATCTAATCTAATCAAATTTAGAATTAAATTCCAACCCAATCTAATCTATTATTTAAAATCTATTTATCTAATAAAATTTAAATTTTAATATTAACTAATTAAATCCATAAATTTAATTAAAAACTAATAAAATTTAACTAAGTTACAACCTATAAGCTAAATAGATTTAAATTTGAATCAAATTGTATCTAATGTAATCTTTAATTTAAAAACTAACCGAACTAAAAAATTTCTTTTTAGATTCGAAGTGTAATATATTATAATCTTATCGTAAAGAGGAAAAAGATTGAAGATATCTTATTTTGATTTAATTTAATGTAATATATTATAATATTGTCAAAGGTTGTAAAAGTGGCTAGGCGCTAGTCGGAAGGGCACCGGGCGCCTAGCCCGCCTAAGCGGTTTTAAAAGAAAAATTCTGTTAACAATTGTGGCAATTGTCAATAAAATCCCAAAACATGCATAGTCGGACGTCAGAGGGCACTAGATGGCCGCCTAGGCAGGCATCGGACAGACACCAGACTCCTAGACCGATTTTTAGAACAATGATCTTATCTTAGAGATAAAAAGAACCAAAGATAAATATTATGTAAGTGAATAGGAAGAAGAAAGGAAAAAGAAGAAAATAGTAGATATAATTGTCAAATTTTTATTAGTTTGTAGTTTGGTTTGGTGAAATGAGCTATTATTTTATCCCTTTTCCAAGACGTGAAAACTCTTGTATGAGCCACAACCAAATTCAAAATAATCTTCACACAAAAACCAGATTTTTGCCTTATTTTAGGATATGAAAACTGAGTCCTAAGAGGGGTCTTAATATGGAAGCAAATGAGTTTGGGATAGGTCATATTGATTGTCGTAAGATTGGACATTCTGAAGTTAAGTTAGCTTTGAGATTCTGAAGTTAAAAGAAAGCATTTAAGAACATGAAAAGTGGACTATCTATAGGTCCTGGCGATAGTCCTATTGAGATTTGAAATGTTTAGTAGAGAAAGTTTTGATATGCTTAACTAATTTGTTCAACTAAGTTCTAAGGACCAGCAAATTGCTCGATGACTTGAGAAGTAGAATTATAGTACGTATATATAATAACAAGGGATATATATATATATATATATATATATATATATATATATATATATATATATAAAATTGCACTAACTATCTAGAAATCAAGCTTATAAGCCATTCCATAAAACTTTGGTACTTTGGGTGAGAGTAATTGACCAAGATTAATAAACGAAATAAGAATTCCTGAGAAACAGTTTGATAATAGAAAAATTTAGGGAGAAAAAGGGGGATCTACATGTTTTTTTTTTAAATGTAGAAAAGGCTTATGATATAGTACCTTGGGAGATATCGTGGTGAGTTTTGGAGAAGACAATCCTCTAGTAGCTTTATTGAGATTATATAAATATTTATCATATAGTTACGGTTACCATACAAATCACTAGAAGAGGTAGTACACCATTTCTCATCACCATTGATTTACATCAAGTATCAACATTAAATCCTTATTGTTTAGACTAGTTATGGATGACATTACTAGGCATACTCACGTTGAAAGAAAAATTCTATAGGACACCTTAAGTAACAAGAGATGCCTAGGAACGTTAGTTTTCAATATTTAGGATCAGTCACTCATCACATTAGAGATATTGGCAAGTATTCTCATAGAATTAAACAAAATGGTTGAAATGGAAAGAGTGCTTTGTGATTGTACCATACCATTGGAGTAGAAATGAAAATTCTATAGGATATCTATAAGGCCAACCATACTTTATGGATCCAAGTGTTGGACAATTAAAAACAATGTCCTAGAAGTGAGATCTGCTGAAATAAGAATGCTTAAATGGATTATGGATAAGCACCGATACATTGGAAGATAGAATAAGAAACATGTGTATCGTGGAAAGTTGGAGGTGACATCACTTGAGAATAATAGGAGAGAAAATTGCCTCAGTTGGTTTGGACATGCATACCGTAGACCAATATATGCACTAGTGTGGAGGAATAATAGAGTATTAAGTTAATGGAGTTGCTAGATGTAGTGCTTGGCCTAAACATACTTGGATTAAGTCTATAACAAAGGATATTATTTTTGTTAACGTTACGACACATTTGGCCCTTAACACAGCTGAATGGAAGCATATGATTCCAATGGCCGACCCCAAAAAATTGGGATGAAGTGTTTGTTGATGTACTATTGTTTATGGACCACTGAGACCAATCATAGGTTTGCTGCATAAGATTTAAAAAGTTGTACTGAGACCCAAACTCTAATATTACTGATGAATTGAGAAGTTGTATATGTAGCCATAGTAAATTTGTGCCTAATCTGACATTCACAAGACATGCGAGAAACATTAATAAATTTCGTTGTTAATTTTGAACGAGGATCACAAATATTGGTGAGAGATCATGTCCCATATCTTGTTTAGTAAGATATCGGGTATGGATCCTTCAACGATTCATATACATTAATACATAAGTGTTATCCATTTATAGATGGAACTTCAACAACAGTTAGGAATATAGGAAAGTTGTGAGTCATTAAGTTCATGCATTACTTCCATAACAAGGTTAGCATGATTAATGATATCAGCCCAAGTGTTAATAAAACACAACCTTGACTATCAACTACAAATTGGCTGAAATTGAATCCGTTTAGGTTGAAAGTCAAAGTACTAATACCTAAAGCGGTAAACCAGGTCAAGTAGCCAAGAAGAAATGTAGGGAACGAGAATTATTGAAACTATCATATTGGAAGATCAATCGGCCAAATTAGCCATGCGTAGCTACGATATTATAAGTTTCTTCCTCTCGACCGAATTTGTAACCTTCATTAGCACACTCGTTTTCCAGTGGTTTCTCTAATCAAACTAGAAGTTACCAAGGAACCATACAATAGCACTAAATAGGGAGCCGTCAAACACTAGTCTCCAATAGGAGACTAGTAGTATTGCATCAAAAATTATGTGTTGGTCTTCGCATAAAAGAATGGTGTTAGCTTGAAGATCACCTAAACAATATAACAAACCTTTTGGGTTTGACAATGTATACTTTTTTTTTTATGTCATTTGATTTTAATTCATGAAGGCAATTTTAAGATCAATCAGGGTCGTAGTGTTGTGTGTTGAGCAGTTAAGGAAAAGACATGTCTAGAAAATTGGTAAGCTGAAGTAAAAATGCTAAGATGGATAAGTGTGAATCTATGTTGCGTGGACACATGAAGAATGGTTTCTATATCCGTATCGTGTCATTACCCGTTTCAGTGTCCATATTCGTGCAACATAGGAGTACTAAACTTCAACCTATTTGAAAAATATCCGTTTCACGTGTCCCGTATTATTCCCTTATTGATATTCGTGTCCATATTAGTGCAACATTGATGGCAAATACATTAAAAGATGGGATAAGAAATGATTCTATTTGTGGAAAGTTGGAAGCGGCGTCAATTGAAAACATATGAGAGGAAATCATCTTAGTTATTTTGGACACGTGCAATGGAGACCAATATATACATTTATCCAATAAAGAATAACGATAAGATAGTAGTAAAGGAGCCGCACAACTATGGGTGGTTGGGTGGGCCTAAACGAACATGGGTTGAAGCTATAAAGGATATGGTTTGTCTAGTGTTACAGTGGACATGGCCCTTAACTGAACTGAATGGAACAAAAAGACTCAAATACCAACCCCCAAAATTTGGGATACAGGTTTTCGTTGTTGTTGTTGTATTTTAATCCCTTAATATAGTGAAAGATCTCTTTGCCACTTCAGGCTGCAAATTATATATAATTTTATGTATTTGGAATGATTAGCATATCTCCCAAACATTGAATAATTCTCAGTACTCTTGTTATATATGGTCAGCGATTCATCTTTATGTAAATGACAATTTAGTGGGGGGCTTCTGATGTTTCTAACTCTATATTGACAGCTTGAGGAGCATTCATATCCAAATTGTGAAAGTTGTTAAGGCTTCAACTTCTGGTGTTACTCCTAGTGATGGCGATGATGCTGGTGATGGGCTTCTTGAAGGTTGGGAAGTAGAGACCAGTACTCCAGGGACTTCTTTCTTGGCAAAACTGGCAATTGCTCTTGGTATAGCAGCGACAGTGACTCTGTTATCTGTATGTGCCAAGTGGTCTTCAGGAACATCCAACAGCTTACCAGTTCTCCTTGAAGGCTCATCACCGTCAGCAGTTTCTTCTGCTGGTTTCACCTTGACAATATTTGGACAGAGAATAATACTTCCAGAATATGCTCCAGGGTATGAATCAAATCTATTGTTCCTAATCTTTTCAGATTCCTATTGTATATCGATAAGTCATTTTTTGGCCCTATTTTCTTATAACAGGAATTAAATAGATGTAAGAGAACACATTTTTTTATTATTGATTGATATAGCTCTGAGCTGTGTATGATCCATTTTTCCATGTAATATTCTAACTTGAGGATCGTTTGAAAAAATAATGCAAAAACTTAACAATAACATACTGATTATGAGTAACACACTGGCATTGCGTGGTTCTACAATAATTTACTGTTGACAGGTAGAAGTCTTTCGTTTTTCTTTGAGTCAATGGACAGTTAGCAATACCAAAGGAATTAACTCAAAAAATGAAAGAAAACAACACATGGGTTGGCCCAACACAAATGGATGCTGTTCTCCGTGTAAATAATGGAGAAAAAAAATAGAAAAGAGAAAAAGGAGGTATGTGAAGGAGATAACTAACGGATGTTATAGACTTCAAGAACCTTGAATGTAGTATGTTTGGTCTCCAGGAATTTGTAGTAGCATCTCACGGTCATGAGTGTTTGAAGTTGCACCACACCAGGAACATACTCCCGATAGTGGAGTGTAAGTCGGCGGTATTCATGTCCAAGGGAACAAACAATTTTTGCAGCCCAACTTCATATATCTTCTCAAACAATCCTCCTGGAACTGAATTGTGCAATTGATACTCAAATAGGAAATTATGATACAATGAGCATAACTGTCTTCAGACAGCACAATTTTTTCGTTGTCTTGTTCCTTGTGATTTATCAGGATTGGGTTCTGCTACAAAACTTAGTGTAGTTGTTCATCTTCTATGGTTGTTTCACTAGTTTACAAGGAGAGATCTGGGCAAGATGTTCGACATTGTTAGTGTTAAGTAGTAGTAGGAGATTATGTTTCCTGAAGTGAAGCCTTGTAAGTGGATGGTGTACTAACTAGATAGCAATTGACTAGCCTAAGTCCACTACGTTAACTTTTCACATGGTTCACATTAGGACTGGTCCTTAAGATAAGGAATAAATGCAGTATCACATAAACTATGCCGTTATATGGTTCAGTGGGCCAATCATTTCAATTATCCTGTTCGTGGTCATTCTGGATGACACTTCAGCAGCAGCTAATAATATAGTAGTGAATTCTTGTATGCTAGGAAGCACAAACAATCCAAAATTTGAGCTGTATCCCAGTGTATGGGACACATATCAGACTCAAAATTAACTAGGATTCTCCAAAATCATTGCCGTATCTGTGTTGTCGTGTCGGTATTATGTCATGCAGTATTCGTGTCCATGCAATATAGCTTCTATCATTGTTTCAATCGTTTATTAAGGCGATCTGGTTGAGGTGTTTACCATCCTTAGTGCTAACTAGTAGTAGGAGACTACATTTGTGAAGTCTAGCCTATTAAGCAGTGTCGTCAAAGGCGCGCCTTGCTCCTAGGCGCAGGGGCATCACCTCATTGTAGTCAAGGCGAGGTGTGATTCCTAAGGCGCACCTTTTCCTGAGGCGCGGGATGGTTATGGCCCGCCTAGGCGCGCCTGGGAAATTTTCAGAAAAAAAGCTTATATATTCTTTTTTTACTTTTCTTTAATACTTTATTTTGTATACTGTTTTTTTTTCAATTTTTTTCTATTTTCTTGTACTGGTTTGTATAATGTTATTTTTATACTCTCTTTTTTCTTTTCTATTTTCTGTTTTCTTATACTGTTTTGTATAATGTTATTTTTATACTATTTTTTACTGTTTTTTAATATCATTTCCATCTTTTGATGAAATCAAACTCCTATTAATTTGAATTATCCTTACAAAGCACTTGAGGAATATCTTAAAACTTCAAATCAAATGGTACTCATATATATATATATATATATATATATATATATATATTTGTGCCTCGCATCGCTCGAGCGCGCGTCTTGCGCCTCGGGCGATATGGACAATTTGCGCCTCGAGTGTGCCTTGCGCCTTTGACTACCTTGCTATTAAGTAGATAACAGACAATAATAGATACTCTATTGATTAGACTAAACCCCACACCATTTTCCTAGATCCAGGCCATCAATTAAAGATCGAATGTTGTATATGGAATTGGTTTCCTATGCTTTTATAGTGGAAGGTTTCTGTAAACCACTAGTATAATTGGCTACTCTATGAGGTAAAAAGACCCCTTATTTCTCCTAAACCCCACACCACATCAAATTTTCTTTACAATGTTCAAATGCGTATGGAGCATCTTGGAAAGAACAAGGATAATTATTTCTCCTATAAAGTTCTGAATGCATGATGTCATTTGTCATTTTATGCGCTAGTGTCTTAATTTTGTATCCTGAGGGCACCATTAGAGTTTTGGCCAATGATCATGAAAACTTTAAAGACTTCGCTAGTTACAAATTAGAGAGTGTATGTCTCACATCTTCCCATATTTGTTTGCTATCTTCTTTAGGATTTGATGTGTCATGTAACTTGTTATATCCATGCCCTGAATTTGTGTTGGCAACATGCAACACTTTACACACAGGGCCGGCCCGGAGGGTTGGGTTGTCCTATTCGGAGCTAATTTTGGTTGCCCCTTCACCCTTTCACCCTTATTGTGGGCCAGTCCTGGGAGCTTATCTGCGACTCCGACCTCTAGTAGAGTCACGCTGAAACATGGGGGTACCCTAAGCAGAGGGAGGTTGCCCAAGCCCGGAGTCTCATCAGGCTTACCCCTGGGCCGGGGATGTTTACACACTAGACCTCCTCAACGCAGGCCTGTCCAATCAAACCAAGGTTTTAAGTATCGGTCGAAGCAGATACTGGAACCATTGAAACTATTAGAATGAACCAATTCAAAATTTCAAACCCATCCAAAACCCCCATAAATTGCCGAATCCATACTCATTGGAAGGTCCGAGACTGATAATTCAAACCTTGAATCAAACACAATAATCCTATAAAATCTAGTTAATATTGGAGGTCTGTAGTATAAGGAGTTAAGGACAAGTCTTTTAGTTTATGGAAGTTATATCAGACCAAAATGAAGGAACTCCTTCATACTATAGCTATAGTTCTTTGAACAAATTCATTATGTGTTTGACAAGGTTGGATGCGCTTTAATATTTAATATAGCTTTGGACTGTCATGTTTATTTTTCAGAACTCTAATGCTTTTGATGCAAAGTCTAGAATGCTAATGGCAGTTGTGTGGTAAGCAAAGTTTGATGCTTTACTAGTTTGAACTGAACTAGTTGACACTTGTGCATTGAACTCGGGGCTTTAATGAGGGGTTCCCAAGACTTGGGTCTCCTATGCAGCTTAGATTTCAGCAGTCACTAGACTCGATATCCCAACGTCCTTTCAAGTATACTACTTTTACTACTATCTAATAGGTGGACATATGTAAGAAAGGGATGGTTTATTAAATGGAGCTTTATGCACAAGTCTACCTGATTTTGAGGCATAGTCTGTCCTTATTTGCGGCATTTACCCTTTCTTCTCCCATCTCTTCCAATTTACTGCAGGTATAGTCACAGGGTCTTCAACCCTGATGATCTCTTTATCGTTCTTCCTGTACTGTCACTGTCACTAAATCTTTGTCTCTGCCAATTCATTCTTCAACTTAACAGTTGCGATTTTTCTTCTAGAAGTATAGTTGCTACTCCAAGACCTTCTCTCTTTTCCTCCAACTTTAGCCTGACTTGCAACTTTCTCTTTTTCCCAATTCAAAATTATACGTATTTCAATTTTCAAGCATTTTATTTATCCTTTTCATCTTTTCCTTCTCTTTTTTCCTCTTTTCCTTTTCTAGTTATCTAGTAAGCTCCTGCTGCAAGAATCAGTAGCTAAGTGAAGCATACATAAATGACTACAAGAGTCTTACCCAAATTGCTGAAAACTATATTTCAACTAAGCTCAAGAAGATCATGTCTCACTGGGAAAGATTTATATAGATGTCGTCCATAGAACTAAAAAAAGAATGCTTAAAATGGGTGTATTTGGGGGTGGGGTGCTTCTGGAGTGCTTTGTTACTGCAGGATACCCTTGGATTTGAAAGAAAAATTCTATGAGACTAGTCATGCTTGTAGATTGGTGTTGTGCAATTAAAAACCATGTAAAAGAAAAAGCCTAGTTGAAATGAGAATGCTAAGATGGGTTAGTGGGAAGACATAGAAAGATAGGATAATACATGAGTGTATTCGTGGGAAGTTGGCGGTGGCACCAATTAGGGATAAAATGAGAGAAATCGTTTAGGTGGTTTGGACACGTGTAACAAGTCCAATAGATGCACCAGTAGGAGGAAAGGTAAAATGATATTAATTCAGGAGCCGCTAGAATTAGAAGTAGGCCTAAACTTATTTAAGGCTTTAAAAAAGGATATGGCTTTTGTTTATGTTACATAGGACATGGCCCTTAAGGTAGCTGAATGGAAGGAAGGATTGAAATAGTCGACCATAGAAATTTGGGCTAAAGACTTTCTTGTTGTTTTTTTGTTGTTGTGAAAATCCTGCCTCACTGTAATTTTTAGCTTGGGATTTGGTATACTGATGAGACAGCTAGAAAGCTGGATCAACAAATCATATCTTTTGCTTCCTATTCATTTTCTCTCTCTCTTTCATTTTATTGTTTTCTTTCTGATTAAGATTCTGCAATGAATAGAGTTCTTCAATTTATGTCTTCTGCAGATGGATTTTTAGGTACATCCCACTGATCTAAGTGTTCATTGTTTCTTGCTCAAATGTGTCTGGTCTAATGGAGCTTTTTGCTATAATAGGATAAACTACCTAATTTATGATGTTGTGATATGAAAAATGCTAGATGAGTGCTTATTATGAATTGTGCTATACAGGTGGGTCTACTTTTGGTTGCTCATGGCTGCTGGATGTGGACTATTTATTAGTGAAGAGGCATTAAATATTTGGGTCTGTCCTTTGTACTGGTACCTCCTGTTTGACAGCCTAGTTTAGTTTGCCATGCTTAGCTGTTGTGTACCATTCATATGCCTCACAAAATTCCTTTTGTTACATTACTGCTATGGTGGGCTCGACTATATTCTGAACATATTATTCTGGTTCTTGGGTTTCTTAAACATTTTCCCTGCAAATATTGTAGGTTGGCATATCTTTAACTCGGAATCTGAGTCTTAACGGGAATTGGCAATCTTTTGCTTCATCATTCTCAAGGAATTCTCCTTACATTATATCAACAGTTTTATGGGTTTATTGGTAACCTTACCTTCTTATTCTCATGGTATTTCAAATAAATATTCTTGTAGTTAATTGTGCTTTTGTTAGGACATTATGTCTCATCTTACTTTCTAAGCAACTGCTGCAGGGGCGTTTGTATTAGTGACATGATACCATTTTACTTAGGGAGATTTTTTAGGAATACTAAGGCATCTGAAAGTATATGTACAAAGGTTTGTAAAGTTAACTCTCTACTCTGTGCTTCAAATAGATTAGAGATTATTATTTCAAATTTTATTTTATTTCTCTTCCTCTGTAAAAGTATTCTCTTCATGAACATATTTGTTTTATTTACTATTATCTATAAATTGTTAATCATTTTTATATGATTGCAAAAACAGTTAGGTATTGGCAAGGAGAAGGCAGTTAAAATTACTGAAGTAGTACGGAAGTACGGCAACTTGATCGGCTTTGGTGAGTTCTCCAGGCTGAAATATTCCACTGAAGAAGTTTTATTGCTTGATTTGTTTCTTGATATAAATCGTGCTTTCGTCTACTGCACTAACTGATGGAGTACCATATTTTCTGTAATTAGAATGTCTTTTTGTTTCTGTAAAGAACATAATAGTTTCCCCACCTTGTATGTGCTGTTATCAATAATGATGGAGCTTCTATTGAGATGTATGCCTAGGTTCTTACTTTACGATGTTTGGACGTAAAGGGATCTGAATATTTCTTCACTGGAAGGATATAAGACTTGTAAATAGAATATACTCTCTTGAACTACTTTACATCAAGAAGATGGAACTTTACATCTACTTTTGTAAATGACAAGGATGTGAGGGAGCATATATAACACTTTTCACTACTGATGACTAGTTTTCAGTGCCATGCAATTTAATTGACACACACAGAAACACAGGAATCAGAATCTGCTATGACATAGCAGGAACCTTCTGCCATGTGATACCATGTGGCGGTTACTAATTGGTTCCAGCTTTACATATTTACTATTCACCCCTCCAATTTTCTAGACTTTATACTCCAGAGATAACGATCAATGCATGATGGTTAATAGCAATATTTCATTGCTAGTTCCTTATACGACTCCCGAAAACCAATTTCATTTCCATTACGGCTGCCTATCAACTCTCCCAGAGCCAATTTTTACAATAAAAAAGTTGAAATGTAGAAACATAGTCTCTTTTGAGTTTTTAGAAAATAGAGAAAGTAGGTTTCAAACAAAAGAAGTTGCTTGTTTGCTAGAAACCAAACGAAACTATAGGAATATGTCTATTAGAATAATATAAGTAGTGACTATATTAGTTAGCTTCCATCACCTTTTAAATGAAAATTGATAGTAAATGTTGCTCCCTCTACTTTGCTTGAGTTTCCACCATTTAAAATGAGATCCTAGTTTCCATTTTTTGTCAACGTGGCGTGGCATTAAAGTTCTAAATTTAGTTTCTAAGAACCAAACACCACCGGATGGAAACTCGAGAACTTTCCACAACTTTTCCAGTTTCCATGGTAGTTTTCGGTTGCCAAACATACCCTTAGATATATAACAAGCCAAGCATACAAAAATTCAGGGACGCACCTTGGCGGCACAAGCTTCCACATATATTTAAAAAAATGGTAAGTCTACACTACTTCCCTCTTAAGCTCGGATCTTTATTACATTAATCTCCCCGGACTATGTCCGGGCCTAGTTTCTGCACTCTGATCCTCGATTCTGCATTTGTTGCATCCTTTCTTGATCTACCGTTTGGACCAATCTCCTTCGCACGTTCCACTTCGATTGACTACCAGTAGCACGATCCTCGTGTCAGGTAGACCGCTCCTCCAGGTTACTTTCAATCAACCGCTACCTGAATATTCCCTTTTCTCCTCTTCCCTTTTAATTAAGGACATAAAACACCTACAGGGATTCAAACCTCTAACCCGGTTTTCTGGGTTCTTATGTTTTCAAGATTTGACCACTTGAACCAATGCTTGTTGACAAAAAGGTTCCTATAGAACTCGAACTGCAATCACCAGAATAGAATCAATATGACTTAAGTGCATGCGCTAGATCTGCATATAAAAACTGTTGGCAGCAGGGTACGCAAAATTCTATGGACATTATATAGACTTATCACATTTACTGTTATCCCTAACATGAAAAAAAACATAGTTTAGGGTAAAGTAAAAAATAAAAATTTCAAGGTATCGACTTGCCAAAGAAAATAATACAAGGTATTAAAGTGACAAAAGATGATACTTCGGGGTACGTAAGTGAAAAGTAGCCTATTTTGGGATCATAAGTTAAAGATTGGATCATAATCATCAATGTTCTAAAAAGTGGCTGCCTAGGCTCCTGCCGAGTCCCCCGACGCCTGACTATGCATGTTATGGGATTTTATAAACTTTTTATGCAATTTTTATTACGTTTTTTTTAATTTCTTTTATTTTTTTGAACCGCCTACATCTAGGCGGCCGTCTAGGCGTTAGGCGGCGGGTGCCCGCCAGACTAGCGCCTAGCGCTTTTCACAACCTTGATAATCATTAAGTAGAGCTTGACTCATTAAAATTTATTATTTCAGACTTAACGACCTTATTTCAGATTTTGTGATATTTTACTACTTGTATAAGAATTTCTTTGGACTAGGATTACGTTTTTTTTAAATTTCTTTTATTTTTTTTGAACCGCCTACATCTAGGCGGTCGTCTAGGCGTTAGGCGGCGGGTGCCCGCCAGACTAGCGCCTAGCGCTTTTCACAACCTTGATAATCATTAAGTAGAGCTTGACTCATTAAAATTTATTATTTCAGACTTAACGACCTTATTTCAGATTTTGTGATATTTTACTACTTGTATAAGAATTTCTTTGGACTAGGATTACAATTTTTCTTCATTTGGAAGCCTCTTAGTCTAGTTTTTTTGAAAAGAAGAAGAGATATTTATATTAAAATTCCTAGCTGAAACGATAAATCTTGGTTGAAGGCCTATATATATGCATTGTATTATCTCTGTGGAATTAACAAATAAATGCCTTAATGGAGTTCCTCAAATTGTGATGAGTTGTGTGATGCAACAGTCTTGGATGTGAAGCCTAGGAGAAAAAAGTTATGAAGCCTTTATCCTTCCTTATCTTCTTTTTTATCTTTTTTTTTTTCAAGAAATCCTCAAACATCCCATGTGAGACCAAAACCCAACAGGGGTGGAGCTTTTTACTAGGGTGGGCAAAACCTACTTAAAAAAATTTAACAATCACAGTAAGTGTTAGATATAGATGACACCAAAGAATTATAATTAGGAACGAAAATATTATTCAAAATTTCAAAAATAGGACAAAAATATAGGGCCATAAATTTTCTAAAGGTTTCAAGGCTCATTCTATAGGATTAGGAGGTGACCATCAAATTTTGACATCTTAATCGTCATGTTATCAAGAGCATCAATTGTTAAACTATTATGTAAAATATGGGATTTTTTTTTAAACACAACCAAATATGTATCGTGTGTCAGGATAGGCAAGTATCTTGAAATCCTACTCGCTTTCGCTACGGCTCCGGTGGGTTCCGGAAACAAAGGGAAAAAATAATGCCTAAACTCTAAACTTAGAAGGGCTAATCAGTTATTTTTTCCATGGCCCTGCTATGGGAATGTGATCCTGCAGTCTCGCCCATGAAGCTAACTAGACCGCTATTCTAATAGCAGTTTTCTAATAACCTCGTCCCAAGCGGATTGTTCTATCTTAACGAGCCTTATTCAATCCTCAGTCGACTCTTAAGGAGATTCGTTGTTTGGCGGAAACTCATCGCTCGCCTCACTTCGTAATGAGAATATAGGAAGATAGTTCACAGTTTTCGAATGCCAAGTCAGCATACATGTCAGCCCCTGTTGTTCAGCCATGTCAGCCTACCATGACTTGACACAGTTGAATTGGTATAGAAATAATTCTTTGTATTATTAAGATAGGAAAGTTAGAACATTTGTTAGTAGATAGAACATGATCCAATCAGAGCAAATCTTCATATTATAGAATGATGCATACTGATATCTATATATGGTAGTTATAGGTTAGTAAGCATATCATTATTGAATCAAAATAAATTTATACCTTATCCATCCAAAAATCTCCTGGAAGAAGAAACCTGAGTACTTACCTTCTCCACAAAGAAAATTTGGAAAGTAGTTGTCCTATAAAATTCCTAAAATAACCCTTTACTTATAACTTTCTATATGATCCAAATGACTTTTAATATTCTAGAGATAAAATAAACTGGTGAGGACATTAATAAAACTTCAGGTGCCTCTGCCCATGGAAACCAATCAAGACACCTTCCCCTCTTCCTCTATTAATCCATAGCATTTGATCTTAATTCCTACCCAAACCCATCGGTAATTGCTTTCATAACTGAAATCTGATCCTGTAATTTGCTACAGTGCAACAAATAGTCATCAAAGCCATCAAAAACCCTTCTAAAATCCCTCGATAACATCCTCAAACCTTGTCTAACATATTGTGCACCAAATGTCAACCCTAAAACCAACTTTGTATGCAAAATCCTCATCTGAGGTAATCATAGAAGCTGATTATGGTAGTGCTATTAAGGCAGAGGTCAGAAGGCCTTCTTTTTATCCAAATCACCTCCAAAAACCCAAAATAGCTACCGTTATGCACTATCCTCTATTTCCACTAACCTTGACCCTGATTTTCTCAACTTCCAACTCTAGAATTCCTAAAATTTTTTTTTCCTGCAAGTTGGATAGTTGTTGGACGGCCGTTCTGCATCACTGTTATTGTTAAGGTATCACTTTCAGGAATCATGCCAGAAATTGAATATTGAGTATCAATTAAGAAGCGATGGCATCCCGTTGAAAAATCATAAAATTTTGGACTTTGATTAGAAAATGATCAATGAATTAAAGGAGATAAAATTTTAAATATGTTCTTTGATGAGTTATCAGTACGAAGACTAAAGTGTATACTGATACTCTTTTAATATTAAACATTGTCTTTTTGGATTTTAGCATCTCTATCTTGCTATTGAGGGGCAGAGCCAACATTCAGCACTATATGTCGGGTGGGGACTATGGTCTATAACTAATGGAAATGTGTCATCACAACTAGTTTGGTTCACTTTGAAGCGACATATGTCAACTAATGCATCTTTGTATGTTGGCATTTAATGTTTTCGTCATTTCTGTATGGCTAAAATGGGAAATATTAGGAACCAAAGGGGTTCTGCCGGCATGGCCAAAATGTTGATGAAAATGGCAAGCATTCAATTTCAAACATAAACCAAATTGGCCATAATAATCATGTATGACCTTGAACAAACACGGGTAAGAAAAGTTTAAAGGCAATTCTAATAAATATTTAAAGTTTGATTACCCATTTGTATTTGGTAATTATAGATTTAGTTAAATATAAATTGCATATATGAAAGCTATTTTGTACACTCCATCCTAAAATCAAGAACTTATGAATAGATAACAATAGATTGAATAATTCAAACTAACATAAGAACTCAATGAATAGATAAAATAAATAAAATAATATATACTAACATGATTGTATTTCTCCCTACTTTTTCTTGTTAATTCTTCTAAGCATTTCCAAGCCAATTATTTCTTTGAATATTTTCTCTTGGATTTTCTTTGTTTAAGCTTGAACGAGGAAAAAAATGAAGACAAACTAGGAAGTTAGAATGCCAAAACCAATTATGAGAGAGATGTAAGCATGGAGTTGGAAAGCAGTCTTAATGAAAAACTGTAGATTATGCAAAGGGGCCATAAATTGATCCCAAAAGATCTGTTTTGCTATATTTATGCCAGGTATTATAAGGAGAAAGAATAACTACATTTATGGCTAAATAGGAGTTGGAGGTTTTGTTTTCTTTTAGGCCTATTTGTAGAAAACTCCATTTTCATCTAAGAGATTTTAATAGATGTTTTCTTCTTCTTTTTTCTTTTCTGGGGGCGGGGGTAGGGTGTGTGTGGGGTTGGGGGGTGGGGGCACACTATTAACTACATTAAAGAAAATTTGCTTTCCTCCTATGTTGCTATCTTCTCAGTTTTGTTAGTTCATGACCACTCACCATTCCTGGTCTACTGGGAAAACATCTTTTGCAGGCTTAAGTTTGCACTATGCAGGGAGAAATGTGAATACAATAGAACAATTATGTTAGCTTTGTTGCTAAACAATTATTTGTCGTCTTGTTAGGTTAAGCAGCTGAGGGAAATCCCATAATATCTATAATGTCTTTCTGAATAAATTTTGAGATTAAAATCGTTGGAAGCTAGATGGAGAATGTCTGAGATATTTTATCTCCAAACTAGGAAAGCTGTGTCCTCTATAAATGAGAGGTTGTCAAGGATGACAGCTTACTGATTTATTAGTGGATATTAAGTTCTTGTGCCTAGAGAAAATATTTCAAAGTCCCAAATGCAAACTACCAAATTAATACTATGTTATACTATTTATGGCGAGCCAGAGTGATTTTAAGCTAAAACCTCAACTTCTTTATAAACACGAGCTTGAAATATCTTCAGCCAAGCTAAACTGAAGCCTCTGGAGAGGCCCAAGGATGTATCTCCATTTGGGGTGCAAATTGATGCAATGTAGTACTGCATCACATTGGATGTCTTGCACGTCATGTTGCACCCGGTTTTGCTTATTTTTCTATCACAAAAAAAAATAAAAAGAAACATGGGTGGCGCCTGGTGCAACGGTAAGGCTTGCTGCTTGCATCCTGGAGGATGCATGTTCGAATCACAGAAACAAATTATATATATATAGGGTGGGGGTGGGAGGGGGGGTGTGTGTGTTGGGGGGAGGGAGGGGGGGGGGTAAGTTTGCCTACACCTGGATCCTCCCAGATTCTGCATAAGAGGGAGCCTCGTGACACTGACTTGCCCATTTTAGAGGGCGTCGCCTGATGTGACAGTAAGACTCCTTGAGGACGCAGGTTCAAGTCACGGAAATAGCTTCTCTCTCTCTCTCTCTCTCTCTATATATATATATATATATATATATATATATTTGCGTACATCTCCTGCGTAAGTGAGAGCCTCTTGGCAGAAGCGCCTTTTAAAAAAAAAGAAAAAAAGTTGCTGTTGAGTGAAATACCTATTAACTTCATAATTTGGTCTTATGTGAAATACTGTTGTTCATTACTAAATTGAATTCCAAATTCAAAACTTTAAATAGATGTGCTTTCGTCTAGGGTCTGAAGTCATAACTTTGTGCATCTGATGGTTGGTAGCATTGTTGTAAGCTATTTCCAATTTGACTAGAATGTAAGCATTTTCTGTTATTTCCGAGGCTATATCAACGATGGAAAATCGCGTGGTAGAGATCAGAGGTTCACACAAAAGTTTTCACTCTGACTATTTTTGATCTCCACGAAGCACTATATATAAGGATCCTGTTACAACCTGCTGTTACAACAATAACCAGAAAAGGAACCTCTTGTTCTTCCTTGCAATCGCAGTTGCAGACGGACAGAACAGAGTTACAACTCGCAGAAGAGAGGAGGAAGAAGAAGAGACTTTGCTTGCTGGGGTGATAAAGATTACCGTTGCTCAAAGCAAGATTCGTCCCCACACGATCTGCTTCCAAGAACCAACAAGTTCACGAAGAACTTCTGGAACGCTCACTGTCACCTCTGTCTGGACTCGCACGAACTCCCTGGACTCCAATGGTGGTGGCAACAATAACTCTCTTCGTCTCCTAATTTTCGAAGTTCGTTCTCAATGAGGCACAAAGAGAGTATTTATAGAGAGGGTGAAAATTCTAGCCGCCAATCAGTTACGGAAATATAGGAACAAATTAATTACGAATCCCTAAAAGATAGGCATGAATTAATTTCAAATCCTACAAAAAATGGATCTGAATAACATACCAAAATTTTCCATAACCGTTCAAATATATCCGCAGCGGCAGCGCATGCGACAACCCATGCGGCCTGCCCATGCGACCGCCCATGCGGCTGCGCATACCCGAGCGCATCAAATGCGCACAAGCGCCTACATCGATGCTGACGTGCTAAGTGCGCCAACAAAGCGCCACTTTGCGCCCTTGAGCCCGAGTCCGAGTCGCTTAGCTCATATAGAAATAATTCCAAGAGCATGACAAAAAGCATAAATGCTTTCATTGAAGAGTTAATCCTTTTTTCTCCTAGAAAAATACCCCTACATGGCACCCATGTGCCCCACCACACCCCATGTGCACACCTTAACTCATACAAAGTATTATATTGAGATACCCACTTGGTGGTGTAGCCAATGTGGGACTATTTTTACTAGTCCAAATGAAACAACACCAATAATCCCCCACATATCTCAATTTATATAGGTTGCGTTCCCCACAGTGACTGCACATCATGCATTAGAATAGATGTCGTTTCGACTTGAATCTTCCCGCATGGATCGAACAACTGTATGATACAAGAATGGATTAAGCCTTGAATTCTGTCCCATAGCTGCAATTCTTTCCACTCACATAATGACATCAGCTGTGCTTCCGGTTGCACATTAAAGGCCCTGTGCACGCCTGGTTTCGGTGTATGTATTTTGGGTGTCTACAAATTTTTTCTCAAGAGACGGCCTATATCTCTTTCCATACGCTCTAGGTGAGTTCTTGTAAAGAGTCCTTGGCATGAAACCTCAAATTTCTTTGCGGTGCTACTCCGCTATGACATGGCCCAGAGCCGAGGCTATACCTCATCGTGGTGTCATGCCACTGTAGCATGAGGTCCCAACCTCTTTTGTAGTGCCAAACTACCTAGCATGAAGTCTTGCGCTTCCTTGCGGTGTTACGTCACTGTGACATGGCTCGCGTAGCCGAGGATTTACATCTTTTACCTCTGTGGTGTCACACCACTGTAACATGAGGACACCGACCTCTCTGTAGTGCTGCCTATACTCTTCATTCTACAGCATTAGGCTACCTGCCTATGTGCGGTGCTATGCCGCTGTGACATGGCTCGTGAAGCCGAGATATTACCCTTACCGAGGAACCTCTTGGTGGTGTCACCCACTGTAGCATGGAGACCTAACATTCCTTTGTAGTGCTGCGCTACCGTGCTTCCTGTGAAGCACACCCGACATTCAAAATGTGTGAGAACTCATTAAGGCGTCTAAGCCATCCTCCCACATGACTTATTCTACACAAAAGAACAATTAGTAGACAACAGTGGTTCTGGGTCCGTAACCCCTCAATGTCTCAAAGGACTACCCACTGTTTCTGATATTCTTCCAGTCAATGATCCTCCTTTGAACCAGTAGCTAGATGCCTAGTAGATTTCTCTTTGAACTAATAGCATAAAACTAAATGGTAGGATTACAAAGACACAATATCAGAATATCTTCAAGTCCATCTTGATTGCTGACCAGCTAGCGCTTAAGACCTTTGGTGAACGGATCGGCCAGGTTTTTCTGGCTCCGAACATCAATAACAGCAATGACTCCAGTCTTGATAAGATCATTCACTACACTGTCTTAGTCGCACAGTCATCTTCTTCCCATTGAAGAGATCATTTGATGCTACCGCTGCAGTCGCTTGTTTGTCGCAGTAAATCGGTACCGCCGGAATCTGCGCACCTACCACTGGAAGATCATACATGAGCTCCCGAAGCCACTCTGCTTCATCTGCTGTAGCTGCTAGAGCATAGAACTCAGATTCCATCGAGGAATGAGAGAGCATTGTCTGTTTCTTCGACTTCTACGATATAGCAGCTCCACCTATGGAGAAGACGTATCCTTCTGTGGACCTTTCGCTCTCTACTTCTGAACACCAGCTTGCATCACTGAAGCTTTCTACTACTGTCGGATAACTGCTGTAGTACAATACATACTTCTGAGTACTCTTGAGATATCTCATCACTCTCTTCACAGTTTTTCAGTGCTCCACACCTGGATTGCTCGCGAACCGACTCAGCATCCCCACGGCGAAAGCTATGTCAGGCCTATTGACAGTTATTGCATACATCAGACTCCCGATGACGCTTGAGTACTCCAGTTGGCTGACACTCTCTTGGATTTGGCTTCAGCTTCTTGTCACACTTGTACGGAGTATTGATTCCTGGAAGATCCTGATATCCATAGCGTGTGAGCATCTTCTCGATATAATGAGACTGTGACAGCGCTACTCCAGTGTCTGTCCGGATGATCTTCATCTCCAGGATAACATCAGCTTCCCCTAAGTCCTTCATACTGAACTTAGATGAGAAGAACTTTGTCTCGGTGACACGTGCTAGATCTGTACTCAGGATTAACATGTCGTCAACGTATAGACAAACGATGACTCCTCTCTCGTCAACGAACTTAGTGTAAACGCACTTGTCCGTTTTACTGACCCTGTAGCCGTTTGATCTTATGACTTTATCAAACTTCTCGTGCCACAATTTGGGAGCTTGCTTCAGACCGTATAATGATTTTACCAACTTGCAGACTTTGTCTTCAAGCCCTTTGATGACAAATCCTTCTGGCTGTTGCATGTAAATCTCTTCGGTCAATTCTCCATTCAGGAATGCTGTCTTAACATCCATCTGATGAATGACTAGCTTGTGAATTGCACTTAGGGCAATCAACATCCTGATGGTCGTCATCTGTGCTACTGGAGCATATGTGTCGAAGTAGTCGATCCCCCTGCTTCTAAGAAAATCCCTTAGCAACCAGGCTTGCCTTGAACTTATCAACAGTTCCATCGGCCTTCATCTTCTTCTTGAAGATCCACTTGCATCCTATCGGTTTTGTTCCTTCAGGTAGATCGACCAACACCCAAGTGTTGTTGGAGGTTATTGATGCATACTCATCATTGATAGCCTCCTTCCAGAAGACAACATCTCTGGTCTTCATCGCCTCATCATAGGTAAGCGGATCTGCTTCCACATGATAGGTGACGAAATTATCTCCGAAGTTCTTGTGTCTCCTTACTCACTTAGACACCGGTTCTACGAGTTCTGGTTCGAACGTTGTCTCTGTAATGACAACTTCTTCTTGGACTACATCTTTATTGGAAGTGTTGCTCTCCCGTGCACTCACACCATTCTCCGGAATGTCCGTGATAATAATGTTCTTGTGCCTGGCAAACTTATCTTCAAAGAATTCTGCGTCGCGAGATTCGATGATATGATTCGACTCAATATCAATAAACCTCCGAGCATCACTCTTTTCAGCATATCCCAGGAAGATGGTTTTGGTAGTCCTCGTACCCAACTTCTGAATCTTCAAGTCCGGAAGCTTCACATACGCCAGGCACCCCTACACTCGAATGATATTCAAGTTGGGTCTGACTTTGAGCCAGAGTTCATGAGGAGTGACATCGGATTTTGCGTACGACACTCTGTTCAGAATGAACGTAGCCGTAAGCGCAACTTCTCTCCAGAAGCAGTTTGGAAGACCTGCAGTTAACAACATTGAGTTCATCATCTCTGTCAACGTCCTGTTCTTCCTTTCAACTACTCCATTTGATTGAGGAGAATACGGAGCAATTGTCTCATTGACAATTCTATGTTCTTTGCAGAACGATGCGAATTCAATAGACCTATACTCTCCGCCTCGATCACTTCTGAGTCTCTTGAGTTATTGCCCTGTTTGACATTCAGCCTCAGCCCTGAACTCCTTGAACTTCTCGAATGCTCCATATTTTGACTTGAGCAGATAGACGAACGCATACTTCGAGTAGTCGTCGATGAATGTAATAAAATACTTCATCCTTGCCTTTGTGGAGAACTGTTTGAAGTCACAGATATCTGAGTGCACAAACTCCAGAAGATCTGTGCTTCGGTTAACCCGTTTGAACGATTTTTTTGTGATCTTTGTCTGCGCACAGACCTCACACTTCTCCACCTCCTTATCCCCACATTTGAAGATAAACCCTAGACTAGACATCTTGTTTATCCTTTTACAGTGAACATGTCCCAGTCTATTATGCCATAACTCAAGAGAGTAACCAGAAGAAGAGATTGTATTAATGTTGTTTGCAGGAGTTACAAGCTGAAGTTTGAACATCCCTTCGGTACAAAATGCTTTTCCGAAGTATGTTCCTTTGTACGACATCACCATCTGTCCAGCATTGATGTCCATCCTCAAGCCTGCGTTGCAGAGCAGACTTTCTGAGACCAGATTCTTGGCTATTACCTGTACGTGCTTCACATCCTGAAGCGTCAGTGACTTCCCCGAAGTTAGATTTAGTACGACCGTTCCGGTCCCAAGTACTTCAGATTGTGCCTGGTTTGCCACCATTGACCTTCTCAGATGTAGGCTTGTAGATGGTAAACAACTCCTTCGAGCAAACATGGTAGGATACACCAGTGTCCACCCACCAGTCAGTGTCAACACCAGCCGTCACAACCTGCACAATCATAGCAACCTTGTTAGGCTCTCCTTGCTCTGTTTGTTTGGGTTTAGATCTGCAGTCTCTCCGGTAGTGGCCCTTCTTGCCGCATTTGAAGCAAGTCACTTCTGACTTGGACTTTGGCTTCGACTTGAAGGAAGCCGACTTCACCTTGAGATGGTTGAAGTCCTTCTTCTTGTATTGAGAAGCCTTCTGCTTCCCTTTGGTGTCGCCCGCATGCACCAAGTTGGCTTTTGCCAACTGCTTGGACAACATGTCCACTTTGTTTTGAGCCATCAACTCATCTTTAACATGGATGTTGTGCAGTAGTTGATCAAGGCTAATTTGCATCTTCTTCATGTGCATGTCCGAGATAAAATTGCTCCATCCTGACGGGAGCTTGGCCACAATACCCCCACGACAAAGGTGTCGTTGAAGGGTATGCCACCATCCTCAAGTTTTTGACGTAACTTGAGAAACTCCTTGACTTAGGCAACATCGTCTTGTCATCTTCAAATCGCACGTTCCAGACCTTTTCAGTTATATGTATCTTATTGCGGTTCTCATCCGCCTTGTAATGCTTCTCTAGAGACTCCCAGACGACCTTAGCATGGTCCGTCTTGCTGTATGACTCCGCCAGAGTATCCTCCATGGAGTTCAGAATCAACAGCTTGCAAATGTTGTTCTCTTCTCTATTTGTTCTGCTTAGCAGTTGTAGTAGCAACTGTCCGAACAGTAACATCATCACCGTCTGGAACAATCGGCTCTGGTTCTGTCAGAACGTAGTCCACCTCTGCGAGTTGAAGATTAAGACAAACCTTCCTCTTCCAAGCATTGTAATGATCCCCGTCAAACTTCTCAAGTTTGTTAAAACTTGTGTCGAGAAGTTTCGCACGATTGTTCTCCATCTTTTTCGGATCTTGCTTTGAGATTGTTATTCCCGAGGTTATATCAACGATGGAAAACCGCGTGGTCGAGATCAGAGATTCACACAAAAGTTTTCACTCTGACTATTCTTGATCTCCATAAAGAACTATATATAAGGATCCTGTTACAACCTGCTGTTACAACAATAACTAGAAAAGGAACCTCTCGTTCTTCCTTGCAATCGCAGTTGCAGACAGACATAACAGAGTTAAACTTACAGAAGAGATGAGGAAGAAGAAGAGACTTTGCTTGCTGGGGTGGTAAAGATCACCGTTGCTCAAAGCAAGATTCGCCCCCACACGATTTGCTTCCAGGAACCAGCAAGTTCACGAAGAACTTCTGGAACGCTCGCTATCACATATGTCTAGACTCGCACGAACTCCCTGGACTCCAATGGTGGAGACAACAACAACTCTCTTCGTCTCCTAATTTTCGAAGTTCGTTCTCAATGAGGTACAAATAGAGTATTTATAGAGAGGGTGAAAACCCTAGCCGCCCATCAGTTACGGAAAGATAGGAACAAATTAATTACGAATCCCTAAAAGATAGACACGAATTAATTTCAAATCCCACAAAATACGGATATGAATAACAGATCATATCTTTCCATAACCGTTCAAATATATCCGCAGCAGCAACGCATGCCGCAGCGCATGCGACAGCCCATATGATAGCCCATGCGGCCTGCCCATGCGATCGCGCTGACAGCCCATGCGACCGCCCATGCAGCTCGCGCATACCTGAGCGCATCAAATGCGCGCATGCAACAACGCATGCGGCAGCCCATACGACCGCCCATGCGTCCGCGCTGACAGCCCATGCGACCGTCCATGCAACTCGCGCATACCTGAACGCATGAGCGCGCATCAAATGCACACAAGCGCCTGCGCCGATGCATCAAATGCGCACATGCGCCTGCGTCGATGCTGACGTGGTAAGTGCAAAGTGCGCCAACAAAGTGCCACTTTGCGCCCTTGAGTCCGAGTCCGGATCCGAGTCGTTAAGCCCCTTTGGGGCTTAGCTCCTATGAAAATAATTTCAAGAGCATAACAAAAAGCATAAATGCTTTCATTGAGGAGTTAATCCTTTTTCCTCCTAGGAAAACACCCCCACATGGCACCCTTGTGCCCCACCACACCCCATGTGCACACCTCAACTCATACAAAGTATTATATTGAGATACCCATTTGGTGGTGTAGCCAATGTTGGACTATTTTTACTAGTCCAAAGGAAACAACACCAACATTTTCTTTAGCAATAAAAACGTATAAACATCGATTTTTGTAGTACTTTAATTAGTATCACTACTGGAGTACCTTGTAAATGGTAACTCAACTTGAGATTGAAATTCTTGAATATAAGTTAATTATTTACTATAGTAAGTATCGATTAAAATTTTAATTGTTTTGATATGCACCTTTTGCATCAACTTTTATATGTAGTGGAGCGATTTTCCGTTGGAGTTCGGAATCCTACAGCTTTTCTGGCTGGTGCCTGGGTAAGTCATCTCTTTCTATACATAGGCAATACTTATTTCACTTGCTTGCTTATCATACTTCTAAAATTCATGTATTTTAACTACATAGTTCGGTCCTCGTAATGTTATTCACTTGGCTGGTTTTCTGCCATGTTTTCTAAGTTTTCCCTTGGAGGTCATGAGACCATATGGTACTAGCGATTTGTTATCCGAATTTGGAGTCGTTTTCTTGAGAATCCTTGTTTTGGTATGTTCCTTCTTGCGTGGAAGGAACCTATGATATAAGTAAGTTGAAAAAAATATTGATTTATCCTATTGTTGAACGCTTGCTGTGTATATATATATATATATATTCCAATCCTTATATTTGTAAAGAATCAAATTTTCCATGGAAGATGAAAATCCTAATTAGATCTTCAACATAATATAAGGAATCATATTTGACTCATTATGCTGTTTGTAATCTTTAGCGCTTCTCTCTTTTCATAGTAGCTTTAATGCAGGTTTTCTAAAAGTTTTGCCTCTCCTACCAATTCAGTAAAAGACCATGCCTATCCTTGACCTCTTTGGACCTGAGCAATCAATAAGAGCCTATGGGCCTTGAATAACATTTTCTGTAAGTGTAGAGAAGATATTCTAAATTAACCAGGAATATGAGCATACGACTGATGGTTTGGTTAACAACGAACGGGGACTTAAATAAGCTTATGACCAATAAAAAGTCATCTTAGTGCAACAAAAAATAAGCTTATGACGATAAAAAAATGCACCCTAGTGCAACAAGGCTCCCGCTAAAGCACGGTCTAGGGAGTGTTAAGATGTAAGCATAAGAAGTTTATTGGAAAGTATGACAAGCAATTCCACTTACCAACTCAGAGTCCTTGTTCAACTTGAATGGCGAGGGACATGGAATTTGAGCAACTCTCTGTAGTAGCTATGCATTATTTCAAGCAATCCTTTGGATCACAATGATTTTTCAGGAGGGGCATAGGAGTTGTTCTCATGTAAGATTTGAGGCTTGTAGCCTATTAGAGTCAAGCACATATTGACAAGACCCAGGCGGTCTTAATGTATGATAGGAAAATGCTAGCTTTTATGCAAGCTGTGCAGATCCAATACCTCTTCGGTAGGGAATTTGTCATTTGGAACGACAAACCCCTCAAACCCATGTTAGAGAAGTATAGCAGAGCACATTTCTCATGGTATATGAGTTGCATGTATACTTTTCAGGGATTTTCATTTTTCATATGCCTTCAAGGCTACAACATATCCTTCTTCAGTTCATATGCCTTCAACATATCCATCTTCACAAGGAAAAAACCTTGCTTCTCTTTCTTTATACACATTGCATGGATTAAGACATGCCACCAAATAATCTCCCACAAAAGCTTTCTGTAGGTAGCTAACGACTGCTCATGAAACATTAGATCCTATTGGGAAGAGTTTTTGCTGCTATATTATACAGAAAAAAATCACAGTGCAATAGGTGTGAAACCCAAAAAGTTTGTTCCACATCGGATATGTGATGAGAGTTCAATTGGTTTTTATTTAGGTGCTTGGGTCTGTCTCATATGTACATCCAAGTCAACTATTTTGACAAGTTAGCAAGTGACATGCACATTGAGGCCAATGCATGGGTCACACGTCCTGGCAGGCCGATGGCCTTGGGTGTGACAAATGATATCATAGATATCTAGTGGATTCATGTTCCACTGGGATGACACTGGGACATCCGCACTTGCTACGACGAGAACATGGCGTCTTTGAGTGGGGAGATTGTGAAGCGCTAAGATTTAGTCCCACATTGAATATGGATGAGAGTTCGATAGGTTTATATTTGAGTTTTTTGGTCTCATATGTTCATGCGGGTTAGCCATTTTGGTAAGTTAGCCAACTGGCGTGCACATTGTGGCTCATGCATGGATCATTTCCTGGCGGACTTGTGGACCGGGCGTGACAAAAGGTTAGTTGAAAAACGCCAGAATGAAATGGAAAATCAAAAATCACTTACCGCTGCACTCTTGGTGTTTGCGTTTGCTTTCTCTCTTACTCTATTGCATATATTCATAACACTGCTAGTAGTATCTTTCACATGAGATATATTCTAACTGCTAGTTGTTGATCACCATTGCATGCCATAGAATTATATTTTAACAGGTGATTTTATTCTGTTGCATACATAAACTCTATTCACCCCCCCCCTCTAGAGTTGCCATACGCGGTCCTACACTTCTTATCACAAAAAATTTGTAGTGTAGTGGTTATTACATTAAACTTGCAACAAGAGGTTTCTAGTTCTAATCTTAGTGGAGGCATATTTTTTATTTTACTTTTGTTTTATTTTTTTTACATTATATATGAGGCCTCATTTTGAAAGTTCGTTCCGGGACCCCATAAGCTCAGGGCCGGCCCTGGTGGTGTTCTAACCCAACTGAAAGAATGTGGCTAGTAGGTTCTTCCTGGAGCTTAGCAGGATACCTTGTCATAACATCTCCATTGTCATCGCCAATTATCATGCATCACCAACCACCGCCCTTCACTAGGAATCCACCTCTCATACTTGAGGTTATCTTGTTGTTGAGAGGTCTAAATTTACTGAAGATACTTCTGAAAGTGTCATATAAATCAACTTCAACCTCTTTCAGGTCAGGAGAAAGGTCACCTGGTTTTATTCTGTTTCACCGATTTAGTTCATCGTGGTAAAGAACTGACCGGTGAATAAGTGGATTGTTCCTGTTATTGAGTTTCATCATTTGAATATTTTTCCTCTGGTGCCCGGAAGCTTCATCGTTGGAAGGTCATATTATGTGCTTTGGTCATTTTTCCAGTTTCAGTGAATGGTTTTAATTGAATTAGTGCAAGCTCTTTCTTCATTAATTTGTTGCCGCCATTTCTGAATTCCTGCTTATGCCATCACAACATTATGCCAGCACCACATTTAATATCAGGTATCTCATAGAATACACAATATTTGTTTCATATTTATCTGCTTACTATTTATCTTAATTTATATGCACCTTAAACATGAGTTAAGCAGCCACAATATGGTGCTAAGGAAGGCCTCCATAAATGCTCTAATTTAAGAGAAAACCTCAAAGGTTTGTGGAACTCCATGACTACTTTCTCGTTCGATGGAGATCACCGAGCTGTGAATTGAGGAAGGATGAAACAGACAGGAAAATTGAGAAACACTGCAAAAACACACCCCTGGAATAGTGCGGAGACATTGATGTAACAAAAGACCGAGATCAAGCCAGGAATTAGGATGTAGAACCACCATTTCAAAAACTTTGTACATTTGAAGGAACATGACAAATCTCGTTTCTACAAACTGATTTTTTTTTACTTGACTCCATTTATTTTAGAGATAGTAAGTCAAACTCATTGCTATTTTCACTTTTAACCTTCCTTGCAGAAGTACAACTAATGTCTGCACTTTTCAACTTCTCTTATTTTTGTGATAATAAGACACCTGATTGCAGGGCATATCCTCTGAGTGCTTTTTTGCTGGTGTTTGCTGTGGAGGTCTGGTTACGCTTCCAATTCAGGTGATTATTTTTGCTTTGTAAATGGATATTCTACTGATTACTTTTGTCTTCGTAAGAGATGTGCATTTAGTAAGATTTTACTACCTTCGGTTGCATGTAGATGCATGGTTGAAATGTCTTCCTAAGATCATAATCAATGACATCCCCCCCCCCCCCACCCACCCACCTCTCCCCGCTGCCGCTCACTTCATCTTGTAAGTTAAATAAAATGAAAAGTAATGCTGAAATTATCAGATGTCTTGGAGAGTGTTCTGAAATTGTGCACACATGAGAAGGCCTGTATCCCATGTGTTTCTATTTCTAGACTATATAGGAGTATCTTTGTGTGTAATACCTATTATACGACTGAATCTTCTGCTGAAGTATCCATCATTTAGTGACTTACGTTCCAAGCTATTGCAGGCTATTGGAGTTAAATAAATCATTGATTTGGTTATGAGGAAGGAAATTAGAGTCCTATACTTGCTTGATGCCAGTTGGAACTTGCATCGAATAATAGCACCAGTCTCGCATGAGAAGCTCTGTTTTCAGCAGTTTAATTTTCGATAGGAATATTGAGATCTCAACCTATAAACATTGTTTACTTTTTAACTTGGGATGCATCTATCTTTGGTCTTTTCACTAATAGATCAGATAACTTCAATTTATGAATACACTTCCCTATACCTACTTGTATGATTGTGTCAACTTACCTCTTCATCTAGACTTACAGTCTAGGGATTCAGAGGGTGCCTTGGCTGCATAATCTTAAACTGCATGGCCAAAGCTAGGTGTAGCTAACATGCCATCTATGTTTTATGGCATTGCCCTCTCATCTTATAGTTACCTAAAGTTAGGAATTTGCACTAACAAAGGAGGCTGGTTTTGGGCCGACAGCCGGTCATTGTTATGGTGCTTTCTTATGCTTCATAGTCGTTTCCATTCTGAGGCGCTAAAAACATTGATCTTGAATGTATAATTTCACATATGAAAGCACTTAAATATAGTTTCTTGACATGGAAAACACATTACAATATTTGAGAATTTGGGTTTCCTTCAGCTAAAAGCTAAAACATAACTACAATCCATTGAAACCGATGATGCGAAAAAGGCATGGTCTATATTTTGCTTTATCATGTTTTTCTTATCACATTGCAACACCACAACCACCACCACAACAACAAAGTCTGTATCCCAAATATTTTGTTCAATTAATGTCTTATCACATTAATTAAACAAAACTGGGGTTGTCATTCCTTCACATTAAGCGTATCATCTTACCTCTTCATTAGACTCTTGATAGTCTAGAGGAACCTGGAGGCTGCTCCTTGGACATTAATTAAACGAAAATCATAACTTCATAAGTAATAAGAAGCTATGGGGTGGAGCGCTCTTATAAACAAAATAAAAAAATAAATGGTTATTGTTAGTCTCTAGATTTACAACTGCAAATCTCTTCATAGTATTTCAGTTTGTTTACGTGGGAAACTAAAGTATATCGAGTGTTATCTTCTCTGCTGTTTCTGTGTTTACGGATCAATGTATACTGGATGTTGTGCTGCATTAAACAGCCACCCCTTCTTAATTTCATAATAATGATGATGATTTTAGCACAAATTTATCTTGTTCTTTGGAATCAGTTGGCAATTGGTTTCTTGCTAAGAGAACGACCAGCAGTGGCACTTGCTAGCGTCGGAACAATTGTGGTAAACATATTCACTCGTCTTAAATTGAGAAAACGACTATTTTCGATGCAACGGATTTGCTTAAATTCGTGTACTTTGCAGGGCGTTTGGACAGTTTTTCCTTACCTTTTGGCAGCCTCGACAACATTGTTTTTATTCATCCGGAACCATTACAGCCAACAAAATAGTTCATAGGATCAATTTTGTTTGAACTGTACATTGACATATCTGATTTAGCAATGGCAGAAGTTAGGGGATTCTCATATTTCAAACAGTCATGTTGTATGGAATCTATTTTGTCTAGTGAATTTTGAATCTTACAGTATGTGCACGTAAGTCCTGTTGGATAACTAGATGCATGTGACATGGGCAATTAACAATTTTAACGGGTATTTTGGTTTGAAAATTGTTACTCACATGGTTTGAAAATTGTTACTCACATGTGACATGGGCAATTAACAATTTTAACGGGTATTTTGGTTTGAAAATTGTTACTCACATGGAGTTGGCTCATGTCATGTCACGTCTCTATCAAACAAGAGAGGGGGATTGTTATAAGCTCTCAAGGGGCCTTTATGGATACAATAGTTCTAAGGGGACACAAAAATCTACTACCATATTTTGTTGACCACATAATGTGGTGTAACATTACTGCTGTGGTCCCACATATGACTAATATATAGATTCTCATATCATGTGGTCAACGGATTTTGGTAATTTTACGTGGTCAACAGATTTTGGTATCACCTTGACATTATCCTTAGGTGGTGTTTGGTTCAAGTTTTTGAGTCTTGGGAATGAGTTTTAGATTCCTTACCCTTGTTTGGTATGTGTAGGATTGAGAATCAGTGAGGAATAAGAGGAGCTTCGTGGAAAAGTAATTCCCAATACCTCCATTGGGAATATATTTGCTTTCGTAGAAATGTTGTTTGAATATTTTATTTGGACAATAATATCCTCACTTTACTTTTAAAATTTTAACTTCTATCCCAAACATGTAAATTTAGATAATAGAAGCATGAAAGGGTATTTATGAAAAACTAAATAAATTAAGATTTTTTTTCATATTTTCTATTTAATATAACCAAATATGGGTATAAAAATATTGAATTTTTTTTTCTATGAGAAAGAAATGGAAAATGGATTCCTAGAAATTTAAAATTTAAAATCTTCGTCCATCGAGCCCTTATGGATAATATCTATGCTAGTTAAACGGTTTTGTTATATTCCTAAAATAAACAAGAAATTTGATTCAATTGGCATCATGTTGTTAGGTTTGGGCTCAAGCACTAATTCTATTTTCTCCTTCAATTTATACCACTTAAAAAGAAGTAAAAAAAATCTTAAATCATATTGCAATATTTCATATATAGTCCCTAGTAGAAAAATAAAATGATTAACAAGACTAATTAATAAGAAGAAAAATAGAAGGTTTGGGCTGGTGCATTGGTATCCATCCATCTTGCTCTAGTACTTTTCTCGTTTTTTTTTGGGTAACATTCTGTGTCATGAATGCTGGGTCAATAGACGTATCATAAGCATGCATGAATCATGATATGTCGATGGTAGGTAGTCTCGTAGTTATCGGGGTCATGGTTCGATATTTCGATACTAATTATAGTGCGGTTCACTTGAGAGTGGTTATATATATATATATATATATATATATATAGAGTCCGGATCAAGTTGTCCGTCCGCTGAGTTTCTTCAAAGTTCTGCACCATCGGATCTACCGAGGTCCGGACGATGTCGTCCGATCAAACAGCTGAGGGGCGTGGGGTTTCGACGGAACTCCGAAAACGGAACTCTCGATTCTGACCCATATATATGTATATATATATATATATATATATATATATATATATATGGGTAAACGGGATATGAGCCATAGTGCTCATATTTCTAAATGAGTCATGCACATGTGGACCAATAGGAATAGACTCCTACATTCCATGTGCACCCATGTGCACTAGTAAACTCTATTCCTATTGGTCCACATGTACGTGGCTCATGTATGAATATGAGCACTATGGCTCATATCTCGTTTACCCTTATATATATGATCCACATCCCTACCTATTATGCATCCCCAAACATATCCGTGTTATCAACTGTTGGATCTTGTTTAAGTCATCTAATCTTAAGCGTTGCTTTGAACCATTCAAATCAATGGTTAAGATTGGTTCAAAGAAACTGTTAAGATTAAATGACTTAAACAAAATCCAACGGTTAATAACATGGTGATGTTTGGGGATGCAAAAAATCGGAGATGTGGAGATCTCTCTCTCTCTCTCTCTCTCTCTCTCTCTCTATATATATATATATATATATATATATATATATATATATATATATATATATATATATATATATTAGTAAACGTGATATGAGCCATATGTTCATATTTTTACATGAGTCATGCACAAGTGACCAATAGAAATAATAGACTTTTACATCCCCCATGTGCACTAGTACATGTTAGAATTATTGTTGTTTTCTTACTGAAAAATTTCAGAGTACAAAAATAAAATTAGATTGATGTTACCGGCCTCTGGGGAAGTCGTGCACGAAGCACTGCCCTAAGAGTTGATTCGGGATCTGTGTGCAGACGTTCCCGAAGCTCCTAGTGGTAAAACCCCCGCATTACCGGTATCTCGTCGCCGCACACGACTTGGAGAGAATGACCAGGACTTAGCTATGCCCAGAGCTCGGAAACGACGAAGATTTGACAGAATCGAAGTTTGGCAGCAAAGTTTAGAGATGAAATTTTTGATAGAGTTTACAAAGAAATCAGTCCAATATATAATACTCAAATGTAACGGTCTGAATTAATTTTCCTATTAATTCAGCCGTTACACAGGAGAAATAAATAATGAACCTGGACACAAAGTTGGTTCAAAACAATTCGTAACGTTCAGAAATTAATTTTCTAACGTTCAGAAAATTAAATGAAAATGAAGAGGAGCAAAAAGAATTTTAGGGTCCCAGCCCAAACCCGAAGAGAAAATCGAATCGGCATTCGGCGCCCGCAGATGTGGGCGCGTACCCGCACCCGTTACGCGCGTTGAACCGAACCGAGCCGAGCCGGGCGGCGGCGGCAGCGCGCGCGTGTGGCCCAAGGGTTCCCCACACAACAACTTAAGAGAGCAAAGAAGATAAACTAATATATGTACACAAGAAAGCTTTGGCCCATCCGATGTGGGACTAAAGAAAGGAAGAGGAAACTTGAGCTTTTGAAAGCAAAGTAAAACCAACAATCCCCCCCAAAAGGTCAAGTTCCGAAACAGAGATAAGAGTGAAGTAAAAATAGAGAGAGAGAGCAACTGGGCAGTAAAATACTATGCATAGATGAGATGGACTACAACCTTGAATCTCAAGTAGTGACTATTGCCTTAATCTGAAGAAGTGCTTGATGGACTATGCCTTGAATCAGACTTCTTGAACCAGATTTAGAAAAAATAGCACACATAGTACGCTAGAGGTCCTTGATCTATCGGGTGGCGCTTTTAAATGGCCATGCGCACTTTCCACATTCATGAGAGTTGTCTGGGATCGCCCTGTCCCATAGTCGCGGCCTTCACGACCTCTCATATAGGTAAGTCCTTAATGGTTGGTGATATGAATCAACCCAGCATTACAGCTTGGACCTATTAAGAGTTTAACCTCATCCTAACCATATCACACAGGAACACTGTCACCATAGGGATGGGGAGTCATTGTACACATGTACAGCCGCTTGGACTTTATTTTAATGAGACTTTAATCTCGAGTCAGTGTTCCATAAAGTCACCTAAGTTCAGCTTGTTTCTACCCATTGAACTGGCTTCTTGGGATCTCCAGTCAGACTCGGTTGGATTGTCACTGCTGGTGACTAACTTATGGGCTTAACCCCACCCCCCTCGATGATTCTAGGATCAAAGTCCTAGACAGACCCTTCGTCAAGTGATCTGCAAGGTTCTTTTCTGACTTTATATAGTCAAGAACCACATATTTGCCTAGTAGGCTTTTTATTGACTTGAAGTGCAGCTGCATGTGCATGTTCATCTTAGCATTCACAGAATCATGCTTTAGTAGTTCAATAACAGATTTATTATCACAATTTATAAAAATTGCAGGAACAGGACTAAGAGAAACAGGTATATGCATAATAAGATTTTTAAGCCATTCAGCTTCTGTGCAAGTTGTATCTAAAGCTATCATTTCAGAGTCCATTGTACTTCTAGCTATGATAGTTTGCTTACAAGAGCTCCAGGAGATCGCAGCTCCTCCTAGAGTAAATACATATCCAGTAGTAGATTTTATATCATGTGAGTCGGTTACCCAGTTTGCATATGAATAACCTTCTATGATATCAGGGTGCCTAGTAAAATAAAGTTTGTAATCTAGGGTGCCCTTGAGATATCTAAATACCCTATCCAAGGCAATCCAATGTGACTGATTTGGGTTACTGGTATATCTACTTAGTCTCCCAATAGCAAATACAATATCATGTCTTGTCCTGTTTGTTATATACATAAGGAAGCCTATCATCTGTGAATATTTATGTTGTTCCAAAGGTGATCCTTCATTCCTTTTTAGTACAATACTGCTGTCATAAGGAGTAAGGACATGTTTCTTATCAAATAACTCAAATCTTTTTAGCATTTTTTCAATTGAATGTGCTAAAGATAGAGTATAACCCTCTTTGCCTTTGGTCACTTGCATTCCTAAAATTAAGTTGGCTTCTCCTAGGTCTTTCATATCAAACTGGCTAGATAAATAGTTCTTTGTAATATTTATCAATTCCAGTGATGAACCTAGGATAATGATGTCATCTACATATAAGCATAAAATAACACAACTTTTACATGTACCTTTAGAGTATATACATTTGTCATACTCATTTGAAAAGAAACCATATTCACAAATTACTTTGTCAAATTTATTGTGCCATTGTTTGGGAGCTTGTTTCAAGCCATAGAGGGATTTTACTAGTCAGCAGACTTTCTTTTCTTGACCTTTAGCAATAAAACCTTCAGGTTGGTCCATATAAAGTTCTTCCTCTAGACCTCCATTCAAAAATGCTGTCTTTACATCCATTTGATGGATTAGCATATCATGAATGGATGCTAAGGCCAAGAGAGTTCTAATGGATGTGATCCTAGCTACAGGAGAGTAGGTATCAAAATAATCTAACCCTTTCTTCTGGGTAAAACCCTTAGCAACTAATCTAGCTTTGTATTTCTCTATAGTATCATCGGCTCTGAGTTTTTTCTTGAAAATCCACTTACAGCCTATTGGTTTATTGCCTAAAGGTAGATCTGTTAGAAACCAAGTGTTATTCTCCATGATGGAGTTGTATTCACTGTTAATGGCTTCTTTCCAGAAGGGAGCATCAGGAGACGACATTGCTTCTTCATAAGTTGAGGGATCATCCTCTATCAAAAATGTGAAGAATCCTTCTCCTAAATTTTTCTCAATCCTATTCCTTTTACTCCGTCTTGGTTCTAAGTCTTGTTCAGGTTGTGAGCTAGGTATTTGGACATAAGAACTAGTAGAGGATATGGAGGAAGAGATTGAACTTCTTGTAAACCCCCTGAATTTCTAAAAATTATTAAACTTGGATTTTTCCCAATTTTCTGGAATTTTCTGGAAATTTTTTGTAATTAAAATCAAGGTTTTGAATTATTACATAATTTTTAATTGTTAATAAAATAATATTAAAATATCATGGAAATAAAAATTTTTAGGTGTAAAATGAAAATCTGGACCTAGGGTAATTTTCTGAAATTTATTGGGCCTCAGACCTATTTTTAAAAGCCTATAAACTATTTAATTATTTATTAATTAACTGATTTATTGTTATTATTAATATTATTATTAATTGTTTTTTTTTTGGCCCGAAAACCCAGCCGGCCCTTTGGGCCCAAACCAGCCCGGCCCAGTCGACTTACCGGGTCGGGTCGGGTCAGCCAGACCCGACCCGCCGTCTGCCCGACCCGGGCGACCGCCTCTCCCCCACGACCCCGTCCCTGCGCTTTTCCCGGCGAGCTCCGCCACGACTCCGCTCCGGCCGGCCTCCACGCCACGACCCCGCACCCCACGCCACGTCCCCCGCACCCCTCCGCCTTCTCCGGTCAGCCTCGCCCCTCCGTCCCCTATAAATTCCCCCGAAAACCCCCTCCGGCCAGCCATTCCACGCTGCCCCCACCGTCCGGCTCACCTCCGTCCACCGCCTGACCCTCGCCCCGCCTCGCCGTGCCCAGCCCCGCTCCGCCTAGTCTCCGGCCGCCCTGCCCTTTCTTCTCCGGCCGCCTCTCCACGAACAGCAAGCAGCAGCCGCCGTCCCCGGCGCCACCCCGCTCAGCCGTGCCTCCGCCCGGCCTCGCCTCGGCGTCCCCGGCCGCCTCCGGCCAGCACAGCGCCGCTCAGCCTCCGCCGGCCGGCCATCGCCTGAGGCCAGAACCCTAACCCTAATTCCAAATTCTTCGTGTCGTGTCGGACACGACACGGACACGAAAATTCCCGGTTTCTCGAGCCCTGTTCAGGTACTCATATCTTTCTCCTCGCTGCCCCGTTTTCAATTCTGTAAATTGCGTTGCGAAGCCTGTATGACCCTCTCGGTGCCCGGATAAACCGCTTGGGGCATCGCGTCCTGTGGTGATCGCACACCGCGATCCAAAAACAAAAAAAATCAGACCCTATTTCACCCCGGAACTGAGTACGTCCCGCCAAACGGGACGACTTGGTCGCGTACGGTCTTCACAGATACGTGCGCGCCGTCGATACGGACGTGTGAGATTTTGCGGAAGCTGATTCGGGTGAGCGTGCACACCGGAATCAATGCGTATCCGCGGACATCGCCTCGTATCCGATTTTTTTGTAATTCGCCCTAACTTCGTGCACACACGTCGGATCGATACGAAACTTACGCCATCAGACTCGTAGCGATACGCTGGTCCTGTGGGTCAAGTTTGGTTCGATTCTGAGAACGTTGACAAAATCGCGTGTCATGGGCCCCACAGGCCCCGTTCGACGGGCGATTTCGTGATCGGCTTATCGGAATTCAATTCTGGAAGTTCCGTTGGGTTCGTATCATCGTTCCTGACCTGTTGACACTAAGTTTGGTGAATTTGGAGACCTTTGACCCTGACACATTTTTCGGTGCAAAGTGGCCCACATGCGGACCCCGTTTTGAGACAAAATTATCGTTTTTGCCCTTATCTCCAAATTAGACGCAAGGACAGGCATTTCTAGCTATTTGATATCTTCTGAGCACGATGGTAATGTTTATTTCAGCATCCGGAGTCATTTCTGGAAACTTCCCCGAGATACAAACTTTAATTGGATCCAAACATCAAGCAAGTACCTGCACTTCAAGTTTATTCTTTATATTGTGATAATTAATTTCTTGCTCTACTAGTACCATTGGATGTTTACACGTAGTGTTAGAATCTGGATTTCCTGTCTTGAATACTGGAGTTCATGTCTTGTTTTCATGTCGGGAGGGAGAATACTAGAAGGCATGTAGTTTACCCTTCCCCGTGCCGTGTTTAATAGCTGTTGGTACACGACTGTCCATCAGCCGGATCTCGATTATTCGTGTTTAATAGCCGTCTATGACGGCCGAATTAGCCTTATAAACCCCTACATGCCAACTATGTATTCTAAAAATGAACACAAGTTCACACACATAGATTCTTGTCTTATTGTAGTTCCTGTTGTCTTATTGTAGTTTTATTTCCTGTCTCATATTGTTCCTGTTTTCCTGTTTATAGCTTTTTAACTCTTAGTTATTGTTGTTTCCTTTTGCATATGCTCAACATGATACTTAGTCAGTTCTTTTCTTACTTGTCATAAATATTTAGTTTAAATCTTGTTGTGCATTGTGTACTTTGCTCCTTTCCTGACTGGATCCGTTGATTTAGGAGATGATGAGGACTTTGCCCCTACCTATTATGGCCCCTATGAGGGAACAGATGACACATATGAGGAACCAGTTCCCACCCAGGAGACTACTTCTGCAGAGTAGTTAGCAGTAGCTTTTATTTATGCTCTTTATCTTAGTAATCGGGTTTGTCCCCGATTTCATTTCTGGATTCTGTATTAAACATTTGAGCTGTTGTCACATTTATTTCATTGAAATCTCAGCATTCTTTTCTGTTATTATCCTTGCCCATTTCATTAATTGTGAATGAGCTAGATGTTTCAACTGTGGATATGACCTAGACAGCGTACTACCGTCGACTCTGCGACGTAGGCTGGACGTACCCACGTACTCGTGCCCGAATTTCCGGGTGCGGGTCGTGACACATTTTTGTGGTGGCCTATGCAGGTCTAGTATCCTTAAATAGGGTAATACCCTAGGACAGGGTATGGAATAAGATTGAGGATTCTAGGAAAAGCTCATTCACAGAATAGGATCTTCATTTCAATTCTTGATATCATTCCTAATCAATTTTCCTATCGCCCTTGATTTCCAAGTAATCTATTCTAATCTTCCTACCCCTTAATCTTTCAGAATGGTTCAGACAAGGAACACAGTAGGAGGCACATCAGAACCAGCTGAGCAGACTGTGCCCGAAACTCTTGCACTCCCGCCGCCTCCATCTACTCCAGCAGTTACTCTAGATGGGGCACAGCTACTCGGAGTGTTCCAGGGACTCGTAGAATCCCAGAAAGAACAGACTGCGCTTCTACGAACTAGCCTTTCGGATGCTTTTCGCTCCCAGGAGGCACCGCACAAGAGGCCAGGGAGTGCCAAGGACTTCAAGAACCTTAAACCCCTGGAATTCTATGGAACTGAGGGCATTCTCTATGCCGATGAGTGGATAGAGAATGTGGAGCGACTCCTGAAGACTGCTCGGGTCCCTGATGATCTCAAGGTGGAGTCCGCAAGCCTGCAACTGTTCGACATAGCTCGGACCTGGTTCAGAGACGAACCCCAACTGTCTGCTCCTGACCTCACCTGGGAGGACTTCAAGAGGCTATTCAAGAAGAAATTCTACCCCGAAGTGGCTCGGGAAGCTCTCGAAAGCCAATTCGAGAGACTGGAACAAGGTAACCTATCTGTTGATGAGTACACTGCTGAATTTAGCAGGTTGAGCCACTTTGCAGAGTACATGGTTCGTACCCCGGAGGACAGAGCCCGTAGATTCAAGAAGGGGCTGTCTCCGGATATTCGCCTTGCTGTCACCACTAGCCGAGCTCGCACCTACGAGGAAATCTTGAGCGTGGCACAAGGCGTTGAGAGAGACATGGGACATAAACTAAAGCGGGAGAGAGATACCGGAAATACGGGACCCCACAAACGCCCATTTCAACAACAACAACAGCAGAGGGCCCCGCAGCAAACTCAGCGTCCTCTCCCTCGAGCTCCAGCACCCCAACACCAGGCTCAAGGACAGAACCAACGAGCTTCCCCTTGTAACTTTTGCCAAAAACCAGGCCACGCTTGGCAAGACTGTAGAAAGAGGCTAGGTGCCTGTCTCTATTGTGGCTCAGCAGCACACCAATTGAGGGACTGTCCTGCTGCTCAAGGACGTCCTGTCACGACCCAATCCCAATAATCTGGGTCCAGTCGGATCATGCCCAGCCTGCACCGTTGTGAGACGGCGGCAGTAAGCTGTATCAATCCGTAGTAACACACAGACATCTAGAATACATGAAGGAAATTCAATTTTATTGCTAAGTCCGAAAGAGAAATTCTTTTACAAGCAATTATCAAGCAAAACATGGTCCAGGGTTATTACTTCAACCCTGATTATTACAACTTGGAATTTAAAAGGGAAACAACTAAACATCGGCCTCCTGGCTAGGTTCAGCTAGACCTTCAGTACTCTGGTCCGGACCATAAAATGTGTCATACGCCTCATCGCCACCGTAATCACCTAAAATTGTTAATCTCCAGTCAGGAGGGAGCAAGAACATATATCCAATTCCAGCATTTTAATGATAATTAAAATGATGCAATAAAATAGTTTTGAACAATATTTATATTTTTGTATGAAACAAATATGAGACAAGAACAATAAATGTCGATGAAGCAATTGATGACAACTACAATCACTAAAAGTATTTTGAGAAAGGTAGCGTCCCGTGGCCGGTTGGGGTTGGAGGCAATATGTGTTCTAGTGAACACGGTCCGGCGTCAGTCCAGTGAGGTTGGACTTCAGCTATCCACAATGAGGCAATAAGGGGGCTTTGACCACGGGTGCTAACTTTACTCCCCAGTTTCCAAGGCAATAATCAATGAGTCAATGAGTCAATGAGTCAATAAGTCAATCAATCAGTCAATCAGTCGGTTCTGTGAATCGAGTGTCGTCACAATATATCTATATGACATGCAACATATTTAATTACAACTAAAATACAGGTTTGAATTATATGAAACTTGCCTGGAGTTGGTTGGTGACGCGAGTGAGATGTCGCGACGGTCTCAACCTTAGTTACAGGAACCTACATTTATTAATAATCCGATTTTAGAATTAAAACAAAAACCCTTTAAAAACTTATTTAATATTTTATCGTATAAAATATTACATTTTATTTTAAGGTGAAAATCATTTTGTTTCTAATAAGATAAAATAGGAAAGTACGATTATAATAAATTAATATCATTTGTTTTAGCAATCAATTTATTTCTAACAAACTAGGCTTAGGGGAAAATATTACTTAATTTTATTTTGGTAATGTTACAAATCAATTTGTAAGAGAATAATATTTTTGGAAAACTTATTTAAATACTAACGTATTATATTTTGAATACTAAAAATCATTTCAGAAATATATACTAAATAATTACTAATCTACGTAATTAACTATAAGCATATCAATTTCTAAGCTACCCCGGGATTGACAGAGCTTTATTCTGTCAGTCCCGGTCGGACAGGAGAATGGTTTTGGATGGAACAGCGCGTTCTGATAGTGGCACCTACCGGGAAGTTGATGGAGGAGCACCGAGGGGAGGCCTCGGACTCGGGATCGGGCACGGACGGGATCGGGGTGTTTCGAGTCCGACACGCGGTTCTGTGTCCTGGACGTGTCAGCGTGTCCAGCGGCTAGGGCTCCCTGTGTCCGGGTCTGCTGCCGTGTCCGAGGCTCTGGGTACTGCTGGAGGGTACGCCGGAGGCTGGCGAGGTCGGCCGGGGCTGCGGCGGCTCAGGCGAGGGGCTGGGCGGTGGCTGCGGCTCCGGCGGAGGGGAGACAGCAGCGGGGAGGAGTCGGGGTTGGCTCCGCCTGGGGAGGAGGAGGAAGGGAAGAGGAGGAGGTGGTTCTGGCTGGGGAGGGTGGTCGCAGGGCGGTCTGGGAGGTTCGGCGCTGGTGGCTGAGGGCAGTCGGGGTCGGCGGACGGGGCTCGCCGGAGTTGGTAGATCTAGGGTTAGGGTTTGCGGGGGAGGAAGAGGGCTCAGAGGGGAGAATTTATAGGGGACTGCGAGGGCTCGGCCGGGGCATCGTGGGCGGATGATCCGGAGGGGAGGCGCGGTTGTCGGCGGAGAACGCGGGGCTGCGTGCGGGTCGTGGGGAGAGAGGAGCTGGGGACGGGTCGGGTTGGGGGAATTGGGCCGGGCAGCTGGGTTGGGTTTTACACGTCCAGCTGCACCAAAAGCTCCAGTTCAGACCAGGCCCCCAGCAGCGCAGCAGAGAGGACCCCCGCTTCCAACTCAACAACAACGCTTTGCTCAGCACCAACAGCAGCAACAGAGGGGTGCACCTCAGCAAGGCCGTGCTTTTACAATGACTCTGGAAGAAGCTGAAGCCACAGCAGACGTGATCACAGGTTCTGTGCTTATAAATTCAATACCAGCCATTACTTTATTTGATTCTGGAGCTTCACATTCATTCATGTCAGTAGATTTCCTTATGAAGCATAGTTTAGTCACTGAACCTCTTAGGAATTGTTATAAGATCATTACCGGTGGAGAAATTATCCCGGTTAATGATGCATGTAACAATTGTCCTATTACACTATGTGGAAGAGAACTATATGCTAGGCTACTAGTAATGCCAGTTCCCAGTTTTGACATTATACTGGGTATGGATTGGTTGAGTCAACATCATGCCACTATAGACTGTCACAGAGGTAGAGTAATCTTCAGGCCCCCTGACAAGCCAGATTTTGAATTTGCTAGAGGTTCTAGAGAAATGGGTAGTAACAAAATTTGTGGAGCCCTAGTACCAGAAGAATTGCCACTACCTATCATCTCTGAATATCTTGACGTCTTCCCTGAGGATCTCCCAGGATTACCCCCAGACCGAGAAGTTGAATTCTCTATTGACTTAGTGCCAGGAGCAGCGCCAGTATCTCAAAATCCCTACAGAATCAACAAGAAAGAGATAATAGAACTAAATGAGCAGATAAAAGAGTTAGAAGACAAATGCTTTATTAGGTCTAGTGTCTCACCCTGGGGAGCCCCAGTATTATTTGTGCCCAAGAAGGACGGAACATCCCGAATGTGTATTGACTATAGGGCCTTGAATGCTTTAACAATCAAGAATAAGTATCCCCTACCAAGGATAGATGACTTATTTGATCAATTAAGTGGAGCTCGGGTATTTTCAAAGATTGACTTGAGGTCTGGTTACCACCAAGTAAGGGTGAGGAAGGAAGACATCCCTAAAACTGCTTTCAATACCCGGAACGGACACTACGAATTCTTAGTGATGCCGTTCGGGTTGACGAATGCTCCAGCAGTTTTTATGAACTTAATGAACAGAGTCTTCCAGCAATATCTAGACAAATTTGTAGTGGTTTTTATTGATGATATTTTGATCTATTCCAAGACTCCAGAAGAACATGAAGAATACTTGAGGCTGGCATTGGAGACCTTGAGGAAGGAAAAACTTTATGGAAAATTATCTAAATGTGCGTTTTCCTAGACAAAGTAGAATTCTTGGGACATGTTGTGACTGGAGATGGAATAGCAGTAGATCCCAAGAAGATAGAGGCCGTAGAATCATGGTCCACTCCAGACTCTGTAGCAGAAATTAGAAGCTTCCTGGGACTAGCTGGCTACTATCGGAAATTTGTGAAGGATTTTGCTAGAATTGCTGAGCCCATGACAAAATTAACAAGGAAGGATGAAGAGTTCACCTGGACTGATGAATGTCAGCACGCTTTTGAAGAATTGAAGAAAAGGCTGACTACTGCCCCTATTCTGACCTTACCTTCTGGAACCGGAGGATTCGCTATATATAGTGATGCTTCTGGAAAAGGTCTAGGTTGTGTATTGGAGCAGAATAAGAAGGTAATAGCATATGCCTCTAGACAGCTTCGACCTCATGAAAAGAACTATCCAACTCATGATTTAGAATTGACAGCTGTTATCTTTGCTCTTAAACTATGGAAGCATTATCTTTATGGAGAAAAGGTGGAAATATTTACAGACCATAAAAGTCTAAAATATATCTTCACTCAGAAAGAGCTGAACATGAGGCAAAGAAGGTGGTTGGAGCTAATGAAAGACTTTGATATCACCCTTCAATATCATCCTGGGAAGGCCAACGTAGTTGCTGATGCTCTAAGCAGATACCCTATGGCGATGTACTTGACTATGGACCGACACTTGCTCGAGGACTTGGAAAGTTTGGGTATTGAGGTAATTATCCCAGGAAAAGAAGGCCAAATGATGAACTTGCAGATTCAGTCTACCTTAATAGATAAGATCAAGGAGACTCAGTTTCAAGACGAAGGCCTGCGAAGCATTCGAGGTCAAGTACAAGCTGGAATAGTGGAGGATTTAAAATTCATGAAGATGGATCACTGAGACATGGAGATAGATTATGTGTACCTCAAGGAGACATAAGAGAAGAAATTATGCAAGAGGCGCACAGATCGCAATACTCTATACATCCAGGAGCCAACAAAATGTACAAAGACCTGAGGACGCATGTTTGGTGGCATGGCATGAAAAGAGAAGTAGCCAGGTTCGTATCTCGTTGCTTAGTGTGCCAATAAGTCAAGGCTGAAAGACAAAGACCTGGGGGATTGCTTCAACCACTACCCATTCCGGAGTGGAAGTGGGAACATATTACAATGGATTTCGTTTCTGGGCTTCCAAAGACACCCAGTGGAAAGGATGCAATTTGGGTGATAGTGGATAGACTGACCAAGTCTGCACATTTTCTTCCCTTCAAAGTAGGGCTATCTACAGAAAAGCTGGCAGATTTATATATCAGACATATTGTTAAGTTGCATGGAGTTCCAGTAAGTATTGTCTCCGACCGAGATTCAAGATTCACCTCTCACTTCTGGAAGAGCCTACAAACCAGTTTGGGGACTCAACTCAAATTCAGCACAGCTTATCATCCCCAAACCGATGGACAATCGGAACGTACAATCCAGACACTTGAAGATATGCTTCGTACATGTGTTCTAGATTTTGGAGGATCGTGGGAAGACTATCTACATCTTGTGGAGTTCTCTTATAATAACAGTTACCAAGCAAGTATTGAGATGACTCCATTTGAAGTTCTGTATGGACGAAGATGTCGTACCCCGCTATCATGGGACGACGTAGGAGAAAGAGCCTTACTGGGACCAGAGATGGTGATCGATTCAACTGAGAAGGTAAAACAAATAAGGAAAAGACTTCGAGTGGCTCAAGACAGGCAACGACATTGGGCAAATAGCCATCGAAGACCCTTGGAATTTGAGGTAATTAAATTTATAAAATTCAAGTTAAATTAAACATTATGATTATGGAACTAAGACTTGATTATGACTCTATTAAAGGTTGGAGAACTGGTATTCTTGAAGATTTCTCCGACACGTGGCACCATTAGGTTCGGAAGGAGCGGAAAACTCAGCCCAAGATTTATTGGACCTTTTGGCATACAGGAGAAAATCGGAGAAGTGGCATACCGTCTGGCATTGCCACCCTCTTTGGATGGAGTCCATAACGTTTTTCACGTGTCGCAGCTGAGAAAATACGTGTCAGATCCCAGCTATATTTTGGATCACTCAGAGTTCGAAGTAGGCCCAAGTTTGACTTACCAGGAGCAACCCGTGGAGATATTGGACCGATCGGAGAAAGTTCTAAGGAACCAGGTTATTTCCCTTGTTCGCGTAGCTTAGAAGCACCATTCTTCCGGTGAATCCACCTGGGAGCGAGAAGACGAGATTAGAGAGCGCTACCCTTATCTTTTTGAACCCTGAGGTATATTTAACCCCTCGGCCCTTCTTTTTGTGCCATTGTTATTCTTAAATTTCGAGGACGAAATTTTTATAAGTTGGATAGATTGTAAACCCCCTGAATTTCTAAAAATTATTAAACTTGGATTTTTCCTAATTTTCTGGAATTTTCTGGAAATTTTCTGTAATTAAAATCAAGGTTTTGAATTATTACATGATTTTTAATTGTTAATAAAATAATATTAAAATATCATGGAAATAAAAAATTTTAGGTGTAAAATAAAAATCTGGACCTAGGGTAATTTTCTGAAATTTATTGGGCCTCAGACCTATTTTTAAAAGCCTATAAACTATTTAACTATTTATTAATTAACTGATTTATTGTTATTATTAATATTATTATTAATTGTTTTTTTTTTCGGCCCGAAAACTCAGCCGGCCCTTTGGGCCCAAACCAGCCCGGCCCAGTCGACTTACCGGGTCGGGTCGGGTCAGCCAGACCCGACCCGCCGTCTGCCCGACCCGGGCGACCGCCTCTCCCCCACGACCCCGTCCCTGCGCTTTTCCCGGCGAGCTCCGCCACGACTCCGCTCCGGCCGGCCTCCACGCCACGACCCCGCACCCTACGCCACGTCCCCCGTACCCCTCCGCCTTCTCCGGTCAGCCTCGCCCCTCCGTCCCCTATAAATTCCCCCGAAAACCCCCTCCGGCCAGCCATTCCACGCTGCCCCCACCGTCCGGCTCACCTCCGTCCACCGCCTGACCCTCGCCCCGCCTCGCCGTGCCCAACCCCGCTCCGCCTAGTCTCCGGCCTCCCTGCCCTTTCTTCTCCGGCCGCCTCTCCACGAACAGCAAGCAGCAGCCGCCGTCCCCGGCGCTACCCCGCTCAGCCGTGCCTCCGCCCGGCCTCGCCTCTGCGTCCCCGGCCGCCTCCGGCCAGCACAACGCCGCTCAGCCTCCGCCGGCCGGCCATCGCCTGAGGCCAGAACCCTAACACTAATTCCAAATTCTTCGTGTCGTGTCGGACACGACACGGACACGGAAATTCCCGATTTCTCGAGCCCTGTTCAGGTACTCATATCTTTCTCCTCGCTGCCCCATTTTCAATTCTGTAAATTGCGTTGCGAAGCCTGTATGACCCTCTCGGTGCCCGGACAAACCGCTTGGGGCATCGCGTCCTGTGGTGATCGCACACCGCGATCCAAAAACAGGAAAAACCAGACCCTATTTCACCCCGGAATTGAGTACGCCCCGCCAAACGGGACGACTTGGTCGCGTACGGTCTTCACAGATACGTGCGCGCCGTCGATACGGACGTGTGAGATTTCGCGGAAGCTGATTCGGGTGAGCGTGCACACCGAAATCAACGCGTATCCGCGGACATCGCCCCGTATACGATTTTTCTGCAATTTGCCCTAACTTCGTGCACACACGTCGGATCGATACGAAACTTACGCCATCAGACTCGTAGCGATACGCTGGTCCTGTGGGTCAAGTTTGGTTCGATTCTGAGAACATTGACAAAATCGCATGTCGTGGGCCCCACAGGCCCCGCTCGACGGGCGATTTCGTGATCGGCTCATCGGAATTCAATTCTGGAAGTTCCGTTGGGTTCGTATCATCGTTCCTGACCTGTTGACACTAAGTTTGGTAAATTTGGAGACCTTTGACCCTGACACGTTTTTCGGTACAAAGCGGCCCACATGCGGACCCCGTTTTGATCCAAAATTATCGTTTTTGCCCTTGTCTCCAAATTGGACGCAAGGACAGGCGTTTCTAGCTATTTGATATCTTCTGAGCACGATGGTAATGTTTATTTCAGCATCCGAAGTCATTTCTGGAAACTTCCCCGAGATACAAACTTTAATTGGATCCAAACATCAGGCAAGTACCTGCACTTCAACTTTATTCTTTATATTGTGATAATTAATTTCTTGCTCTACTAGTACCATTGGATGTTTACACGTAGTGTTAGAATCTGGATTTCCTGTCTTGAATACTGGAGTTCATGTCTTATTTTCATGTCGGGAGGGAGAATACTAGAAGGCATGTAGTTTACCCTTCCCCGTGCCGTGTTTAATAGCTGTTGGTACACGACTGTCCATCAGCCGGATCTCGATTATTCGTGTTTAATAGCCGTCTATGACGGCCGAATTAGCCTTATAAACCCCTACATGCCAACTATGTATTCTAAAAATGAACACAAGTTCACCCACATAGATTCTTGTCTTATTGCAGTTCCTGTTGTCTTATTGTAGTTTCATTTCCTGTCTCATATTGTTCCTGTTTTCCTGTTTATAGCTTTTTAACTCTTAGTTATTGTTGTTTCCTTTTGCATATGCTCAACATGATACTTAGTCAGTTCTTTTCTTACTTGTCATAAATATTTAGTTTAAATCTTGTTGTGCATTGTGTACTTTGCTCCTTTCCTGACTGGATCCGTTGATTTAGGAGATGATGAGGACTTTGCCCCTACCTATTATGGCCCCTATGAGGGAACAGATGACACATATGAGGAGCCAGTTCCCACCCAGGAGACTACTTCTGCAGAGTAGTTAGCAGTAGCTTTTATTTATGCTCTTTATCTTAGTAATCGGGTTTGTCCCCGATTTCATTTCTGGATTCTGTATTAAACATTTGAGCTGTTGTCACATTTATTTCATTGAAATCTCAGCATTCTTTTCTGTTATTATCCTTGCCCATTTCATTAATTGTGAATGAGCTAGATGTTTCAACTGTGGATATGACCTAGACAGCGTACTACCGTCGACTCTGCGACGTAGGCTGGACGTACCCACGTACTCGTGCCCGAATTTCCGGGTGCGGGTCGTGACACATTTTTGTGGTGGCCTATGCAGGTCTAGTATCCTTAAATAGGGTAATACCCTAGGACAGGGTATGGAATAAGATTGAGGATTCTAGGAAAAGCTCATTCACAGAATAGGATCTTCATTTCAATTCTTGATATCATTCCTAATCAATTTTCCTATCGCCCTTGATTTCCAAGTAATCTATTCTAATCTTCCTACCCCTTAATCTTTCAGAATGGTTCAGACAAGGAACACAGTAGGAGGCACATCAGAACCAGCTGAGCAGACTGTGCCCGAAACTCTTGCACTCCCGCCGCCTCCATCTACTCCAGCAGTTACTCTAGATGGGGCACAGCTACTCGGAGTGTTCCAGGGACTCGTAGAATCCCAGAAAGAACAGACTGCGCTTCTACGAACTAGCCTTTCGGATGCTTTTCGCTCCCAGGAGGCACCGCACAAGAGGCCAGGGAGTGCCAAGGACTTCAAGAACCTTAAACCCCTGGAATTCTATGGAACTGAGGGCATTCTCTATGCCGATGAGTGGATAGAGAATGTGGAGCGACTCCTGAAGACTGCTCGGGTCCCTGATGATCTCAAGGTGGAGTCCGCAAGCCTGCAACTGTTCGACATAGCTCGGACCTGGTTCAGAGACGAACCCCAACTGTCTGCTCCTGACCTCACCTGGGAGGACTTCAAGAGGCTATTCAAGAAGAAATTCTACCCCGAAGTGGCTCGGGAAGCTCTCGAAAGCCAATTCGAGAGACTGGAACAAGGTAACCTATCTGTTGATGAGTACACTGCTGAATTTAGCAGGTTGAGCCACTTTGCAGAGTACATGGTTCGTACCCCGGAGGACAGAGCCCGTAGATTCAAGAAGGGGCTGTCTCCGGATATTCGCCTTGCTGTCACCACTAGCCGAGCTCGCACCTACGAGGAAATCTTGAGCGTGGCACAAGGCGTTGAGAGAGACATGGGACATAAACTAAAGCGGGAGAGAGATACCGGAAATACGGGACCCCACAAACGCCCATTTCAACAACAACAACAGCAGAGGGCCCCGCAGCAAACTCAGCGTCCTCTCCCTCGAGCTCCAGCACCCCAACACCAGGCTCAAGGACAGAACCAACGAGCTTCCCCTTGTAACTTTTGCCAAAAACCAGGCCACGCTTGGCAAGACTGTAGAAAGAGGCTAGGTGCCTGTCTCTATTGTGGCTCAGCAGCACACCAATTGAGGGACTGTCCTGCTGCTCAAGGACGTCCTGTCACGACCCAATCCCAATAATCTGGGTCCAGTCGGATCATGCCCAGCCTGCACCGTTGTGAGACGGCGGCAGTAAGCTGTATCAATCCGTAGTAACACACAGACATCTAGAATACATGAAGGAAATTCAATTTTATTGCTAAGTCCGAAAGAGAAATTCTTTTACAAGCAATTATCAAGCAAAACATGGTCCAGGGTTATTACTTCAACCCTGATTATTACAACTTGGAATTTAAAAGGGAAACAACTAAACATCGGCCTCCTGGCTAGGTTCAGCTAGACCTTCAGTACTCTGGTCCGGACCATAAAATGTGTCATACGCCTCATCGCCACCGTAATCACCTAAAATTGTTAATCTCCAGTCAGGAGGGAGCAAGAACATATATCCAATTCCAGCATTTTAATGATAATTAAAATGATGCAATAAAATAGTTTTGAACAATATTTATATTTTTGTATGAAACAAATATGAGACAAGAACAATAAATGTCGATGAAGCAATTGATGACAACTACAATCACTAAAAGTATTTTGAGAAAGGTAGCGTCCCGTGGCCGGTTGGGGTTGGAGGCAATATGTGTTCTAGTGAACACGGTCCGGCGTCAGTCCAGTGAGGTTGGACTTCAGCTATCCACAATGAGGCAATAAGGGGGCTTTGACCACGGGTGCTAACTTTACTCCCCAGTTTCCAAGGCAATAATCAATGAGTCAATGAGTCAATAAGTCAATCAATCAGTCAATCAGTCGGTTCTGTGAATCGAGTGTCGTCACAATATATCTATATGACATGCAACATATTTAATTACAACTAAAATACAGGTTTGAATTATATGAAACTTGCCTGGAGTTGGTTGGTGACGCGAGTGAGATGTCGCGACGGTCTCAACCTTAGTTACAGGAACCTACATTTATTAATAATCCGATTTTAGAATTAAAACAAAAACCCTTTAAAAACTTATTTAATATTTTATCGTATAAAATATTACATTTTATTTTAAGGTGAAAATCATTTTGTTTCTAATAAGATAAAATAGGAAAGTACGATTATAATAAATTAATATCATTTGTTTTAGCAATCAATTTATTTCTAACAAACTAGGCTTAGGGGAAAATATTACTTAATTTTATTTTGGTAATGTTACAAATCAATTTGTAAGAGAATAATATTTTTGGAAAACTTATTTAAATACTAACGTATTATATTTTGAATACTAAAAATCATTTCAGAAATATATACTAAATAATTACTAATCTACGTAATTAACTATAAGCATATCAATTTCTAAGCTACCCCGGGATTGACAGAGCTTTATTCTGTCAGTCCCGGTCGGACAGGAGAATGGTTTTGGATGGAACAGCGCGTTCTGATAGTGGCACCTACCGGGAAGTTGATGGAGGAGCACCGAGGGGAGGCCTCGGACTCGGGATCGGGCACGGACGGGATCGGGGTGTTTCGAGTCCGACACGCGGTTCTGTGTCCTGGACGTGTCAGCGTGTCCAGCGGCTAGGGCTCCCTGTGTCCGGGTCTGCTGCCGTGTCCGAGGCTCTGGGTACTGCTGGAGGGTACGCCGGAGGCTGGCGAGGTCGGCCGGGGCTGCGGCGGCTCAGGCGAGGGGCTGGGCGGTGGCTGCGGCTCCGGCGGAGGGGAGACAGCAGCGGGGAGGAGTCGGGGTTGGCTCCGCCTGGGGAGGAGGAGGAAGGGAAGAGGAGGAGGTGGTTCTGGCTGGGGAGGGTGGTCGCAGGGCGGTCTGGGAGGTTCGGCGCTGGTGGCTGAGGGCAGTCGGGGTCGGCGGACGGGGCTCGCCGGAGTTGGTAGATCTAGGGTTAGGGTTTGCGGGGGAGGAAGAGGGCTCAGAGGGGAGAATTTATAGGGGACTGCGAGGGCTCGGCCGGGGCATCGTGGGCGGATGATCCGGAGGGGAGGCGCGGTTGTCGGCGGAGAACGCGGGGCTGCGTGCGGGTCGTGGGGAGAGAGGAGCTGGGGACGGGTCGGGTTGGGGGAATTGGGCCGGGCAGCTGGGTTGGGTTTTACACGTCCAGCTGCACCAAAAGCTCCAGTTCAGACCAGGCCCCCAGCAGCGCAGCAGAGAGGACCCCCGCTTCCAACTCAACAACAACGCTTTGCTCAGCACCAACAGCAGCAACAGAGGGGTGCACCTCAGCAAGGCCGTGCTTTTACAATGACTCTGGAAGAAGCTGAAGCCACAGCAGACGTGATCACAGGTTCTGTGCTTATAAATTCAATACCAGCCATTACTTTATTTGATTCTGGAGCTTCACATTCATTCATGTCAGTAGATTTCCTTATGAAGCATAGTTTAGTCACTGAACCTCTTAGGAATTGTTATAAGATCATTACCGGTGGAGAAATTATCCCGGTTAATGATGCATGTAACAATTGTCCTATTACACTATGTGGAAGAGAACTATATGCTAGGCTACTAGTAATGCCAGTTCCCAGTTTTGACATTATACTGGGTATGGATTGGTTGAGTCAACATCATGCCACTATAGACTGTCACAGAGGTAGAGTAATCTTCAGGCCCCCTGACAAGCCAGATTTTGAATTTGCTAGAGGTTCTAGAGAAATGGGTAGTAACAAAATTTGTGGAGCCCTAGTACCAGAAGAATTGCCACTACCTATCATCTCTGAATATCTTGACGTCTTCCCTGAGGATCTCCCAGGATTACCCCCAGACCGAGAAGTTGAATTCTCTATTGACTTAGTGCCAGGAGCAGCGCCAGTATCTCAAAATCCCTACAGAATCAACAAGAAAGAGATAATAGAACTAAATGAGCAGATAAAAGAGTTAGAAGACAAATGCTTTATTAGGTCTAGTGTCTCACCCTGGGGAGCCCCAGTATTATTTGTGCCCAAGAAGGACGGAACATCCCGAATGTGTATTGACTATAGGGCCTTGAATGCTTTAACAATCAAGAATAAGTATCCCCTACCAAGGATAGATGACTTATTTGATCAATTAAGTGGAGCTCGGGTATTTTCAAAGATTGACTTGAGGTCTGGTTACCACCAAGTAAGGGTGAGGAAGGAAGACATCCCTAAAACTGCTTTCAATACCCGGAACGGACACTACGAATTCTTAGTGATGCCGTTCGGGTTGACGAATGCTCCAGCAGTTTTTATGAACTTAATGAACAGAGTCTTCCAGCAATATCTAGACAAATTTGTAGTGGTTTTTATTGATGATATTTTGATCTATTCCAAGACTCCAGAAGAACATGAAGAATACTTGAGGCTGGCATTGGAGACCTTGAGGAAGGAAAAACTTTATGGAAAATTATCTAAATGTGCGTTTTCCTAGACAAAGTAGAATTCTTGGGACATGTTGTGACTGGAGATGGAATAGCAGTAGATCCCAAGAAGATAGAGGCCGTAGAATCATGGTCCACTCCAGACTCTGTAGCAGAAATTAGAAGCTTCCTGGGACTAGCTGGCTACTATCGGAAATTTGTGAAGGATTTTGCTAGAATTGCTGAGCCCATGACAAAATTAACAAGGAAGGATGAAGAGTTCACCTGGACTGATGAATGTCAGCACGCTTTTGAAGAATTGAAGAAAAGGCTGACTACTGCCCCTATTCTGACCTTACCTTCTGGAACCGGAGGATTCGCTATATATAGTGATGCTTCTGGAAAAGGTCTAGGTTGTGTATTGGAGCAGAATAAGAAGGTAATAGCATATGCCTCTAGACAGCTTCGACCTCATGAAAAGAACTATCCAACTCATGATTTAGAATTGACAGCTGTTATCTTTGCTCTTAAACTATGGAAGCATTATCTTTATGGAGAAAAGGTGGAAATATTTACAGACCATAAAAGTCTAAAATATATCTTCACTCAGAAAGAGCTGAACATGAGGCAAAGAAGGTGGTTGGAGCTAATGAAAGACTTTGATATCACCCTTCAATATCATCCTGGGAAGGCCAACGTAGTTGCTGATGCTCTAAGCAGATACCCTATGGCGATGTACTTGACTATGGACCGACACTTGCTCGAGGACTTGGAAAGTTTGGGTATTGAGGTAATTATCCCAGGAAAAGAAGGCCAAATGATGAACTTGCAGATTCAGTCTACCTTAATAGATAAGATCAAGGAGACTCAGTTTCAAGACGAAGGCCTGCGAAGCATTCGAGGTCAAGTACAAGCTGGAATAGTGGAGGATTTAAAATTCATGAAGATGGATCACTGAGACATGGAGATAGATTATGTGTACCTCAAGGAGACATAAGAGAAGAAATTATGCAAGAGGCGCACAGATCGCAATACTCTATACATCCAGGAGCCAACAAAATGTACAAAGACCTGAGGACGCATGTTTGGTGGCATGGCATGAAAAGAGAAGTAGCCAGGTTCGTATCTCGTTGCTTAGTGTGCCAATAAGTCAAGGCTGAAAGACAAAGACCTGGGGGATTGCTTCAACCACTACCCATTCCGGAGTGGAAGTGGGAACATATTACAATGGATTTCGTTTCTGGGCTTCCAAAGACACCCAGTGGAAAGGATGCAATTTGGGTGATAGTGGATAGACTGACCAAGTCTGCACATTTTCTTCCCTTCAAAGTAGGGCTATCTACAGAAAAGCTGGCAGATTTATATATCAGACATATTGTTAAGTTGCATGGAGTTCCAGTAAGTATTGTCTCCGACCGAGATTCAAGATTCACCTCTCACTTCTGGAAGAGCCTACAAACCAGTTTGGGGACTCAACTCAAATTCAGCACAGCTTATCATCCCCAAACCGATGGACAATCGGAACGTACAATCCAGACACTTGAAGATATGCTTCGTACATGTGTTCTAGATTTTGGAGGATCGTGGGAAGACTATCTACATCTTGTGGAGTTCTCTTATAATAACAGTTACCAAGCAAGTATTGAGATGACTCCATTTGAAGTTCTGTATGGACGAAGATGTCGTACCCCGCTATCATGGGACGACGTAGGAGAAAGAGCCTTACTGGGACCAGAGATGGTGATCGATTCAACTGAGAAGGTAAAACAAATAAGGAAAAGACTTCGAGTGGCTCAAGACAGGCAACGACATTGGGCAAATAGCCATCGAAGACCCTTGGAATTTGAGGTAATTAAATTTATAAAATTCAAGTTAAATTAAACATTATGATTATGGAACTAAGACTTGATTATGACTCTATTAAAGGTTGGAGAACTGGTATTCTTGAAGATTTCTCCGACACGTGGCACCATTAGGTTCGGAAGGAGCGGAAAACTCAGCCCAAGATTTATTGGACCTTTTGGCATACAGGAGAAAATCGGAGAAGTGGCATACCGTCTGGCATTGCCACCCTCTTTGGATGGAGTCCATAACGTTTTCCACGTGTCGCAGCTGAGAAAATACGTGTCAGATCCCAGCCATATTTTGGATCACTCAGAGTTCGAAGTAGGCCCAAGTTTGACTTACCAGGAGCAACCCGTGGAGATATTGGACCGATCGGAGAAAGTTCTAAGGAACCAGGTTATTTCCCTTGTTCGCGTAGCTTAGAAGCACCATTCTTCCGGTGAATCCACCTGGGAGCGAGAAGACGAGATTAGAGAGCGCTACCCTTATCTTTTTGAACCCTGAGGTATATTTAACCCCTCGGCCCTTCTTTTTGTGCCATTGTTATTCTTAAATTTCGAGGACGAAATTTTTATAAGTTGGATAGATTGTAAACCCCCTGAATTTCTAAAAATTATTAAACTTGGATTTTTCCTAATTTTCTGGAATTTTCTGGAAATTTTCTGTAATTAAAATCAAGGTTTTGAATTATTACATGATTTTTAATTGTTAATAAAATAATATTAAAATATCATGGAAATAAAAAATTTTAGGTGTAAAATAAAAATCTGGACCTAGGGTAATTTTCTGAAATTTATTGGGCCTCAGACCTATTTTTAAAAGCCTATAAACTATTTAACTATTTATTAATTAACTGATTTATTGTTATTATTAATATTATTATTAATTGTTTTTTTTTTCGGCCCGAAAACTCAGCCGGCCCTTTGGGCCCAAACCAGCCCGGCCCAGTCGACTTACCGGGTCGGGTCGGGTCAGCCAGACCCGACCCGCCGTCTGCCCGACCCGGGCGACCGCCTCTCCCCCACGACCCCGTCCCTGCGCTTTTCCCGGCGAGCTCCGCCACGACTCCGCTCCGGCCGGCCTCCACGCCACGACCCCGCACCCTACGCCACGTCCCCCGTACCCCTCCGCCTTCTCCGGTCAGCCTCGCCCCTCCGTCCCCTATAAATTCCCCCGAAAACCCCCTCCGGCCAGCCATTCCACGCTGCCCCCACCGTCCGGCTCACCTCCGTCCACCGCCTGACCCTCGCCCCGCCTCGCCGTGCCCAACCCCGCTCCGCCTAGTCTCCGGCCTCCCTGCCCTTTCTTCTCCGGCCGCCTCTCCACGAACAGCAAGCAGCAGCCGCCGTCCCCGGCGCTACCCCGCTCAGCCGTGCCTCCGCCCGGCCTCGCCTCTGCGTCCCCGGCCGCCTCCGGCCAGCACAACGCCGCTCAGCCTCCGCCGGCCGGCCATCGCCTGAGGCCAGAACCCTAACACTAATTCCAAATTCTTCGTGTCGTGTCGGACACGACACGGACACGGAAATTCCCGATTTCTCGAGCCCTGTTCAGGTACTCATATCTTTCTCCTCGCTGCCCCATTTTCAATTCTGTAAATTGCGTTGCGAAGCCTGTATGACCCTCTCGGTGCCCGGACAAACCGCTTGGGGCATCGCGTCCTGTGGTGATCGCACACCGCGATCCAAAAACAGGAAAAACCAGACCCTATTTCACCCCGGAATTGAGTACGCCCCGCCAAACGGGACGACTTGGTCGCGTACGGTCTTCACAGATACGTGCGCGCCGTCGATACGGACGTGTGAGATTTCGCGGAAGCTGATTCGGGTGAGCGTGCACACCGAAATCAACGCGTATCCGCGGACATCGCCCCGTATACGATTTTTCTGCAATTTGCCCTAACTTCGTGCACACACGTCGGATCGATACGAAACTTACGCCATCAGACTCGTAGCGATACGCTGGTCCTGTGGGTCAAGTTTGGTTCGATTCTGAGAACATTGACAAAATCGCATGTCGTGGGCCCCACAGGCCCCGCTCGACGGGCGATTTCGTGATCGGCTCATCGGAATTCAATTCTGGAAGTTCCGTTGGGTTCGTATCATCGTTCCTGACCTGTTGACACTAAGTTTGGTAAATTTGGAGACCTTTGACCCTGACACGTTTTTCGGTACAAAGCGGCCCACATGCGGACCCCGTTTTGATCCAAAATTATCGTTTTTGCCCTTGTCTCCAAATTGGACGCAAGGACAGGCGTTTCTAGCTATTTGATATCTTCTGAGCACGATGGTAATGTTTATTTCAGCATCCGAAGTCATTTCTGGAAACTTCCCCGAGATACAAACTTTAATTGGATCCAAACATCAGGCAAGTACCTGCACTTCAACTTTATTCTTTATATTGTGATAATTAATTTCTTGCTCTACTAGTACCATTGGATGTTTACACGTAGTGTTAGAATCTGGATTTCCTGTCTTGAATACTGGAGTTCATGTCTTATTTTCATGTCGGGAGGGAGAATACTAGAAGGCATGTAGTTTACCCTTCCCCGTGCCGTGTTTAATAGCTGTTGGTACACGACTGTCCATCAGCCGGATCTCGATTATTCGTGTTTAATAGCCGTCTATGACGGCCGAATTAGCCTTATAAACCCCTACATGCCAACTATGTATTCTAAAAATGAACACAAGTTCACCCACATAGATTCTTGTCTTATTGCAGTTCCTGTTGTCTTATTGTAGTTTCATTTCCTGTCTCATATTGTTCCTGTTTTCCTGTTTATAGCTTTTTAACTCTTAGTTATTGTTGTTTCCTTTTGCATATGCTCAACATGATACTTAGTCAGTTCTTTTCTTACTTGTCATAAATATTTAGTTTAAATCTTGTTGTGCATTGTGTACTTTGCTCCTTTCCTGACTGGATCCGTTGATTTAGGAGATGATGAGGACTTTGCCCCTACCTATTATGGCCCCTATGAGGGAACAGATGACACATATGAGGAGCCAGTTCCCACCCAGGAGACTACTTCTGCAGAGTAGTTAGCAGTAGCTTTTATTTATGCTCTTTATCTTAGTAATCGGGTTTGTCCCCGATTTCATTTCTGGATTCTGTATTAAACATTTGAGCTGTTGTCACATTTATTTCATTGAAATCTCAGCATTCTTTTCTGTTATTATCCTTGCCCATTTCATTAATTGTGAATGAGCTAGATGTTTCAACTGTGGATATGACCTAGACAGCGTACTACCGCCGACTCTGCGGCGTAGGCTGGACGTACCCACGTACTCGTGCCCGAATTTCCGGGTGCGGGTCGTGACACTTCTATCCTTAAAAGGAAATATGTTTTCAAAGTAAACTGCATCTCTTGCTTCTATAATGGTATTGTTAGAGATTTCATTTACTTCTGAGTGAGTCACTAGAAATCTATTGGCATAGCTGTCTAAGGCATATCCTATGAAAACAACGTCTACAGTCTTGGGACCAATCTTCCTCTTTTTAGGTTCGGGAATTCCGACTATAGCAAGGCATCCCCAAACTCTAAGGTAATTAATCCTAGGTGCTCTACCTTTCCACATCTCATAGGGAGTCTTATCTTTTGTCTTACTAGAAATCCTATTAAGAATGTAACAGACAGTTAAAAGGGCTTCTCTCCACAAGTTATCAGGAGCACCAGAGCTGAGAAGCATGGCATTCACCATATCTAACAGAGTGCGGTTCTTGCGTTCAGCAACTCCATTAGACTGAGGTGAATAAGGAGCAGTTACCTCATGAATTATTCCATGTTCTTCACAGAAGTTAATCATTTCGTTTGAGGTATATTCTCCACCACGATCAGATCTAAGGATCTTAATCTTCCTTTCTAATTGATTCTCAGCTTCAGATTTGTAGACCTTAAATCTATCTAGAACTTCATCTTTGGTTTTGAGAAGGTAGATATTACAATACTTTGAATAATCATCTATAAACGTAACAAAGTATTTTCTACCGCCTCTGGTCAAAATCCTATTTGAGTCACATACATCACTATGGATAAGTTCTAGAAGGTCAGAATTTTTTTCTACAGATTTGAATGGTAATCTAGTGTGTTTGGCTTGAACATAAATCTCACATTTGTGTTTGTCATCTATTGGAGTCTTGAAAATAAGATCTAAGATCATCATTCTTTTAATGGAACCTAGGTTCACATGACCTAGTCTGCCATGCCAAACATTTGAAGATTCTATATTAGAGACAATGAGAGAACAATCAGAAATTTTATTCATTGTGCTTAAAAAGAATGAAGGATCACCTTTGGGATTGTTGGTTTTACTTTGCTTTCAAAAGCTCAAGTTTTCTCTTCCTTTCTTTAGTCCCACATCGGATGGGCCAAAGCTTTCTTGTGTACATATATTAGTTTCTCTTCTTTGCTCTCTTAAGTTGTTGTGTGGGGAACCCTTGGGCTACACGCGCGCACCGCCGCCGCCGCCCGGCCCGGCCTGGCTCGGTTCGGTTCGGTTCGACGCGCGTAACGGGTGCGGGTACGCGCCCACATATGCGGGCGCCGAATGCCGATTCGATTTTCTCTTCGGGTTCGGGCTGGGACCATAAAATTCTTTTTGCTCCTCTTCATTTTGATTTAATTTTTTGAACGTTAGAAAATTAATTTCTGAACGTTACGAATTGTTTTGAACCAACTTTGTGTCCAGGTTCATTATTTATTTCTCCTGTGTAACGGCTGAATTAATAGAAAAATTAATTCAGACCGTTACATTTGAGTATTATATATTGGACTGATTTTTTTGTAAATTCTATCAAAAATTTTATCTCTAAACTTTGCTGCCAAACTTCGATTCTGTCAAATCTTCGTCGTCTCCGAGCTCTGGGCATAGCTAAGTCCTGGTCATTCTCTCCAAGTCGTGTGCGGCGACGAGATACCGGTAGTGCGGGAGTTTCACCACTAGGAGCTTCGGGAACGTCTGCACACAGATCCTGAATCAACTCTTAGGGCAGTGCTTCGTGCACGACTTCCCCAGAGGCCGGTAACATCAATCTAATTTTATTTTTGTACTCTGAAATTTTTTCAATAAGAAAACAACAATATTTCTAACAATACACTCTATTCATATTGGTCTACATGTGTATTAGCTCATGAAGAAATATAAGAATATGACTCATATTCCGTTTACCATATAAATATAAGTTATATTTATATGACTCGTATATATATATAGGATAAACGAGATATGAGCCCTAGGCTCATATTCCTATATGAGTCATATACATGTGGACCAATAAAAATAGATTCTTACTTTCCATGTGCACCCATGTGCACTAGTATACTTCATTCCTCTTGGTCAACATATGCATTGTCTCATGTAGAAATATAAGTTTATGGCTCATATCCCTTATATATATATATATATATATATATATATATATATATATATATATATATATATATATATATGATGGACTCTTTTCATGCCGTTCTTTTCTTTGAGTCTCTCGGTCGTGTGTTTATATCTCTCTCTCTCCCTCTCTCTTTCAACACGCCACACTTCTCTCTCTCTCTCTCTCATGTGTCTATTGTTCCCTCATTCATCAGGTAATTCCTCTAAATATAATTAATTTTTGTCCTAATTTTTTCAAATGATTCCTAAATGATTCATCCTCTAATTGATGCATGTCCTAATTGATTTTGCTATTATTTGCTTTAGATGACAATATTTAATTTGCTCTTAAATGGAATGAAATTGTTTGCTAGTATAATATTCTTCGATTAAAAAAATATGAAAAATATCAAGTCAAGATAAATTAGTGGTTAGAAATGAAATATTTTTAATATTGTTTTCTCTTGAGCGGTTATTCCACCAAAAAGAACTCAGGATTGATTGAAAATATTAGAAGAGATGAAAGAAATTTTATTATGATATATATATATATATATATATATATATATATATATATATAATGACAACAAATATTCTTGAAATATAGATGTTATAGGAGTAGTTTTGGTCATTTTTAATAAAATAACCAAAATATCTTTTATTAACGTTTATAAACGACTAAATTATAGAAATTTTTTGTTTCAAACTCGTAACAAGAGATATGGTTTACTTTTGGCCTAAAGGCACTAAAAATATACTCAGGCTGGTTCAATTTTTTTTCTAAATTTTTGACTTAAAATTTTACTCGTGGCTAGCCAAAAATTTATTTAGAACTGTCAAAATTTTGACAGTCCTTTTAATATGTTGGACTGTCAAAATTTTAATTGTCCATTGAATTGCATATATTATTTAGGACTGTCAAAATATTGACAGTCCAAACTATTAGAAGAACTGTCAAAATTTTAACAGTCCTAAATATATTTTTGGACTAGTCCTGAGTAAGATTTTAAGTAAAAAATTAAAAAAAAAATAATTTGGGACAGTCCGAGTCATCTTTGCAGTGCCTTTATCAAGAATCTTATTTTATTCCACAGCTCAATAACAAATAAAGGAGGGGGAGGGGGAGGGGGGTAAAACAGTAAATTTTTTTTGACAGATATATGATAAGACCCTCATACTGGTGGGCGAACCGCACTTGGGTCAAGCCTGGGTCGGTCCTCTAACCGGGCTGGTTCAGACTGAGCGCGAAGAAAATCCAACGCAACCCGATTAGGCGACCGGACAAGGCCGAATCGGGCTCTGGTCTAGGAGGAAAGCCCAACTCGACCCAAAAATTTGGTGGACTGGTTATGTCCGTTGACTGGGCCCAGCCCGACTCAGCCCGGGTTTAACAGACCGGGTTTCGCACCGCCATGCCCACTTCATAATATTGTGACTTCCAATAACTATTTGAAACTGACAAAATCATATAAAAGAGTATATACCATAAGATTTCTCGTACCACTGTAATTCATGTGGACTTCAATTAAAAGACCATGAGCCCTTTCTTTTTCAATAGAGAACCAGTTTTGAATAACTCTTTTCACTTAAATTTTTTTGGGTGCTAATTACACAAAGCTTTTTAGGAATATTTTAGCAAATATTTTTATTTTAAATGTTAAAACTAGTATATACCTCCACTATTTTTTTTAACTAGTAAATACCTCCACTCCATATAAAACAGTAGAGATTTCAGTTAAAAAAGTGGAGGCATTTGCTAAATTTTTTACTGTTCCATACGAAGAATGTGTGCATTTGCTAGTTAAAAAAATAGTTGAGGTATATGCTAGTTTCAACAATTAGAATAGAAATATTTGTTAAAATATCCTTCTTCTTTTTTTTAAATTAGAATAGAGGCATTTGTTATAATCCATGTGGACTCCAAACTGACAATTTTTTTTTCTTTTATTCTAATATTAGTCTCGACTCCAAAATAATTTTTCTTTTTCTAATAATTATTTTCCGTTATATAAAATTTTCATATGTTTATTATTTGAATATTTTAGCAAATACTTTCGTTCAAAAATTAGAAACTAGCATATATTTTTACTTTTTTAAAAAACTAGCAAATGTCTCCATTTTTGTACGGAATAGTTAAAAATTTAGAATATATTCTTTTTTGACTGTTTTATATATAATATGGGCATTTGTTAGTTTTAAAATGAAGTGGAGATATATGTTAGTTTTTTAATGGAAGAATAAAACAAGTGTACCAAGTGTCCTGAAAAAAAAAAAGAAAAAAAATTACGTATAAAACATTAAAATATTATAAAATTGAGTGCAAAGTACTATAGTTTCATTAATTAGGATAAAGGCATAGAAACGTTCTTTTTAAGAGCATTTTTTTAGCAATTGTCCAAAAATATCCTTTTAAGGACATTTCTGTGCTAATTTTGCTATTAAAATGAATTAATTCTGGATTAAAGAGAATATGAATTGGCCGACGGGATTTACGGGGTCAAGCGTAGAAACGTCCTTTTAAAGGACGTTTCAAATCCTTTTTGACTACGAGGACGGACTTTTTGACTGCGTCATTATTAGTTGGTTGGGTGGACGGGGACCGATGGAGAGTTATATGTTGGGTGTATATATAGGGAGGGAGGGGGTAAATTGTTTTTACAACAAAGTGAAAGAAGAAGAGAGGAATAGTAGAGAAAATGAAGGGTTTGTAGGAGAAGAGAAGATTTTTTTTTTAATATCTTTTATACGTAATTTTATTGCATGTTAAATTAGATAATGTAGTTCTTTAGATTAATTTTCTATATTGTTTGTTAATGTAGCTCTTTAGATTAATTTAATTAAAAACCAAAAATTTAAAAATCTGAAAAAATTCTTATGAAATTAAAACCCAAAAATAAGATAATAAAAAATATTAGAAAATTTAAACCGAAAATAAAAAAAGATAGAAAATATAAAAAATATAGAAAAACACTAAAAAATATAGAAAATTCATAGGATATATTAAATTCAGTTTAGTATAGAAAACTATGTATAAAAGCATAAACAAAAATTAAAAAAACAAAAACTTTTAAAAACATATTAAAAAAATTCTTAGGAAACTAATACAGAAAAATAAGATAGTAAAAAATATTAGGAAATTAAAACCATAAATTAAAAAAACATAAAAAATATATTAAAAATATAAAAAAAATAATAACAAATATAGAAAATTCTTAGGATATATTAAATTTAGTTTAGTATAGAAAACTACGTATAAAAGCCTAAACAAAAATTTTAAAAACAAAAATTTAAAAAACATATAAAATAAAATCTTAGGAAATTAAAACCGTAAAAATAAGATAGTAAAAAATATTAGGAATTAAAACCAAAAATAAAAAAAACATAGAAAATTTAGAAAATTCTTAGGATATATTAAATTTTGTTTAGTATAGAAAACTATGTATAAAAACGTAAACAAAAATTTAAAAATCCTAACCCTAATATCGCAAACCCGAATTGAAAACCCTAACCATATCATAAAATCCCAAGCCCTTTCACAAACCCTAATTATGTATGAATTAGTTGACAATGTCGTTTTGACAACATTCATTATACAGATGGATGCTCAGAACGACGGTCGGATATCAGGTGGACCGACTACTCATGTCATTATTTAGGAGCGACGGTCTCATATCTCGAGCCTTGTATTTTTGGGAGAGGTAATCAAAATTTAAATAAATTATTATTTTTACTATTAATAATATTAGTATTCATGCACTAACAAACTGTACATATATTATATAGACGTATGATTATGAAGATGTAAAATTATGGGGGCATGGTGAATGGCGCCACGGATGAGAGCTGACCTAACGCCAAAAGTATCTTGTAGAGTCTTTTGTCTTTTCCTTTATTGATGATATTCGTATTAGGCGTCACAACAGAGATCTCTTGTTGAGTTTGATTGAGCGATGATGGCCCGGACGCAACACGTTTCAGCTACCTGTGGGGAGATGACGATCACGTTGGCCGACATGTCGATGATATTATGGTTACCTATTAATGATAGCCCTATATATTTTGAGGAGGTCCTAAAAGGTGATTATCTCATCAGGAGATATCTTGGTATGGAGCCACTAGCTAATCACGACGAAAGTTTACTTCTTAAATGACTGGGCTCCGAGAGAATTTCATGTATGTTGATCGCATAGGCGATACAACAATTCCAGCGGATGATTTTAGGGTATGCTATCTAGTTTTTGCATATTAACTATAGTTGACGTCAATATGTACTATAATTGATATCAATATTTATTTATGTTTTTAGGTCATCTGTTGTACTAGAGCTTATTTATTAAGCCTATGCGGTGCATTCTTATTTTCTGATGGCACAAAAAATAAGGTGAATTTATCCCTCCTGTCATTTTTTGAAGACCTGGGCACCTACACACAGAACGCATGAGGTGCGACAGTGTTAGCCCATCTATACAGTTCGATGACTACTTTTGTTAGACTTCGACCCGGAGTTGGAATACATCCCAAGATGTCTGGTTGTCTCACACTTGTACATGTATAATTTAAATTAATTTCATTAATAAATTGTTATATTCAGTTAGTTACTTTATATCATTTCTTATGTTTTTTATTTTTAGTTGTGGTGCCACGAGCATTTCGATATCGGTAGGCCAGCTACAACATACACTGCTGATCAACGGGTCATGCCGACATGAGTGAGGTGAAATACAGATAATACAGATACACTTCACCGTAATACTAAAGTGGTATCGTTTAACCGGCATTTATTTGACACACTGAATCCATTAGATGTAAGTTATATATATAATTCAATTTATCTTCTAAATTTGTTACTTATGCATAAATATTTAATCATTGTTTTATCGTCAAATATGTTAAATGACATCCTAAAAGTGTACAACAACGCATGTTATTAGAGAGTGCAATTGAAGCTAGTATGCACATATTTTATCTCATCTACCATGGAAATATTGTGTTTCATCTGGCTGATTGTGTTATGCGACAGTTGAGGATAAAACAGTTGATACCCGAGGAGCCTTTGACTATGGGTCATAGCAGAGCTACTATCGCTGCACGACTCCGATCACTTCTTCCAGGATGGGAGAACAGATTTACTACGCATGGCGTGGAACACATGTGCCAACCGATTGAATTGCAAGCATATTATAAGTTATTCCTATAAAAAATATATAAATGTTTGACATGTTACAATGACTTTTCTTTGATTATTGCAGATTTTGGTAGTGAATGGTTTATACAATGGTACAAAACTCCACGTATGCAAAATCGATACTATCAATATGAAGAGCCTCGCATCCAACATCGAGCTTTGGATGATGCGACCTTGCGTTTGAGAAGTAGACAAGTAGATGTAGTGGTATGTGTTATAAATTTATTTAAATAAATTATGATCTATATACACGTCATTGAGTATGAATATAATTTCATCGGAATAGGAAGAGGTTTTGAGAAAGCAGCCGCAGATACAAAATATGGAAGAGTTGTCCCAAGATCCGTCTTTAGATCCCCGTCAGTTGCTGGAAATATTTGTCCAATATATCAGTCAACCATTCAGACCCCCGATTCTTCCATTGCAGCCTACTGAGGATCTTCCTGTTGGCATTGTCAGAGAGAGACGTGCACGGCCCCGTAGGCCATATGGCCGACGGAATGACCGAGAGGCAAGCGAGGGGACGTCACATGCACGTACCCCACAGATGGATCGAGAGGCAGGGGAGGGGACGTCACAAGCATGTACCCCACAGCCTGGTGGTGACTACTGAGATTATTACATGCAGATGGCCAATTCTCCATCTGTTTTTGGCGCACCACAGTTTGATACAGCTACTCAGTTATATGTGACTCCAACAACGCCGGTGAAGACATAGGAGATTGGTGAATTTGACCCATGAAAACCATTGTCAGGGGAGAGACCTGAGGATATAGTAGCAAGAAGAAATAGACTTGGTCTTAGGCCAAGTGTAAACCCCCTGAATTTTTAAAATTTTAAAAAACTGGATTTTTCACAATTTTCTGGAATTTTCTGGGATTTTTCTGTAATTTAAAAACAGGGTTTTAATTTGTAAATAATTTTTATTTGATATTAAACAATATTAAAATATTATGAAAATAATATTTTTGGATGTAAAATAAAAAACTGGACTTAGGACAATTTTTCTGGAATTTATCGGGCCCCGGACCTATTTTTTTAATGCCTAAAAAGTATTTATTATTTATTTAATTAATTAACTGTTATTTATTATTATTATTATTATTTATTATTATTATTATTATTGTTTTTTTTCTTTTTATTTTATTTCTTTTTCGGGCCCGGCCCGGCCCAGTGGGCCGAGCCCAGCAGCCCGGCCCAGACCTGCCTAGCGGGTCGGGTCGGATCCGCCGCCGCCCGACCCGCACCCGCCAACCCGCTGCACCCGCGTCTCCCCCACGAACCCACGTCTCCCGCCGGATCCGCCGGCCGCTCCGCCCCACCCGGCCAGCCACCCACGCCCCGCACGACCCCGACCTTTCCGGCCCCGACCCCGCCTTCCCCGGCCGCTCCTCCCTCTCCCTCCCCTATATAAGATCCTCTCCGGCCAGCCCTAGCCACCACTCGCCTAGCCTCCGCACCACCGCCACCCTGCTCCGCCGCCAGCGCCGCCTCGCCGACGACGCGCCGCCCACCGCAGTTCCCTCCTCCGCTTCCCCCATCTCCGGCGGCTTCCCCCACCGCCGGCAGCAACAGCAGCGAGCACAGCAGCAGCCCGCGCCGCCCGCTCCGGCCGCCGGCGAATCCCCAGCCACCGCGAGCCCGGCCGCCCGTGCCCCAGCCTCCTCCGCCTGAGCACCGGCCGCCCTCCGCCGCAGCGCCGCCGGCCAGGGGAGAAAACCCTAACCCTAACCCCAAATTGAATCCCCTGTGTCCGACACGAGTCGGACACGTGTCGGACACGAGTTTGACCCCGGTTTCTCGGGTCCCTTCAGGTGCGTGTAACTTTTTGCTCGTAGCTCCGTTTTCGTTTCCGCAAATTGCGTTACGAAGCCTGTATGACCCTCTCGGTGTCCGGACAAACTGTTCGGGGCATCGCGTCCTGTGGTGATCGCACACCGCGATCCAAAAACAGGAAAAACTCAGACCCTGTTTCACCCCGGAACCGAGTCCGCCCCGCCAAACGGGACAACTTGGTCGCACGCGGTCTTCACAGACACGAGCGCCTCGTCGATACGGACGTGTGGGATTTCGCAGAAGCTGATTCGGGTGTGCGTGCACACCGGAATCAACGCGTATCCGCGGACATCGCTCCGTATCCGACTTTTCTGCAATTTGACCTAACTTTGTGTACACACGTCGGATCGAGACGAAACTTGCGCCATCGGACTCGTAGCGATACGCTGGTACTGTGTGTCAAGTTTGGTTCGATTCTGAGAACGTTGACGAAATCGCGTGTCGTGGGCCCCAAAGGCCCCGCTCGACGGGCGATTTTGTGAACGGCTCATCGGAATCCAATTCTGGAAGTTCCGTTGGGTTCGTATTAGCGTTTCTGACCTGTTGACACTAAGTTTGGTGAATTTGGAGACCGTTGACCCTGACGCATTTTTCGGTGCAAAGCGGGCCCACCGGTGGACCCCGTTTTGGCCCGAAACTGCCGCTTCTGCCCTTGTCTCCAAATTGGACCCAAGGACAGGCGTTTCTAGCTGATTGATATTTTCTGGATCTGATGGTGATGTTTATTTCAGCAACCGGAGTACCGCCTGCAATTCCCGCCGAAGTCAGAGCCGTAAACATAGCCGGAACCACAGGCAAGTGTACCTTGCCAAACCCTGCAGCTTGCTAATTATTTTCTGGACTTAATCATGCAATAATGGACAAATAAAGTCTGCCAAATCTCAGTAATTCTTGACATAGTACTTTACTTGATTTCTGGTGAATTAAATATAAACATGTTTTAACTGCTTAACCTAGGAGACGTGTGACGTACTTAGTGTCCGATCACAGTCGGGTGCCAACTCCGTACGCGGGGTTGTGTAACGTCACATAGACATGGATATCGAGACCCGATAATTCTCGTACTTGTCCTATCAAGTACACCAGAACCCAGGACACTTGACACTATTTCATGAGACAGAGTCTTCCTGAGACATTCAAGGTGATTCTGTATAGGATGCATGTTATAGGACATAGACTTTACATTCTTAGACATTTTGATTCATAGCTACCAGACTTGCTGCATTAGTTATAATCCCGCTGACATGGACATGAGACGTTATGGTCATGGCTTGCGTGATTTTATTGGGTGGGGAGAGACACACAGACTGCAGGCTGATATTATATATATAACATAGTATATATCATAGTGAAATTCATAGTTATTGCCGCTACCGGCTCCCCGACACAGAGCTTGTAGTGGCTTCAGCCCGAGATCTAGTGCTGCTCTCATATTGCATATCACATAGTTGGTTACTTAGTTTACCCTGCTGATTATCTTATTGCTGCACTGATATTCATTTGGCTTGAGTTTTTCTGTACCTTGCTATGTCCCCTGAGGACCTGGAATGGATGATGTCCCCAGGTACAGCTGAAGAGAGCTACCCAGAAGTGTACGGTACCGGAGCACTCCTTGGAGCAGAACAAGGAACAGAGGACGAAGTAGTGGCCGAAGATTTCTCCTGAGCACCGGCTTCTACTACACAGTATTTCCCTTTTCAGCATTTCTATTCCTGTCTATTTTTCCTTAATTGTACAGAATAATTCTCGGATTTGTTCCCGAGACAACCTTATTTGTTATTGCATATTTATTTCCATTGCATTAATTCTGGCAATTAATCTGTGTTATTCTGTGGATGAGATTAGTAATACCTGAGACTTGTACCTAGTACTGCTAGACTACAGCTTAAGCATGCCCTGATGGATCCATTAAATTGGGTTGTCCATCGGTGCGTGCTGCTGGCCATTGCCACGCTTCTCCAGTCCCTCGGCATTTTAGGACTGGGGCGTGACATAGTTTTTGTGGTGGCCCATGCAGGTCTACGACTAAAATTGTTCGGTTTCAACTTAGGGACCGAACAGGCCTGCAATAAAAATAGGGTAAGTCTTTAGGATCTCATCCACTTGCTTGAATCGTTTTTGATATCTGTATCGCATTCGAATTAATTTATTGACTTGCATCTTGCCTTGATTCCTGTACGCCTCTTAGTGGGTATTTTGGATGCAGGGAAATGGACCCACAGGAATGCAATGAGACTCCCGCCGGAACCCCACAAGCTACAGGTGTCACCTATGACGACGAAGTGACACCAGTCGGAGAAGTTCCACCAACTCAACAGAGCCAGCAGGCAGGTCAACCTACCTCCCGATTCCGACGCGATGATATCCCACCTCCGCCGCAGTTCATTCCACCAACGCCCGTACTCCCACAAGGACAGCCAATTGACGGGCAGCAGATATTCCAAATGATCTACGCGATGATGCAAGCTCAGCAACAAGTCCAACACGAGGCACAGCGTCGCGAAGCTAATTTCTGGAGGGACAGCATCGTAACTGTACTAGAGCAGGCCAACCTACCAGCCCGACGACCTTCGACGGGCTCTATCACTGACTTCCGCCAACTGAAGCCCCGCACTTTTTCTGGAAAAGAGGACCCCACAGAAGTTCATGAGTGGCTCACCAATATACGGCATCAACTTGAAGCAGCTGAGCTTCCACGAGAACGCTGGATGACCGCCGTCCGCATGCAGTTGACAGGCAACGCACACCACTGGTGGTTGTCTGAGGAGGCGCGACTCGGACCAGACCGAGTCACTTGGGAAGAGTTCTCCAGACTCTTCCAAGAGATGTACATTCCGGCTATCGCTCGATCAGAACTGCGGGACAAATTCAACCGTCTCACTCAGGACTCTATGACAGTGGGAGAGTACAACGCGGAATTTATTCGTCTGAGCCGCTTCGCCCCAACCCTGATCCCGACAGAGGAAGAGAAGGCCGAGAAATTCTTCGACGGACTGAACATTGAGCTGCAGAAACTCATCGGATCCGTCGCACCTACCTCCTACTCGGATGTTCTCGCTGCAGCCCGACGCATGGAACGCGTCACCAGGAGAGAGACTCGCCTCAAGCGGCCAATCACCTCAGCACCAGACAGATCATCACCGGGAGAGTCTGCAAAGAGATCTCACACGCACCAGCCTCCCAGGACAGCTTCGCAGACCCTTCCTACCTGTCACTACTGCGGCAAGCTAGGTCATGTCGAGAGGGACTGCAGACGCAAGTTGGGATTGTGTCTGATTTGCGGCACCAATCAACACATAGCCAAGGACTGTCCCCAGCATCGAGATGGAGCACCAAGGGCAAACCAACCAGCTTCGCCAGCACCGAGGCCACCTCTGGCACCTCAGGCGACACGCTTCCAGCAAGCCCAACAGCAGCAGAGGAATCCACCACAAGGACGAGGACAAGCTTATGCGCTGACTGTACAGGACGCTGATGCGAGTAAGTGATTCGTAGTTTTCCGTTTCTAGTCTTGTGTAGTCGTGCCCGTTGGTTCGTGACCTCAGCCCCAACCTAGTAATTTGCAACTTGTTAATAACAACCTGGTTTTCATAAAAGTTATAATTTTAACTAGATTTTCCTGGAAAGTGTAAACTTTCAATTTTTAGGGCAACGGTATTTCCCTGAAGTCCCTTGTGATGTGCTTTCAAACGATACCTACGACCGTGTCATCTCTGTTGACCGGTTATTCTTTGATTGCGAGGACGCAATCCTCTTAAGGGGGGTAGATTGTAAACCCCCTGAATTTTCAAAATTTTAAAAAACTGGATTTTTCACAATTTTCTGGAATTTTCTGAGAATTTTCTGTAATTTAAAAACAGGGTTTTAATTTGTAAATGATTTTTATTTGATATTAAACAATATTAAAATATTATAAAAATAATATTTTTGGATGTAAAATGAAAAACTGGACTTAGGACAATTTTTCTGGAATTTATCGGGCCCCGGACCTATTTTTTTAATGCCTAAAAAGTATTTATTATTTATTTAATTAATTAACTGTTATTTATTATTATTATTATTTATTATTTATTATTATTATTGTTTTTTTTCTTTTTATTTTATTTCTTTTTCGGGCCCGGCCCGGCCCAGTGGGCCGAGCCCAGCAGCCCGGCCCAGACCTGCCTAGCGGGTCGGGTCGGATCCGCCGCCGCCCGACCCGCACCCGCCAACCCGCTGCACCCGCGTCTCCCCCACGAACCCACGTCTCCCGTCGGATCCGCCGGCCGCTCCGCCCCACCCGGCCAGCCACCCACGCCCCGCACGACCTCGACCTTTCCGGCCCCGACCCCGCCTTCCCCGGCCGCTCCTCCCTCTCCCTCCCCTATATAAGATCCTCTCCGGCCAGCCCTAGCCACCACTCGCCTAGCCTCCGCTCCACCGCCACCCTGCTCCGCCGCCAGCGCCGCCTCGCCGACGACGCGTCGCCCGCCGCAGTTCCCTCCTCCGCTTCCCCCATCTCCGGCGGCTTCCCCCACCGCCGGCAGCAACAGCAGCGAGCACAGCAGCAGCCCGCGCCGCCCGCTCCGGCCGCCGGCGAATCCCCAGCCACCGCGAGCCCGGCCGCCCGTGCCCCAGCCTCCTCCGCCTGAGCACCGGCCGCCCTCCGCCGCAGCGCCGCCGGCCAGGGGAGAAAACCCTAACCCTAACCCCAAATTGAATCCCCTGTGTCCGACACGAGTCGGACACGTGTCGGACACGAGTTTGACCCCGGTTTCTCGGGTCCCTTCAGGTGCGTGTAACTTTTTGCTCGTAGCTCCGTTTTCGTTTCCGCAAATTGCGTTGCGAAGCCTGTATGATCCACTCGGTGTCCGGACAAACTGTTCGGGGCATCGCGTCCTGTGGTGATCGCACACCGCGATCCAAAAATAGGAAAAACCCAGACCCTGTTTCACCCCGGAACCGAGTTCGCCCCGCCAAACGGGACAACTTGGTCGCGCTCGGTCTTCACAGACACGAGCGCCTCGTCGATACGGACGTGTGGGATTTCGCAGAAGCTGATTCGGGTGTGCGTGCACACCGGAATCAACGCGTATCCGCGGACATCGCTCCGTATCCGACTTTTCTGCAATTTGACCTAACTTTGTGTACACACGTCGGATCGAGACAAAACTTGCGCCATCGGACTCGTAGCGATACGCTGGTCCTGTGTGTCAAGTTTGGTTCGTGGGCCCCACAGGCCCCGCTCGACGGACGATTTTGTGAACGGCTCATCGGAATCCAATTCTGGAAGTTCCGTTGGGTTCGTATCAGCGTTTCTGACCTGTTGACACTAAGTTTGGTGAATTTGGAGACCGTTGACCCTGACGCATTTTTCGGTGCAAAGCGGGCCCACCGGTGGACCCCGTTTTGGTCCGAAACTGCCGCTTCTGCCCTTGTCTCCAAATTGGACCCAAGGATAGGCGTTTCTAGCTGATTGATATTTTCTGGATCTGATAGTGATGTTTGTTTCAGCAACCGGAGTACCGCCTGCAATTCTCGCCGAAGTCAGAGCCGTAAACATAGCCGGAACCACAGGCAAGTGTACCTTGCCAAACCCTGCAGCTTGCTAATTATTTTCTGGACTTAATCATGCAATAATGGACAAATAAAGCCTGCCAAATCTCAGTAATTCTTAACATAGTACTTTACTTGATTTCTGGTGAATTAAATATAAACATGTTTTAACTGCTTAACCTAGGAGACGTGTGACGTACTTAGTGTCCGATCACAGTCGGGTGCCAACTCCGTACACGGGGTTGTGTAACGTCACATAGACATGGATATCGAGACCCGATAATTCTCGTACTTGTCCTATCAAGTACACCAGAACCCAGGACACTTGACACTATTTCATGAGACAGAGTCTTCCTGAGACATTCAAGGTGATTCTGTATAGGATGCATGTTATAGGACATAGACTTTACATTCTTAGACATTTTGATTCATAGCTACCAGACTTGCTGCATTAGTTATAATCCCGCTGACATGGACATGAGACGTTATGGTCATGGCTTGCGTGATTTCATTGGGTGGGGAGAGACACACAGACTGCAGGCTGATATTATATATATAACATAGTATATATCATAGTGAAATTCATAGTTATTGCCGCTACCGGCTCCCCAACACAGAGCTTGTAGTGGCTTCAGCCCGAGATCTAGTGCTGCTCTCATATTGCATATCACATAGTTGGTTACTTAGTTTACCCTGCTGATTATCTTATTGCTGCACTGATATTCATTTGGCTTGAGTTTTTCTGTACCTTGCTATGTCCCCTGAGGACCTGGAATGGATGATGTCCCCAGGTACAGCTGAAGAGAGCTACCCAGAAGTGTACGGTACCGGAGCACTCCTTGGAGCAGAACAAGGAACAGAGGACGAAGTAGTGGCCGAAGATTTCTCCTGAGCACCGGCTTCTACTACACAGTATTTCCCTTTTCAGCATTTCTATTCCTGTCTATTTTTCCTTAATTGTACAGAATAATTCTCGGATTTGTTCCCGAGACAACCTTATTTGTTATTGCATATTTATTTCCATTGCATTAATTCTGGCAATTAATCTGTGTTATTCTGTGGATGAGATTAGTAATACCTGAGACTTGTACCTAGTACTGCTAGACTACAGCTTAAGCATGCCCTGATGGATCCATTAAATTGGGTTGTCCATCGGTGCGTGCTGCTGGCCATTGCCACGCTTCTCCAGTCCCTCGGCATTTTGGGACTGGGGCGTGACACCAAGGCCTCGTAGGTATTATGACAGGATGACTAGAGGCAGAGAATGAAAATCTTGAATCATGAACATGTTTTATTTCTTTCTAAATGTATGAAAATCTTGTATCATAAACATGAATAAATGATGACATGCACATGTTTTATTTCACTCTAAATTTTTTCAACATTTGTGATGAACAAATTATGGTTTATTTCTCTCTAAATTTAATCAATTTAAATTACAATAAAATTTATAATAAGGTTACAATTAAAAATTACACAAAAATAAGATTACAATAAAAATTACCCAAAAATTACGATAAAAATTACACAAGAAATAATTGCATCGGTTGGCGTATACATTTTCTTCTGTTATGTCCCGGGCTGCCACAATTGCTGCAATGAAGATCTCTGGTTCCCAGCTCCCTTGCTATGAAACGATTCTTTTTAGGTCTGCCAGCTCTATGTTCAACATTTGGTACTCCAATTTTACCTCTTATCAATTCACTTTGAGGAGTGTATCGGGATGGAATCGGTTCCATACATGGCGCATAAACACTTTTAAGCCGTCCAATAGAAATTGAGCATGATAATAACTTTCACTTTGTAAATTTTTAGCTTGACATGCAAAGTAAGCATGTACACATGGTAAAAGAGTGTGTTACCAACGAAAACATGTACAAGTATTATTTTTTAAATGTACCACATAGCATTTATTTGTTTCATGATCAAATATTCAAATATAAAACCATTAATATCCAACATTTGAAAATGATCTCTCCTTCTTTTTATGTGTGCCATTGCTTGAAGTATCCTCGGACAAAAGTCACTTTCCATATTTTCAGCATTTCATTGATGCTTGTCATGAATTGTTATAATTTTTGCTCTAATACCATCAAACAATGTTGTTATTGATTTATGACGCAAATTCTTAATCCAATTATTAAAACTTTCAGCAATATTTGATGTGTTAATATCGAGTCTAGGACATGGTGCATAAGCTGTTATCCAATGTGTAAAATTACGATTTTTATCGTTTGTACCAACAATCCAATTTAAGACATTAATATTTTTTAATTTTATTATTTCAAACCATTCATTCGCATCCACCACATTATAAGACCGAGCAAGTTTATCTAGCCAGTCTTGAAATTTTTCTCTACCACTACATTGTTTTCTCATATTTTGTTTAAAATGCTGAATGCAAAAAAAATGTGTAGAGTTTGAAAAAATATCATGCACTCCACGAATTAATTATTTTTTCTTATTTTATATAAATGAAATACTATCCATCGGTCAAAATAACTTTCAAAAGAATATTTTAAATTGTTTAAAAACCATGTCCAAGAATCAGTATTCTCATTTTCAGCAATACAATAAGCAATATGATATAACTGGTAGTTAGGATCATGAGCACAAGCAACAAATAAATTACCTTGATATCGAGATGTAAGAAAAGTTGCATCAATACTAATTATAGGTAAACAACAACTTAAAAAAATTATCCATGAATACCTTGAAACAAATAAATATTCTTCGAAATACATTATTTTCTACTGTCTTTAGAAAATATTTGCTACCGGAATTTGTTTCCATAATTGAAAAACAATATTTTTAGAGACTACCATATGCATAAGTATAACTACTATTAATTTCAGATAATGCAAGTTCTTTTGCTCTCCATACTTTAGAATATGTAATATGTACCCGATGCTATATAAATATGTCATTTACAATATGTGATGCTGTAAATTTCCTCGACCAGATTCCAGTATTTTAGGAAAATTTTTCACAATTTAGGATTTGTTGCAATATTTTAATTTATTTTGCTTACATATCCTATTGACTTGTGCACATGTCCATCACCTAATTATTGGAGCCTTACCCTGACTGTTATCCCCGAACAAAGTTTACATACCTCTCCTAGACGTGCCAGTCTACTATCCTGCACTTTGTGCAACTCCCAGATACTTAGTTTTGAGCCTCGTATGAGACGCACAAATCTCGTTGCAAACGCCCGTATTTAATTCCTATTTTAATACCCAGATCTGTACCCAACCCTGTTCCAATAGAGATTAGAGGCCCAACATGCACCCGTTTTGACCAAACAAAAATACGTTAATTTTCTACACTGAGTATAATACATTTAGTGTATTGACACCGTAGAAAAATTATGACCCTACCTGCCTCTAAATAATTAGTGAACACCGTGCGCAGTATTTATTGATTAATTAAATACGATGGCCCGTGTCACCCCAAAACCAGGCCCAGTACCTGCCCAGACTCACCCCCACCCCCTCAGGACCCTCGCACAGCAATTTTCCTGTATTCTGTGAATTTTAGTAATTTCAGAAATCAGGTATTTTTCCCAGACAATTTTGTAATTGCGTAATTTCCCAAAATAGGACCTCTGCGCAATTTATGAAATTACAGGGACTTTTCTGCAAAAATTACCAGGCGAGGTGTCACCCCCTGATTGGCCGGTGAATATGCACCGTCCATTCCAAAAGGAGTCCAAATTCGATGTATCTTAAATATCCTAATTGTTAAATTACATTTTTACCCCTATTGATTTTTCTATAAAATAAGAAAAAGAAAATAAAAATCAGAAAATCCTAAACCTACCCTGGCCGCAGCAACCCCCCCCGGCCGGCGGCGAGCTCCCTCGCCGGAGCGGCAACCCCCCCTGGCCGCCGCGGCAAGCCGCCCCCGCCCACGGCGAGGCTCCCCCTTTCCCCGCTGGCCCCCTCTCTCCACTCTCCTCAGCTTCCCCTCTTCCCCTGATCTCACCCATGGCCGGAGCGGCGAGCCGACTCCTCGTCGGACCCGACCCCCCCCGGCAGCTCTCTCCCCTCTCCCCCTCCCGCTGGGCCGAGCCCCTCTCTCTCCTTCTCCCCAACCTCCTCCTCCTCTCTCCTCCGGCCCATCCTAGTTCGCCACCACCGCCATCATCACCGTCGCCATCTCCTCCACTCCGCCACTCGCCACCCCCCCGGCCGCCCTTCCTCCTCTTCCCTCCACCTCCACCCCCATCTCAGGCCGCCGCCACCACCATCCTCCACCACCAGCACCAACGCCACCACCACGACCCACTCCTTCTCCTCCTCCTCACCATGGAACTCCTCCCCCTAACCCTAACCTAGCCCGAGCCGCCACCCCCCGGCCGCTGAGCTCAGCCCAGCCCCGAGCCGCCTCCCCTTCATCACCACTCCTCCCCTCCTCCTCCACTCTACCCTAATCGCCGGCTACCCCCCCCGACCACCAACCTCCACCACCAGCACACTCCCCCCCAGGCGAGCTCCTCCTCTCTCTCCTCCACTTTTTTCCCCTGGCCTCGGCAGCAGCAACCCTGGAGCCCTGACCGCAGCAGCTCCGGACCACCCCGCGACAACCCCGACTCGAGCAGAACTGGACACAGCAGCTGGACACGGCCCGGACACGTCCAGGACACAAATCGTGTGTCAAGACAACTCACGGATACGCGGAATTCAGTTTCCACGAAGCCCTGTTCAGGTAACCCGTTCTAACTCCTTGTAATTCTGTTTTCCATTCCGTCAGTTTTGACACGTAGGCTATGTGACCATCTCGGTGCCCGTGTAACCCGCTCGGTGCATCGCGTCCTGTGGCAATCGCGGTACGCGATCCAAATACAGGAAAAACAACGATCCAATTCACCCCGGAACTGGGTACGTCCCGCCAAACGGGACGACTTGGTCGCACGCGGTCTTTACCGAAACGTGCGCGACGTTGATACGGACGTGTAGGAATTCGGAGAAGTTGATTTGGATGTGCGTGCACACCGGAATCAACGCGTATCCGCCGACACCGCCCCGTATCCGTCAGTTCTGAAACACGCTGCAACTTTGTGTATACACGTCGGATTGAAACGAAACTTGCGCCATTGCACTCGTAGCAATACGCTGGTCCTGTGAGCCAAGTTTGGTTCAATTCTGAGAACGTTGACAAAATCCCGTATCGTGGGCCCCACAGGCTCCACTTGACGGGCGATTTTGTGACCGGCTCATCGGAATCTGATTCTGGAAGTTCTGTTGGGTTCGTATCGACGTTCTGGACTTGTGGACACTAAGTTTGGCAAATTTGGAGACCTTTGACCCTGACACATTTTTCGGTGCAAAGTGGGCCCACATGTGGACCCCGCTTTGACCGAAAATTATTATTTTTGCTCCTGTATCCAAATTGGACTTAAGGACAGGCGTTTCTAGCTATTTGATATTTTCTGAGACTGTTAGTGATGTTTATTTCAGTATCCGAAGATATTTATTCTGAGGCCATAGTTCTGACTTTTGACATTTGACATCTGGACATTATATTTGCAGCTCTCCTGCCAGGCAAGTATACCTTGCCTTGTTGTACTGTTTATATTCAGTTCTTGCTAGTTACATGTTATTTATTTTTATATAAATGTGCGCGTCCGAGCAGACTCGGGTGTAGTCAACGATGGCGTTGACGTTAGGACTTGTATCTGACCTAGTGTCTAGTAGACCCACCTAAAGTTGTGAAGTTATTGATATAACTTTCCAGGCCTTGACACGTATCATTACACGTCACAGAGTGAGTACATGTAGGAACGCGTGCCTCATGCGCGACTGGCCATCAGTGTGAGCAACACGTGTAGCGGTATGTAGCTCAGTTGTTTATTTCATAGAGACTTGCATCATAGTAGGAGGTGTCCACGTCGTTTTCACGACTTGTACATCTATATTGGGCGGGAAAGACATCTAGTAGGCGTATGGGACACCCCCCCTGATATATACTCAAGTTACCATGCTCTTCGGAGATAGGGATTACGGTATATATAGAGAGTTACCATGCTGCTCGGAGATGGGGTATTGGTTTTCTTATTCCCATTACCGTGCTCCGAGGAGGATGGGGTATTATCCTTCGTTCCATGCTCTGCAGGGATGGACGATTGCAGAGTTACCCGTGTGATCGGGGGCATATGATACATATACTAGCCAGTCATGACGATTGGTGAATTACGTCAGCATATGTCTAGCCCACACATTCCCATGCGTACTGCAAGGTCTTTAAATTGCATTCACTTAGATGGTTAGCACACCCCTTTATTTATTCAGTATTTACTTTATGGCATGTCATTTTTATGTATCTTGCTATGTCCCTCTGAGGACCTGGTCCCCTGCCAGGTGTATATTTTCTTGGGTATTCGCAGGAGCACAGATCCGGACATGTTACGTTTATCCCGAGGAGGTCTTCTCTTCGAGCCTCGTGATTGTCAGATGTTGTTCTTATATGGTGTGTATCTGGTTCCTTTTTATATTCTATTTCGGCAGTAGATTTGATTTCATCTGACTGTTATTCTTAGATATCTGTATTGAGATCTATTTACATGGTTATTGGTTATCTTTATGTGATTTCTGTGGATGAGATTTAGATATAACCCTGTGACTTGTAATTAGTTTTACCACTTATGAATTATTGTTCATTATACAGCGTACGCACGTATATATGGTTTCCATATATTGGAGTTGCCATATATACGGGCCAGCTGGCATGGTTACGTGACCTAGTCCTACGTATTTTGGGATTGGGGCGTGACAGATGCACTATAAGAACTATTATCTCTAATTTTATTAATTATTTTATCTCTAATCCATGCAATAGTAGCTTGTGGATGACGACCACTTGTTAATCCACCTGTACATAAATGTCGAGATTCAAATGTATTAATCATAAACCTTCCGCTGTTACCAATTTTCTTAGCATGTTAAGAACAATCTGGAGAGTTACAAATATATACAATTTTTATAGAATTGTTCCATTTAGCTCTACAACTAAAATTATGAATAATTGCTAAATCACTAATAAAATTTCTAAATGCATAAGAAGAAGGAAACTCTTGTCCCCCAGATAATTCGGAGGTGCTAACATCTAAATTATCATCAGTACTAGGTAAATAATAATCTAAATCTTCGACTAAGTCATCACTATTTTCTTCGTCAACGTTTTCTTCGACTAAATCTATTTGGTTTGATGAGCTAGGACCAACATAAATTTTTTGGCTATTATTAAAAGATTGACTACTATGAATATTATATGTGCCAATATTTGGTAATACCGGATTAATATAAATATTTATGCAAGATGCGCCTAAATTACTTTGATTAACAAATTTTTATGCTTCTTCACTATTTATAACGAACAAATAATCTATATAAATCCACCTTAATATGAATTCATAAGTAATAGAAAGCCGTTCTACAATAATATTTCGTAAATCAGATAATGTGATATTCTGATACATAGATATAAGATAAGTTGTACCTCCTTCGTAAGATAATCCATTCAGTGTACCTCCATGGTAGCAAATTAGTGTTAGAATTTGATCCATAACTAAAACTTTGGATATTAGAACAAATAGCTTCACTAAGAATCCCTGAAAAAAATTGCTTCTGTTGTGATTGAAACTTCAGTGGTAGGATCCTCACTGGAGAATGATGGCTTCTTAGTGTAGTAGGAGCTTCACTGGAGAACGATGGCTTCTTAGTTTTTACGAGGTGTAGGGGGGACAAGTTTCTGAGTTTGCAATGTGGCTGTATATGTGTTTATATATGTTACTCACATAAAAAGAGCGTTTGTGTGTCGGTTAATTTATAGTTCTACTAATATAATTTTTTTCTTTAATTCTCTTCTAAAAACGACGGAGAAGTTAATAAAACATATTTTGCTAAAAATATATCTTTTTAAGGGCGTTTTGGAGATTCTGCTGAAAAACGTCCTTAAAAGGGACGTTTCAATGCTTTATACGTAATTTTGAAACTTCAATGCTCTAGAGGTAATTTGAGAACGTTTCTATGTTGTATACGTAATTTTCTGAAAAAAAAAACTAATTTTTTTGGGCAAAATACTAAAATATTGAACAAATTCTTACATGGTGCAAGAAGTCGCCTAAAATTTCAGAAAGCTACAGGTTCTTCGTTCAAAAAAATTTCTCCAAAATAAAAATAAAAATCAAGTAATAGTTCTCGACTGCAAGCGTGATGAGCTGAGGATCTTTTGTACCAAGAAAAAAAGAACAAAAAATTTCGTATAGAGCATATGAAGTTTATAAAATTGCTTTCAGAGCATAGAACTATCACTAATTGCGAGGAGAGCATAGAAGCGTTTTTTTATGAACATTTTTGAACAAATGTCCATAAACGTCCTTAAAAGAACCTTTTTGTACAATTTTGTAATTAATATATAGTACACCGGATTTAAATCATCGTTTTAATTCTTAAATCCGTTATCTAATGAGACGTAAATTAATTACTTAGCAAAATTGTGCAACGCCTTTGCTAAAAAACGTCTTTAAAAAAGATGTTTTTATACTCTTTTCGCAAGTAGTAAATTTTTTATATTTTGGGTATAGTTTTACAAACTTCTTATGTTCTATATACCCAAATACTGAATGAAAAAGAAAGAAAGAGCTTATTGACAATAACCCGAAAAATATCAAGCAAACACACAGTCCATGGAGGAAATTTCTAAGTAGCTATGTAGGAAGGGAACCAACGGCCTAGAATAACGTTATAAACATTCACCTCTATGAACCCACTTTACAGTTCATTGCACAATCATTTTCTTTTGTTTTCATTCGCTCATTGTCTCAACGCACAGGGAAGCTTGCAGCCGTCCGTAGCACGTGTTCAAGTTATGTGACAACAACTTTGTCAGAATTTTTGGTTGTCCGAAAATGACCACTGACTCTTTCTCTTTCTCCTGAATTCACCTGAACCGTCCAATCCACAATTTCTCTTAAACAAATACTGGCACTACTACATGTCATAATCTGACCAAACACCAGTGACCTTGAAAATTAAGGTTTATGTTAAAAGAAGAAAAAAAAAAAAACCCCTCAAACTAGAACTACCCTAAAATCTCAGGTGAAGTTTCGAAATCGGGAAATTCATTTTTTTTTTTCCGTCGATCGACGGTCCTGCAACACACGTGTCCTTTCTTTATTCGTTCCGGTCTTTCTCCAGACTCTACAGTCAAAAATTTCGGCTAATAAAGAAATAGCATGTGACATATAGAACAATTACGGGACCGCAATTGACAAATAGTAATGCTCGTCTAAAAATAATACGACCGAAAAATAGTAACCCGAGTCCATATTAGAATAAGATATTTATTAATATTAGTAGTTATTTTAATTATACAATAGATTATGTTAACATGTGTCCTCATTAAAAGAAAATTATTTATTTTTTGTGTTTGGATATCAAAGTAATGAATTTTTTTTTTTTCTCCCACCCACTCCAATATATATATATATATATATATATATATATATATATAATTTGCAATGGTTTTTCTGACACCGATTTTTTTTTATTTTGATTAAATTTATAATTTTTTTTCGAAAGGAGGAAGAAAAAATTAATTTTTTTTTCTTTCTGTGAACCAAATAACTCCTAAGAACACATGATAACACGTGTTTCCAATATGCATATAGTTAAACTGAGTCGAGGGAGGTTTGAGTATATGCTTCCTAGATAACATTTATGTTAGTGATCTCGTTAGGAGTATATAAATTTTGTAAAAACCTACATATGTGTTGCGAAAGTTGTATCAATAAGTTGAAGTATGTTGGGGAAATGAACACTTTTGCTACTTAAAACTAGGAAAATGCAGCACCTTTTTTCCTTATTCCACTCGTGTTTAGTAACTAATCACAATTTGTTTTATTATTCCACTTGTGTTTAGAAACTGATCACGATTTTTGTGTTGTAGCCTCAGTCGTTTTCGGATTGGCGACGAGAGGCTGTATTTAAGCCCTCCTTCGTTGTCGCTGACGATGCTAATGGATCTGCAGACTCTTATTTACCAATCCCACAATTTTCCTGACGTTTTTTAGTTGATTGTAACTTGTAAACAATTATTATTATTATTTATTTTTTTAATTTGTTTCCTATCATCTTCCCGTACAGTTGTTGTCGCAACTTGGGTGGCGTCGGTGATTGATTCATTTCTGCTGCTCCTCTATATATGCAGGCAGAAGGCTAGTTTCATTTGGGTTTCTCTTCTCGTCTCCAGCTACGTATGTACATCGTACATAGCTGTACTGGAGATCAATTATAGCACAGGCCGAGAAATAAAAAATAACAAAAGAAAAAGAAATGGACAGCGTGCTCGAGTTCCGGCGGTGGCATGAGGCTGCGTACGAGCAGGTGCCGCGGGCCGACACGCACGTTGTGACCTCCGGCGGGCTTATAATTCCTGCGCATTCGAATGTCCTGGTACTTACTCGTTGTTGCGCAGAAACCTCTATTGATGCTTGCATTTCTTCTTCTTGATTTTTTTTGGTTGGTAATGTGAAGGCCTCGGCTTCACCGGTGTTCGAAAACATTGTGTACTGGCAATCCGAAAGGGTCGTGCCGATTCTTGGAGTTCCTTGCGATGCCGTCGTCGTCTTCCTCCAGTTCCTCTACTCTTCCAGCAGGTAAACTGGTCTCTTTCTAATTGTTGAAAAACTACTAGGCCTATTTTTAGTTTATTTACGAGGGGATTGCTTAAGTTTTCCTACTCTAGTAACTCTTGATGGCGGGATTCATATTCTTCTTCAAGTAGAGATCCGGTTGCGATGATTCTTTGTTAGTAATCTTCTAGAGTTGTCGATCTGATCACGGAAAAAAATGACCAGCCGGAAAATCAAGATGTCAAACTATCAACTACTACGAGTGTTGGTGTTGTTAATAGGAAAGACGAGAACATTAATTATTTGAGGATTGGATTGGTATTCTGTAGGAACTTTTTCTACTGGACGCATGGAAATTTGAGTCTCCATATTGTTGAGAATATGATTTTGAGTTTGGTTCTCGTTAGTGCTAACAGTTAGGCTGTTAGCGCCGAAGAAGGATTAGAGAAGAAACGGCCCAAAAAGAAGAGATTCTCAGACGAGTTCGTTTCAACTGACTCTGGAAGACTGAGATTCACACAAGAATTTCTCTACGGTGACACGCAGCCCCAAAGAAGCACACACCACAATAAACATGCTACAAACTGACTGAACAAGAAAATAAAAATACAATAACAAAGAAAAATGTTCGCAGACGCTATAACGAGAAAGAACGAAAAAAAGAAGAAAAATACAAAGACATAAACTCCTTGCCGGGGTGATCAAAACCACCGGTGCTCAAGGCAAGATTCGTCCTACACGACGATCTGCACCCAGGATCCACCAAGTTCACACCAGAACTTCTGGAACGCTCAAAGTCTCCTTCGGATCACTCAAAAATTCACTATTTAAGAGGGGAGCTCCCTGGACCGCACATGCACTGGTGCTCTCGGTTTTTCCAACCACTCAAATGAAAGAGCTCCTCTTCTATATATAGAGGAAATCAACACCTATGCGCATGAGAAAGCTCGTGCTGTATATGCGCCATTCTACCAGACACCAAGTCGCATGCGTCGCCGCTGGTCACACTGCTCAAAGTAGCGCCGCCAAACGCCGAAAGCAGCAACCGCCGTGCACAGACACCCCCGCACCGCATGTTCCGAAGGCACGAATAACCATGCGCCGCATGCGTCACCAATAGCAGACCTAGTCCCCTCCACAACAGACTTAACACCTTGCCGTATATCGACTTGGCCGCATGAGCACTAGCCGCATGGGCACCTGGCCGCATGCGCTCTTGGCCGCTTGATCTTCTGGCCGCATGGGCACCTGTCCGCTAGGGCACCAGACCGCATGCGCTCCTGGACGCATGGCGACTCGACGCAAAGCGACCGAGCAAGAAACTCGCACATAAAAGGAGCGCATGAGCGCCATACGACGATGCTAACGTGCTAAGTGCGCCAACAAATTGCCACTTTGCGCCCTTGAGGCCGAGTCCGAGTCGCTAAGCCCCCTAAGGGAAACATCCCAAAGGTGGTGACAAAATAAAGATTGTCATAAATAGGTTCACACTTAATCCCTCTAGGAAAGTTAACCCACATGGGCCTTCACCCCATGTTCATATACCAATACTAAGCAAAGCTATATATTGAGATATACACATTGCTGGTTTTCCAATGTGGGACTAAAACTCCCAAAGCAAAGTGAAAAATACCAACAATCCTCCACATATATCACAATATATGGTTGAGCGTTCCTCACAGTGACTGTCCATCATGCATTAAGATAAATGTCGCTCACGACTTGAATCTTTCCGCATGGGTCAAACAACAGTACGATACTAGAATGAACTATGCCTTGAATTCTTAACCATAACTGTTGTTCTTCTCACTCGCATAATGACATCAGCTGTGCCTCCGGTCACACATTAAAGGCCCTGTGATGACCTGGTTTCGGTATATGTATTTTGGGTGTCTACAAGTTTACTCTCAAGAGACGACCTATATCTCTGTCCATACACTTAGGTGAGTTCCTATTAAGAGAGTTTAATATTTTCCAGCATGAAGTCCTGTGCTTCTGTGCGGTGCTATGCCGCTGTGAGATGGCTCGCATCCAAGGTTAACTACCTCTTGTGGTGTCACCCACAGTAGCATGAGGTCACTAGTCTTTTAGTAGTGTTGTACTACATCCCAGCATGAAGCCTTGCTCTTCCGTGCGGTGCTATGCCGCTGTGACATGGCTTGCAGCCGAGGTTAACTACCTCATGTGGTGTCATCCACTGTAGCATGAGGTCACCGGCCTCTTAGTAGTGTTGTGCTACAACTCTATATCTTTTCAGCATTAGGCTACCTGCCTATTTGCGGTGCTATTGCCTCTGTGACATGGCTCGCAGCCGAGGCTTTACATCTTTTACCTCATCGTGGCGTCATACCATTGTAGAATGGGATACAAGTCCCTTGTAGTGCTGAACTACATGTGCTTCCTGTAAAGCACGCCGGATATTTCACTCTGCCTGGGAACTCATTAAGGCGTCGAATCCATTCTTACACAGAAATTATTCTATAAAGAACAAATAGTAGACTACAGTGGTTCCAGGTATGTATCCCACACTATCCCAAGGGACTACCCACTGTGCCTGATATTTTTTCAGTCAGTGGTACCCCCTTGAACCAAAAGCTAGATGCCTAGTAGATTTCTCTTTGAACTAATAGCATAAAACTTAATGATATGATTACAAAGACACAATATTAGAGGTCCTTCAAGCCCATTTTACTTGTTGTGTCTTCGACTAGTTGACGCTTGAGGCCTTTAGTGAACGAATTCGCCAGATTCTCCTGACTCCGAACCTCCACCACATCAATGAAACCAGCCTTGATGAGATTGTTCAGTGATCTGTGCCGAAGTCGCATAGTCATCTTCTTGCCATTGAAGAGATCGTTAGATGCTACTGCTGCTGCTGCTGCCTGGTTGTCATAGTATATCAGTACTGCAGGAATCTGCGCACCAACTATTGAAAGATCGTACATGAGCTCCCGAAGCCATTCTGCTTCATCTGCTGCAGTTGCAAGTGCATAGAACTCAGACTCCATTGATGAGCGTAAGATTGTCTGCTTCTTCGACTTCCACGATATGACAGCTCCACCCATTGAGAAAATATATTCTCTTGTGGATCTCTCGCTCTCTTATTCTGAGCACCAGCTAGCATCACTGAAGCCTTCTACCACTGCTGGATCTCCGCTGTAGTATAGTGCAAACTTCTGAGTCTTCTTGAGTTATCTCATCACCCTATTCACATCTTTCCAATGTTCAATACCTGGGTTACTCGTGAATCTACTCAGCATCCCCACAACAAAAGAAGTATCAGGCCTAGTAGCATTCGCAGCATACATCAAACTTTCGATGAAACTATAATACTTCAACTGTCTGACACTTTTCCTGGGGTTTGGCTTCAGCTTTTTATCACACCTGTACATAGAATCGATCCCTTGAAGATCCTGGTATCCGTAGCGTGTGAGGATTTTCTCCACGTAGTGAGATTGTGAAAGAGCAATCCCAGCTTTCGTCTGGATTATCTTAATTCCAATCCCATGTCCTTCATACTGAATTTGGACGAGAGAAACATCTTCGTTCTGATGACACTTTCTAAATATGTACATAGGATTAGAATGTCGTCCACATAGAGACAAACGATGACACCTCTATCACCAGCGAACTTCGTGCACACACACTTATCAGTATCGCCGACTTTGTAGCAAGTTAACCTGATAACCTTGTCAAACTTCTCGTGCCACAATTTGGGAGCTTGCTTCAAACCATAGAGAGATTTTTCCAGCTTACACACTTTGTCTTCAAGACCCTTGACGAAAAAATCTTCTGGCTGCTGCATGTAGATCTCCTCTGTCAGTTCACCATTCAGAAATGCTGTCTTGACGTCCATCTGATGAATCACCAACCGGTGAATAGCACAAAGTGCAATCAGCATTCTGATAGTCGTCATCCGTGAAACGAGAGCATAGGTGTCAAAGTAATCAATCCCCTGCATATTAAAAAATCCTTTAGCAACTAGCATGGCCTTGAACTTGTCAACAGTTTCGTCTGCCTTCATCTTCTTCTTGAAGATCCACTTGCATCCGATGGGTTTAGCTCCTTTAGGCAGATCGACTAACTTTCATGTATTATTAGAAGTTATTGAGTCAAACTCGTCATTGACAGTCTCTTTCCAAAAAATAGTATCTCTGGTCTTCATTGCCTCATCATAGGTAAGCGGATCAGCTTCCACATGATAGGTAACAAAGTCTTCTCCGAAGTCCTTCGGCCTCCTTGTAACGAACCATTTCGCTCAAGCGGAGAGCCGATTCAAATGGCGCAAGTGCAACGACCCAACCCGCTTTGCTCAGCGAGAAGACTTGCTTGTGGCAAATGATTTTGGATTTGGCCCTTCAGGAGTTCAAACTTAGACTTTCAAAGGCTCACTCGGAGTATCGCTCGACCGTGATAAATTATCGCAAAGGTAGGTGGCTACGATGAACCTGTCTTTGCTTAGCATGCACACTTAAAATATGGACGATACATGCTAGTCGCTAGGTGAATTATCCCTTGTATGCTAATAAAGAATACAACGCACATAGCTAAGGGAATAATCCCATCTTGCAGTACTTGTGTTAGAACATAGAAATAAAACTTGGGTTATAGTTGGACCCTCGCATGCTACCTTTGCTTCGTGCAAGTATACTCCGGTATGCTTCGAGTAGATCATTACATACTCTTCGTAGTACACTGTTTCACAGGTTTACACTGCTCGTCCCATAGATTATGTCACTTGATATATCGCTGTACGGTTTCACTCATCACACTACCCCTTAGACCTGTGAAAACGTAAAGGCTAGGCTTATGTTCTAAAGTAGACTATGCCACAAGTTTTCTTATGCTTATATTTCAACACTGTTTTAATGCTTGCCTGCTTTACATATTCGCTATGCTCATCACATTAATTCATGCCACGACCCATAAAAATACTATCTTGTCTTGCAGTCATCTAAGTTTTTCGAAAGACTATCGAATAGTCGTTCCGTGCAAGTATGAACCTGAAAGTATTCAGGACCGTTAGGTCGCCAATGCAGTTCCCGAACCAGGGGATTACATCATGTCAATAAACCAAGAACCACAGCTCGTGGAGCAATACTCGATGAGTACTGAATTAAAGATGGCTCGGGGAGTCAATTTATACTTGTGAACAATCCTGCCTTGAACTTGAACTAGTGCCTGGTATATCCTGACTTGTACCTGTAACTGTACCTGACAAGAGGCCTGAAAGATTAGAGACTTGCATGGTCACAGACAACTTGGTGCACATGGAAGATTTTCGAATCTCGTTTCGCGGACGGTCACCGGGTCACCGGGGCCGATCCGACCAGTCGGAACCACCTGACTGTAGTCGCCTGCGTCGGACGGGATGTGTGCAATGCCCCTTGTTCTTGCTTGCACACTATCTCTGTTCTTGCTTGTACACTATCTCGCCCTAAGACTAAGCCGTCCTCTATGGCGTCGTGCCAGTGACCTCCTGTTCATATAGATAAGTCATCCTCGATAGCGGTAATCCGCGTGCGAGTCATTGTATCGCACCTAGAATATGGAATACTGAACGGATATAAGTATTTGACATCTGTGCACACTTGTACATATTTGAACACTTGAACATCTTCTACAACTTACCTGAGCATCCGTGTAACTCGTGCACCTGAGTCAGAACCCCGCTCGTGACACTCGTGTTTGCTTATGCAGTTGACTTGGATTTCATATATATACATTTGTGCTTGGTTTAACTTGGTTTTATCGTTGGACAGGGAATGACGAATGATAAGTTGGTAAGTATCGCCGTTTTACTCATTTATCGCACGGCACACCGTCTTTAAATTATAGAGTGAAGAACTTCTCGACGAGATAGATTTTAGACATTTTTTCGTCAGTTTTGTAGTGCTTCTCAAGAGCTTCTCAGGCATCTCTTGGCTTCTCCTTCTTGTTGTAAGACTCTGCCATCGATTCGTACATAGCATTTAGGATCAACAACCTACAGAGGTCATTATCTTTCTTCCACTTGGAGTGCACGTCCTCGCCATGCCAACTGCAAGCTCTCCTCAATCTTCAAAAATGATAGGTTCAGAATCAACCAACACATAAGTACCATTGATAAGTTGAAGATTCAAGGAGATCTCCCTTTTTCAAATGTTGTAGTGTTCGCCATCATACTTCTCAAGCTTGTTAAAGCTAGTATCGAGAAGGTTTGAGTGGTTGTCCATTCTAACTCGGATCTTGCCTTGCGAGTGTTAGTACCGAAGAAGGATCAGAGAAGAAACGACCCACAAAGAAGAGATTCACACAAGAGTTCATCTCAACTAACTTCGAAAGAGAAGTTGGTGCACTGAGATTCACACAAGAGTTCCTCTACAGTGACACACAACCCCAAAGAAGCACAACACCAGGAACATGCTACAAACTGACTGAACAAGAAAATGAAAATACAATAACAAAGGAAAAATATTCTTCTCTTTACGTTCGCAGACGCTACAACAAGAAAGAACGAGAATAAGGAGAGAAATAAAAAGAAAGGAACTCCTTGTTGGGGTGATCAAAACCACCGGTGCTCAAGGCAAGATTCGCCCTTCACGACGATCTGCCCCCAGGATCCATCAAGTTCACACGAGAACTTCTGGAACGCTCTAAGTCACGTTCGGACCACTTAAAAATTCACTATTTTAGAGGGGAGCTCTCTAGGCTGCACATGCACTGGTGCTCTCGGTTTTTTCAATCACTCAAATGAAAGAGAAGCTCCTCTATATATAGAGGAAGTCAACACCTATGCGGCATGAGAAAACTCGTGCCGCATATGCGCCATCCGACCAGACACCAAGTCGCATGCGTCGTCACCGCCGCCGGTCACATTGCTCAGAGTAGCGTCGCCAAACGCCGCCAAGCTCAAAAGCAGCAGCCACTGTGCACAGACACCCCCGCGCCACAGGCGCCGCATGTTCCGAAAGGTACTGATAACCATGCGCCGCATGAGTCGCCAACAACAGACCTAGTCCCGTCGATGACAGACTCAACACCTTGCCGTATGTCGACCTGGCCGTATGGAACCAGACCGCATGGGCACTTGTCCGCATGCGCACATGGCCGCTTGGGCTCCTGGCCACATGGGCACCTGTCCTCTTGGGCACTAGGCCGCATGCGCTCCTGGATGCATGGCAACTCGACGCAAAGCGACCGAGCATGCGACCGACTGAGTACAAAGTGCGCCAATAAAGCGTCACTTTGCGTCCTTGAGCCCGAGTCCGAGTCCGAGTTCGAGTCGCTAAGCCCCTGCGGGGCTCAGCTCCTAAGAAAAATATTCCAAAGGTGGTGACAAAATAAAGATTGTCATAAAGGGGTTCACACTTAATCCCTCTAGGAAAGTCAATTCACATGGACCACCACCCCATGTGCATATACCAATACTAAGCAAAGCTATATATTGAGATATACACATTGGTGATTTTTTAATATGGGACTAAAACTCCGTATGCAAAGTGGAAAACACCATGAGACTTGACCTTAATGGATACTTAAACACAAACTTGACTTATGAAACTTTGTTTGTAATACATCAATTGTTACCTCTATTGTAATATGCATTAGATAATTCCTAATTGGCAAAAAAAAAACAAGGTTTGCAGTACCGGTATCGAAATCGCTATCGAATCATTCATATGTGTACATCGGGATGGACGGTATCAGATCGGAGTATCAATTTTTTTTTGATATCAGAAAAATAATAATTATTAATAAATTATTATCATTCTAGAAAAAAATATTTTATATATTTAGACATAATTTTAAGTATTTTCAGTGTTGCTTCTTCGTAGTTTTGAAATTGAATAAAATGCTTGGTTTACATACGATAAATAAGTTTTCTTCTTATGCATTTTTTTATAATTTTATTATGCTTTTACATCCTTGCTGATTGGTCTTTTTTCATTCAATTTTCTTTGTCTAATTGACCGAAAAAGAGATTCCATAATGTCAGTATCAGATATCGGTCGATATCGGATCGGGTCATGTCAAATCGTATCGCTATCAGCCGTATCGGATCGGTATTGGCTGACACTGCAAACTATGGAAATTGGAAAATAGTACCAATCCTTCAAAATTACAAGATTCGCTGAAACTGAGACTGTAGTGTGGGCTTACAGGACGCCGTTGTCGTCGAAAGATGGGAAGGAGGCCATCGAGAAGTACGGGATACAGCTCATCGCGCTGTCGCACAAGTACGGAGTGGAGTGGCTGAAGCGGGGCTGCGAGGCCGGTCTGGCACAAGGGCTGAGCGCGGAAAGGGTGGTGGACGTGCTGCGAATCGCGAAGCTCTGCGACGCCTCGCGACTCTACAGGCGATGCGCGAGGCTCGTGTACAGGGACTTCCCCTCCGTCCAGCAGTCGGAAGGGTGGCGCTTCGTGCAGAAGAACGACCCGAGGCTCGAGCTCGAGATGCTGCTGTACATTCAAGACGTCGACCAGGTTAGAAAACGTAGTGTAGACCAAAGCGTTACAAAGTATCCCAACTTGAATAACCACACTCCGTCTATGTGGCTGTTGTTACTTACATCATGGCTTTGTTCCCGTGTTGATACCGAGCTCTGATACGGTGATGCCATGTGGTATCTCATATATTAGTAGGTAGGTTATACTATTTAGGGATTTACTTTTACCTCTAAATTATCAGTACCTATGTTGCACGTAGGGGTTGTAAAACGATTCAAACAACAGCTCGTGTTCGGCTTGGTCTAAGTTCAGTTCGAAACTCGTTCGTGGGCTAGTCGGTACCGAGCTCGATCGATTTTTTTTTTTTCCTGTTCGAAGTGGTGTTTGAACCGAGTTCGACCATAGGCTGTTCGACTCGATCTTGTTCGTGAACGGACTCGAACTCGACTCGGTTTCTTGTGTTAGGGCTTTTCCTACTATATGCTATATTTTTTATGGATGTGTTTTGTCTTATAAATTTTACTCTTTTTTTGTTCTTTATATGAATCATATGATGGTAAATTTATGATGTAAAGATTATAAGTAATTCAACAAAAAAATATTTTTAGGACTTGATAATTTTTACAACAAGTTTAGTGGGACTTTGGGTCGGTCTTGACTCGAGCTCCGTTCGTGTTCATCCCAGCTTGTGAGATAAATCTAGTCAAGCTCAATCATTTCGAACCTCTAATCGAACCGAATTCAAACACCATTTTTGAGTTCGACCTTAAGCTCGTCTCGAATTCAGAAGCAACAGGGTCTAGCCGGTTACTTCCTTCGTCATTCGAACTCCTGCAACCTCGACGTGTTCTTCCTTAAATTGTTTTTGTTAGATATATATATTTTTCCATATTAGACACGATTCTACACATTGGTAAGAGAAAAATTATATTGACTAATCTGTAAAATTGAAAATTGTCTTGATTGCTAATACTGCACAACGGTGGCGCATGCTCAGAGGAAGAAGAGGTGGTGGAGACAGAGAGCGGAGCAGGAGATGTACCGACAACTGAGCGAAGCAATGGAGTGCTTAGAGCACATATGCACGCAAGGCTGCACCAGCGTCGGGCCCCACGACAAGGAGCCCCCTCCTCCGAGCAAGAACAGTAGGGGACAGCCGCCCCGCTGCCCCAGCTCTCGCACGTGCGAGGGCCTGCAGCTCCTCATTCGCCACTTCGCCTCTTGCAGCAGCAAGAGCCGGTTCTCTCCTGAAGCCAAGCGAATGTCGCAGCTCTTCCGCCTCCACTCCATCATCTGCGTCCTGCCCCCCCAATCATGTAAAGTCCCCCTCTGCAAGTGAGTCCCCCCCTCCCTCTCTCTCTCTCTCTCTCTCTCTCTCTCTCTCTCTCTCTCTCTCGCCATTAATACTATCAGAAGTTTGGGTTATTTAGTTCTAGGCTCTGACGACAGTCTCGATGTGGACGACTCCATGGGCATTGATACATATCATCAGATGCCTCTTGTCCCGCTGGTCGCATTCTTGAATGCTAGCAACTCATGAGCCCCGAGGGTCGCATAACGGCTAAGATCATGATACAAAAGCAAACGATAGTATCACAGGTCTCATTTTCGATTGGTAATGACGAAACTAAATAACCTAAGTCACTTAATCCGCATCATACCGAAACTAAATATAATTATCACATATTTCCGTTTAGTTTTAGGGTCTCGTATAATATTCAAAGTTTGAGTTTAGGTCTCCATTTTGGACGGTCATCCCAATCATCCATTAGGAACGAAATCCAAACCCCTTTTCTAGACATATTTTCGGTTAGTTTTAGGGCCTCGAATAATATTCAAATTTTGAGTTTAGGTCTCCATATTTTGGACGGTCATCCCAATCATCAACGGAATCCAAATCATTTTCTGGACGATATGGAGACATAAACGTAAAATTTTAATATCATACGGTACCCTAAAACTAAACTAAACTAAACTAAATAACCCAGGAAGTCTTGCTGCACACCACTAATTAATAATGCAATTTTTTCTTTGGTTTGTCAATGTAGGCAATTCAAAACGAAGAGTCGAGTCGAAGGGAAAGGAGAGGACGCAACATGGAGGCTTCTGGCGAAGAAGGTGGTCACAGCTAGGGTCATGTCCTCTCTGGCCAAGAGGGAGAGGGTGGGACAACTACAGAAGCCATTGCCAATACGTAGAGGCACCAAATCAAAATGAACTTTAGTTGCAGACTGCCGCTCTTTTCCTTACCAAAGCTAAAATGGATGTAGTTCCGGTGGTTGATGTCCTCTAATTGTACACATTTTATTCTCTGTTGCTAAGAACGATCGCGCACTACTAGACCTGTTCTAAGTCCTCACCAAAATTATAGGACTTTAGTGAAGGATCGTGGTTACATATTTATATTATTCAACATATTCTGAAGCAGTAAAATTTTGGTTAAATCTGCTTAAAAAAAGGAAGCAGCATACCAGACCAGAGTGATTGAATCTCGGTTACTCTGATATTATTTACAATCTCTACCTTTGTAAAAAAAAAAAAAACTCTAATGTACGTTGCTGACAGTACCTATGTATCTGCACCTCCACGTGACTCATTGACATGTGAGCCATACCTGGGCCAGGACCGGTCCTATCCCAGGACAACTAGAACTACTGTGCAGGGCCCACAGACCCCCTTCTACCCATTAAATATTATTATTATTATATGCATGTTTTTTTTGACAGCCTATATGCATGTTGTTATTACAGTAGCTTTAGAAAATCATTGTTAAGCTACATTTTCTAAAACTAGCTTAATAATCAATGTCATGATCTTTGTTATTTGTTGTTCATTAATTCGAGGTATGTGAATTCATTATATTCTTTCTATGTCATTAGTTTTTTCTTCTTCTTCTTTAGTTTATGGCAAAACAAAATATATAATATTAATTAAGGGTACATTTTATATTCTTGTTCTGGACTTTTAAAATATTTTGGATTGGGTTGGCCAGGCATGGATGTCTAGTTACCAGCTTAATTGTCCCGCTTCTTGGCACGCATGCCAGTCATATAAAGTAAGTAGTATGAATACTACTTTCATAATTGGCGATTACGTGATAGTGTGCATGTTTTTGTCACTTACATGGGGACTTGTAATCTATAACCCGGGAAAAAATAATTGTCAATTAGTATATCGATTGTATATGAGCTGGAACTGCATAGAACATGGAGCTCAAGATGGCAGCAAGTTGTGGAGTTATGCACATGAAATGTCTCTTTTGGTGGGCTTGGCCTTGATTTTCCTCACAGTGCTGCTCATCTTTGGACTACAACCAATACCTCTCTTCTTTTTTGTAATTAACATATTAAGTAAAGTACGGAATCTGTGTAGTACCGGAATACTGTTGCAGTTTCGATCCTTGGAACTAAAGATTCTCAATGTCAGGCTCAGAATTCCCAAGCACATTTCTTTCACTCCAGGCTTAGCATACGCATTTCTATATTTTAATTGATTTTGTAATTAACTAATGAGCATTAGGATACAGGGACTACGAAGGGTCAAGATGTACGTCTTAATAGCAGGTGTATATAATGGCAGAAAAGAGATTTCCTCACCTGAGAGAAATCAGTAAGTACTATTGTATTTCATCTGGATTCCAGAACACGTCCATATACATAGTAACATGTGTTAATACAATCGATAACCGATACAAGATAAGAACATTTTCAATATAACTATAACATAGTCATGGATATTACGGAAAAACCGATAAGTACACAACACAGATACATATACTACGTGCTAAGTTTTCTACCAAACGCTTACAACCCTCTCATCCCTTCTGCTATGTGGGCCACCTCCGGTCCCACCTCCCCACCCAATGAACGACCGCCATGTGACGTTCCGGCTACGTGGCGACCATCCGAACAGCCACCGGGTCCCACATTTTCTTTCTCCTTCAATATACGGCTGCCACGTGGGCGCCACATGACGGTTGTAAGAGGATTGTAGGCATTTGATTGTAGTCATAGCATAGTCCCTTTTTTTGTCTGTAAACAACTTGCTTGTAGCCTACCATAATATGCGTGCGCGTGTATATATATATTGGTCTAGATAATCTACAAAAACTATATTGGTAGATAGTCTTAACTGAAACATAGTAACAGCAACTATTTTATGTCCGGGCTTTAAAAAAAAAAAAAAAAAAAAAAAACATATACTCAGGGTGTGAACAAAAACAAATATTCTGATTCTTCTTCAATACCCTGTTCAACTATCAGACTAGTATAAATATGGTCAATTTTTACTTGCATATTCCTACGAGTGATACATAAAATTTCAAACTTTATTTTGAGTCTATTTCTCTTTGTGCTTACTCAATAACTTTGGCAATTATCTCATACTCGATCCAAATCTGTATCATCCTTCGTAAAATATATGGACGTACTCAGTTTAAGTATTCGATTGATACCCGAATCTGAATGTAAAAGAATGATGATATTTGCTCACACATATATATCAGTAGATAGATGGTCTAGTAAAGAGCAGCAAATTAAAGAAGTACATAAGAAAACCTGCAACTTTCTACTTGTTCTCTTTGATGAAATTATGCTATACTTGCAGCTGATAAATAATAAGGTCAATGCTAGGTGAACCGCAGAATTGACCTGCGATTTTGGACCGCAGGCCACATAGCGCAACCCTACTGGCAGGTCATATATATTAATTTTCCAAATAATTACCATACATACCTCCACAGCCACCCTCTTGACAAATTAACAGACTAGTCAAACAAAACCTGACTGTTAGATAATCACTACCTGAAGTTACAACCATAGTCCTAACCTAATGTAATGCCACAATTACTACTACTACTACTACAAAAACACAAACAAAATTTGCTGTGACCACAACCACGTACTACCACTTCCACTTATATCTTTCATGGATCAAACCTATTGTGTATCGGCCTTCGACGTCTCACCGGAGCGTAGTCGGAAGACGACCACCACCTTCGAGGCGCCATTGCCTTCCGCGCCTTGTACCGCTCTCTAGTCGGCTTAGGCTGGTCCGGCGAGCCCGAGGCGGTGGCGCTTTCTGCATGATCCAAACAATTCAGACGTACACATGCATCAGTGATAGCTAGGGAAAGTTCAGTAATTACCATCCTATCTATGTATACATACATACATATATAAATAAATATATGAGGCAGCCGGCTACAAATATACGTACCAACTGATTTGTGTTGATAGAGGAAGAAGCTTATAAGCACCACAAGTAGCATCACCAGCAAAGCCTCCACTCTGATCAAAGAAGCCATATTTTCCAACAGGACAAGATATGGTCAAGATGCAAAGCTAATATAGGAGCTAATTAAGAGTATATTATTAGTGCATTTTGTATATATATGTACCTATCACTCAGCATCAGTTCTTAGGTGGTCTTAAGCTTTCACGTATTCCAAAGGAAGAAGAATCCATTAACATAAGCCAGCTTTCCGGCTTTAGATGTTGTTCCAGAATTAATATCGTCTCACGTGTGCTCCACTAGCACAAGGATCAGGCAGAGCGCACATGACAGTACGTACGTAAGGATTATTGTTTGGTGTGTAGTGTAGTACTACTGTAGGGGCCAACAGGAAGAATGGTCTGGAGAATTTATGTATGTATCATCTTCCAGAAGAGACTCTCGTGCATGCTCATAATAGAGTGGGCAGTAGACTAGCTCAAATGAGCTAGCTCCAGACTATTATGGGAACATTTGTTTGATGTTACCTACAGCAGTACAAGACTCGTCATAGTCTACATATATTGTCAATAGCCTCCATTTTGAGAATATTCTATTTATTTAGTAGGCATACACACAGTGATCAATAAAAATAAATACATGACTAAATTATAACTTGAAACTCTCAACTAGTACAAATGTTTAACTTTTTATTCTTAATTTTGATATATATTAACTTGATATCTTAAAATTTTAAAATTATCCATGTTCCCTCCCTTTCTCTCTCTCTCCTCTCCAGCCATCTCTCTCTCTCCTCTCCAGCCATGTGAACACCCACCCCTTCGGAAGCTACGCCCCCCCCCCCCCCCCCCACTCTTCGTCCGTGCGGGCTGCTACAGCCACCGTCCCAAGCGGAGAGAGGAGGGATGGCGAGGTTGGGGGCGCAGGGTGCAGTTGCCGGAAGGGAGGGGGGAGGGGCATGAATAATTTGAAAATTTTAGAGTATCAAGTTAACGTCTAACAAAATTGAGGACATCAAATTGAACATTTGTAATAGTTGAGAGTATCAAGTTGTAATTTAGCCTAAATAGATTATAACAAAATATTAAAACTAAATAACAACCCAACAAACTAACAATCCACCAAATTCTAACAACCAGATCTTTTGTTCTCAACTGGAGAAATTATTTGGCCGAGCTCATCTTGTGGCAGTGTTGAGCCGTGAGTCTCACCTATGTGGTCGAGAATGATAGTGATCATTCTTGAAGTTGGGAGATTGCAGAACCCTTCAAGACAATAAGGTTTTATGCTTTCTTGGTTTAAAATCAGCGTAAGTGGCGTTGTAATTAATTTAAACATAAAAAAACTGGCTTGCTAATTAAGTACTGTACTGGGAGCTTATATTGTGTTTCTTTTGATATCAGGAGCACAATAAGCATGATGTTGGCTACAAGTAGCAGGTTGTAATCTTTAGGAGGCAAGGACAGTGAACACAATCTGTTTGAAAAATAATTTTATTTCTTACTGATGATTAAACAAACAACTACATTCACATTTATATAGCCACTACTGCTAACAACTCAACTCGATCTAAAAATAAGCTAACAAACTCTATTAAAGTGGATCTAAACTTTGACAAGTTCTATTCCTACAAAGAAATGGTTATATCTAGATTATTAACTGATATTCTTCTCCTTAATCTAGATTTGATCAATGTTATAACTCCAAGCACCTGCTGCATCTCAACAAATTTCACTTTAGCAAGAGCCTTCGTGAGAATGTCGGCACGTTGCTTTCCAGTGCTCACGAACTCCACCTTTATCTGCCATCTTTCAACACACTCGCGAATGAAATGAAAGCGAGTATCAATGTGCTTACCGCGCCCATGAAACACTAAATTCTTTATCAACGCAATTGCAGACTTGTTGTCGACATAGAGCGTACTGGCTTAGGTTCGAGGCCAGTCACTTCACTAACCAGATTCCTCAGCCATAAAGCTTGACACGCTGTAGCCGTTGCCGCAATGAACTCAGCTTCACAGGAGCTAGGACAACGCGACAGTTTTCTGCTTCTGAGACGCCCAGGTGATCAGGTTCTTGTTGAGGTAGAATATTCCGCTGGTGCTCCTCCTGTCGTCGACATCTCCGGCTAAGTTGCAGTTGGTAAATCGTGCAGTTCATCTTCACCATGTCCTCTTCCATACATGAGTCCATACTCAAGTGTCCCCTTCACATATCTGAGGATCTGTTTCACAGCCTGGTGATGCATGTTTGTTGGCTTCTCCATGTGCCTACTCACCATTCCGACATCATAGCAAATATCCGGGCGAGTGTGAGTTAAGTACCTGAGACATCCAATGATACGCCTATATTGCGTCGGATCGACTGGTGTTCCTTCAAGGTTTTTGCTGAGTTATAGTTTAGCTTCCAAGGGATACATGGTCGGATTGCAATCTCTCATTCCAAACTGCTGCAAAACTCTCTTCACATATGCTGATTGTTTCAGTGTAATGCGATCACCCTGTTGATCTACCTCTATACCAAGGTAGTAGGAGAGTAACCCAAGATCACTCATCTCAAATTTCTGTATCATCTGCTACTTGTAAACCTTTACTGCAGTTGCTCTTGTGCCTGTGACGATTAAGTCATTAACGTACACTCCGACAATGAGTGCACCCTCTCTATTGCTCCTCGTGTATACAACATGCTCTTGAGTGCATCTGATGAATCCCAGCTCCTTTAAGCAGCTGTCCAGGCGTGTGTTCCAGGCCCTCGGTGCTTGCCGCAAGCCATAGAGAGCCTTGGACAGCCTTTACACCTTGTGCTCCTGGTTCTTGACTGCCTCGAGGTTGAGCTACATATACCTCCTCTTGAGGTCACCATTCAGAAACGCAGATTTAACGTCCAAATGGTGAACCTCCCATCCGTGCTGGGCTGTGAGGACGATGATCAAGCGAACTGTGTCGAGTCTGGTAACTGGAGAAAATACTTCATCAAAATCAACTCCATGTTGCTGGACGTAGCCCTTTGCCACAAGTCTAGCAATGTGCATGTCATCACCCTGATTTTTCAGAATATTTTTAAAATAATTTTACACAATTTTTCGTAATTTTTCTGGAATTAAAACTAAGGTATTTCATAATTAAATGATTTTTAAATATTGTTAATTAATATTAACATATTATGAAAATAATATTTTTGGGTGTGAAATGAAAAAAAACTAGACATAGGGTAATTTTTCGGAAATTTATTGGACCCCAGAAGCATTTTTAAAGCCCTAAAAACTAATTAATATTTAAACCTAATTAAACCCTAAACTGAACCCGGTTTATTTTGAAATAAACCAAACCAAACCGACCCAAACCGTGGTGAACCGAACCGGACCAAACCCAGCTCTTAACGGGTCGGGTCGGATCCGAATCGAACCCGACCCGGACCCGAAACCCTAACCGAAACCCTAATCCTAAACCTAACGGAATCACAGTTCCGGCCCTATTTATTCGCCTCGACTTCCACGCTCCGCCGTCCGGACACCTAATCTAACTCTTCCTCCTCCGCCGCAGCTCCGCTCCGGTCACCCTCAGTCATCCCTGACCTTCCCTCGCCGCCCTAGCCCTCGTCTTCCTCCTCCAGACCATCTCCCTCGACCACCGTCCAAAACCCGATCGCCTGAACCCTAACTTTCCTCCTCCTCCTCCCAGAACCACCTTGCCCCGCCTCGAACCCCCACAGCCTCCCCAGGAACAACGCCGTCCCCACCACCAGCACCACCACCTACCTCCCGACCCCTCGCCTTCGTCCCCGCTCCGCCTCGAAACCTCCTCCTTCCTCCGCCTAGCCGCCCTCTCTCCTCCGCCAGAGCCCGACCATATCCACCATCTCCCCCGTCTTCTTCGACAGCCCTGCCTGAACCATAACTCGAGAACCCCAGCGCCTCTCCCCAGCCTTCCATCTCCACCATCTCCTCCGCCCTAGCCCAGCCCAGCATCGCCACCCCAGTCGTCGACCCCGCTCGACCCGCCCCCGACCTCGCCACCCTGACTCGACCGGACCTCGTCGACCCCCAGCGACACCCTAGCCCGGCCGCCCTCTCCCAGCTCGGCCACGACCCGTTGCCCTAGCTCCTGACACGCCTGACCTGGACACGGCAGAACCCCAGGGCACAGCACAATGGACACAGCAGCACAGTACCCCGGACAGCCTGTGTCGTGTCGACCCGGACACGAAGAACCTCGTTCCATGGAGCCCTATTCAGGTAACCCGTTCTCTCTCCTCGTTGACCCGTTTTCAGTTCCGTTAGTTGTGACGCATAGGCTGTGTGACCCCCTTGATGCCCGTGCAACCCGTTCGGTGCATCGCGTCCTGTGGCGATCGCGAACCGCGATCTAAAAACAAGAAAACCAACGCCCTGTTTTACCCCGGAACTGAGCGTGCCCCGCCAAACGGGATGACTTGGTCGCGTGCGGTCTTCACCGAAACGTGCGCGCCGTTGATACGGACGTGCGAGATTTCACAGAAATTGATTTGGATGTGCGTGCACACCGGAATCAACGTGTATCCGTCGACAATGTCCCGTATCTGCCTGTTCTGGAACTCATCGTAACTTTGTGTACACATGTCGGATCGAAACAAAACTTGTGCCATCGGACTCGTAGCAATACGCTGGTCCTGTGACCCAAGTTTGGTTCGATTCTGATAACGTTGACAAAATCGCGTATCGTGGGCCCAACGGCTCCACTTGATGGGCAATTTTGTGATCGGCTCATTGGAATCCAATTCTGAAAGTGTAAAACCCCCTTCCTAAAAAATCGTATATACCCTTTAGTTATTATTTATTAATTAAATTGTAGTAATTAGATCTAAATAGGAGAAATAGATTTTTAATAATTTTTATGTTAGGTGTTCGGGCACTTAGAGGACTTGTGGGACCATCAGGAATTTTTCGGATTTTATTCCATGTAGAAGACCCCTTGAGCAGTTGCTAGCCTAATACTGTGCATTATTCTAATCTAGAATTTTTCTATGAGTATATATATTATATATATATACAAATATATATATATATATATATATATATGTATATACTAATGGGAAAAGAAAGGATTAAGAAAAGATTAAATAAAAAAAATAATAATAAAATAAGCTTAACTAATTAATAATATAATAATAATAGTAATAACTACTACTACTACTTAGATTACATAAGACTTGCTGCTACTTAGCAAATGGCCGGGGAACCCCCTTCCGCCCACTTGCAACCATTCAGCAACTTTTTGCTGTGACCCGCAACTTAGCAATTGTTTTATATCCATGCAGCAACTTCAACCCAGGAACCCGACCCCTTACTCCCATTCGGCCAAACCCGCTCCACCCTCTTTCTTCTTATATATATATATATATATATATATATATATATATATATATATATATATATATATAGTTATTTCACAAAAATCCTAACCTAAATTTTCAGACCTCCTCTTCCCATCTAAGAGCCGTCACCGCAGCCAGAGAAGCCCCACCAAGCCATCCAACCATCCCGACGACGCCGACCTCGCATCCTGCAGAATCCCACTCGAAGCACCTTTGCTCAACCAAATGCTGTTCCGTCTTCATAGGTATGATCACCCCTTAACCCTCTTCCATAGTTGTTTTGTATCCAACCTCGAAAAACGTGTGCCCCTAGGTGAAAAATAGCGCCCAAGTCAGCGCGAGCAGACAGAATTCTGAAATAGCAGAATTCCAGAATGACCACCCATATTGTCGGGTTCGTATCTCCCACCACAGAGATCCGAATCCGGTGATTCTTTTTGATACCTGTAGAATACCTGACCTAGTTTATTTTCTGTTAAATAACCCTATGCTATTAGTTGCTGTGGACATAATTATATTCGTCACAAAACTGCGCGCACCCACTTTTTCAGTTTTCCAAAAGTTGGAAAACGGAGCGCGCCCCGCCAAACGGGACCGCCCCGCCGTGTGCCAAGTATACCGAATGGTGCACGCAGCGTAACCGGACACGTGAAAATTCGTGGAGACTGATTCGGACGCGTGTACGCGCCGGAATCAGGCCGTATCCGCGGACAAATACCGTGTCGTAACTTTTGTGGAACTCGCGCGTATTTTGTGCACGCTTGTCAGATTGCGACGAAACTTGCGCCACTGGACTCGTGGTAATGCGCTGGTCCTGTGACCCAATTTTCACGTATTTCTGAGATGGTTGACCAGATCGCCAATTGGCGGGCCCCATAGTTGACTTTTTGGACAAAATTGTGTTCGGCTCATCGGAATCCACATTTGGACATACCGTTGGGTTCGTACCGACATTTAGAGTTGTTTGACCTATAGTTTGTCCCATTTAGAGACTGTTACCCTTGGCACGCTTTTCGGTGCAAAGTGGGCCACATGTGGACCCCACTTTTACCTGAAATTACCGTTTTGCCCCTGTGTCCAAATTGGACGAAAGGAAAGTGCTTTTTAGCTATTTTGCTTATTCTGGGAACGTTGGTGATATTTATTTCAGCATCCGGAGATATTTGTTCTGCGGTCATAGCTTTTGATCCTGTGCGTTTGACTACTGGACGGTACACCTTGCAGCTTTCTTACCAGGCAAGATACCTTGCCAAACTGTTACAGTACTTTTGCATGCTATTTATATTTCTTTATATTTATTGCATTTTTGTTTATTCTTGCATGTGTAGTTTTCTTTCAGACATTACTATATATTAGATATGTTGACACACACTTGACACTTAGTATCATAGAGGACAATCATTAGGCGTATGGGCTTTTGACCACTCTGGTAAACCGTAGTATATAGCTCGCACTACGGGCGTGTGTCGCGCTGGTCGCTACCCCCGCGGTATGTCAATTTCTGGAGTCTCGCTGGTCGCTACCCCCGCGGTATGTCGATTTCTGATGTCCATTGACGTGTGTGTGAGTTGTGAGGTAGATCGAGTAGCCTACCCTTGCCCATACGTCGAAAAGTTGTCCTCATTTGCATTCATATAGATTGTCTTGTACAGCGTACTTATTTATTTTCAAATTATATGCATGTTTACTGTATTCAAGTTGGCTCGTATTTTCTGTATCTTGTTACGTCCCTCTGAGGACCTGGTCCTCTGCCAGGTGTATCTACTCTTGAGTATTTGCAGGAGCACAGATCGGATGGCTGTATATGTTTCGTGGATGTCCTCCCTTCGAGCCCGTGATTGCTAGATGGTGTTCTTATATGGTGTTGTTGTGTTGTACTTACTTTAATATTTGCTCTTACATTCGAGTTGGTAGTGGATTTGTTTCCATCCAACTATCATCTCTAGATACTTCTTATTGAGATCTAGTTATATAGATGTTGGTTATTTATTTATATTGATTTTTTGTGGATGAGATTTAGATTGTACCCATGCGACTTGTGATACATTTTATACCACTTGTGGATTGATATTCATATTACAGCGTACGTGTGGATTTTGGTTTCCATATATTGGAGTTGCCATATCCATGCGGCTGGCATGCTTACGTGTTCCTAGTCCTACGTATTTTGGGACTGAGGCGTGACAGAAAGTTCCGTTGGGTTCGTATCATCGTTCCTGACTTGTTAACACTATGTTTGACGAATTTGGAGACCTTTGTCCCTGACACGTTTTTCGGTGCAAAATGGCCCACATGTGGACCCCGCTTTGACCAGGAACTGTCATTTTTGCTCATGTATCCAAATTGGACTTAAGGACAGGCGTTTCTAGCTATTTGATATTTTCTGAGACTGTTGGTGATGTTTATTTCAGCTTTTGGAGGAGTACCTGCAGGATTCACTGATACATGGACAACTGTTGGTATTCAAACCCCAAGCAAGTGTACCTTGCCAACATTGCAGTTCTTGTTACATATTTCCTTATCTTATTTATATATATTATTGTACATGCTTGACCTAAGACCGTGTGACTTTACTTAGAGTCCGATTAATAGTCGGGTGCCAACACCGTACGCGAAGTTATGTAACGTCACATAGACATGGATACCGAGACCCTATACTTCTCGTACTTGTCTTATCAAGTACATCATAACCCAGGACACTTGACACTATTCATGAGACAGAATCTTTCTGAGATATTCATGGTGATTCTGTGTAGGATACATGTTTTATGACATAGACATTATATTCATAGACATTAGATGACTTATTGCATTAGATATGATCGTGCGTGACATGGACATGAGGCATCGTGGACATGAGATGTGTGATTACATGGGGTGGGGAGAGACACACATGCTACAGGCTGATTATATATATATATAATACATAGTAAACTACATAGTAAAATACATAGTAACACTGCTACCGGCTCCCAGACACAGAGCTTGTAGTGGCTCAGCCTGAGTTTTAGTGATGCTCTCAACTTGAATTTTACATAGATGGTTACATATTTACCCTGTTTATTTCATTTACTATTTCACTGCAATTATGTTGGCTTGAGTTATTTTGTACCTTGCTATGTCCCCTGAGGACCTGGATCCAGATTATGTCCCCAGGATTAGCAGACGAGATCTATCCTGAGGTATACGGGACAGGATCATTAGCAGGTGCAGGAGCAGACACTGGAGTAGTACCAGATCCAGTAGACGAGTGATCCCTGAGGGTATCTTCTGAGTATATACTGTTCCATACTCAGTATTTGCTGTGGTTATCTTTATTCTTGTATCCTGACAGATGTATCAGACTCATTATCGGGTTATTTCCCGAGTTTATATTTTATTGAGATTGATCTTGCTTTATGATTATGATATTGTTGTGTTCATTTTTGTGGATGAGATTAGTCTATCTAGACCCTTATTGTTGTATTACAGCTTAAGTACGTCCCGATGGATCCATTAAATTGGGTTTGACTATCGGTGTGTGCTGCTGGCCATTGCCACGTGTCCAGTCCCTCGATATTTTGGGACTGGGGCGTGACATAGTTTTTGTGGTGGCCCATGCAGGTCAACGACTAAATTGTCTCGGTTTCAACTAAGGGACCAAGCAAGCCTGCAATAAGAATATGATAAGTTTTTGAATCTCATTCACTTGCTTGAATCGTTCTTGACATCTATATCGGATTCGAATTAATTTCTTGACTTGCATCCTACCTTGATTCCTGTGCGCCTCTTATTGTTTATTTTGGTTGTTACTCTAAAATTTTTACTATGTGATTGGTAATTAGAACTTGACAGTTTAAGTTATTATTGTAGATTATGACCTAATGATTACCCCTTAGCTTTAAGTCGCATAATTAGTACCCCCACCTCGATACAAGTTAGATCCCTTACCCTTGACGGCCAATAACTCTTCTATCCTCACTATCGACACTTGTTTAAGACTACCATGACCTATGTAATATAGGAGGATACCCTAATAGGTACCAAGACCCTTCTCGTAGACCTTAACAAGAGTTTCCACGGTATCCTTAAGACGAGTTCAGTATTAGTTTATTATTTTAAGTTGGGTAGTATGCCTCACAATATAGTACCACCTAGCCCTATTGACCCATTGATGAAGTGAACTAGGATGACACAACTTTAGACTTGCGTAAGATGATAGTGTTTACTCAGACGGTAGAATTTAAAGGCCCATGCCCTAATTGGTCGATTAGAGACTTAGACAAGGAGTTGTATGACAACTGTAGAGATTGTATAGTCTTAACTTCTTGTGGACTTGAAATATGTTGTGACTTCTTTCATCATGATCTAGCGCATTTATATTTCATATACTACCTTGACTTATGCTGCTAATTTTATAGCCTAGTTTTGCAAGCTTATTCTTTATCGAGCTTGTTCATGACATATGTGTTATTGGGGCCTGATCAACCCCACTAATACATTTCAGAATCAGTATATTAAGGTCTAGCTAACCTTAGTGCGCTCGATTCGCCCCTCGTAATACTACTTTACGTGGATTGAGATATGTAGTGATTAGTAGACGAATATACTTGTCCTGGACATGTCTGACATATTGTATCGGTTACATAACTATACTAATACGAGCATGCGAACAAAGAATTACCAGAATATGATTTCAATCCACAACCGCTTGACAATTCCCATTTGAATTCTTTAAATGCCTTGACCCCGATACTTCTATTATATTACCTCACCCTTGAACTCTTTATTATTGATCTTCGTCTTCCCTTATTTCGAAAAGATGAAACCTCGTGCTTGGTATAAGTTTGATATATAGATAGTACTAGATATACCCCGCAGGCCAGTCGCATTGTGAGGTGACTGTCTTTTATAAATGATTAAGGGCATATCATAAAGGATATGGTTGGTGTTAAAAAGTTTGAGGATTCAATAACATAATTTGGGGCATATATTTCATAGATGTATAGCCTTAGATGATAGATGGGTAAATTCTAAGTTGGGTAGAGACTGCAATGTTCACTTGAGAGAAATTCTTTAGACTGTAATCAAGTGAGATTTGATAGAGAGACCCTACCCTATTTTAATTTTGAGGACAAATTTTTTATAAGTTGGGTAGATTGTCATCACCCTGATTTTTCAGAATATTTTTAAAACAATTTTACACAATTTTTCGTAATTTTTTTGGAATTAAAACTAAGTTATTTCATAATTAAATAATTTTTAAATGTTGTTAATTAATATTAAAATAATATAAAAATAATATTTTTGGGTGTGAAATGAAAAAACTAGACATAGGATAATTTTTCGGGAATTTATTGGACCCCAGAAGCATTTTTAAAGCCCTAAAAACTAATTAATATTAAACCTAATTAAACCCTAAACTGAATCCGGTTTATTTTAAAATAAACCAAACCAAACCGACCCAAACCATGGTGAACCGAACCGGACCAAACCCAGCTCTTAACGGGTTAGGTCGGATCCGAATCGAACCCGACCCGGACCCGAAACCGTAACCGAAACCCTAATCCTAAACCTAACGGAATCACTGTTTCGGCCCTATTTATTTGCCTCGACTTCCACGCTCCGCCGTCCGGACACTTAATCTAACTCTTCCTCCTCCGCCGCAGCTCCGCTCCGGTCACCCTCAGTCATCCCCGACCTTCCCTCACCGCCCTAGCCCTCGTCTTCCTCCTCCAGACCATCTCCCTCGACCATCGTCCAAAACCCGATCGCCTGAACCCTAACTTTCCTCCTCCTCCTCCCAGAACCACCTTGGCCCGCCTCGAACCCCCACAGCCTCCCCACGAACAACGCCGTCCCCACCACCAGCACCACCACCTACCGCCCGACCCCTCGCCTTCGTCCCCGCTCCGCCTCGAAACCTCCTCCTTCCTCCGCCTAGCTGTAAACACCCTGATTTTTTCAGAATAATTTTAATATAAAATTTTCCCATATTTTTGGTATGTTTCTGGAAGAAGAACCATGGTAATTATGATTAAAGGATTTTTAAATGCTGAATATTGGTATTAAAATATTATGGAAATAATATTTTATGGTGTAAAATAGAAAATCGGACATAGGGTAATTTTTGGTGAATTTATTGGACTCCGGAAACGCGTTTAAAGCTCTAAAAACTATTGGATATATAAACCGAACCAAACCTGACTGAACCGAACCAAACTTGACTGAACCAAACCAGCATAATGGGTCGGGTCGGGTCGGATCCGAGTCAAATCCGACCCGGACCCGAAACCCAAGTGGAAACCCTAGCCCCGTCGGATTTACTATAGCCGCCTATAAATTCTTCTCGATTTCCGTGCCCAGCCGCGCCACCATCGAACCTTCTTCCTCCTCCCGCTGTTCTACCCGCTGCCGGAACCCTAGACGCGCCCTCGACGACCTCCACCTCCCTCCGTTCTCCCCGGCGACGAACGGCTCCCTCCGACCCGCGGCACCCTGAACCACGCCGTCTCTCCCCCATCACCCAGCGACCTCGCCGTAGCTCCCTGATCACATCCGCCCGCCGCCAGGCCACCCGACCTCGGCCTCCTCCACCACGCCGCTGCCGCCAGGCCACCGCACGAACCCTCTCCTCGACTCCACCACCCGCAGCCCCGATCTCCTCTCCCCAGACCCCGACAGCATCCTCCGCCCTAGACCCATTGCCGCCGACCCGACTCCTCGCCCCTCCGCTCAGTCCTCCTCCGACCCGCTGAGCATAGCAAGTCCTACCCACCTTCGGCCGCCCTCTGACAGGACACCTCAGCCCCTGAATCGGACACAATCAGAAACCCTAGCCTGGACTCACAGGACACGGACACAAGAGCTCGACCGGGACACGAGCAGGACACGAGAATTCAGACTTCTCGGAGCCCAGTTCAGGTAACGTTTTCTCTCACCTCGTAACTCTGTTTTCGATTTCGTCAGTTACAACGCGTAGACTGTATAACCCTCTCGGTGTCCGTGCAACCCGCTCGGTGCATCGTGTCCTGTGGTGATCGCAAACCGCGATCCAAAAATAGGAAAAATAACGCCATGTTTCACTCCAGAACTGAGTGTGCTCGGCCAAACGGGACGACTTGGTCGCACGCGTTCTTTACCGAAACGTGCGCGACGTCGATACGGACGTGTGGGATTTTGCAGAAGTTGATTTGGATGTGCGTGCACACCGGAATCAACGCGTATCCGCGGACAATGCCCCGTATTCGCCTATTCTGGAATACGCTGTAATCGAGACAAAACTTGCGCCATCGGACTCGTAGCAATATGCTGGTCCTGTGACCCAAGTTTGGTTCGATTCTGAGAACGTTGACAAAATCGCGTATCGTGGGCCCCATAGGCTCCACTTGACGGGCAATTTTGTGATCGGCTCATCGGAATCCAATTCTGGAAGTTCCGTTGGGTTCGTATCATCGTTCCAGACTTGCTGACACTGAGTTTGAGGAATTTGGAGACCTTTGACCCTGACACACTTTTCGGTACAAAGTGGCCCACATGTGGACCCCGCTTTGTCCCGAAAATGTCATTTTTGCCCCTGTGTCCAAATTGGACTTATGGACAGGCATTTCTAGCTATTTGATATCTTCTGAGACTGTTGGTGATGTTTATTACAGCTTTTGGAGGAGTACCTACATGATCCACTGATATAGGGACAACTTTTGGTATTCAAACCCCAGGCAAGTGTACCTTGCCAAACTCTGCAGTAATGTTACATATTTTCCTTTCTTCATTTATATTGCTGTGCATGCTTAACCTAGGACCGTGCGACTTATTTAGCGTCCGATTAATAGTCGGGTGCCAACACCGTACGCGATGTTGTAAATTATCATCTAGAGATGGACATTCGTGACACTTTATATTCTCGTACTTGTCTTACCAAGTACACTATGACCCAGGACGCTTGACACTATTCATGAGACAGGATCTTCCTGAGATATTCATGGTGATTCTGTATAGGATACAGGACTTGACAGAGATACTATATTCATAGATACTTTATGACTTGTGCATTAGCTATGATCCCGCTTGACATGGACATGAGACGTTATGGTCATGATATGCGTGGTTACATTGGGTGGGGAGAGACACACAGGCTACAGGCTGTTTTATATATATCTACTACTATTGTGTCACTACCACATTTTAGAAAAAAAGGTATTTTAGTAATTTCCTATTTAAATAAATATTGTGCATGGTAAATAATTTTTGTGGTATTATTTAATTATTGTTGGATGTTATTTAATTATTTTAGACTTATTTTAGTAGACCCAACTAGTTTAGTTTGGACCCATGGACCAACATGAATTAAATAGTTAGACTTGGCCCATTTAGAAAGCCCATGGTTAAGGAGATGGATTAAATTAATTAAGTAATTAGACTAGAAGCTTCCTTCCTTAATTATTTCTTCATGAGAGGCCCCAAGGGGTACATTGGACATTTTACAATTGCTTGGGAGAGGGGCAAGGCCGGCCTATATTAGGAGGGGGAATTTCTCTCTTCTCTCATTCTCATTCCAAATCTAGATCTAGAATTTCTCCACTCCCAAATTCCCTCCATTTCCATTCCAATTCTCCACTAAATTCATCCCAAATTCTTCCCAATTCACCATTAGAAAGTTGAGAAGTAAGGATCTAGAAGGAGGAAGCAAGGATCTACAAAGAGGAGCAAGGATCTACAATTTGGAAGCAAGTTCATCTCAATTGGAGGTTTCATTGGGAATCCATCTTCCAATAGGTATAATTCAGTTTTTCCCCTTAAAATAGCTTCTAAATCTGAGATTTAATCATGTAAAATCAACCCATATGTATGTACTACCCATAGGACTTTGTTTTGTGTTCATAGGAGACCCATGGAGAAAGTTATGGTGCTTTTTGTGTCAATTTTGTTGGAATTCCGAATTTACATTTTGTTGTGTGTGTCAATTGATCCTATAGATCAATTGGGCATGTGCTTATGTATTTGGGGCTTGTGTCGTGTCCATATTTGGGTACATGTGGTTCGTATCCCAACTATTTGGTGATACGTGTCATTTTGGGGGTTTTTCCTCCGACACGGGACTTTGAACATGTCGTATTTTGACACGGACACATAGATCTACTTTTGACACTTTGATTTATTCATAAATATTATTTGTGATTTGTTTGTATCCTTCGGGGTGCAATTAGTTGTGTGTTGGACTCGTGTCACATGCGTATCCTAGATCTAGTGGGATACGGTGTGATACTCTCCAATTGTGTGGATTTTTGAATAGATCTAATTATGTATGGTTTAAATTCTTCAATTATAATTAGTAAATATATATAGATATTATATATTTATTTTGTGTATTTATTATAGTAATTATTGTAGCATAGATCTATATATTTTTGTGTGTGCTAATATGATGTACAAATATAATATGTAGCTTTCTTGCATGTAATTATATATGTACTTATGTTAATAATATAAATTATACATAAATGTTTTATAAAATATATTTATGTGTTTAATTGTGTAATTATATTATTTATAATTATTATGTAATTTTTTGTATATTAATGTATATATTTTAGGTGTGCTTCTAGCCATGTAAAATATGAACATTAATATGTGCATGTGTTGTAACTATTGGTATTTAATTATAAGTTTATATGTGCATATATATATAAGTATATAATTATTTATTTATATATATGTATTGTGATTATTATTGCATATATATATTTATATATATATATATTTCTGTGTTTTAGTGACAGTGGTTTCTATGACAGTGAAACTGTCATTATTTGGTTTGAACAGCAGCCGCTGTACAGTGGTCAACATTAATGACAGATCTGTCATTAATGCTGCGACAGTTTTGAGCGGCAACCTTTCAGCGACGTTTTTTTTGTGACAGTTTGAAACTGTCAGCAAACTGTGACAGCAGCGGTTTTGTATATGGAGTTTCTGCGACGAATTTTCAGTGACAGTCAAGACTGTCACTATTAAACCTGTTTTTATTTTATCTTGTTTTGTTCACTGTTTTCAGTGACGCTTTGACAGTTTTAAATTATATTTTATATATTATTATTGTATATATATATATGTGTATATATATGTGTTTTGTATAATATTTGTAATAATATATTATGTTATTTGTATACATATTGGTTTGTATATATATTATTTTAGGGTATATATTATTTGTATTAGTAGTATACTTTGTGTTATTTTAGGGTATATGATTTGGGATCTAATTTTCATTCCTAAATTGTTGTATTTTATTTCTATATTATTTATATAGATTTCTTGTGAGGTTGACCTTGGTTTGACTTTAGTTGACTTTAGAGTTGACCATATTTGACTTTTGACTTAGAATTTATTTATTGACCTAGGAGTTGACTAGTTTGTCTTGTTCTCTTTCTGGGACCTTGTTTTAATGTGGTATTCCATATCTAGGTCTTCAAGGCACCGAGTCAGACATCTGTGAGACTGTTCTTTGGATTTCAGGCGAGTACATTCTCTGATAGTTTCTCATTTATGATATCCTCTATGTTCGTTGTATCTAGTGTAGATATACATGTTTCTCTTGACACTATGGTTACACGGATTGGTATATCCGGATCTCGTCATGAGATGTTATTCCTTGGTATATGGTATATATGGTGCAAGTATTGTTTCATTGGTTATCTTGTACATGTACAGACACCGATTTTCGGGAGGAGTCGCTCTCTTCTTGGGGAATCTAGTGCCATAGCATACCGTGGTTGGATCTATTATACCAGTTGGGGGTGGGGAGTATTAGTATAGATATGTGATCAAATTCCTATTGAATAAAGTATTGGTAAGCGAATAGTGTTGATCATGCACAGCACGTATGATTAGTCAGGCCGCATTGTATCTTGCCCAAGCCGATCACATGTTAAGCTAGTACTCACACACTTAGTCATTAGTATTATTGTTTCATTGGCATATTGTTCATTATTGTATTTCTTTCCAGTATTTACTTATTGTCTATATATCTCTTGTATCTATTTTGTGCATCTTGTTTATCCACAGCTATTTACTGTTACATAGTTTTTATCATTAATTGAGAACTGCTGTTAGGGTTGTACTCTGCTCCTTTCCTGACTGGATATATTTTTCCAGATGACACTGAGGAGTACCCTACCTATTATGGACCCCAGGATGTTGTGGGTTTAGATTCGGAGACCCTGGCTCAAGAGGGACTTATCCCAACTGAGACAGTTGACCCTGGAGTGTAGCTTGTAGTATGATAGTATTCTTTTGTACTGGATTTGTCTCCAGCTTATTTTTGTTACTCTTCAGACTCATTGATGTATTATTTTAAACTCATGAGTTGATGACTATTCTATTCTTATCTGATCCGTGTTCATTCTATCTTAGTTCTGTGATTGAGTACACTATCTTTTGGTGGTTCATTATATTAGATAGACTTTCTAGATAGCGTTCTACCGCCGATTCTGCGGCGTAGGCTGGACGTTGTTTCCGACTAGTACCCTTACCCCGGGTGTGGGTCGTGACACGTTTTTGGTGGTGGCCCATACAGGTCTAGCTTCACAAGTATGTGATGTCGTGGTAGTGCGACAACTTAGTTGTACTACTGCGAGCATGCAATAAGATATAGGATATAGGCTGAGATACTCAATCACATCTAGAAAAATTCTTTTGATTCAACTATTCTCCTTTGACATTGATACTTGAACCCTTAAACTGTCCTTTCCTTGATGTCTTACATCTTGTGCCATATTGATTCTTTCTTTCGCTTTGTCTCAGGATGCCGCCTAAGACTAGATCACAGCAAGGGAGAGCAGCTTCTGAGAGGTCTGCGATATCCCGAGGGCCTGCACCAGTCACTTCTCCGGTGATTGGAGTGTCAGCTGCTTTCGGAGGTCCACCACCTACTCAGAGGACTATGCCAGCTGTATCTGAGGGGCTTCCACCTCCACCTCCTGTGCCAGCAGAGGCGTCACAGATGTTTACACTGTTTTGTGAGATGCTCGAGGCACAGAGGGCTCAGTCCGAGGCACATCAGAGGCAGGCCGACGTCCTACGGCAGGGCATCGAGAGTGCTCATCAGCTTGCTCGTGCTGTAGTTGAGAGAGGAGTTTCGATCCAGCAGCAGGTTGTTCCTCAAGTTGCTCAGCTTCGGCCAGGCAACATTCAGGACTTCAAGAAACTGGAGCCTAGGGTTTTCAAAGGGACGGAGGGCATCGTCTATGCTGATGATTGGCTCGAGGACATTGAGCGTCTTATGAGGGTGTCCCGTCTTTCTGAAGATCTGAAGGTTAAGGCGGTAGGACTTCAACTGTTCGACGTCGCTCGCACTTGGTTCAGGAATGAGCCGGTTCTAGTTGACGCAGGACAATCTTGGGAGGTATTCAAGGACCTTTTCAAGAAGAAGTTTTTCGCTCGGATAGACAGGCTTGACTTGGGGAGACAATTTGAGAGTCTCATTCAGGGAAGCATGTCTGTGGAGGAATACGCTGCGGAGTTCGGTAGGTTGAGCCGATTTGCAGAGTACTTGGTGAGGAAGCCGGAGGTTCGAGCTATTCGTTTCCGAGAGGGTCTAAACTGGGAGGTGAAGATTCTCATTCCGTCTTTTTATGAGACATACTCGGAGATACTTGCGGAGGCACGCAAGGTTGAGCGGGATCTGGGTTTGAAGACCAAGAGAGACCGTGATTCTTTTCTGGGGGCCAACGGCAGTGCAGTATCTGCCAAACGTCCTCATTTCCAGTCCAGACCTTTCCAGCAGCCACAGCAGAACCAGACTCCAGCTAGAGCGCCTTTTCACCAGGCACCTCAGCAGCAGAGGCAGTTACAGCAGGCCCCATGCAACTTCTGCAAGAAGCCCGGCCACATCTGGAAAGTTTGCAGGAGGAGGCTAGGAGTTTGTTTGTATTGTGGTACTGAAGGGCATCAATCGAGGGAGTGTCCTCGTCGTGCAATTCAAGGAGCAGCTCCAGCTCCGAGGACACAGACGAGACCACCTGCAGCACAGCCGAGGGGACCGCTTCCGACACAGCAGCAGCGTTTTGTCCAGCATCAACAGCAAGGAGGTGCTCGGCAGGGACGAGCGTTTGCTATGACCGTCGAAGAGGAGGAACCCACAGGAGATGTCATTGCAGGTTCTATTCTTCTTGATTCCATTCCAGCTTTAGCTTTGTTTGATAGTGGTGCTTCCCATAGTTTTGTATCTGTTTCTTTTGCTCTGAAGCATGGTTTGGTAGCTGAGTGTTTGCTTAGGACTTGCAAGATCATGACCGGGGAGGCATTATCCTGGTTAATGATATTTGTAAGGATCGGAGAGTTACTCTGGGAGGCCGGGAGTTGAGTGCGTGTCTACTTGTAATGCCACTTCCGAGCTACGACATTGTACTTTGGATGGATTGGTTGAGTAGGCACCGTGCTAGCATAGACTGTAGAGGAGGTAGAGTTTTGTTTGGTTTGCCAGGAGAGCCAGAGTTCGAGTTCGATAGAGGAGCTGCGAAGCAGGGGGAAGGCATTATTTGTGGAGCTATGGTGGAAGACAAGGAGTTGCCGCATCCGTTGATAGCAGAATTTTTGGATGTGTTTCCTGAGAAATTTCCAGGATTGCCACCAGATCGAGATGTTGAATTTTCTATAGACTTGGTGCCAGGTGCAGAACCAATTTCGTAACATGTCTATAGAGTAAACAACAGCGAGCTGGTCGAGTTGAAGAAGCAGGTGGACGAATTGCAGGATAAGGGGTTTATCAGATCGAGTTCTTCACCATGGGGAGCCTCGATATTGTTTGTACAGAAGAAGGATGGATCGGTGCGTATGTGCATTGATTACAGGGCTTTGAATAATCTCACTATCAAGAATAAGTATCCTTTACCATGGATTGATGATCTGTTTGATCAGTTGAGTGGTGCTAAGGTATTTTCTAAGATAGATTTGAGATCAGGCTACCATCAGGTGAAGGTGAAGCCGGAGGACATACCGAAGACTGCTTTTAGAACTCGGTATGGTCAGTACGAGTTTATGGTGATACCGTTTGGTTTGACTAATGCACCAGCAGTATTTATGAACTTGATGAACAAGGTATTCCACCAGTACCTTGACAAGTTCGTGGTGGTGTTCATCGACGACATACTCATATACTCGAGGACACCGGAGGAGCATGAGGAACATTTGAGGATTGTGTTGGATGTGCTGAGGAAGGAGAAGCTGTATGGGAAGTTGTCGAAATGTGAGTTTTTTTTGGACAAAGTAGAATTCTTGGGGCATGTTGTGACTGGTGATGGTATTTCAGTGGATCCGAAGAAGATTTCAGCAGTGGAATCTTGGAAGACTCCGAGTTCAGTAGCAGAGATCAGGAGTTTCTTGGGATTGGCAAGCTATTACAGGAAGTTTGTGCAAGATTTTTCGAGGATTGCCGAGCCGATGACCAGACTCACAAGGAAGGATGTGGAGTTTGTTTGGACGGAGGATTGTCAGGTTGCTTTTGAGGAGTTGAAGAAGAGGTTGACGTCTGCTCCTATTTTGACGTTGCCATCAGGGTCCGGAGGTTTCACTATTTATAGTGATGCATCGGGAAAGGGTTTAGGTTGTGTTTTTCAGCAGCATGGGAAAGTGATTGCCTATGCATCCAGGCAATTGCGTCCTCATGAAAAGAACTATCCTACCCATGATTTGGAGTTGGCAGCCGTCATCTTCGCTCTGAAGTTGTGGAAACATTATTTGTACGGAGAGCGTGTGGAGATCTTCACAGACTACAAAAGCTTGAAGTACGTTTTCACGCAGAAGGAGTTGAACATGAGGCAGCGTCGGTGGTTGGAACTGATGAAGGATTTTGATATCTCTTTACAATATCATCCTGGGAAAGCCAATGTAGTTGCCGATGCTTTGAGCAGGTATCCGGTAGCTATGTTCTTGACGCAGGATCGATATTTGTTGGAGGACTTAGAGAGCTTGGGCATTGAGGTGATTGTTCCTGGTAGTGCTATGCAGATGTGAGGATTGCAGATACACTCAGATTTGATGGACAAGATTAAGGCAGCACAGTATGATGATGTATCTTTGAGGAGTATCAGAGCTCAAGTGAGGGCAGGATTGGAGGATGATTTCACTATTGCAGATGATGGATCTTTGAGGCATAGAGTTAGATTGTGTGTGCCTAGTGGGGAGTTGCGAGAGGAGGTATTGCAGGAAGCGCATCGCTCTCAGTATTCCATACATCCAGGTGCTAACAAGATGTATCGGGATATGCGAGAGAGTGTGTGGTGGTATGGCATGAAGAGGGAAGTGGCACAGTTTGTATCCAGATGCTTAGTGTGCCAGCAGGTGAAAGCCGAGAGGCAGAGGCCAGGAGGGTTACTTCAGCCATTACCCATTCCAGAGTGGAAGTGGGAACACATTACTATAGATTTTGTGTTCGGACTTCCACGATCTCCAGGAGGAAAAGACGCGATTTGGGTCATTGTTGATAGGTTGACCAAGTCGGCCCACTTTTTGCCTTTCAAGGTGGGTTTGTCTACGGAGAAGCTGGCAGAGATATATGTGAGGCAGATCGTTAGGATATACGGAGTTCCCGTCAGCATAGTCTCAGATCGAGATAGTCGTTTTACTTCTCATTTCTGGAGGAGTTTGTAGGAGAGTTTGACAGATGGGCAGTCAGAGAGGACTATCCAGACTCTCGAGGATATGTTGCGCACTTGTGTACTAGATTTCGGGAGTTCTTGGGAGGACCATCTCTATTTGGTAGAGTTTGCTTACAACAACAGTTACCAGGCCAGTATAGAGATGTCACCTTTTGAAGCTCTATATGGTCGGAGGTGTCGTACTCTTTTGTCTTGGGACGATGTTGGAGAGAGAATTTTGCTTGGGCCAGAGATGGTTGTGGATGCAGCGGAGAAGGTTCATTTGATCAGAGACAGACTTCGAGTGGCGCAGGACAGACAGCGGCATTGGGCCGATAGCTATCGGAGACCTTTGGAGTTCGAGGTATAGTTTAGATTTTGTTTGTGCTTGTTCTTGTTTGTTATAGAATAAGTTCTTAAGATGGTGTTTTGTTCTAGGTGGGTGGTTTGGTGTTTCTGAGGATTTCTCCGACACGAGGCACGATTCGCTTCGGTGGAGGCGGAAAGCTTAGTCCGCGATTCATCGGACCTTTCACTATTCTAGAGAGGGTCGGTGCAGTTGCTTATAGACTAGACTTGCCACCTGCATTGGAGGGAGTGCACAACGTGTTTCATGTATCGCAGTTGAGACGATACGTGGCAGATCCTAGTCATGTGTTGGATCACTCAGAGATAGAGGTGGGCCCTACTCTTAGCTATCTAGAGCAGCCAGTTGAGATTCTGGATCGGAGAGAGAAGGTGCTGAGGAACCAGACTATTCCTTTGGTACGCGTCGCATGGAGGCATCACTCTCCGGGGGAGTCTACCTGGGAGAGAGAGGATGACATGCGAGAGCGTTATCCATATTTGTTTGTACCTTGAGGTATGTTATTTTCTAGTTATGTTATGTTCATTAGTTAGTTGTGATTCTTTAGTTCTGTTCTGTGATTTTTCTGGGGGTAGTTTTCATCTTTAAATTTCGAGGACGAAATTATTTTAAGGAGGGTAGACTTGTCACTACCACATTTTAGGAAAAAGGGTATTTTAGTAATTTCCTATTTAAATAAATATTGTGCATGGTAAATAATTTTTGTGGTATTATTTAATTATTGTTGGATATTATTTAATTATTTTGGACTTATTTTAGTAGACCCAACTAGTTTAGTTTGGACCCATGGACCAACATGAATTAAATAGTTAGACTTGGCCCATTTAGAAAGCCCATGGTTAAGGAGATGGATTAAATTAATTAAGTAATTAGACTAGAAGCTTCCTTCCTTAATTATTTCTTCATGAGAGGCCCCAAGGGGTACATTGGATATTTTACAATTGCTTGGGAGAGGGGCAAGGCCGGCCTATATTAGGAGGGGGAATTTCTCTCTTCTCTCATTCTCATTCCAAATCTAGATCTAGAATTTCTCCACTCCCAAATTCCCTCCATTTCTATTCCAATTCTCCACCAAATTTATCCCAAATTCTTCCCAATTCATCATTAGAAAGTTGAGAAGTAAGGATCTAGAAGGAGGAAGCAAGGATCTACAAAGAGGAGCAAGGATCTACAATTTGGAAGCAAGTTCATCTCAATTGGAGATTTCATTGGGAATCCATCTCCCAATAGGTATAATTTAGTTTTTTCCCTTAAAATAGCTTCTAAATCTGAGATTTAATCATGTAAAATTAACCCATATGTATGTACTACCCATAGGACTTTGTTTTGTGTTCATAGGAGACCCATGGAGAAAGTTATGGTGCTTTTTGTGTCAATTTTGTTGGAATTCCGAATTTACATTTTGTTGTGTGTGTCAATTGATCCTATAGATCAATTGGGCATGTGCTTATGTGTTTGGGGCTTGTGTCGTGTCTATATTTGGGTACATGTGGTTCGTATCCCAACTATTTGGTGATACGTGTCATTTTGGGGGTTTTCCCTCCGACACGGGACTTTGAACATGTCGTATTTTGACACGGACACATAGATCTACTTTTGACACTTTGATTTATTCATAAATATTATTTGTGATTTGTTTGTATCCTTCGGGGTGCAATTAGTTGTGTGTTGGACTCGTGTCACATGCGTATCCTAGATCTAGTGGGATACGGTGTGATACTCTCCAATTGTGTGGATTTTTGAATAGATCTAATTATGTATGGTTTAAATTCTTCAATTATAATTAGTAAATATATATAGATATTATATATTTATTTTGTGTATTTATTATAGTAATTATTGTAGCATAGATCTATATATTTTTGTGTGTGCTAATATGATGTACAAATATAATATGTAGCTTTCTTGCATGTAATTATATATGTACTTATGTTAATAGTATAAATTATACATAAATGTTTTATAAAATATATTTATGTGTTTAATTGTGTAATTATATTATTTATAATTATTATATAATTATTTGTATATTAACGTATATATTTTAGGTGTGCTTCTAGCCATGTAAAATATGAACATTAATATGTGCATGTGTTGTAACTATTGGTATTTAATTATAAGTTTATATGTGCATATATATATAAGTATATAATTATTTATTTATATATATGTATTGTGATTATTATTGCATATATATATATTTATATATATATATATATATATATATATATATATATATATATATATATATATATATATATATATATATATATATATATATATATATATATATTTCTGTGTTTTAGTGACAGTGGTTTCTATGACAGTGAAACTGTCATTATTTGGTCTGAACAGCAGCCGCTGTACAGTGGTCAACATTAATGACAGATCTGTCATTAATGCTACGGCAGTTTTGAACGACAACCTTTCAGCGACGTTTTTTTTGTGACAGTTTGAAACTGTCAGCAAACTGTGACAGCAGCGGTTTTGTATATGGAGTTTCTGCGACGAATTTTCAGTGACAGTCAAGACTGTCACTATTAAACCTGTTTTTATTTTATCTTGTTTTGTTCACTGTTTTCAGTGACGCTTTGACAGTTTTAAATTATATTTTATATATTATTATTGTATATATATATATGTGTATATATATGTGTTTTGTATAATATTTGTAATACTATATTATGTTCTTTGTATACATATTGGTTTGTATATATATTATTTTAGGGTATATATTATTTGTATTAGTAGTATACTTTGTGTGAGTATGATTTGGGATCTAATTTTCATTCCTAAATTATTGTATTTTATTTCTATATTATTTATATAGATTTCTTGTGAGGTTGACCTTGGTTTGACTTTAGTTGACTTTAGAGTTGACCATAGTTGACTTTTGACTTAGAATTTATTTATTGACCTAAGAGTTGACTAGTTTGACTTGTTCTCTTTCCGGGACCTTATTTTAATGTGGTATTCCATATCTAGGTCTTCAAGGCACCGAGTCAGACATCAGTGAGATTGTTCTTTGGATTTCAGGCGAGTACATTCTCTGATAGTTTCTCATTTATGATATCCTCTATGTTCGTTGTATCTAGTGTAGATATACATGTTTCTCTTGACACTATGGTTACACGGATTGATATATCCGGATCTCGTCATGAGATGTTATTCCTTGGTATATGGTGTATATGGTGCAAGTATTATTTCATTGGTTATCTTGTACATGTACAGACACCGATTTTCGGGAGGAGTCGCTCTCTTCTTGGGGAATCTAGTGCCATAGCATACCGTGGTTGGATCTATTATACCAGTTGGGGGTGGGGAGTATTAGTATAGATATGTGATCAAATTCCTATTGAATAAAGTATTGGTAAGCGAATAGTGTTGATCATGCACTGCACGTATGATTAGCCAGGCCGCATTGTATCTTGCCCAAGCCGATCACATGTTAAGGTAGTACTCACACACTTAGTCATTAGTATTATTGTTTCATTGGCATATTGTTCATTATTGTATTTCTTTCCAGTATTTACTTATTGTCTATATATCTCTTGTATCTATTTTGTGCATCTTGTTTATCCACAGCTATTTACTGTTATATAGTTTTTATCATTAATTGAGAACTGCTGTTAGGATTGTACTCTGCTCCTTTCCTGACTGGATATATTTTTCCAGATGACACTGAGGAGTACCCTACCTATTATGGACCCCAGGATGTTGTGGGTTTAGATTCGGAGACCCTAGCTCAAGAGGGACTTATCCCAACTGAGACAGTTGACCCTGGAGTGTAGCTTGTAGTATGATAGTATTCTTTTGTACTGGATTTGTCTCCAGCTTATTTTTGTTACTCTTCAGACTCATTGATGTATTATTTTAAACTCATGAGTTGATGACTATTCTATTCTTATCTGATCCGTGTTCATTCTATCTTAGTTCTGTGATTGAGTACACTATCTTTTGGTGGTTCATTATATTAGATAGACTTTCTAGACAGCGTTCTACCGCCGATTCTGCAGCGTAGGCTGGGCGTTGTTTCCGACTAGTACCCTTACCTCGAGTGCGGATCGTGACATATTGTGAGGTCTTAGACTCTCGTAGCAGAGCTAGACATATTACCGGTTATTACCGCTACCGGCTCTCCGACACAGAGCTTGTAGTGGCTCAGCCTGAGTACTCGTGATGCTCTCACTTGTATTTTCACATAGATGGTTATATAGCTTACCCTATTTATTGCATTATTTGCTGTACTGTATTTATTTTGGCTTGTATTTTCTGTACCTTGCTATGTCCCCTGAGGACCTGAATCCGGATTATGTCCCCAGGATTTGCAGACGAGATCTATCCCGAGTTATACGGGACCGGAGCAGAAGCAGATACAAGAGCTGTACCGATACCCGAGGATGAGGTGTTAGCTGAAGACTTTTCCTGAGCATCTATGTTCCATGCTCAGTATTTACTTTATTCTGTCATTTACATTCTGGTCTATTGAACCATTGTATTAAATTTTTATCGGATTGTTCCCCGAAGCACTTTGTTGAGACAGGTTGATGATTTACATTTCTTATATTATGTGGATCATATTTATTATCTTGTGTGGATGAGATTAGTTGTGCCATGTTATCGTAGACTTGATTTTATAGCTTAAGTATGCTCTGATGGATCCATTAAATTGGGTTTGTCCATCGGTGCGTGCTGCTGGCCATTGCCACGTGTCTAGTCCCTCGGTATTTTGGGACTGGGGCGTGACATGGTTTTTGTGGTGGCCCATGCAGGTCTACGATAAAATTGTTCAGTTTTAACTTAGGGACTGAACAAGCCTGCCCTAAGGATAGGATAAGTTATAGGATCTCATCCATTATTTGAACCAATTTTGAACTCTATATCGAACTCGAATTGTTACTTGATTTGCATCATGTGTTGATTTCTCTGAGCGTTCTTACAGTTTATCTTTTGGTTGCAGAGTAATGGATCCCAGGAACGGAGATGAGATTCCATTGGATACGCCATACGACGTTGTGGTTACTTATATAGACGGAGTGACACCAGGGAACGGAGGACAAACATCGCAGAGCAATCAAACCGGCCAGCCTAATCCAAGGTTCCGGAGAGATGACATCCCACCTCCACCACATTTCACTCCACAGATGCCAGTTTTCCCGCCAGGACAAGCCATGGACGGACAACAGATGTTCCAGATGATGTATGCCATGATGCAAGCCCAGCAGCAGATTCAGCAAGAGGCATATCGCCAGGAGGCAGAGTATGTAACGCCCCACTCCAAACGGTTACTTATGGAATACTACGCTGCTTCGACTCGGTTGAGAATCGAGTCTCAGGGAAACCTTATCGAATCAACACGGATGAAGTGCAATGAACCCTTCGAATTAATCGAATGGCTTCTATTGAAATAAGTCCAAGAGTTTTGTTGGTTGCTTTGCTTCTTGGTTTTGTGTTGCTTTATGTTTTGAGTTGCTTTCGATGACTTGGTTTTCATGATTTCGCTTTCTCGCTTGCGCGTTCTTTCGAATCGTAAGGAAAAGAGATTGAAGTATGCTAACCAAGTATTGTTGCATTTTCAGGACGCATAACCAAGGAGTGAACGTCGCTTAGGCTTCCCCATCCCCTCGTTCGGTTCATTAGGTGAGTGGCTTAGGCCCTTCGATGAATCCTTTAGTCTGCATGCCTAAATAAAGAATCTCTAGTTCACTTGAAATTATGTTGCCTCACTAAAAAGATAAGCTAAAGATAAAAGAAAGTATTGCATGCTTCGTGTATTGAACTGCTACCTTACTAGTTGCTTATTGTCCCTTGTATGCTGTGCCTCGAGTATTATAGCTGGAAAACTCTGGACATGATCTAGAAAAGAGAAAAAGAGAAAAGAGAAAAGAAGAGATAGACTTGCTTGCTCATTGTTCATCAGTTGCTTGATAGCATATTTTTCTGATAGGAGCTTGCATTCATGCATTTGGTCAGGACAACTTGTGCACAAGGATTATCTCTCGGGCGGTCCCTGGGGCACTGGGGATCATTCGGCCGGAAAGAGATCTAGATACCCTAAGGCGTGAACGTCCTTACTTACGGGAGGGTAGACTCGTCCATTAGTGAGATGGACTTGTACGTCCCAACTGCTAATCCCGTGGAGGGGACCATCATATAGTTAGGGCGCATGCTAGGTTTACCTTCTTGAATACCTAACAAATTGATGCCTACTTATTGATTCATAAGTTATTCATATGCAAATTGTGGCTAACTTGTGTGTCTGCTGCAGGGATAACCGCTCGGCCGTGGGTAAGAATTATCAATATGCACTTGCTTTATATTGTCTATGTTTCCTAGCATGAATTGTTAAAAAGAAACTAGACAACCAGAAAGACCACTTAATAATGCTAGCTTCATATGCTTACTTAGTGTGGATTTCTAAGGTGAGTTTGGCCACGGTCGCTCACCAGTACATGTGGTAGTACTGACCCACGTTTGTGGGCAAATATCCAGGTACTGGAAGCGAGAGTTTGGCAAGCATCCTCAACCTGAATCAGCGTGTGCGCACCCTTCCTTAGGATTGTGTTCGTGCTGCTTCTTCCGCTGCTTACCTCTCCAGTGGGCTACTTCCTCTTCTGCTAGATGTTTTGCTATTTTGGTCCTACTACAAGGGCATAATGTAATGGGCGTTGTGGCTAGTTTTGGGAATGTGAAAAGAGTTGTAAGCCTTCTAAGGCATATTTTTGTAACTCAGCCAAGCAAACACTTTGTAAATCCAAATCTTCAGTATTCAATAAAAGAAAGTATTTTGTGTGCTATCAAATGTGTTCAACTTTGGTTCTCTGCGTTTTACTCTGTGCCTATATATGTATATTTTGTCTAACTTGTCTTGTGCAGGTACGTTGCCTGGTGCAAGCGCAACTTAGGCTTGCACGGCATCGCGCCCAAGCGAGGACGAATGGTTCCGTAGGGACCAAGCGAGGACGAATGGTTCCGTAGGGACCAAGCGAGGACGATAGGCCCTACGGGATCGGCCCCTGTGGGATCGGGGCACGACAGAGTATCTGAGAACCAGCCTGGTATCCGCATTGGAGTAGGCAAATCCACCAGCGAGGCGATGGGATCTATCACCGATTTCCGTCAGCTCAAGCCTCGTACATTCTCTGGTAAAGAGGGGCCAACAGAAGTTCATGAATGGCTCACGAACATACAGCACCAGTTGGAAGCAGCTGAACTTCCGAGAGAGAAATGGATGACTGCAGTGAGGATGCAGTTGACTGAAAATGAACATCATTGGTGGTTAGCAGAAGAGAGGAGGCTCGGACAGGACCGAGTCACTTAGGAAGAGTTCTCCAGACTCTTTCGAGAGATGTATATTACAGCAGTTGCACGATCAGAGCTCAGAGACAAGTTCAACCGCCTTATCCAAGGTAATATGATAGTGGAAGAATACAACGTGGAATTTATTCGCCTAAGTCGCTTCGCCCCAACCTTGATCTCGACAGAGGAAGAGAAAGCTGAGAAGTTCTTTGACAGACTGAAGTTCGAGCTCCAGAGGTTGATTGGATCGGTCGCACCTATATCGTATACCGACGTCCTTGCAGCAGCACGATGCATGGAGCGCGTCGCTAGAAGGTAGTCAAATCTGAAGAGGCCAATCCTATCAGCACCATCTAGGACAGCACATGGAGATTCTGCAAAACGATCCCAGAGGAGTATGCCAGATAGAGCAGCACACAGGGCCATTTCTCTTCCTACTTGTCACTACTGCGGCAAGGTAGGACACATTGAGAGAGATTACAGGCGTAAGTTGGGTCTATGTCTGAGCTGCGGATCCAACCAGCATCTATCTAGGGACTGTTCTGAACGCAGAGACGGAGCACCGAGACTAGCTTTACCTGCACCACGACCAGCTTATCCAGCAGTAGGAGCACAACAGACAGGAGTTGGAGGAGTCAGACCACCAGCCCCAGGAGGAAATCAGCAGAGACCACCACTGGCACCACAGGCAACCCTATTTCAGCAGGCTCAGCAGCAGAGAGGTCCAGCTCAGGGACGAGGACATGCATTCACAATGGCTGTTGAGGAGAAAGCTACTGCAGGCAAAGTTATCGCAGGTACTATTTTAGTAGCTTAATTACCAGCTGTAGCTTTATTTGATTTTGGAGAATCGTATTCATTTATAACAGATAGCTTTGTAGCCACCCATAGAGTAGCTACCGCACCCCTTTCGAAGATGAAGAGAATTCTTACGGGAGGTGGAATTATCCTAGTTAGTGACGTATGTAGATCATGTTCTGTAGTAGTCTGTGGAAGAGAGATGCGAGCTCAATTTCTAATCTTTTCCATGCTGGATTATGATGTTGTACTTGGTATGGACTGGTTAAGTCAGTACCATGCGACTCTTGATTGCTGAATTGGACGGGTTATATTTAGACCGCTTGGACATCCAGAATTTGAGTTTCTTCGAGGAGCAGTAGAGCAAGGAGTTCAGCCTACTCTTAGGGTTCTATCTGTAGAAGGGGAGACAGGTTACCCAAGGGTCATATCAAAGTTTGTTGATATATTTCCTGATGATCTTCCAGGTTTACCACCTGATCGGGAAATAGAATTCATAAAAGACTTAACTCCAGGAGCAGAGCCTATCACTTCATTAGTATATCGGCTAGCACCTAAGGAGTTAGTGGAGTTGAAGGAACAGGTTGATGATCTTCTGGAGAAGGGTTTTATCCGGCCCAGTATTTTACCTTGGGGAGCACCCATATTATTTGTGCCGAAGAAGGATGGAACAGTACGGTTGTGCATTGACTACAGGGCACTGAATGCTGTGACCATCAAGAACATGTATCCCTTACCACGCATTGATGATCTATTCGATCAATTGAGTGGTACTAGGGTATTCTCGAAGATTGACCTTAGATCCGGCTATCATCAGATCAAAGTAAGGAAGGAAGACATACCAAAGACAGCTTTCAGGACCAAGTATGGACATTATGAGTTCTTGGTAATGCCGTTTGGTTTAACCAATGCGCCAACAGTGTTTATGAGTTTGATGAACAGAGTCTTTCATCAGTTCTTGGATAAATTTATGGTTGTGTTCATTGATGACATTCTAATATATTCCAAGAGCCATGAAGAGCACGAGAAGCATCTCAGAATCGTATTAGAGACCTTGAGGCAGGAGAAGTTATATGCCAAACTCAGTAAGTATGAGTTTTGTATGGATAAAGTGCCTTTCTTGGGACATATCATATCAGGAGAAGGACTTTCAGTTGATCCAGAGAAAGTTGCCGCAATAGAGACTTGGCCTACTCCTACATCCGTTGCAGAGGTGAGAAGTTTTCTCGTACTTGCAGAATATTACCGGAGGTTTGTAGAAAATTTTTCGAGGATCGCGGAGCCGATGACGAAGTTGACACGTAAAGACCAGGAGTTTATATGGACGGAAGACTGTCAGAAGGCTTTTGAAGAATTAAAGAGAAGATTAACAACAGCACCCGTCTTAACTCTTCCTTCAGGGTCAGGAGATTTTGTTGTTTGCAGTGATGCGTCAGGTAGTGGACTAGGATATATTTTAATGCAACATGGCAAAGTTATTGCTTATGCATCGAGACAGTTGAAGGTCCACGAGAAGAACTACCCAACACACGATCTGGAGTTAGCAGCAGTTATATTTGCATTGAAAATTTGGAGGCACTATCTTTATGGGGAGAAGGTAGAAATCTTCACTGATCACAAGAGTCTGAAGTATGTATATACTCAGAAGGAGCTCAACATGAGACAGAGACGCTGGCTGGAATTGATGGTAGACTTTGATATAGATCTGCAGTATCACCCGGGAAAGGCGAATGTCGTAGCAGACACACTCAGCAGGAAGCCTACGGCTTATTTCTTGACGATGCAGCCCGAGTTATTGAGAGATCTATAGGAGCTTCAGATAGAGGTTGTTTTACCAGGACAGAGTGGCTTGCTAGCTAATCTCGAAGTCAAGTCGTCACTTGTGGAAAGAATTAAAGAAGCATTGTCCACCGATGCTAGATTCCGAAGACTCAAAGAGAGGATAGAAGCCGGCCTGCAGACAGGACTTCGCATACATGAAGACGAAATATTACGGTTTGGGAATCGCCTGTATGTTCCAAATGGAGAATTGAGACAGGAGTTAATGACTGAAGTACATAGCTCTATGTACTCTGTTCACCCAGGAGAAACCAAGATGTACCGAGACTTGAGACAGTATTATTGGTGGCATGGAATGAAAAGGGAGATTGCAAGATTTGTGGCTAAATGTTTAGTCTGTCAGCAGGTAAAGGCCGAGCATCAGAGGACTGCAGGTATGTTACAGCCACTTCCTATACCAGAATGGAAGTGGGAACATATCACGATGGATTTTGTCACAGGATTTCCAAGGAGCCCCAGCGGAAGAGATGCAGTATGGGCTATCATGGATAGACTCACTAAATCGGCACACTTCTTGCCATTTAGAGTTGGACAGTCCACAGAGGTACTAGCCGACATGTATATGCGACAAATTGTCAGATTACATGGAGTGCCGGTTAGTATTGTATCGGATCGAGATTCAAGATTTACATCTCATTTCTGGCGAAGCATGCAAGTGAGTCTTGGCACCAGACTCAAATTCAGCACAGCTTATCATCCACAGACAGATGGTCAATCGGAGCGCATGATTCAGATCTTGGAGGATATGTTACAATCGTGTATGCTAGACTTTGGAGGATCTTGGGAAGATCATTTGCACTTAGTGGAGTTCTCCTACAATAACAGTTATCAGGCCAGCATTCAGATGGCACCATTCGAGGCATTATACGGAAGAAAGTGCAGATCGCCTATATGTTGGAGTGACGTTGGTGAACGTCAAATACTGGGTCCAGAATTGGTAACACAGACAGTGGAGAAGGTAAAACAAATTCAGAATCATCTTCGAGCTGTGGTGCCCCGTTCCCCCTATTCGGGGAGCGCGGCTAAGAAATACTAGACGGTATCGTTCGATCGGGATAGATTGAATCAAGAACTCATCCTCGTTATATATTTGTCTCTTCGGAATTGATTCCCATATTCAGTGGACCGTGCCCCAAGGATCGACTTAGCGGCAGAGTCAGGAGGGACCTCTCCGCTGCATTCTTTGTTGCCTAGTTTTCGCTCTCGCTTGTTGCTTTCGTGCCTTGAGTTGGTTTTCGGATTTGCTTGGGTTTTCTTGAACGGTTTCGATGGTTTTCATTGCTTTCGTTCTTAGGACTGCACTTCAATTCCGATAAGGGAAAGAGAGGAAGAAGTACTGATCAGTTGTTCGTGTCAATACAGGTGAACCAGCTGTAGGCGTCGCTCGAGCGGACTCCTAAAGCACTTCTTTCATTTTCCTTCCAACTACCAAAGTGAGTGGCTACCAACCCGATTAGCTAGCCCTACTTGCTAGTCTTCACATCTAAATCTTGTGTTCGTGCTTTGCCCGATCAAACGATACAAAGTAAATAACTAAAAGATATCAAGATAATAAGGGAATAGACTTGGGAAATATTGCTTGTCAAATAAAACTTGTGAACGGTTACTTACTTATATGCTTGCTCGTTTGGAATGTTCATCATATGCATAAATATAAGTTAGAATATATATTTCTTCTTAAAAACTGTGCTATATATAGAACTCATCTTCAATGCAATAACTCAACAGGAAGACTATGCAAAAGTAGATCTTGCCCTGTTATTGCCCTGTGCCTGATTTGCCTCAAATGTTAACTTATTGTACTGCGTTGATCACGGACAACTTGTGCACAAGGTCTTAGTTCCTGCGGACGGTCGCTGGGGCACTGGCACCGATCCGATCCGGACGGAACTCACGATAGTCGCCTGCTTCGGATCGAGTGGCTTGTGGCGCCTCCTGTTCTCTGCGCCGTACGCCATTCTGTCCCGAGACTAGCCCGTCCATTATGGCAACGTGCCAGTGATCCCCTCGTATATTTAAACCTATTGCTACTAACTTGTGTCTTCTGCAAGGTAAGTATTATGCAGGTGGTTCAGACGGGCAGGTAAATGTCACCGAACGGTGGCGAGTTATTTCAATGATACTATATATATGTCTTGCTGTAAAAAGAACTAAGGCAAGATAGAAACCCACAAATATGCATGCTTCATTAAAACAACGTGTTGATTGGTATAGTTGGGATAGCTTGCCTTCACCAGTACGTTTTGATGTACTGACCCTCGTTGAAACATGTTCCCCGCACTAAGGAGAGCCGAGCGAGGAGCAGGAGACAAACCCCCAATCCAGTCCAGCTGTAGGCACGCCTCGACCGTGCCAACCTTTGAAGCATTTTGAAGAAGAAGAAGCATTTTGAAGATAGAAGCTAGCCACCAAGCAACCATGCAACTTCGTGGCAAAGCAGTCGTTCCGACGCAAGGTCTTATATTTTGAGTTTAGTAAAGGATGTAATGTAAATGACTGCTATCTCATTTTGTGTCAACACTTTTGTAAGCCCATAGAGGCAATCCTTATGACTCAGTTCAAGGAGTTTGTAATAGATGTTCATATTATCAATAAAAGAGAACTTTTCCATGTTTCAATATGTGTTTCAATTATCTGCGTACTCTGAATATGTGCTCGCTATGCGAAACAAAAATACTTAGCCTTGTGCGGTGCGCAACCTAGGCCCGCACGGCGGTCACGCCCGGGGGACGACTATCGATTCCGCGGAATCGGGGCGTGACATGTTGGTATCAGAGCACAGCTTCAAAGTTCCTTTGACTTGAACTGGAAAAGTTTCCTTAACGATAAATCCCTGTACGAACTCCTGAACTCGTTAAGGCCAAAATGAGATACGTTCATGCAATAAGTCCATAATACATTATGATCCTGATGTAATTTACCTTCCTTTCAAGGAACGACGCAAGCGCAACCATCAGCGCTGGCGCCAGGCGAGACAAGGACTCAGGAGAGCAGTTCCGGAACTTTGTGTACATACGTCGGATCGAGACGAAACTTATGCCATCGGACTCGTAGCAATACGCTGGTCCTGTGACCCAAGTTTGGTTCGATTCTGAGAACGTTGACAAAATCGCGTATCGTGTGCCCCAAAGGCTCTATTTGACGGACGATTTTGTGATCGGCTTATCGGAATCCAATTCTGGAAATTCTGTTGGGTTCGTATCATCGTTCCTGACTTGCTGACACTGAGTTTGAGGAATTTGGAGACCTTTGACCCTGGCACACTTTTCGGTGCAAAGTGGCCCACATGTGGACCCCGCTTTGGCCCGGAAATATTATTTTTGCCCCTGTGTTCAAATTGGACTTAAGTACAGGCGTTTCCAGCTATTTGATATCTTCTGAGACTGTTGGTGATTTTTATTACAGCTTTTGGAGGAGTACCTACAGGATCCACTGATACAGGGACAGCTTTTGGTATTCAAACCCCAGACAAGTGTACCTTGCCAAACTCTGCAGTAATGTTACATATTTTTCTTGCTTCATTTATATTGTTGTGCATGCTTAACCTAGGACCGTGCGACTTACTTAGCGTCCGATTAATAGTCGGATGCCAACACCGTACGCGGTGTTGTGTATTATCATCTAGAGATGGACATTCGTGACACTTTATATTCTCGTACTTGTCTTACCAAGTACACTATGACCCAGGACACTTGACACTATTCATGAGACAAGATCTTCCTGGGATATTCATGGTGATTCTGTATAGGATACAGGACTTGACAGAGATACTATATTCATAGATACTTTATGACTTGTGCATTAGCTATGATCCCGCTTGACATGGACATGAGACGTTATGGTCATGATATGCGTGGTTACATTGGGTGGGGAAAGACACACAGGCTACAGGCTGTTTTATATATATCTACTACTATTGTGAGGTCTTAGACTCTCGTAGCAGAGCTAGACACATTATCGGTTATTACCGCTACCGGCTCCCCGACACAGAGCTTGTAGTGGCTCAGCCTGAGTACTCGTGATGCTCTCACTTGCATTTTCACATAGATGGTTATATAGCTTACCCTATTTATTGTATTATTTGCTGCACTGTATTTATTTTGGCTTGTATTTTCTGTACCTTGCTATGTCCCCTGAGGACCTGGATCCGGATTATGTCCCCAGGATTTGTAGACGAGATCTATCCCGAGGTATACGGGACCGGAGCAGAAGCAGATACAGGAGCTGTACCAACACCCGAGGACGAGGTGTTAGCTGAAGACTTTTCCTGAGCATCTATGTTCCATGCTCAGTATTTACTTTATTCTGTCATTTACATTCTGGTCTGTTGAACCATTGTATTAGATTTTTATCAGGTTGTTCCCCGAAGCACTTTGTTGAGACAGGTTGATGATTTACATTCCTTATATTCTGTGGATCATATTTATTATCTTGTGTGGATGAGATTAGTTGTGCCATGTTATCGTAGACTTGATTTTACAGCTTAAGTATGCTCTGATGGATCCATTAAATTGGGTTTGTCCATCGGTGCGTGCTGCTGGCCAATGCCATGTGTCTAGTCCCTCGGTATTTTGGGACTGGGGCGTAACACTAGCCGCCCTCTCTCCTCTGCCAGAGCCCGACCATATCCACCATCTCCCCCGTCTTCTTCGACAGCCCCGCCTGAACCCTAACTCGAGAACCCCAGCGCCTTTCCCCAGCCTTCCATCTCTACCATCTCCTCCGCCCTAGCCCAGCCCAGCACCGCCACCACAGCCATCGATCCGCTCGACCCGTCCCCGACCTCGCCACTCTGACTCGACCGGACATCGTCGACCCCCAGCGACACCCTAGCCCGGCCGCCCTCTCCTAGCTCGGCAATGACCCGCTTCCCTAGCTCCTGACACTCCTGACCTGGACACGGTAGAACCCCTGGACACAGCATAGTGGACACAGCAGCACAGTACCCCGGACACCCTGTGTCGTGTCGACCCGGACACGAAGAACCTCGTTCCACGGAGCCCTGTTCAGGTAACCCGTTCTCTCTCCTCGTTGATCTATTTTCAGTTCTGTCAGTTATGACGCGTAGGCTGTGTGACCCCCTTGATGCCCGTGCAACCCGCTCGGTGCATCGCGTCCTGTGGTGATCGCGAACCGCGATCCAAAAATAGGAAAACCAACGCCATATTTTACCCCGGAACTGAGTGCGCCCCGCCAAACGGGACGACTTGGTAGCGTGCGGTCTTCACCGAAACGTGCGCGCCATTGATACGGATGTACGGGATTTCGCAGAAGTTGATTTGGATGTGCGTGCACACCGGAATCAACGTGTATCCGCCGACAATGCCCTGTATTCGCCTGTTGTAGAACTCGTCGTAACTTTGTGTACACACGTCGGATCGAAACGAAACTTACGCCATCGAACTCGTAGCAATAATCTAGTCCTGTGACCCAAGTTTGGTTTGATTCTGAGAACGTTGACAAAATCGTGTATCGTGGGCCCTACGGCTCTACTTGACGGGCGATTTTGTGATCGGCTCATCGGAATCCAATTCTGAAAGTTCCATTGGGTTTGTATCATCGTTCCTGACTTGTTGACACTAAGTTTGACGAATTTGGAGACCTTTGTCCCTGACACATTTTTTGGTGCAAAGCGGCCCACATGTGGACCCCGCTTTGACCAGAAACTGTCATTTTTGCCCCTGTGTCCAAATTAGACTTAAGGACAGACTTTTCTAGCTATTTGATATTTTTTGAGACTGTTGGTGATGTTTATTTCAGCTTTTGGAGGAGTACCTGCAGGATCCACTGATACAGGGACAACTGTTGGTATTCAAACCCCAAGCAAGTGTACCTTGCCAATATTGCAGTTTTTGTTACATATTTCCTTGTCTTATTTATATATATTATTGTACATGCTTGACCTAGGACTGTGTGACTTTACTTAGCGTCCGATTAATAGGCGGGTGCCAACACCGTACGCGGAGTTGTGTAACGTCACATAGACATGGATACCGAGACCCTATACTTCTCGTACTTGTCTTATCAAGTACATCATAACCCAGGACACTTGATGTAATACCCCGTTCAACTCAAGCGGACTGCCGTTTCAAACGGCAATAGTGCAATTGTCCCGACCCGCTTTGCTTCAAACGAGAAGCAAAGGATATCCAGACTTGTCCCTACAGGAAATCAACTTCGACTTTCAGAGGCTCGCTTGACGTATCACTCTACCGAGGCAAATCATCGCTAAGGTGGGTGGCTACGGTAAACTTATCTTTGCTTAGCCAGCATACATAAAAATCTGGATTGATACATGCTAGTCGCTAGGTGAATTACCCCTGCATGCTAATAAATCCAACGCACTTAGCTAAGGGAATAATCCCAACTTGTATTGCTATGCTAGAACATGGAAAATAAAATACTGCTTGTATTCAGGCCCTCGCATGCTAAGTCCCCTAACGATCTAACTCTCGGCTTACCTTCGGGTCCGAGCAAACGTGTTTACTCATGTTCCTTAGAAACGCATGCTTGTCTGCTTGAATGTTACCATATTTTCATCCAAACCTCGGAGACTACTAAGTAGTCGTTCCGTGCATGATTGAACCTGCAAGTATCCGGGACCGTTAGGTAACCCAAGGCAGCCCCGAACCAGGGGAATGCATCAAGGCAAGTCACTCACTGAACGTAGAATCATGGTTCAAGTATATCGTGTACTCGTGTTGCCTGAGATTGGTCAAATAAATCATGTACTCGTATTGCCTGAGATTGGTCAAATAAATCACGTACTCGTGTTGCCTGAAATTGGATTGACCCTGACTTGCATGTCGCGGACAACTCAAAAATGAGGCATAGTTCCACGGATGATCACCGGGGCACTGGGGCCGCTCCGATCCGGATGGAACTTCAAGTGTGGTCCATCGTGTGCAGGCGAGTGGTTTACAGCATATCGTGTACTTGGTTGCATTCCACTTGGCCTAGGACCACATCATGCGTAGTCTATCGTGTGCTGGCGAGATGGTTTGCAGCATATCGTGTACTTGGTTGCATTCCATCTTGGCCTTGGACTACATGTGCAATCCATCGTGTACGGGCAAAATGGTTCGTAGCGCATCGTGTGCTCTCGTTGCGTTCCATTCTCGTCTGGGATTAGTCCTTTATGGCTATGCCAGCGACTCATGTTTATATAGATAAGTCATCCTCGCTTAGCGGCTATCCGTGTGCGAGTCATTGCATCGCATCGAAGAACAACTGAGCACACCAAATATTGTCCCGTTCAATGACTCTCGTGTTTGCATGTTTCATATGCTATGCTCCTGAATGCTTATACTTGCCCGTGCTTAAATTAACAATGTTTGCCTTGGACAGGGAAGGCCAAAGGGTAAGTCTCGCCGTGTTTCCTCTCATGTTGCACGGCGCACTGCCACACGAACTAGGCTATTCAATATTTGCATGAAACTGATCCTAAGGCAACTAGAAAGACAACTTAATAGTTGGTGCACGGAACCAGTATTACGTGTTTGGATTTGTCGAGCGGGCGAGTAGCTTCCCCACCAGTGCATTCAATGTACTGATAATCCACCAGTTTGTATGCAGGGTGCGGGAGAACATCGTTTGGTGCGGATGCCTCCAACGTGCGTGCTTAGGCGTGGACATCACTCCGATGCAACGGTGCATCCGGAACTGAAGCACATATACAAGAAATAATGTTGGAGCGTCGCCTGAAAATCGCCTGTACAATCATTCCACAATTGTAGCCACTTGGCACGCTTTTACTGTTTCAGAGAGAGAGGCTTGAGCGACTTGTAATCTCGGCTATACGCCGCCTGTAACACATGTTTATATCAATAAAAGAGCTTGCTTTACTTCAACTTGTGTTTCAATGCTTCCGCTATATTGTCGACTCAGTGAAACTGTTACCAAATCGCTATGCATTTATGACTCCGCTGCACTCGGACAATCTGTGCGACTCTGTGGCTTAGAACTCTAACCGCCAGCCAATGAACCATGGCCTTGCACGGGCGTGGATCACGCTCGTGCGGCATCACGCCCGGATGGGTCAAGCGATCGTTCCGCGGGAGCGCTGGCGAGGGTGATTCCCGCCTAGCGGGAACGGCCGATTGCCTGCGGGAGATTGGGGCGTGACATAGTGGTATCAGAGCCTGGCTTCTACGTCTTTGGACTTCGATTCAATATCTCTGTTTCGAAAGCTCGTTCGTGGGTTATGTGCACGCTCTCTCTCAATGCCTCGATGGGATGTTCCAATAATAAGTCTAAATACTTTCAAAATACGTTTTGAATGATATGATTGCTTGTCTGGTTGTATGCTGCGAGTGACCTTTGTGCCAACCTGTGTGAACCCTTGAGAGTATCGCTAGTAGCTTGTCCGATTTTTACTAACTCTAAGTTTGGTTGAATGTAACTATTCGAGGGACGCCTTGAACTAGTGCACCATCCAAGACTTAAGAAAAAGTGAAACTCGAGTGCAAAGACTTCGCTATCACTAAGCTGGTTGACGTGTTCACGCTAGAGGGGTCCTTCGAAAGTGAGCACGATCCAGTCTAAGCGATATGCTGATTTCGACGCTTGTGCAAGTGAATATCCAAATGAACAAGTACAACGACTTGTCTAGGATTGCCTCAATCCTAGATTATTGCTTGTCCTCAGTAAGTCTCGAGGACGAGACTTTTTCTGAGTTGGGTAGGATGTAACACCCCGTTCCGCTCAAGCGGACTGCCGTTTCAAACGGCAGTAGTACAATTGTCCCGACCCGCTTTGCCTCAAACGAGAAGCAAAGGATATCCAGACTTGTCCCTACAGGAAATCAACTTCGGCTTTCAGAGGCTCGCTTGACGTATCGCTCTACCGAGGCAAATCATCGCTAAGGTGGGTGGTTACGGTGAACTTGTCTTTGCTTAGCCAGCACACATAAAAATCTGGATTGATATATGTTAGTCGCTAGGTGAATCACTCCTGCATGCTAATAAATCCAACGCACCTAGCTAAGGGAATAATCCCAACTTGTATTTCTATGCTAGAACATGGAAAATGAAATACTGCTTGTATTCAGACCCTCGCATGCTAAGTCCCCTAACGATCTAACTCTCGGCTTACCTTCGGGTCCGAGCAAACGTGTTTACTCATGTTCCTTAGAAACGCATGCTTGTCTGCTTGAATGTTACCATATTTTCATCCAAACCTCGGAGACTACTAAGTAGTCGTTCCGTGCATGATTGAACCTGCAAGTATCCGGGACCGTTAGGTCACCCAAGGCAGCCCCGAACCAGGGGAATGCGTCAAGGCAAGTCACTCACTGAACGTAGAATCATGGTTCAAGTATATCGTGTACTCGTGTTGCCTGAGATTGGTCAAATAAATCGTGTACTCGTGTTGCCTGAGATTGGTCAATTAAATCACGTACTCGTATTGCCTGAAATGGGATTGACCCTGACTTGTATGTCACGGACAACTCGAAAATGAGGCATAGTTCCACGGACGATCACCGGGGCACTGGGGCTGCTCCGATCAGGATGGAACTTCAAGTGTGGTCCATCGTGTGCAGGCGAGTGGTTTGCAGCATATCGTGTATTTGGTTGCATTCCACTTGGCCTAGGACCACATCATGTGTAGTCTATCGTGTGCTGGCGAGATGGTTTGTAGCATATCGTGTACTTGGTTGTATTCCATCTTGGCCTTGGACTACATGTGCAATCCATCGTGTACGGGCGAAATAGTTCATAGCGCATCGTGTGCTCTCGTTGCGTTCCATTCTCGTCTGGGATTAGTACTTTATGGTTATGCCAGCGACTCATGTTCATATAGATAAGTCATCCTCGCTTAGCGGCTATCCGCGTGCGAGTTATTGCATCGCATCGAAGAACAACTGAGCACACCAAATATTGTCCCGTTCAATGACTCTCGTGTTTGCATGTTGCATATGCTATGCTCCGGAATGCTTATACTTGCTCGTGCTTAAATTAACAATGTTTGCCTTGGACAGGGAAGGCCAAAGGGTAAGTTGTAACACCCCATTCCGTTCTAGCGGACTGCCGGCTCAATCGGCAAAAGTGCGACTGTCCCGACCCGCTTTGCCTCAATCGAGAAGCAAAGGATATCAAGACTTGTCCCTACAGGAATCCGGCTTAGGCTTTCAGAGGCTCGCTTGACGTATCGCTCTACCGAGGCGAATCATCGCTAAGGTGGGTGGCTACGGTGAACTTGTCTTTGCTTAGCCAGCACACATAAAATCTGGAATATTTATGCTAGTCGCTAAGTGAATCACCCCCTGCATGCTAATAAATCCAACGCACCTAGCTAAGGGAATAATCCTAACTTGAATTGCTTATGCTAGAACATGGAAATAGAAATACTGCTTGTATTCAGACCCTCGCATGCTAAGTCCCCTAACGGCTTCATCTCTCGGCTTATCTTCGGGTCCGAGCAAACGTGTTTACTTATGCCCCTTAGAAATGCATGCTTGTCTGCTTGAATGTTGCCTTGTTTTCATCCAAACCCCGGGAGACTACTAAGTAGTCGTTCCGTGCATGATTGAACCTGCAAGTATCCGGGACCGTTAGGTCACCAAGCAACCCCGAACCAGGGGAATGCATCAAGGCAAGTTATTGTACAGAAACAAGATCCAAGTATCTCGTGTACTCGTGTTCCAGTGCACTCGTGTTCTCGTGTTCATGTGCACTCGTGTTCTCGTGTTCTCGTGTATCTCGTGATAATTGAAAGACCCAAAAGAAAGTGTATGTCGCGGATAACTCGGAAACGAGGTATAGTTCCACGGACGGTCACCGGGGCACTGGGGCCGATCCGATCTGGATGGAACTTCACGTGTGGTCCCTCGTGTTCGAGCGAGTGGTTTGTAGTGCCTCATGTACTTTCGTTGCATTCCACTTTCCCGGGACCACATCACGTGTGTAGTCCATCGTGTGCGGGCAAGATGGTTTGTAGCACATCGTGTACTTTTGTTGCATTCCATCTTGGCCTTGGACTACTTTATGTGCAATCCATCGTGGACGGGCGAGATGGTTCGTAGCGCATCGTGTGCTTTCGTTGCGTTCCATTATGGTCTGGGATTAGTCCTTTATGGCTATGCCAGCGACTCATGTTCATATAGATAAGTCATCCTCGCTTAGCGGCTATTCGCGTGCGAGTCATTGCATCGCATCAATGAACAACTGAGCACACCAAATATTATCCCGTTCAACGACCCTCGTGTTTGCATATGCTATGCTCCTGAATGCTTATACTTGCCCGTTCTTGAAATAACAATGTTTGTCTCAATGTTTGCCTTGGACAGGGAAGGAGATGGTAAGTTGGTAAGTCTCGCCGTGTTTCCTCTCATGTTGCACGGCGCACTGCCCGACACGTTAGGCTATTCAATATTGGCATGAAACTGATCCTAAGGCAACTAGAAAGACAACTTAATAGTTGGTGTATGAAACCTGTATTACGTGTTTGATTTGTCGAGCGGGCGAGTAGCTTCCCCACCAGTGCATTCAATGTACTGATAATCCACCAGTTTGTATGCAGGGTGCGGGAGAACCTCGTTCAGTGCGGATGCCTCCTTCGTGCGTGCTAAGGCGTGGAGATCACTACGAAGCAACGGTGCGTCCGAGACTGAAGCACATATACAAGACATAATATTGGAGCGTCGCCTAAACATCGCCTGTACAATCCTTCCACAGTTGTAGCCACTTGGCACGCTTTTACTGTTTCAAAGAGAGAGGCTTGAGCGACTTGTAATCTCGGCTATACGCCGCCTGTAACACTTGTTCATATCAATAAAGAGCTTGCTTTACTTCAACTTATGTTTCAATGCTTCCGCTATATTGTCAACTCAGTGAACTTGTTACCGATCGCCTATGCGTTCATGACTCCGCTGCACTCGGACAATCTGTGCGACTCTGTGGCTTAGAACTCTTGCCGTCAGCCAATGAACCATGGTCTTGCACGGACGTGGATCACGCTCGTGCGACATCACGCCCGGATGGGTCAAAGCGATCGTTCCGCGGGAGCGCTGGCGAGGGTGATTCCCGCCTAGCGGGAACGGCCTAAATAGCCTGCGGGAGATCGGGGCGTGACATAAGTCTCGCCTTGTTTTCTCTCATGTTGCACGGCGCACTGCCACACGAACTAGGCTATTCAATATTTGCATGAAACTGATCCTAAGGCAACTAGAAAGACAACTTAATAGTTGGTGCACGGAACCAGTATTACGTGTTTGGATTTGTCGAGCGGGCGAGTAGCTTCCCCACCAGTGCATTCAATGTACTGATAATCCACCAGTTTGTATGCAGGGTGCGGGAGAACCTCGTTCGGTGCGGATGCCTCCAACGTGCGTGCTTAGGCGTTGACATCACTCCGAAGCAACGGTGCGTCCGTAACTGAAGCACATATACAAGACATAATATTGGAGCGTCGCCTGAACATCGCCTGTACAATCATTCCACAATTGTAGCCACTTGGCACGCTTTTACTGTTTCAGAGAGAGAGGCTTGAGCGACTTATAATCTCGGCTATACGCCGCCTATAACACATGCTTATATCAATAAAAGAGCTTGCTTTACTTCAACTTGTGTTTCAATGCTTTCGCTATATTGTCGACTCAGTGAACCTGTTACCAAATCGCTATGCGTTTATGACTCCGCTACACTCGGACAATCTGTGCGACTCTGTGGCTTAGAACTCTAACCGCGAGCCAATGAACCATGGCCTTACACGGGCGTGGATCACGCTCGTGCGACATCACGCCCGGATGGGTCAAGCGATCGTTCTGCGGGAGCGCTGGCGAGGGTGATTCCCGCCTAGCGGGAATGGCCGATTGCCTGCGGGAGATCGGGGCGTGACACTTGACACTATTCATGAGATAGAATCTTCCTGAGATATTCATGGTGATTCTGTGTAGGATACAGGTTTTATGACAGAGATATTATATTCATAGACATTAGATGACTTATTGCATTAGATATGATCGTGCGTGACATGGACATGAGGCATCGTGGACATGAGACGTATGATTACATGGGGTAGGAAGAGACACACAGGCTACAGGCTGATTATATATATATATATATATATATATATATATATATATATATAATACATAGTAAACTACATAGTAAAATATATAGTAATACTGCTATCGGCTCCCAGATACAGAGCTTGTAGTGGCTCAGCCTGAGTTTTAGTGATGCTCTCAACTTGCATTTCACATAGATGGTTACATATTTACCATGTTTATTTCATTTACTATTTCACTGCAATTATGTTGGCTTGAGTTATTTTGTACCTTGCTATGTCCCCTGAGGACCTGGATCCGGATTATGTCCCCAGGATTAGCAGACGAGATCTACCCCGAGGTATACGGGACATGAGTATTAGCAGGAGCAGGAGCAGGAGCAGACACTGGAGCAGTACCAGATCCAGTAGACGAGTGATCCCTGAGGGTATCTTCTGAGTATATACTGTTCCATACTCAGTATTTGCTGTGGTTATCTTTATTCTTGTATCCTGACAGATGTATCAGACTCATTATCGGGTTATTTCCCGAGTTTATATTTTATTGAGATTGATCTTGCTTTATGATTCTGATATTGTTGTGTTCATTTCTGTGGATGAGATTAGTCTATCTAGATCCTTATTGTTGTATTACAGCTTAAGTACGCCCCGATGGATCCATTAAATTGGGTTTGTCGATCGGTATGTGCTGCTGACCATTGTCACGTGTCCAGTCCCTCGATATTTTGGGACTGGGGCGTGACAGTGCATGAGGATCTTTCCTTCACTGTCTCTCTTCACTTTGTACACCCATTTTAAACTGATGGGTTTTTTCCCATATGGTAACTCAGTAAGCACCCAAGTACCATTCTTTTCGATGGCTTCAAACTCCTTCTTCATAGCTTCCCGCCATTCATGTTCAAGTGTAGCATCTTGAAAGTTTGTCGGTTCTTCAGCCGACAAAAACATCTCTGGATCAAGAAAGGTCTCCTCAGTTTCAGCATATACGTCAACAATTGAGCGATATCTCCTGGCTCATTCGAGTCTACCGTCGGTGTGGGTGAGCCGCTCGAAGTTGAGGCCGCAGCTTGTGGTGTAGTAGGCTCCCTTGTAATCCCCCTAAATTTTTTAATTTTATTTAAAGTATTTTAGTAATTTATTGAATTTTTTTAGAGTATTTTTATAGTTAAATAGAAAATAAATTTTACTGATTAATTAAATTATATAAATACTCATTTAGAATTATTCCATAAAATAATTTTTTATTATTATTTTGGAGTCTTGTTAAAGGGTGATAGATTTTCTAGAATTTATTCTATGTACAAATGTTCTTTTTGAATCTTTATATAGTCTCATCTATATATGTAGATATATATGTAAATAAATATATAATAATAATATTAATAATAAATATATAGTTAATAATAATAATAATAATAATAAGAATGGTAGTAATAACAAATATATAATAATAATAATAATAATAATAATAATAATAATAATAGTAGTAATAACAAATATATAATAATAATAATAGTAATAATAATAAGTATTAAGTAATAATAATAATAAGTATTGCTAATAGTAATGATAATAATAATAGTATTAATGAAAATAAAAAGGAAAAGCAAAACAAAAGAAAAGAAAAGAAAAAGAAAAACCAAAAAGCAAAACCAAAACCAAAACCTAACCTAAAACACCTAAGCAAACTAAATCCTATTCTGCCCTCACCCGCAGGAAACCCAAAACCCCCCGGAGCCCGACTCCCTCCCATAACTCTCTCTCTCTCTCTCTCTCTCTATATATATATATATATATATATATATATATATATATATATATATATAATACAACCATCAATCCTGACCCTAACCCTAACCCTAGACCTCGACCTAACCTCTAGGATTTTCATTCAAGCGGGACGAGTTTTCATATCCCGAATTGGTCAAAAAATCGACCGGAAAATGGCCGAAAAACTGACCAAAACAGTCCAGAAACTTCAACCCGAACCCCTATGTTCACACCCAATTTGCCGCCAACCTGTTTATTATTTTTAAAAACTAATTCAAGGTTTTTCTTCTCAATATAATCAAGAATTTTTTTATTCTTTTAGTTTTTGTTAATTTGTTCTATGTGTTAAATTATTCAACCTCCAAAATGACCAAAAACTTAATTTTTTAAAACTATAATTTTGTGATACGGAGTGCGTCCCAGCAAACGGGACCGCCTTGTCGCATACCAATTGTACCGAAAGACGCGTATGGTATATCCTGATATGTGGGCTTTTGTGAAAGTTGATTCGGACATGTGTATGTGTCAGAATCAACCCGTATCCATAAAAAAGTCTCCGTATCGCGACTTTTACAAAATATTACCCGATTTTGTGTACGCTCGTCAGAATACGACAAAACTTATGCCATTGAATTCGTGGCATCCCGCTGGTCCTGTGACCCAAGTTTCACTCAATTCTGAGATAGTAGACCAAGCCGCCTATTTGCGGGCCCCACAGTTGACTTTTAGGGCAAATTTGTGATCGGCTCACCGAAATCCAAAATTGGATATATCGTTGAGTTCGTATCGACCTTTAGAATTTGTTTGGCCTATAATTTGTCCCATTTAGAGACCTTTACCTCTGGCACGCTTTTCGGTGTAAAGTAGCCCACATGTGGACCCGCTTTGATCCGAAATTACCGTTTTGCTCCTGTGTCCAAATTGGACGAAAGGATAGTGTTTTCTAGCTATCTCGCTTATTCTGGAAATATTGGTGATATTTATTTCAGCATCCGGTGACGTTCATTCTGATGCCATAGTTCTGATCCTTTGTGCTTGACGTTTGGACGCTTACACTTTGCAGTTTCTTCCCAAGCAAGATACCTTGCCAAATTGTTTATTGTACTTTTGCATGCTTATTATATTTTTATATATTCATTATATATGTGTTTTCTTTCAGTCATAATTATATATTATAAATGTTGACACACACTTGACACATAGTATCATGGGAGGGGAGGACAATCAGTAAGCGTATGGGCTATATCCACTCTGGTAAACCGTAGTAACTAGCATGCACTACGGTAGTTGTGTCGCACTGGTCACCTCCCATGTCTGACACACACTTGACACACAACATGTCTGACCGCCTCACCCCACATACTTCTAGGAACATGCATGCTCTTGAGCAAACTTGTCACGACCCGCACCCGAAAAATCGGGCATGAGTCGTGGGTACGTCCAGCCTACGCCGCAGAATCGGCGGTAGAACGCTGTAAAGGTTCGTTCTAGGTCACAATCTATAACTCACAAAACCTGTCAATATAACCTCTCCAAAAGGAGGACAACCACGCAATATATATAAGCCTCAATCACAATAACTAGGGGAAGAGTAAAAGCACGATAATATATCACAAAGAAACAAGAACCAAAGAGAGCAAGTACAATATCCCAAATACAGTCCAAGTCTAAAGTCTACAACATCACAGAAGCAACAAAATAATAATAAAGTACAGTCATCCAAAATAATCAACTGGGAACAACCCAGAAAAATCCACCTAGCTAACTAGGGTGCTAACGGCGTCTCCTCGACGGGCTCCTCCTCAGTCTCCGGGTCACAACACTCCTCGACGCCCGGCCCGTAGAATATCGGACAAAAGTCCTCAGGATCCTCTGGAAAAAATATGCCTAGCCAGGACTGGAGCGAAGTACATAACTCTGAAAGCAACTCCAAATACATGGTAAGGTGTATATGACTAGTAATAGAAAAGTATACAAGATGCACAGGAAAATATATACATGGTGGAGCAGTGTAAACTCTCTCACCCAAAATAGGTATTTGTGTATATTTTATTTTATTATATTTATTATAGATGTTGAATTTATTTAGAGTATTCTCTTAATTAATTAGAAAATATTTTTTTAGTATATTTACTTATATAAATATTTATTTAGAATTATTTTTAGGCTATTTAAGATTATTGGGATTTTTCCATAAATTTTAGTTAATTAAAAACTAGCAACACTAATTTTTGAGGACTTTAAAGAATTTATTTTATGTTCAAACTTAATTAAAAATATCCCAAAATTTTATTTTACATTCTAAACAATAAAATATATTTTCTAGATTTTTTTGGGAATTTTTCGATTATTTTTAGCATTTATTTTGAGTTAATTATGAAAAACTGAATTAAAAACTAATTTCTGAAAAGAAAACCCAAAAAGTAATTAATTCTGCCCAGTCAGCAAACAGGGGGCCCACCCGTCAGCCTCCAGTAGTGAACAGTGCCGGGCCCGCCTGTCAGTGACCGCTGAGTGGGTGCGAGCCGAGCCGAGCCGACCTCGAGCCGAGCTGAGTCAGAGTTCGACTCGGACTCAGCTGAGCCGAGCCGCGTCAGTGCCTGACCGTCCGATCTGAGTGGGCAGCCCTGGATTGCTCCCACATGGCGCATTGTGAGCCGCGGCTGCACTTTCTCTCTCCTCTCTATATATATAATAGTTTAGATATTAATTTCTAGGGTTTTTTTCTTCAGCCAATTTTTGGAGAATTGTCATCTAGGGTTCCTTCATCTTCCAGAAGCAATTGCGCATAGCTCCGGACTCCAAACGAGGCTTAGTTTTTTTTGTTAAAATGATAATGAGGTTAGCTTTCTGATTATATAAATTGTTTTTCTAAATTATTAGTATTAAATTCTGGAAAATTCGTAGAAAACAGCATGTCCGAAAATAGATGTATTTCGATGTTTTTGCAATTTCGGGAGAACCCGAAATCAGAATCACGAACCGTTTAAAGTTTCGGAAAGCTAATGTCAAGATCATCGACATATATTTTTTCCAGAATTTAATTCGAAGTATTTACATACTGTTAATTCTGTAGAACTTCTAGGTTAGAATTTAACCATCGGTGCACAATACAAAATTTGTATGTGCCATAATTCCCAAACGAATTTGAATTCGGACGAGCTGTAAATTCCAGCATGTTTTTGACGCTGAAATCTACAGGAAATAATGCATGAAAGTTGAGTTTGTGTCGGTTGACTTTTTGGTCAATAGATCGCCTCGATTTGCGTGCCATGAGTCTCGAGTTGATAAAATTCAGTTTCTTTGGACACAATTTAGGAATTAACATAAAAATCAGAATAATAAAATTAAAATAGGATTTTAGAGTAATTATTCCAGAATTAAATAAATTAAAATAAATTATCTTTTGACGTGATAAATTTGTAATACATAGGCTATTTGGACTGTGACTTGGACTCTGATTCATACCAGCAGCAGGACCCCAGGCAAGATACCTTGCCAAATTATTTATAGTACTTTGCATGCTATTTATATTTCTTTTTATTTATTTCATTTTTGTATAGTTCTTGCATGTGTAGTTTTTCTCCAGTAATTACTATGTATTAGATATGTTGACACACACATGGCACCTAGTATCATGGGAGGACAATCATTAGGCGTATGGGCTTTTAGCCACTCTGGTAAACTGTAGTATATAGTTTGCACTACGGGCGTGTGTCACGCTGGTCGCTACCCCAGAGGTATGTCGATTTCTGTAGAGTCGCGTTGGTCGCTACCCCAGAGGTATGTCGATTTCTGATGTTCTAGACGGGTGTGTGAGTTGTGAGGCTTAGATCGAGTAGACTGCCCTTGCCCATACGTCGAAAAGTTGTCCTCATTTGCATTCATATAGATTGTCTTGTACAGCGTACTTATCTATTTTCAAACCATATGCATGTTTACTGTATTCAAATTGGCTCGTATTTTCTGTATCTTGTTACGTCCCTCTGAGGACCTGGTCCTCTGCCAGGTATATCTGCTCTTGAGTATTTGCAGGAGTACGGGCCTGGACCTGACGCATTATTTTCTGTCGAGGAGGTCTTACCTTCTGAGCATCGTTGATTATCTGGCGATGGATTCTTTTAGCTGATGCACTTCTGTCTTCACATTATTTTACATTGGAGACTTTATACTCCTATCTCATTTTTGTTTTGGATATAGTCATGGGTAGTGGATTTGTCTCCACCCGACTATTATTTTAGATATTTCAGACTCCTTATTCTAGTTTAGTATTTCTTTTCTATGACTTGTTGTGTGGATGAGATTAGCATATCTGTGACTTGTGACATTATATATACCACATGTGAGTTTATATTCATATTACAGCGTACGTATGGATTATGGTTTCCATATATTGGAGTTGTCATATCCATGCGGCTGGCATGCTTACGTATTCCTAGTCCTACGTATTTGGGACTGGGGCATGACATGTTTTTGTGGTGGCCCATGCAGGTCGAGTTAGCCATTTCGGTTACGTCACTGTACCGAGCGGGCTTGCACCTAGGATTAAAATTTTAGATCTCATCCACACTTGACTATAACTTACCTTCCTTCCAACATGTCCTACTTAAGTTCTTACATCCTGCTTGATTCATGTACTCTTCTTAATCCTTCGTCCATCTCTTGCAGAGAGATGAATTTGAATAACGGGCATGCCGCCACCGGGGACAACACGTCTCCAGGGGACGACGACCAACCACTAGGAGTGACCTCAACACCACCTCTTCCTCCTGGACCGGATGGACCGACTAGCAATCCAATTCCATCAACCCCCTCCACGATACCTAATGGGACTTTTCCAGCTCCACTAGCACCGCAAAATGGCCAAGCGCAGCTGTTCCAATTCTTTCAGATGATAATACAGGAACAGAGGCAGCAAGCAGCAGAGCAGAGGCTAGAATTTCTGGCAGCGCTTGAGAGAATGGTTGCACTAGCCCCTATTCCAACCCAGGCACTAGTTTCAGTACCACAAGCTCGGGTTGGTTCAGTCAAGGACTTTGTGCAGATGGGCCCTAAGCCATATAAGGGCAAAGAGAGTCCAGAGGAGACCACGAACTGGATTGCTAATACCAAGAAGTTGTTAGAGGCATCACAACTACCTACTGACCTATGGATGATAGGCGTGAGGACTCAGTTAGAAGGCAACGCACATCACTGGTGGGAATCAATGGAGCGCCAGTTGGGTACGCGTCAGACTTGGGAACAATTCTTGGAATGCTTTGAGAGGAAGTACTTCCCGGATACTGTAAGGGACGCATTGTACGATCAGTTCCTCCATCTAGAGCAAGGGGACAAGACGGTTGATGAGTATGACGCAGAATTTAGCCGTCTCAGTAAGTATGGCACAGTCCTAATACCTAATGACTTAGAGAAGGCTAAGAGGTTTCACCGTGGGCTGACTCGGGAGATCCAGCACTACACTAGCTCACAGTCCCGGATCTCTTATGTCGAGTTATTCACAGAAGCCAGGATTCAGGAGGCCATCAGCAAGGGAAACGGAATTCAACTGAGAAGTCACCAAGGACCAGTAAGGATACAGCAAGGAGGACCCATTCGACACCCTTTGACACGCCAGCAACCAAATAGTATCGCACCATATCCAGCCAAGGGGCATCGTACTTGTAACTTTTGTGGTATACCAGGTCATATTCATAGAGATTGTCGTCGTCGATTGGGATTGTGCATGGTATGTGGATCAAGTCACCATCAAGCTCGAGAATGTCCTCAGCAGAACCCGGGGTATATGGCATTAAAATCAGGAACACCGCATACACCCTCAAGTATAGAAGACCAAAGGGACCCACCACTGCTTCTACAGTCTGCACAAATGGAGGGGACTAGACCCTAGTTGATCAACCAAAGACAAGGCCAAGCACTTATTATGACAAGTATGGGAGAGCAGACACAGGAAGCCATAGATACAGGTACGACCTTTTAGTTATAATTGTCTTTCCATACTCATAAACCCATTGTGACACAAGCTCTTAGATGTACAAATAGCTGTAGAATTTTATATATGGTAGCTTAGCAGTTATGAGGATGTATGTATATTCTACCCAGATGGCATACACGCGATGCTAATAGATGACGTGAGTAGCAGTAGTAGTATTCTCCCATATTTTATCTCGCCCTCTTGGGGTGACTCATCTTCTCCTTTTATATTCATTCCTTATCTCGTGTGTAACTCTTCCTATCATAGTCGTATCTTTCGTGCCATTATGAATTGTTTGATATCAACCTCACCCCTATTTTGTTAGTTAAACATAAATGTGTTAGTAATGCTTGATAACTAAGGATGAGTTCTTAATATATATATGCACTATAACAATATCTGTATTCTTTATTAGTTTAACCCTTAAGTAGCACCATGTAGCATAGTAGAAATTGTTAGAACACTTGAGCTAGATCATAGCCCTAATAGTTAGTCAAGACCTTAAGTGTCTCCCTAAAAACTTAGACTATGCCTAGGAAAGAGTTGAAGGCACTTGTTACGAACTGATGACTATGACAAATCGCTGGCGAGATAGCGACAGTTGCAGCCAGACGATTACGGTAGAATAGTCGAATTACTTGCAGCCATACTGGCCAGGTGGCGTAGCAGTATTAGACTATGATACTTGACGGTTATGGGAAAAGTCATAGTTATGAGATTCTAGACAGGTATCCCAAGATTCTCGACCCAATAAATGTATTTACCTTACAAACCTAGACAATAGCTTCAAAGAATGTGACTACTAGTAGAATCTTGTAAGTTGGGTAGTGTAAACGAGTTAGAGGATGATAGAATAGTGGATGGACAATAGATGAGAAAGTGTTAGAATGGCAGACCATGAGTTTAAGAGTCCTGCTAGACACCAATGTAGTGTAATAGCTATAGTGATCACTATGAATATGGGTTAGTGTCAATTTCGAGGACGAAATTGTTGTAAGTTGGGTAGATTGTAAACTCCCTCACCCAAAATAGGTATTTGTGTATATTTTATATTATTATATTTATTATAGATGTTGAATTTATTTAGAGTATTCTCTTAGTTAATTAGAAAATAATTTTTTTAGTATATTTACTTATATAAATATTTATTTAGAATTATTTTTAGGCTATTTAAGATTATTGGGATTTTTTCATAAATTTTAGTTAATTAAAAACTAGTAACACTAATTTTTGAGGACTTTAAAGAATTTATTTTATGTTCAAACTTAATTAAAAATATCCTAAAATTTTATTTTAGGTTCTAAATAATAAAATATATTTTCTAGAATTTTTTGGGAATTTTTCGATTATTTTTAGCATTTATTTTGAGTTAATTATGAAAAACTGAATTAAAAACTAATTTCTGAAAAGAAAACCCAAAAAGTAATTAATTCTGCCCAGTCAGCAAACAGGGGGCCCACCTGTCAGCCTCCAGTAGTGAACAGTGCCGGGCCCGCCTGTCAGTGACCGCTTAGTGGGTGCGAGCCGAGCCGAGCCGAGCCGACCTCGAGCCGAGCCGAGTCAGAGTTCGACTCGGACTCAGCTGAGCCGAGCCGCGTCAGTGCCTGACCGTCCGATCTGAGCGGGCAGCCCTGGATTGCTGCCATGTGGCGCGTTGTGAGCCGCGGCTGCACTTTCTCTCTCCTCTCTATATATATAATAGTTTAGATATTAATTTCTAGGGTTTTTTTCTTCAGCCAATTTTTGGAGAATTGTCATCTAGGGTTCCTTCATCTTCCAGAAGCCATTGCACATAGCTCCGGACTCCAAACGAGGCCTAGTTTTTTTTGTTAGAACGATAATGAGGTTAGATTTCTGATTATATAAATTGTTTTTCTAAATTATTATTATTAAATTCTGGAAAATTCGTAGAACATAGCATGTCCGAATATAAACGTATTTCGATGTTTTTGCAATTTCGGGAGAACCCGAAATCAGAATCACGAACCGTTTAAAGTTTCGGAAAGCTAATGTCAAGATCATCGACATATATTTTTATCAGAATTTAATTCGAAGTATTTACATACTGTTAATTCTGTAGAACTTCTAGGTTAGAATTTAACCATCGGTGCACAATACAAAATTTGTATGTGCCATAATTCCCAAACAAATTTGAATTCGGACGAGCTATAAATTCAAGCATATTTTTGACGCTGAAATCTACAGGAAATAATGCATGAAAGTTGAGTTTATGTCAGTTAACTTTTTGGTCAATAAATTGCCTCGATTTGCGTGCCATGAGTCTCGAGTTGATAAAATTCAGTTTCTTTGGACACAATTTAGGAATTAACATAAAAATCAGAATAATAAGATTAAAATAGGATTTTAGAGTAATTATTCCAGAATTAAATAAATTAAAATAAATTATCTTTTGACGTGATAAATTTGTAATACATAGGCTATTTGGACTGTGACTTGGACTCTGATTCATACCAGCAGCAGGACCCCAGGCAAGATACCTTGCCAAATTATTTACAGTACTTTGCATGCTATTTATATTTCTTTTTATTTATTTTATTTCTGTATAGTTCTTGCATGTGTAGTTTTTCTCCAGTAATTACTATGTATTAGATATGTTGACACACACATGGCACCTAGTATCATGGGAGGACAATCATTAGGCGTATGGGCTTTTAACCACTCTGGTAAACCATAGTATATAGTTCGCACTACGGGCGTGTGTCGCGCTGGTCTTTATCCCAGAGGTATGTCGATTTCTGTAGAGTCGCGTTGGTCGCTACCCCAGAGGTATGTCGATTTCTTATGTTCTAGATGGGTGTGTGAGTTGTGAGGCTTAGATCGAGTAGACTACCCTTGCCCATACGTCAAAAAGTTGTCCTCATTTGCATTCATATAGATTGTCTTGTACAGCGTACTTATCTATTTTCAAACCATATGCATGTTTACTGTATTCAAATTGGCTCGTATTTTCTGTATCTTGTTACGTCCCTCTGAGGACCTGGTCCTCTGCCAGGTGTATCTGCTCTTGAGTATTTGCAGGAGTACGGGCCTGGACCTAACGCATTATTTTCTATCGAGGAGGTCTTACCTTCTGAGCATCGTTGATTATCTGGCGATGGATTCTTTTAGCTGATGCACTTCTGTCTTCACATTATTTTACATTGGAGACTTTATACTTCTCTCTCATTTTAGTTTTGGATATAGTCATGGGTAGTGGATTTGTCTCCACCCGACTATTATTTTAGATATTTTAGACTCCTTATTCTAGTTTAGTATTTCTTTTCTATGACTTGTTGTGTGGATGAGATTAGCATATCTGTGACTTGTGATATTATATATACCACATGTGAGTTTATATTCATATTACAGCGTATGTATGGGTTATGGTTTCCATATATTGGAGTTGCCATATCCATGCGGCTGGCATGCTTACGTGTTCCTAGTCCTACGTATTTGGGACTGGGGCGTGACAAGCAGATAAAGTAGCTGCAATATAAACTGGAGAACAATACAAGTAGAGAAGTAACTGCATGTGAGAAAACAAGAATACTAGCTAAGTGCCTTGAGCACAAGTTCGTTATGTGATCGGCTTAGGTTGCACATGAATAATCTACGATAACTTCGTTATGCGTGAGTTGCATAACCGACATACACATGAATACTGTTTGGCTTTGATCACATAACCAACTCCTACTCCCCTCCCCCACTAATACTCTTGGATCCAACCACGACACGCTACGTGCATGATAAATATCTCACGCACATGAAGGCGAGAGCTCAAGAAGCACATTATAGTACATTAGAATCAATACCCGAAGCACATGATGAAATACACGTAATAGAGTACCCGCTGAACACGGTAAGGGGGATAGCATCTCATGACGGGATCCACTAGTACTAGCTCGTGTAACAATGTGTCAGAATCAAGTATTACCGTTCTAGAACAGGTGATATAAACGTTATCATAAAATGAAAACTATCAGAGGTAGGTACTCGCCTGACGTCCTGGGCAACTGATGAGGATCGAGATCCGGACTGGCGTCGCAAGAACCTATTGCAAAAAGCAAGATTAAACAGGGTTCTATGGATTTAAACTGATATAAGATAACTAAAAAGATGGTTCTAGGGTTATTCTAGGTCGAACGGGTCAATCCAGTGAAATTCGGGTCAAAAAGTCAACTTGGGGTCTAAAAAGTCAACTCTAGGTCAAACGCTGACTTTTAGGGTCAACGAGGACAATTATGGTCAACCCTAGGTCAAACTAGGGTGCCCCTAAAATTCTAGGTCAAAACTAGCTCATTAAGCTAGTAAACCTTCAAACTCGCCTCCTCGAGATACCTAGATACCCTCGGTATCCAATATCTCAACCTAGGCTACGCACCCCGCCTAAACCCGCTAAAACTTATGCTAGCACGCGTAAATATATATACCAATACATATAAAAAATAACTCTAAACCTATTCCTAGGCAATTGCTCAAAAACTCCGCTCCGATACTCAATACCTTGGGTATCTCAAGGTATTGAGATACCTTGATATCTCAAGGTATTGAGATATCCCTTTAATCCCTCGCGAACTACCCCTCTAGCTAACTATCTATGCACATAGATATATACCTAGCTATGTAATCTAGGCTAGAATATATATATATATATCTAACAAAAATCCTTGTCGTAGCCATCATGGTACGATTCCGGCGCTCCACTACGCCGTTTTATTGTGGGGTATATGGTACGGTGAGGTACCGTTGTATGCCTTCGCCTTCACAGAAGCTTGTGAATTCCTTGGACAAGAATTCACCTCCTCGAACAGTTCTTAGTGTCTTCATCTTGCTGTCACATTTATTCTCTACAAGAGACTTAAATTTCTTGAAAGTATTAAAGGCATCACTCTTTTCTTTGAGCATATACACCCACATCATGTGACTGAAGTCATCAACAAGTAGAAGAAAGTACTTGTTACCAGCAAGTGTAGCGGGTGTAATCGGACCACAAATGTCAGCGTGAACAAGTTGCAGTAGCCTCTCGGCTCTGAAGCTTGCATGCAGAGGAAACGATAGTCGTGCTTGTTTGGCGATGAGGCACCCTTCACAGAGCTGGTTTGGATGACAAATTTTCGGCAGCCCAGTGGCCATTACCTTCTCTGCCATCATCTTGAACGCAAAAAAATTCACGTGCCCGAGCCTTGCATGCTACAACCAGGCTGGGTCTTGTACTTTGGCCATTAGACATATTGGCCTGCAAGATTCAAGAGCTATCTTGTACAGGCGGTTAGGTGATCTCCTCACCTTCATCAGCAGGATGTTGTTCCTGTCGAACACCCTCAAGTAGGAACCGAGAATCTTCACCTTGCTTCCATCTTCTGTTAATTGATCGAGGCTCAATATATTACTTCTTAAACTCGGAATGAAGTATACCTCCGATAGTAGACGTTGTTCGCCATTCTTGCATTGGAACATGATTGATCCCCTGCTCTCAATCTGTACGGTTGAGCCGTCACCGAACTTGACACGGCCGGTGATGTCCTGATCAAGGTCCTTGAACTTTCCTCGGTGGCCCGTCATGTGGTTGCTAGCGCCGTTGTCGAGGTACCACACATCGGTGTCGGCCTGCGCTTCTCCAGCATTGTACAGTCTGGTACTATCTTCTCTTCATTGAGCATGACAAGGTCAGGCGTCTCCTCTTGAGTCTCTCCTAGCAGCAATGCAGCCACCTAGTCTTGCGCTCGTGCGAGGTTCGCCTCATCATCACGATGTTGTTGCGACACTCTGATGCATAGTGCCCATAGTTTTCACAATTGAAGCAGTTGATTTTTGATTTGTCGCGGTTGGATCTTGAACCGCGATTCCCCTCACCCTCCTGGTGTTGCGCTATTTGGCCATCACGTCCACCCCTGTTGCGCCAGCAGTCACGTCCACGGGGCTTGCCACGGCCCCGGTCATCGCTAGAGTGCCCCTTTCCGCTCGACGAAAAATCAGCTTCGCCTTTCTTCAACTGCGCCTTCCACTCAGCGTGAGTAAGCAGGAGTTGTCCGCTGTTGCTCTCGCCTCGACCACGTATGGGTTCTTCGTACGCTTTGAGGCGGCCGATTACTTCCTTGACCGGCATGGTCTCCACATCCACAAACTGCTCGATCGCAACAACGACTTGCAGGTACTTGTCTGGGACAGAGACGAGCAGCTTATTGACGATGGCAACGTCCTCCATCTTGTCTCCCAATCCACGAATCTTGTTTGCGAGGGTCGTCAATTTTCCAGCAAACTCATCGATGGAATCTATCTCCTTCATACGCAAAACCTCGAACTCACTCTTCAAGGTTTGAATCCTTACCTTCTTCACCCGATCAGCGCCGAGGTACATTGTCTTCAAGCTTTTCCATGCTTTCTTAGCCGTTTTATGCTTGGCCAGCTGGAGTAGGATCTCCTCGGGGACATCTTGAAAGATGCACGCCAACGCTATCTTGTCTTTCTTCTTTTCTACGACCACCCCGGCCACGGGTTCAATGACGTCCCAAACGCCTTGAGCCTCCATGAAGACCTCAATCTTGATCGTCCAAGTGGAATAGTTGCTAGATGTCAGCATCGGGTAGTGCAAGGTTATGCTTCTCACCTTTGTTGCTGGCGCCGTCGAGTGCTTGACGATTGACATCTTGTTGAGCCGAAGGTACTTTGGCTTACACTTGGTTTTGATATCAGATGTTGGCTACAAGCAGCGGGTTGTAACCTTCAGGAGATAAGGACAGTGAACACAATCTATTTGGGGAATGTTTTTATTTCTTACTGATGATTAAACAAACAACTACACTCACATTTATATAGCCACTACTGCTAACAACTCAACCCTAAAAATAAGCTAACAAACTCTATTAAAGTGAATCTGAACTTTGACAAGTTCTATTCCTACAACGAAATGGTCATATCTAGATTATTAACTGATACATGAGGCCAAATTATTCTAATCGTATCTCAACTATAATTTTCGTACTTTTTTTTACCTTTACTTTTTATTACTAGATTTTTGTATCCAAAATTTATAAATTGCTCTTTTAAACCACATGTCGTTAAGTTTGAAATATATCGGAACCCTTTCAAAATAATAGCCAACAATACAAATATTTAAATTACACTTTTGTACTATAAGATGTGTTTTTGAAGTGGTCTCGATTGACTTCAAAAGAATAATTTATGAAATTGAGAGGTCAAAACTGAGTAGTGAAAAATTAGGGTGCAAAAAACACGATAATACTACAGTTGGGATACCATTAGAATAATTTAGCCAAAGCATGAGTTTGGCTTCTTGCGTTCTATTTTTATTGTGCAAAAAAAGTAACGGCTTCCTTTCCTATAGTCAGCTCAATATTGTTGTCTGAATCTATTAGTTTTTTTTTTTTTCTTGAAATCTAGTAATCACATGAAATAAACGACTATGGATATTTCACACTTTTTTTTTCTGCAGATTACAATAAATGTGCCAACCCAAAATTACAAATCTAAGATGATTGAGTACAGTCATGGACAAGGATACACATTTTTTTTTGTTATGTCCTTTTTACCAGATTATAAATTAAATTTTCAAATTTTTTTTCGAATCATGTTCATTTTCACAGAAGCTCCCATCGTAACTATCTGGTCACGACTACACTGACGGACAAGAGCACAAGTAATAATTCTTTTGTGTGACCGATTTTTTATTTTAACATGACAGGGGATTAATTATGACCTAACCAATGAAGGTGTATGATTCTTGAGAATGACAATTTGATGAACTGATGTCTCTATTTCTTATAAAGGGGTTTAAATATGATTCAAAATAAACCGCCTAACTCGTATATATATTGTTTTGTAATTAAAAAATTAAAATCAAGTGACAGGAACTGGGGAAAAATATCATTCGATAAAATACCATACTCACAAAAACAGAAAACAAGGTTCTAAGAAAAATTGTATTTCTTGAAGCAAATGATGGGTGAAAGATTTTCACGCATGGTAAGTGTAAGAATTATGAGCACTGTTATACCATGCCAATGGATTTGGGGGAAAGTGCCTCACTACTATTTTTTAAGTCCGAGAATCTTAAATTCTACCACAAGGTGAGAGACCACAATTGGTTACTGATATACTGTTAGAGCATAGCAATTATAAGCATAGTTTGTAGTATCATACCGATTTTATCATGTCCCTATTCGATACCAACCGATATTCGATAATGACTGATATTGACATTGGGTTCTCTTCAATTCGACAAAGCAAGTTGAATGCAAAAGTCCAATCAACAGGGGTGTAAAAGCATAATAATGTTGTAATAGTATGTAAAAAAAAAAAAAAAAAAAAATTTTTTTCGCAAGTAAACTAATCGGCAATAGTGACTACTATTTCTTTCAATTTTAAAATTGCTAAAAAAAACAACAATAAAAATACATAAAATTAGGCCTAAATGTATAAAATATATTTTCTAAAATATTAATAATTATTTGTTTAAAATACCAAAAAAATTTGATATTGCGATACGAAATCGTCGATACTGTTGATACTGTCGATTCCGATATTTACAGAAATGATCCAATCCAGTTTTCGATATCGATACTGCGAACCTTGATTAAATAGCACGGCTGGGCATGCATCTTGCTTTTGTTGCCAAGGAGCAGGACCTTATAAAAAGGACCCATTAGCATCACAGAATCTCGCCATTAAGGGTTGAAGGAACGTTGAATCTTGTGTTTCTGCAAATTAAGGGCCACCTGGAACAGAACAACACAGCGCAATTTCGAGCTCGATGGCCTCCATTCTTCTTCTTTACTACGTGCCTTGCTTTGCTTCGGCATGCACTTTTGTGTCGAGGCCAGAAGGCCTTTGGGCCTCTCTAGAACTATGGGCTAAGCACTCTTTACGCATCATTATTTCCATTTTTTACATCTTAGAGAAATAAGACTGAGAACATCCTCAAATAGACGTGTTATTTATGATTCATGATTTATGCTTAGCTTCCTGTGAGCCGTTTCAGGACTTGACTTCGATCAGTAATTTTTTTTTTTTTTTTTTTTTTTTTTTTTTTTGAATTTTTGGCTGGAGTCCGACGTAACGTTCAAAATTTTGTACACACTGTGATATGGACATGACATTGATTTAAATTTGGTTTACCTATTTGTTTCCTCATGCATAAATTAATAATCAAATGTGCACCATTGAATTGAAACTAAATGCACATCCATCTGAATTTAGTCCTCAAAATTTAAATAAAAGAAAAAAAATGACAAAAATGAAGCAAGTTGTTTCATCATATTAGCAGTAGAGTTGACATATTTAGAGCTAGCATTGTTCACAGTAGATGAGCAACATGTTTCATCATTAGTGGTGGCAATAATTTGTTTCCTCATAGCCGTGTAAAGCTATTGCACTATATCAAGAGAGAGAAAAGCCTGATCAAGTCAAGGAAACAGTAGTATATGGTATGCAAAGAGCAGCTATAAATCTACACACACAAAATTGGTCAAAGGAGTTGATCCACATATGATTGAAGGGATTTCTCATCCCAGTACAAGATCAATTACTCCCCTCCACCCCACCCCACCCCCACTAGTCACTGGAAAGGAAGGGTCCTGGCTTGGATAAAAAATAGTTGATAAAATTACAGCAAAAACCAATAAGTTCGATGCTTTAAACGATTTAATGATGCTAAACGATTTAATGTTTCTTTTCTTAGTCGATTTTACGGGAGAAGATATCTATGATGCTAAAGATTATGAAAATAACCTTTTACATAAAATTATCTTTTGACATATGCCTACTAGAGGAATTTGTTACAAAATATATTGGATTAATTTTTCATCTTAAAATCGAACCTGAAAATGATTTATGGATACGTGCTTTTTTTACTAAAATTTCTTATCCCTGGAATAATATTATAAAAGAAAATTATGATAAAATAGAGAAAAATTTACCAACCACATGAATACTAAAAAAGGTTTGTATGAGAACAATGGAAGTGGTTTGTGAGCAAACAAGAGCTCAGATCCAGATGGATCAAACCATCAAGAAATCCAAGCTTGGATATTCCCGTTGTGGTAAATGTAGCGAAGACATTAGTAAAGAATTTGGATGCATCCCTGAATACGGATGGCCCAAAAAATCCAAAAAAAATACTCTCCAAAAGGGGGAAGATCTAAATTTAAGAAATATAAGATCACCAAAAAAACCTGGAATCCAAAGTATAAAGATAAATACAAAGTAAAAGAAATTTCAGTAAGAAAAAATTCATCTAGAAAAATAAATTTAAAAAATGATGCAAATGTTTTAAATGTAATGAGAAAGGACATTATGCTAATGAATGCCCAAACAACATACACAGTATTATTATACAAGACATCGAAAAATACGACATCAATATAGGGACTATTGATGAGATCAATAGCAACCAGTCGGATTCATCTATCTACGAAATTAAATCCATCACTAGTACGGAATCTTTTGATTCATCATAATCTGATGGTTCGAATGAATCCATGGACCTTAACAAAGCAGTTGAACACTTGAAAATAAATATGACCACTATCAATAAAACCAAAACCAAAACCAAAACCAAATTCAGGTCACCCCCTTGTCCGAGTTCACCATCTTACCCAAACGGGAACCTTTTCTGCAGGATATACATTATTTTCTAGTAGAACCACAAGATTAAGAAGATAGCACACTAACAAAATTTTTCTTGATATAAAAATATTTATAGCATTTGGATATTATGGAATAGTTCATAATATATCAAAACATGCTAGAAAAAATATTTTCATTACATATATAATTATTGAACCTGTTTCCAATGCTAATGTTTCCATTATAATAAAAAATACGCATATGCTATATGGTGATAATCTAAATAGAACATGGGGATCCTATAGGATTACTTGTTATACATAAATATGAAGACCTACCTATGGTCAAAGAAACCTTACAGGAGTCCAGTGTCCTCTATCCAGATTTTTTCAGTCCCGAAGGAAGTGAACCTTCTGGTTCAAAGTGAAACAAAAGAGGAAATAACCACCGAGATCGAGAAGGTTATTATGAATATAGAATATATATGAATTCTTTCACCTATGAAGAAATAACTAATTCAAGCATTCTTGGAAATAACTGATGAGGACTTGGATAGACTTAAAGACTCTATCCCCCATTCGAATAAAAAGAAAGTTTACAAACCTATATCTTTTTAATTTAGAATTTTAAACAGACAAACATACATATTCGAAAGAATGCAAGGAAATATAGAGCTTAAAGGGGATGATGATTTCTCTTCCATTAACCTTATTGAGAAAAACAAAATTAAAAAATTAAAACTTAAATATCCTAAAATGAATAACTTCATATAGGATTAATTCAACCAAAAATTACGGGTCTTTTCAGATCCATCGATACACCAATTATGGTGGTTTGTATGGATGAAAGAATTATAAATAGCACTCTTAATAGTATTATAGGAGGAACAAAGTCTAATATAGTAAATAGACTTTTCGGAATTAATGTTCATTCAGACTTCTCTATCAGTCTGGAAGATCAAAACCTTGACAAAATATGTACTCTTTCTGTATGCCTGCAAGGAATAGACTTACTACCAGGCTCTAAAGTCCTTGGCATACAATGGTAACACTGTATGCCCTCAATGATACACCTATATTTAGGTCCATTACTGTAGAAGCATGAAAAATATGCATCCATAAAATCCTGTGTCCCAAAATAAAAACTCAGAAGAGATCAGGTCGTAGAGTCTCCCTGTGGCTAAGAAAGACGACATCCATGCGTCCCAATCAGCCAAAGCAGCTTGGCCGCAGAGGGACCTAACATGGCGTCTCGTTAGAAGGACCATCTCTGACACAAAATTCTGACAAAGAAGATTTTATGAATGCCTCAAAAGACGTAAACACACTAAACGACAGAAGTCTCTCGTCAGCACAAAATTTTACTCTCGATGGATGTGCAATGCCACGTGTACATCGATCACAACTGGCCCCATTCATCACAGACTCCATGCGTTCCATGCGTCTCTGGCCCCATGCGTCTCAGAATCCATGCATCCCATGCGTTTCTGGCCACATGCGTCCCAGGCTCTATGCATTCCATGCATCTTTGGCCCTTTGCGTCCTAGACTCCATGCGTCTCATGCGTCTCTAGCCACATGTGTTTCAGACTCCATGAAGACCAAATCTTGCTGTTATGACAAGAGTGATTCTCTCCAACCAAGTGTGGACTATGTGTCAAGATGACTAAGTCACGCCACAAAGGACAAGAACCACCCAGATCTCCAACAACAAAAATTCCTAACAAGCGTCTGCGTGGCAGCTTGGCCTACTTACAGTTACAGTTGCACCCTGTTAAGAAGGGACATGTGGCACCCTCCAACATCCATGCGGCCCAACATATGCGCGCCCAGGGGTGACTATAAATAGCAGGGTACCATACCCAAGCAGAAGGGCTGTCGGTGAACCTACAGTCAAGCAAAAGAGAAGAGCTTCCTCCTCCTGCATCGGATCATCTACTGAGTAAAGAGAGTTGCTACACTCCTAACTCTCCATCGCCACTCCCCAGAAAAGAAATTTGTACTTAGATTGTCTGCATTTGACTTCTCTGTACTTTCTTTCGTTTGTTGATTAAATCAAGAACTTTTTAGAACTTTCAAATTTAATGGCGAATAAGATGGCGACTCTGTTGGGGACATCTTTCTCCTATGATGAGAAAGCTGTGGCGCAATCCGACACAGCTAAGCTCGGGTCCACTCGAAGGATGCTAGTGGTTCGCTTCGACCAGCAGGCCTTCAAGGACGTGCTCTCCGGGGACAGTGCGAGTTCTTCTCCGAGGCAATCAAAGCCCAAGAAGACCCGTAGGACGTAGGTAGCAAAGGCCACTGTGCCTCACCCAACTGTGGAGCAGGCGCTCCCCGTCTCTTTCTTTGCCCAGGGAGCGCACATCATGTGTCCACTGCCCATGCGGCAACCTCTTCCAACCAGAAGGGTGCTCCTCACTTGAAGACCAGCAAGATGTGGGTAGCACAGGCCATTATGCCTCGCCCAACTACGGAGCTTGCGCACCTCGCCTCTCTCTCCGCTGCTGAAGGCGTTAGCCAGGCGTCCCCCCAGGCTGTCCATGCGGCATCCTCGCCTGACGCAGAAAATGCTCAGCACCCAAACTCTGTCAGAGGAAAATACTACGATGTCAGACGTTCGGACGCTGATACCAGCTCTATGCGGCCAAGGAGGAGGTCGCATAAGACTCACTATGTGGCATCGGTTGACGACCGCAGGAAGATGACCGCATGCGACTCTGGCAGCCGCAGAACTTCTGTTTTTGACCGAATCTCACGCAGTGCTGACCCTATACGCCATGCTGAGAATGGTAAAAATCCAAACTTGGACTCTTCGTACTATGCGCCCACGGGTTCCAAGTCGAAGAAGTCTGGGGAAGTGCGAGCTCATCATGCTCAAGAAACTGTCCATTCGGATGACCGTCGGAGGGCACCGCTAACTGTTATGCGGACCCCTAATGGAAAGCTGTATAAGACCGACCCGTGCGTCATGCCCTCAGCAGCAAATGGACAAGGTCCGTCTCTAAAGTCTTCCACTGACGATCTGTGAAATGTTCTTGTATGAAACCTAGATCATGAAGCAAAAATAACACCCGCGCACCCAATCGCTCGGTCTACCCGTGCTTAGGAAAAGGGTGCAAAGGTGAGTCAGCCCTCGTCAGAATTGCACAATGTGATCAATCACAAGCGCAAGGCGAGGGAGACAACTACGGCATGTGAAGTATCCCGTCCCGGACATCACTGTGCCAAAATCATCATTAACTGCTGCTGCAATAAAGTTACAACACCTATAAGCAGGCAGTAGGCATTCCAACTACTGAACCCGACGATACCTATCCAACAATAATCCAAGGATCAGGTACAAACACCCGAGGAGGATGAGATACCATTTGCCTCATCTTACTCTGCTCGGAAGGTCCATTCCACCATGGGAGGAAAGAAATCCAACAACTCCAGTACGTCAATCTCAACCAGCGCATTGAGAAGGCGACTACTAGGAGGACAAGCAGCGAAACCCGCAGAAGGTATTTTTTAAGGCATCCGCTCGAAGAAGAAGCTCCCAGCCGCTGGGAGTAGTTCTGCCTCAGAACTACTGGGGGTTGCACAAGATGGGGGTAGTAATCCACCGAACCTGTACGATAATACAATATTCTGAGGAGATAAGGATTTCCAAGGAACGAATGCTGAAGTCCCTGGGGTTAGCCACCATCGGAGAGAAGACGTCACCTCCTATGCTGGGGGTAGTATTCCATCATAGTCCGAACATGATGCAGCACTACTAGCTCTCCCCGACGACTATTCACTACAAGGGTCCGAAGCAGAGAGTGCTACGTCAACCATCCATTCCTACTCGTCTCATGTAAGAATGACATATATGGCAGAGAACGACCACGAAGGCCCCAGTAACCGGCAATGCCTCGAAACCCTCGAAGCCATGATGCACACTATGAGCGAGTCAGTATAATCCTTGACCCAAGCAGATCTAGACATCAAGGCAACTGTAGCCTCCCAACCGCCAACGGCCTCAGGTCAAGTCCCTGGATCTAATATAAATTCAAATGCAACCGCTCCCCCCGTTGGCGACCGTCATGCTTTACCAGGGTCGTTTCCTCCTCCTGCGACAGATGAATCTAGGGAAGCGACGAAGAAGGTCCGAGAACTCTGAGCCCGCATAGATTCCATGAGCAATCGTGACTCACTCCGCGATCTCGTAGTACGGCAGCCATATCCGCTGGAATAGAGGGATGTACCATACCCGTCCAAGTACAAACCCTTCAATATTGACACATTTGACGGAAAGTCCTCCCCCCGCCGGTATATGAGCTACTTTAAAACTATGAAGGGGCACCTACCCTACAACGATGCTATCCTCACTAGGCTCTTCGTCGGAGCATTATCCGGGGTAGCCTTTGATTGGTTTTGTAGCCTCCAAGATAGCTAAATCTCATCGTTCAGCGACCTCAAGAGTCTTTTTCTCCAAAGATTCTATGAGGCAAAAAGTGACATGACTATGTCCTCCCTGATGGATGTTGCCCGGAGAGAAAAGGAACTAGTACGAAAATATATTGAGCGGTTCCGACAAGCTGCGCTAAGGCCGCCTCCTGGCAATCCCGAAATGACGCTGATAGAAATGTGCTAGAGAAACTTACTTCCGACAGTCAGCCTCTGGATCGGTGATAGCCAGCTTAAAGACTAGTCGGCGTTCATTATAAACGCTGTCGGCACCGAAAAGAAAGTCAAGGATGCCCGACTCTTGGGCATACAGATTCCTGTCGCCGATGATAGGGGGAGACGTTCCAACAAAATAACGACGACAACAACATCCGCGAGGAAAAAGGGAAGCAGGCCTTGGTCTCCAACTTAACCAAAAAGCCAGAGCAAAAACAGACGGAAGCTCCAAAACCATAGAAAACTTACTCTTTCGAGGATTATGATGTCATGCCCATCTTCGACATGCTGATGAAGGAAGGAGAACTTTGGCTCCCCGACGTCAGACACCAACTGGAAGTGGCAGACATAAATAATCCGAAGTACTGTCACTTCAACCGGTACGTCCACCATGCGACGCGGGATTGTTACACATTGAAGCGGTACATCCAGCGCTTGATCGATACCAAATCTCTATCCTTGGACTTCGATGACGTAACCGTTGCCGCCAATATGGTATTCCTCCAGTGCGGCAGCTTCCCCGCAACGGAAGCCTTGGACGGAGTCACACCGATCCCAAGGAAAACAATGGAGGTAATCAATCTTCTACCAGCTCGTGACCAAGAAGCCGGACTGACACCTCTTACTACGCCTCGGGGCAAGATCATGTGGGTCCACCCGGATCGGGTCCCAGTCTTGATGCAGCAAGCAGCGCCTCCCACAGTCAAGCCTAAAATATGAAAAACTAAGTCCTGCCGCATGGTCTCTCCTACCGCTGAGGAGGCCTGGGCAGGGGCAACCAGGTTGGGCCTTGCCTACCAGCGAGATTATGAAGCTTCCAACGTCAATACACCTCCAACTACTACACCTATCGTGTCTGATCCGGGTCCATTATAACCCCCACCAGCGAAAAAGTCCAAACAAAAAGTGGGACGCTTCGACAAGACGTTGCATAAGAAAATAGCTCAGGGACTGAAAAATCCCTACAACTTTGACGTCTTGGCTCAACTCGCCAATACCCCGGGAAAGTTGTCACTATTTGAGCTTCTGCGGCTTTCCAGAGACACTCAGCCTGCTCTTAGCGAGGCATTACAAAATGCCGTCACCTACCTGGCGCAGGTCAAACTGCCACCTGAAGACCCGGCTGCTTGTCCCCACTGCAATAATATCATGGAGGTAATACCCAATATCACGTTCTCGTAACAGGATATGTTGCTAAAGAACAACCGGCATGATCGTCCCCTATATTACACAGGGTACTTCGGCGCCATTAAGGTAGACCGGATGCACATCGATCCCGGTTCATCAATCAGAATCATCCTAGAGAGTCTGCTTCAGAGCTTGGGCATCCCGATGCATCGGCTGGCAGCCACTAATACTGTCATTGGTGGTTTCAACGCAGGAAGAAGCTACCCTTTGGGCAAAATTTGTCTGAAATGCTAGATCGACGACTTGAAGACAGAGGTCACTTGCTACGTCATTGACGTGGATGTATTCTACAATTTTCTGCTGGGACGACCTTGGATACACCAATACATGATCGTTCCATCAACTCTATACCAATTTCTAAAGTATGTGGACGACCATGGCACGGTCAAGACATAATTCATGGACGTAGACCCGTTTAAAGGGGTCGAGACCTACTACTCCGATATAATCCTCTACAAGCAAGTCCCCCAATAAGAGGGGGAAATGAGGTCGATGATGAAGCAGAGGCAGCGACAACACCAGGGGAGCCCCAGAGGGTCCGTCTCAAGGCACGCACTTCACTACCACATTTCTAGAATAGGGTTATTTTAGTCATTTATGCTTTTATATAAATAATTATATTATTTTATTTAATTAAAAGTGCATGTGTTATTTATTATATATGATTATAATGATATGGTTAGTATGTGGACTACATGGTTAGTCAAGACCCTAGTGGGCCCAACCAACTTGACATGACCAACCCAATTAATTACTTTAGACAAGCCCAATTTGACCTATAGTTAGACTAGTGCTTTAACTAAGGTTAGGTTAATCACCTATTAGGAAAAGAAGCAAACCCTAACTCTATTCATGACAACCTAAGGGGCAACTTGGACATTCCAACAAAACCCTAACCCTAACACTAAGTGGCCACCCCTTTATGAGGGTGTTCTTTCGCTCCCTCCTCCCCTCATTTCATTCTCTCCACATTCCAAATTTAATATTTTTCCCAAATTCCTTCATTCCACTATCAAATATCCACCAAATTTACCCAAATCTCTCTCATTCTTCTCACATTGGAGTCTAAAAGCTAGTTTGGAGCAAGAGCTTTGGAGAAAGAGCCTTTGGAGCTAGGATTGGAGCTTGTTGGTATTATTTATGGCTTTGCCTTGGGATTCCAACTCTCAAGAGGTAAAATCTAAGTTTAAACTTTATATTTACTTATAAATAGTGTAATTAGTCATTTAGAACCTACCCATGCCTTAGGGCTACCCATGGGGAGAAGCTTGGGCTTCATTGGACCCATTTAGAGGCTTTTCATTAGGGTTTTGTGTCAATTTTGGAAGAAATCCGAGATTGGCACACCAAGTGGTTGTCATTAGGTTAGAAAAAACTAAGTGGACTTGTTAGAGTGTTATGAAGTGAGGTACGTGTCCACAAATGGATACGAGTAGGTCATGTCGCGAGGTTTTGGTGATACGGGTGATTTGGGATTCTTTTTTTTCGACATGGGTGCCACACACATGTGAAATTTTGCCATGACACTAGGATTGATGAGTTAGCACTTAGAATAGTTTCTAATTGATAATTAGAACTTGAGGGTAGGATTTGGGTTGAGTTGGATAGGTTTGGTGTACGCATCGTGAGTGTATAATGAGACGCACACCAAGTGCTTGTCGAAATGACAATTTAGTCATTCTTGGTTTGTTTTCAATTTTTGTACTTGAACAGCTATTGTTAATACTCATTAGAGTTTAGTATTTAGTTCTTGTAGGATTATATATATATATATATATATATATATATATATATATATATATATATATATATATATATATATATATATATGTGTGTGTGTGTGTGTGTGTGTGTGTGTGTGTGTGTCGATGTGAGCAAGAGGGAGGGAGGGAGGAATTAGAAGCAGTACAGTGGCAGCAAGGGGGGGGGGGGAGTTCAGAAATAGCAGCAACAAATATCAGCAACAGCAGCATAATTGGGAGTAGCAGCAGCAACAAGCATCAGCAGCAGCAAACATCATCAGCAGCAGCAACAGAATTAGGAGCAATAGTAGCATTTGGCAGCAGCAACAACATGAGCATTTAGCAGCTGCATCAGTAGCAGTAGCATTTAGCAGCAGCAGCTAGTAGCAGTTGAAGAGAGAGAAAGAGAGAGAGAGAGAGAGAGAGAGAGGGGAGGGAGGGGGGGGGGGGAGGATAAGTATTGTATATGTATATTATTTAAGTTAAATGTTAGTTAGTATATTTTAGTGTATTAGTTTTAGAGTTGAAAGTGTCATATATTAGTGGTAAGTTAGTTAATAAATTATTAGATGAGTGTTAGATATATGTATTAGATTGATATGTTAGTTAGATATTGATAGATAGTTAGATATGGATAGAGTTAGTATATATATATATACACACTCTAATTTGTTATGTATTAGTATTAGCTAAAATTAGTTCTAATTACCTTGATATATCACTAAGGTAATGATTTTGAGTTAAGGTATTGAGTATCAATACACTTGATATTTGATATGTAAGGGTAAATGGTAAGTTGAGGGTTGATACTTAATATTGGTGAAAATCAAGTATCGAGGTATTGTATAAAATACAATACGATACTAGGCATGTATATATATATATATATATATATATATATATATATATATAATATATATATATATATATATATATATATATATATATGAGTTTGGGTATATGGATACCAAGGTATACTAGTATCCTATACCTTAGGAAATTGGTATTAGTTAACTAGTTTAGATAGATTTGACTCGTATTAGCTAGTTTATAGCTAATATTGGTCAAGTACCCTAGTTTGACCTAGGGTTGACTAGTTTGACCTATAGTTGACCGGTTTGACTAGTTTGGCCTAGAAAAGACCTAGAAGCATATTTTTTTTAACTCATTTAAATATGTTTATCATTCTAGAACACCAAGTAACTTTGAAAATTCATATAGGTCATTGTGACGCCATTTTGGACTTCGATCCTCGCTCGTTGCTCAGGAGATCGGACGAGTACATACCTCTGATTATTTTTATTATATGATAGCATATATATCACTTGTTCTAGAACTATTAATATTTGATTCTGATACGTTGTTACACGGACTGGTATTGTATAGATCTTGTTAGGAGATGTTATCCCTTTATCATATGCATCGGGTATCCCTTTTATGTGTACTCTATCCTGTGCATTGGGTACTCCTTGTATATGTACCTATTCATGTGCTTCGTGTGCTCAAGTTAAATTCATGTACGTAACGTGTCATGATTGGATCCATAGGTATTGGTTGGGATGGGGGAGTAGAAGTTGGTTATGTGATCAAAGCCCTTAGCGTAATCATGTGTATGTCGATTATACCCTTCACGTATAATCGAGTTATCGTAGAATAATCATCTGCAACCCAAACCGATCACATAATGAACTTGTGCTCTAAACACAATAGTAGTATTCTAGTTCCTTGTGCTTATTGTTCATTTCTTATTTTAGTATTTTACCCCCTAGTTATACATCATATTTAAATATTGTTTATCTATATTTTTGTTCCTTATATTCTTGTGCATTCTTATATTTTTTTATTGCTCGTCATATATTTCCTACCGTGTATATGGAACTACTTTCAGAGTTTTGTACTTCGCCCCAATCCTGACTGGATATATTTTTTCAGAGGATTTAGAGGACTACTGTTCCACTTTCTACGGACCTGGCGTTGACGATGTCTGCTATCAGGATCCTCAAGAGGAGCCATCTCCCTTAGAGGAGACACCATAGTGACCTAGTATGGCTAGCTAGTTTATTTTACTGAATTTGTCTCTAGTTGACTTTTGGGTTGTTATGATGTATATTTCTAATACTCTTATGGGTTGAGATAGTAGACTCTCAGACTTGTGTTATGTTTATGATATTGTATCTTGTTCTCTTTTGTCTTATCTATTGCTTATCTTCATTATGCCATATATTCTTCCCCTAGTCATTGTGACTGAGTATTGTTATATTTTGATGTGGTCCTCCTTATGGAGAGGTTATCATTGACATGTTACATATAATTGTGTGATAGATAGTACATTGACCTAAATATCGTTCTACCGTCGATTCTGCAGTGTAGGTTGGACGTACCCATATACTCGTGCCCTGATCATCCGGGTGTGGATCGTGACACATTTTTAGTGGTGGCCCATGCAGGTCTCGAGGTCTGACTCTAGTCGGGTCTTCTATGGTGGTGCTCAGACTTATGAGTATTACTACAGACATGCTATAGGATATATGATGTAGGCTATGAGAGGGTGTACTTAATCACAACTAGTAACATTTTGTAAACTCCCTCACCCAAAATAGGTATTTTGTGTATATTTTATATTATTATATTTATTATAGATGTTGAATTTATTTAGAGTATTCTCTTAGTTAATTAGAAAATAATTTTTTTTAGTATATTTACTTATATAAATATTTATTTAGAATTATTTTTAGGCTATTTTAGATTATTGGGATTTTTCCATAATTTTTAGTTAATTAAAAACTAGTAACACTAATTTTCTAGGACTTTGAAGAATTTATTTTATGTTCAAACTTAATTAAAAATATCCCAAACTTTTATTTTAGGTTCTAAATAATAAAATATATTTTCTAGAATTTTTGGGAATTTTCTGATTATTTTTAGCATTTACTTTGAGTTAATTATGAAAACTGAATTAAAAACTAATTTCTGAAAAAGAAAACCCAAAAAGTAATTAATTATGCCCAGTCAGCAAACATGGGGGCCCACCTGTCAGCCTCCAGCAGTGAACAGTGCCAGGCCCGCCTGTCAGTGACCGCTGAGTGGGTGCGAGCCGAGCCGAGCCGACCTCGAGCCGAGCCGAGTCAGAGTTCGACTCAGACTCAGCTTAGCCGAGCCGCGTCAGTGCCTGACCGTCCGATCTGAGTGGGCAGCCCTGGATTGCTGCCACATGGCGCGCTATGAGCCGCGACTGTACTCTCTCTCTCCTCTCTATATATAATAGTTTAGATATTAATTTCTAGGGTTTTTCTTCAGCCGATTTTTGGAGAATTGTCATCTAGGGTTCCTTCATCTTCCACAAGCCATTGCGCATAGCTTCGGACTCCAAACGAGGCCTAGTTTCTTGCGTTAGAAATATATTGAGGTTAGCTTTCTGATTATATAAATTATTTTACGAAATTATTAGTATTAAATTCTGGAAAATTCGTAGAGCACAGCATGTATGAAAATAGACGTGTTTCGATGTTTTCGCGATTCCGGGAGAACCAGGAATCAGAATCACGAACCGTTTAAAGTTTCGGAAAGCTAATGTCGAGATCATAGATATATATTTTTACCAGAATTTAATTCGAAGTATTTACATACTTTTAATTCTGTAGAACTTCTAGCTTAGAATTTAACCATCGGTGCATAATACAAAATTTGTATGTGCCATAATTCTCAAACGAATTTGAATTTGGACGAGCCGTAAATTCCAACATGTTTTTGACGCTGAAATCTACAAAAAATCATGCATGAAAGTTGAGTTTGTGTCGGTTGACTTTTCGGTCAACAGATCGCCTCGATTTGCGTGCCATGAGTCTCGAGTTGATAAAATTCAGTTTCTTTGGACAAAATTTAGGAATTAACATAAAAATCAGAATAATAAGATTAAATTATGATTTTAGAGTAATTATTCCACAATTAAATAAATTAAAATAAATTATCTTTTGACGTGATAAATTTGTAATACATAGGCTATTTGGACTGTGATTTGACTCTGATTCATACCAGCAGCAGGACCCCAGGCGAGTACGTTCTCTGACAGTGTTCCAGTAGAACGTTAGTATTTAGCCACCATGGTTAGTTTACATCAGACCCTGAGTCGGAGAACCCAACGCGCGTTCGTACATTTACATGTACGCAAATATTATTCAGTTTGGTATAAATATTTATGTACGTAATTACTATATGTATTCCAATAGTTATAAAAATAAATTGATGGTTATATTATTATATAGTTATATGAATATATATGTAAGTAAATGCTAATTAATAATTATGACTAAATATTCAGACTGTACGACCCTAGGACACCGTGGACTATCCCATACTTACCTTGACCATGTTGACCCTAAGAACTTGTGACTTTGTTTGCCTTGCGTACATTAACATACTGGCATAGACACCTGTCAGTTGACTGACTGATTTCGTACAGTACTTGAAGACGCGACACCCGCATAATTTAACGCGTAATTGACCGTGTTAGATGACTAGTGTTACCCCTAGTATACCCCCTGAGTCCAGTGTAAATGTGGTTGTGTATGTGCTAGTGTAAAGACTAATGATTCTATTATATTATATTTATGTGTACATAGGATATTGGAATTTTTCTGCGCGATTTCTGGAGCAGATTATTGGTACATTGCAGCTTCCTTGCCAGGCAAGTATACCTTGCCATTGTACTGTTATTTATATTCCATATGTTGCATGCATCTTTATTTTCTGTCTTTTTATATATTTTAACTGTTATATAAAATGCGCGCGACGGTGTCGTCGTGGTATATTTTTATTTATGTATTTGTATTGACCTTGTTTATGAGACTACCCCATCATCATATAGCATCTTTAGGTTCATCGGTCGTGACACAGTTGTTACACGAGTTGTGAGTCTCATATAGATCACGGACTGGCGTGCAGGGTTTGGCCTCCTGTACGTGTGGGCCGTGCGTTAGGAATAACTGCTGTTAAAAACTTTGTATGCTAGTAGACTTGACAGTTATTAGAGGTCCATGGACATAGCCTATTGTAGTACGTTGGTCCCATCCTTGTCCTTGTTTGGTAGCAGGATTAGGCTAGGGTACTAAGGATAGGCTATTGACCAAATTGTGTCATGGATGTGACATGCTTAGAGCATGGGGTGGGGAGAACAACAAGTACCGCATTTGAGCTCCTTTGCACTTTTCTTGTGCGCCCGGATTCTCCGTCGGAGATACTGGTGGTGATGACCCATATATATATTATGTACATTGGCGGGCCTCCGCCGTTCAAAAGACGACGTGCCTTTGGGCCTCTGGATCTTCAAAAGAGAACCATGCCAAATCCCAGTTTTTAGCCAGATAGCTCACTTGTGGGGAAAGTTGTTCTTAACTGCATTCACTTAGACGGTTAGGCGACCCCTTTGGATATTTATTTCAGTACTTTATTGGCATGTGTTTAAGTATCTTGTTATGTCCCTCTGAGGACCTGGTTCCCTGCCAGGTATATCTGTTCTTGAGTATTTGCAGGAGCGCAGATTTGGATGGTTCTATATGCTTCGTGGATGTCTTCTCTTCGAGCCGTGATTGATAACTGGTATTCTTATATTAGATTTGATTGTGTTGTACTTATATTGTATTTGCTCTTATATTCGAGTTGGTAGTGGATTTGTTTCCACCCAACTATCATCCTTAGATACTTCTTATTGAGATCTAGTTTCATAGATGTTGGTTATTTAATTATATTTGATTTTCGTCGATGAGATTTAGATTATACCCTGTGACTTGTAATACATTTTATACCACTCATGGATTTGATATTCATATTACAGCGTACGTATGGATTTGGTTTCCATATATTGGAGTTGCCATATCCATGCGGCTGGCATGCTTATGTGTCCTAGTCCTACGTATTTTTGGGTCTGGGGTGTGGCATGTTTTTGTGGTGGCCCATGCAGGTCGAGAGTATATTGTCTCGGTTATGTTACTGTACCAAACAAGCCTGCACCTAGGATTAGAGTATAGGATCTCATCCACAATTGACTATGATTCATCTTCCTCCTCTCTGCTCTATTCGAATAATTGTATCCTGCTTGATTCCTGTACTTTCCTAATAAGTTCCTTGAGTATATATAGCCTTCTGCTAGAATATAGGAACCCCTGTTATTAGGATGATAATTAGAGTAGCACACCTATTAAGAATACAACGAGAATATAGACACACCACTAAGTTTAGAATATCTAGTGAACCCTAGAACTCCTTATCTTTAGATTGGTATACCATTACCCCTTGATGTATTAAGAAGACTTGAGTAGTATAGACACTACTAGAGATAGTTAGAAGTTTTACCATAATATTGACCCTAGTATTGAGGAACCAATGGAGAACCAATATTGAACATTAGGACTGAACCTAACCTTCATAGTTAGATAATATTAGAACTATAAACTTATATCATTATCTTTATTATTAGTAGACAGCACCTTAGGAAGCCAAGAGTAATGAATATAGTATTTTCTTGATCATACCGCAAACACAGAGAGTAGCTTAGCATCTCCCCTTAGGAAACCATGACATTATCTATAGCCTCTCTATTTTAATTTCATATATTTGTTCCTCTGAAACCCTAGCGCTCGTTATTTATGCGATGACTAATCATGTTTTCTCTTCTTCATCTTTTAACTCGTGCCACCTGACACTTCTGATAATAGGCCAAGTAATTTTATTCTTTGTTAAGGACGCATAGTTTGCTAGGAGTATAGTGTAGTCTTGAATTTAAACATTTTGTGCTTGGTAGTTAGAGTTTGATAAGTTTGAGTTGTTCTTACAGACTGTGACCCAATGATTACCCCTTAGCTTTAAATCGTGTAATTTGTACCCTCATCTCGATACAAGTCACATTCCCTTCCTTTGAGACTAGTAACCTTTCTATTCTTGCTATTAACAGTTGTTCTATAAGCACTATGACTAAGGCTTAAGACGATCATGACCTATGTAATATAGAAAGATACCCTAATAGGTACTAAGACCCCTTTTCGTAGACCTTAATAGGAGCTTCTACGGTATCCGTAAGACAATTATAAATAGTAGTTCAATTGTTATAAGATATGTAGTATACCTCACACCCTAGTATCACATAGTCTTCTGACCCATTATTGAAGTGTAATTGGATGACATTAATTGTATATTAGCAAAAGACGATAGTGTTTATTCAGAAAATAGAATTTAGAAGTCCTTGCCCCCATTTGGTCGACTAGCGACATAGACAAGGAGGTTGTATGATAACTGTAGAGATTGTAGAGTTTTTATTATTATTGCTTATTTTGTTTTTGTGAACTTGAATTGACTTGTACCTCTTTTCATCATTATCTAGCGTACTTATATTTGTTGTACCACCTTGACTTATGCCGCTATAATAGCCTAGTTTTTTGCAAGCTTATTCCTTATCGAGCTTGTTCATGATATATATATTAGTGGGTCGACACACTAATATATTTCAGAATCAGTGTATTAAGGCCTAGCTAACCTTAGTGCGCTTGGTTCGCCCTTCACATAACTACTTTACGTGGATTGAGAAATATAGTGATTAGTAGACGAATGTACTCGCCCTCTAGACATGTCTGAGCGTATCGTATCAGCTACATAACTGTACTAATACGAGCATAGGATTTCAATCCACAACTGCTTTGACAATTCCCATTTGACTTCTTTAAACGCCTTGATCCCGATACTTCTATTCTATTACCTCGCCCTTGAACTCTTTATTATTGATCTCCGTCTTCCCTTATTTTGGAAAGACAAAACCTCGTGCTTGGTATAAGTTTGATACACAAAGAGTACTAGATATACCCCATAGGCCGATCACATACTTGAGGATTATTCTTTCGTAATTAAGGACATATCATATATGATATTATCGGCGTTGAAGTTTTGAGGATTGAATGACATGAGTAAATAAATTAAGGAATATTTTTCTTAAAGTATATAGCCTTCTGTGATAGATGGGTAAATTCTAAGTTGGGTAGCAGTGCATTGGCAACTCGAGAGGAATTTCTTTTAGGTTGTGATCGAGTAAGATTAGATTGGGAGAGGTTCAAGCCATTTTAATTTTGAGAATTTTAGAAGAATGACTAAGATGATGAGGATTAATGAATTTTAAAAATCTTGATATTGAGGACCCAATATTTATACCTTAAGTACATAATTTAAATTTTTGAGTATTGAAGGTAAAATCATCAATTTGAATTTGAAGGATAAATATATAATTTCAGACTTGAACATTGGTGGACTGCATTTAAATTATTTTTTAATTTGATGATTTAAATTAAGAATTAAAATTTGATGGTTGGACTACCTATTTGAAATATTGAGGATGTGAATGGAATTTAAAAAGTTGAAGAATACAAAAATTTATAAGTGAAAATAGGAATAATATTGGACTCGAATTACTTCTAGAGGAGATTATGATAGTTGGAGATCGTGAGGTAAAATTTGATATGGGTTATTTAAATCTTGAAGATATTATATGGATTCAATTTAAATTTGGATATTGATGATTTGGAAAAGTGAGAAGAGATTACAATAGGTTAAATTTTGATTTAAACAGTGGTTATCTTAATTTTGAAGTGATCGCGATAGATTTGAATAGATTTTGTTATTTAAATTTTTGGAAGAGATTGCGATTGACGTACCTTATGTACGAATGTGAAGGATTTAACAAATTATGCCTTATTTTAATTTCGAGGACGAAATTATTTTAAGTTGGGTAGATTGTAAACTCCCTCACCCAAAATAGATATTTTGTGTATATTTTATATTATTATATTTATTATAGATGTTGAATTTATTTAGAGTATTCTCTTAGTTAATTAGAAAATAATTTTTTTTAGTATATTTACTTATATAAATATTTATTTAGAATTATTTTTAGGCTATTTTAGATTATTGGGATTTTTCCATAATTTTTAGTTAATTAAAAACTAGTAACACTCATTTTCTAGGACTTTGAAGAATTTATTTTATGTTCAAACTTAATTAAAAATATTTCAAACTTTTATTTTAGGTTCTAAATAATAAAATATATTTTCTAGAATTTTTGGGAATTTTTTGATTATTTTTAGCATTTATTTTGAGTTAATTATGAAAACTGAATTAAAAACTAATTTCTGAAAAAGAAAACCCAAAAAGTAATTAATTCTGCCCAGTCAGCAAACAGGGGGGCCCACCTGTCAGCCTCCAGCAGTGAACAGTGCCGGGCCCGCCTATCAGTGACCGCTGAGTGGGTGCGAGCCGAGCCGACCTCGAGCCGAGCCGAGTCAGAGTTCGACTCGGACTCAGCTTAGCCGAGCCGCGTCAGTGCCTGACCGTCCGATCTGAGCGGGCAGCCCTGGATTGCTGCCACATGGCGCGCTGTGAGTCGCGGCTGCACTCTCTCTCTCCTCTATATATAAAATAGTTTAGATATTAATTTATAGGGTTTTTCTTCAGCCGATTTTTGGAGAATTGTCATCTAGGGTTCCTTCATCTTCCACAAGCCATTGCGCATAGCTCCGGACTCCAAACGAGGCCTAGTTTCTTGTGTTAGAAATATATTGAGGTTAGCTTTCTGATTATATAAATTGTTTTACGAAATTATTAGTATTAAATTCTGGAAAATTCGTAGAGCACAGCATGTATGAAAATAGACGTGTTTCGATGTTTTTGCGATTCTGGGAGAACCAGGAATCAGAATCATGAACCGTTTAAAGTTTCGGAAAGCTAATGTCGAGATCATAGACATATATTTTTACCAGAATTTAATTCGAAGTATTTACATACTGTTAATTCTGTAGAACTTCTAGGTTAGAATTTAACCATCGGTGCATAATACAAAATTTGTATGTGCCATAATTCCCAAACGAATTTGAATTCGGACGAGCCGTAAATTCCAACATGTTTTTGACGCTGAAATCTACAAAAAATAATGCATGAAAGTTGAGTTTGTGTCGGTTGACTTTTCGGTCAACAGATCGCCTCGTTTTGCGTGCCATGAGTCTCGAGTTGATAAAATTCAGTTTTTTGGACAAAATTTAGGAATTAACATAAAAATCAGAATAATAAGATTAAAATATAATTTTAGAGTAATTATTCCAGAATTAAATAAATTAAAATAAATTATCTTTTGACGTGATAAATTTGTAATACATAGGCTATTTGGACTGTGATTTGACTCTAATTCATACCAGCAGCAGGACCCCAGGCGAGTACGTTCTCTGACAGTGTTCCAGTAGGACGTTAGTATTTAGCCACCATGGTTAGTTTACATCAGACCCTGAGTCGGAGAACCCAACGCGCGTTCGTACATTTACATGTACGCAAATATTATTCAGTTTGGTATATATATTTATGTACGTAATTACTATATGTATTCCAATAGTTATGAAAATAAATTGATGGTTATATTATTATATAGTTATATGAATATATATGTAAGTAAATGTTAATTAATAATTATGACTAAATATTCAGACTGTACGACCCTAGGACACCGTGGACTATCCCATACTTACCTTGACCATGTTGACCCTAAGAACTTGTGACTTTGTTTGCCTTGCGTACATTAACGTACTGGCATAGACACCTGTTAGTTGACTGACTGATTTCGTACAGTACTTGAAGACGCGACACCCGCGTAATTTAACGCGTAATTGACCGTGTTAGATGACTAGTGTTATCCCTAGTATACCCCCTGAGTCCAGTGTAAATATGGTTGTGTATGTGCTAGTGTAAAGACTAATGATTCTATTGTATTATATTTATGTGTACATAGGATATTGGAATTGTTCTGCGCGATTTCTGGAGCAGATTATTGGTATATTGCAGCTTCCTTGTCAGGCAAGTATACCTTGCCATTGTACTGTTATTTATATTCCATATGTTGTATGCATCTTTATTTTCTGTCTTTTCATATATTTTAACTGTTATATAAAATGCGCGCGACGGTGTCGTCGCGGTATATTTTTATTTATGTATTTGCATTGACCTTGTTTATGAGACTACCCCATCATCATGTAGCATCTTTAGGTTCATCGGTCATGACACAGTTGTTACACGAGTTGTGAGTCTCATATAGATCATGGACTGGCGTGCATGGTTTGGCCTCCTGTACGTGTGGGCCGTGCATTAGGAATAACTGCTGTTAAAAACTTTGTATGCTAGTAGACTTGGCCGTTATTAGAGGTCCATGGACATAGCCTAGTGTAGTACGTTGGTCCCATCCTTGTCCTTGTTTGGTAGCAGGATTGGGCTAGGGTACTAAGGATAGGCTATTGACCAAATTGTGTCATGGATGTGACATGCTTAGAGCATGGAGTGGGGAGAACAACAAGTACCGCATTTGAGCTCTTTTGCACTTTTCCTGTGCGCCCGGATTCTCCGCCGGTGATACGGGTGGTGATGACCCATATATATATTATGTACATTGGCGGGCCTCCGCCGTTCAAAAGACGACGTGCCTTTGGGCCCCTGGATCTTCAAAAGAGAACCATGCCAAATCCCAGTTTTCAGCCAGATAGCTCACTTGTGGGGAAAGTTGTTCTTAACTGCATTCACTTAGACGGTTAGACGACCCCTTTGGATATTTATTTTAGTACTTTATTGGCATGTGTTTAAGTATCTTGTTATGTCCCTCTGAGGACCTGGTTCCCTGCTAGGTATATCTGTTCTTGAGTATTTGCAGGAGCGCAGATTTGGATGGTTCTATATGCTTCGTGGATGTCTTCTCTTCGAGCCGTGATTGATAGCTGGTATTCTTATATTGGGTTTGATTGTGTTGTACTTATATTGTATTTGCTCTTATATTCGAGTTGGTAGTAGATTTGTTTTCACCCAACTATCATCCTTAGATACTTCTTATTGAGATCTAGTTTCATAGATGTTGGTTATTTAATTATATTTGATTTTCGTGGATGAGATTTAGATTATACCCTGTGACTTGTAATATATTTTATACCACTCGTGGATTTGATATTCATATTACAGCATACGTATGGATTTGGTTTCCATATATTGGAGTTGCCATATCCATGCGGCTGGCATGCTTATGTGTCCTAGTCCTACGTATTTTTGGGACTGGGGCATGACACATTTCCAATCTAATATTTTTTATCCTTAATTATTCTGAATAATTTCTTTCTTTGAATTTTACTGTTCTTCTTTGATAATATCGTATCTTGCGTCGTATTGACTTCTTTGTTGATCTATTTTCAGGATGCCACCGAAGACACGATCGCACCGTTCCGTCCCTGCGACTGCCACCGAGAGGTTTGCCACCTCTCGTCCACAGACTTGGGCAGCCAGGACAGCTCCACTTATCACTCTTGCTCATGTGGGAGTATCTGCCTCTCTCGGGGATTCTCCTCCACCTGCAGATCCGAGGATTACCCTAGTTGTTCTGGAGGTACTTCCACCTCCTCTTGCACCAGTTGATACCCCGCAGTTGTTTACATTTTTCTGGGAGATGATGGACGCACAGCATCGTCAGACTGACGTGATGTGGCAGGGCATTGAGAATGCCCACAAGGTTGCGATGACAGCAGTCGAGAGGGTGGCGCAGATCCAGCCACATGGAGTCCAGACTCAGCATCTGAGGCCGGGTACCAAACTTTCAGAGGATGAGGCCCAAGGACTTCCGACGAACGGAGGAGATTCTGTATGCTGATGATTAGATTGAGGACATCGAGAGGATCTGTCGGCTGGCGTAGATTCCTGATAGTTTGCACATTGAGGCGACAGGTAGCCAGATGTTCGACATCGCCCTGACATGGTACCGTACAGATCCAAGGATTACGACGTCGGGACTTACTTGGGAAGCTTTCAAGGAGCTATTCAAGGAGAAGTTCTTTTCGGATGTGTCTCTTAGTGCTCTGGAGAGCCAGTTCCAGGATCTCGTCCAGGGGAGCATGCAAGTGGACGAGTATGCCGTCGAGTTCTGCCGTCTGGGCAGATTTATGGAGGACCAGAGTTCTGCAGCGAAGGTGAGGAAGTTTCATAAGGGCTTGGTCAGGGAGGTCAAGTCGCTGACCAGGTGTGACTGCACGATGACTTTTGAGCATATTTTGGCGGATGCTCAGAGGGCTGAGGATGAGTTGGAGCTCAAGTCCAAGCGGAGTAGAAATGCTTTTTTAGCGAGCAGAGTGTGGGTCCAGCCAAGAGGCCCCATATCCAGCAGCCGAGGCCTTTCCACCATCAGGTCCAGGGTTGTATGCCTTTCCAGCAGGCATATCAGCAGCAACAGTGACTGGGCCAGCAGCAGGCTCCGCGATAGGCCCAACAAGCCATCACTTGCCCCTTCTGTAAGAAGCCAGGGCACGGATAGAATATTTGCCGAAAGAGGTTGGGAAAGTTTCTATTGTGTGGCGCAGCAGAACACCAGTTGAGGGAATGTCCAATGGCATCCACTCGTACAACTCAGGGTGGAGTCCCAGCCTAGGGAGCACCAGCGATGCTACCTGCGGGCCAGCAGAGAGGACAGCCTTTGCAGACCCAACAACAAAGGTTCGTAAAGCACCAGCAGCAACATAGAGGAGCGCAACAGGGGCAAGTTTTTGCCCTGACAATTGAGGAGGCCGAGCCAGTCGGTGATGTGATTTCAGGTTTCGTCCTTCTTGATTCTATTCCAGAACTTGATTTATTTGATTTTGATACTTCCCATAGTTTTGTGTTTGTATCTTTTACTGTTAGACACCATATTATTGCTGAATCTCTAGCTAGGCATTGCAAGATCACGACCGGGGGTGGCATCATCCTAGTCATTGATGTTTGCAAGGATCGAAGAGTTACCTTGGGAGGCCGATAGTTGAGCGTGTGCTTACTCGTAATGCCACTTCCGAGCTATGACATTGTACTCGGGATGGATTGGTTGAGTAGGCACCATGCTAGTATAGATTGTCGTGGAGGCATGGTGCTTTTCAGACTGCCAGGAGTGCCAGAGGAGCAGCGAAGCAGAGCGAGGGAGTTTTCTGCGGAGCCTTGGTGGAAGAGCAGGGATTGCCACATCCATTGATAACAGAGTTTATATATGTTTTCCCGGAGGAGTTGCCAGGGTTGCCTCCGGACAGAGATATTGAGTTCTCTATAAATTTGGTACCAGGCGCAAAGCCGATATTCCAGCACGACTATAGGGTCAAGAACAACGAGCTGGCAGAGTTGAAGAAGCAGGTTGATGAGCTGCAGTATAAAAGCTTCCTCAGATCCAATTCTTCACCGTAGGGTACTCCAGTATTATTCATACGGAAGAAGGATGGGTCGATACACATGTGTATCGACTACAGGGATCTAAACAACCTCACCATTGGGAATAAATACCCGCTGCCGAGGATCAATGATCTCTTCGATCAGTTGAGCAGAGCGAAGGTATTTTCCTGGATTGATCTGAGGTCAGGCTACCACCAGGTAAAAGTGAAGAAGGAAGATATTCCGAAGATAGCTTTTTGGACTCGGTATGGCCAGTTTGAGTTTATGGTGATGCCATTTGGGTTGACTAATGCACCGGTGGTATTCATAAATCTGATGAACAAGGTGTTCCACCAGCATCTGGAAAAGTTTGTGGTGGTGTTCATTGATGATATCTTGGTGTATTCGAAAACCCCAGAGGAGCATGAGGAGCATTTGAGGATAGTTTTGGAGACTCTCAGGAATGAGAAGCTTTATGGGAAGCTTTCGAAGTGCGAGTTCTTCCTTGGCAAGGTTGAATTCCTTGGTCATGTTATGACGGGAGAGGGGATCTCAATTGATCCGAGGAAGATCATGGCAATTGAGGCTTGGACTGCCCCGATTTCAGTAGCAGAGGTTATGAGTTTCCTTGGGCTGGCAGGTTACTACATGAGGTTTATTCAGAATTTTTTCCGGATTGCAGAGCCGTTGACTAGGCTGACCCGGAAGGATATGGATTTTGTTTGGACATAGGAGTATCAGACCGCTTTTGATGAGATGAAGAAGAGGTTGACGACAACTCCAGTATTGACGTTGTCATCAGGGTCAGGAGGATTCACTATCTATAGTGATACTTAGGGGAAGGGTTTGGGTTGTGTCTTACAGCAGAATTAGAAGATGATTGCCTATGCTTCCAGGCAATTACGTCATAATGAAAAGAACTACCCTACCCACGATTTAGAGTTGGCAGCGGTCATCTTTGCTCTGAAGTTATAAAAATAATATTTATACGGAGGGCGTGTGGAGATCTTTACAGACCACAAGAGCTTGAAGTACGTGTTTACCCAGAAAGAGCTGAATATGAGGCAGAGGTGATGGTTGGAGTTGATGAAGGACTTCGAAATATCATTGCAGTACCATCCAGGGAAGGCCAACGTAGTTGCTGATGCTTTAAACAGGTATCCGGTAGCTATATTCTTGACAACAGATCGTTATTTGCTGGCAGATCTTGAGAGCTTGGGTATTGAGGTGATAGTGCCTGGATTTGAGATGCATATGTGGGGACTGCAGATTTAGTCAGAGTTAATGGATAGGATCAGGGATACACAGTATGAGGATGAGTCACTGAGGAGCATCATGGCACAGGTTCGGATGGGATTATTATATGATTTCACTATTGCTGAGGATGGATCATTGTGGCACGGTACCAGATTATGTGTGTCGAGTGGAGCGTTGTGCGAGAAGGTTCTTCAGGAGGCGCATCGATCTCAGTAATATTTGCATCCAGGTGCAAACAAGATGTATAAAGATCTAAGAGAGCATGTTTGGTGGTATGACATAAAGCGGGGGGTAGCATGCTTCGTATACAGATGTTTAATGTACCAGCAGGTGAAAGCAGAGAGAAAAAGGCTCGGTGGTTTGCTTCAGCCATTATCCATTTCAGAGTGGAAGTGGGATCATGTGACCATGGATTTTGTTTTGGGGCTTCCGCGTTTTCCAGGAGAGAAAGACGGGATTTGGGTCATCGTAGACAGGTTGACCAAATTGATCCACTTCTTGCCATTTAAAGTGGGTACGTCTAAGGAGAAGCTAGCGAGGATGCATATACGATATATAGTCAGATTACATGAAGTTTCTATGAGCATAGTCTCGGATTGGGATAGTCGCTTCACTTCTTATTTCTGGAGGAGTTTGCAGGCTAGCTTGAGCACCCAGCTCAAGTTTAGTACTGTATATCACCCTCAGACAGACGGAAAGTCGGAGAGGACTATTCAGACTCTTGAGGATATGCTTCACACTTGTGTTCTAGTTTCTGGAGGCTCTTGGGAGGATCATCTTCACATGGTAGAGTTTGCTTACAACAACAACAACTACCAAGCCAGTATCGATATATCACCATTTGAGGCATTGTATGGACAGAGATGTCGCACTCCGTTATCGTGGGATGATATTGATGATAGAGCTTTGCTTGTCCCTGAGATGATTGTGGATGTAGCAGAGAAGGTCAAGCTTATTAGAGATAAACTTCGGTTGGCACATGACAAATAGCGGCAGTGGGCCGATAGCCACCGAAGACCTTTGGAGTTTGAGGTATAGCTTAGATTTTAGATTTTAGATTTTAGATTTTGTGATTATGTTTGTTTGTGATTGATTGTTCTAGATTAAGTGTTGAGACCTTGTTTGTGCTAGGTTGGTGATATGGTGTTTCTGAGGATTTTTCCGACACGGGACACTATTCACTTTGTGGAGGCGGAACGCTTAGTCCACGTTTCGTCGGACCCTTTAGTATTCTTTAGAGGGTCGACGCTATGGCTTACAGGCTAGACTTACCGCCTACCCTAGAGGGAGTCCACAACATGTTCCACGTGTCATAGTTGAGACGGTACGTGACGGATCCTAGTCACGTACTGGATCACTTAGAGATCGAGGTGGGCCCTACTCTCAGCTATCCATAGCAGCTAATAGAGATTCTGGATCATCGGGAGAAGGTGTTGCAGAACCAGACTATTCCCTTGGTTCATGTCGTGTGGAGGCATCACTCTCCGGGTGAGTCAACTTGGGAGAGGGAGGATGAAATGCCCGAGCGATACCCTTATCTCTTTGATAGTGATATGGTTAGTAGGTGGACTACATGGTTAGTCAAGACCCTAGTGGACCTAACTAACTTGACATGACCAACCCAATTAATTACTTTAGATAAGCCCAATTTGGCCTATAGTTAGACTAGTATTTTAATTAAGGTTATGCTAATCACCTATTAAGAAGAGAAGCAAACCATAACTTTCTTCATGACAACCTAAGGGGCACTTGGACATTCCAATAAAACCCTAACCCTAACACTAAGTGGTCGGCCCCTTTATGAGGGTGTTCTCTCTCTCTCACTCTCTCTCTCTCTCTCCTCCCCTCATTTCATTCTCTCCACCTTCCAATTTTATTGTTTTTTCCAAATTCCTTCATTCCACGATCAAATTTCTACCAAAATTGACCCCAATCTCTCTCATTCCTCTCACCTTAAAGTCTAGAAGCTAGTTTGGAGCAAGAGCTTTGGAGAAAGAGCCTTTGGAGCTAGGGTTGGAGCTAGTTGGTGTTATTTGTGGCTTTGCCTTGGGATTCCAACTCCCAAGTGATAAAATCTGAGTTTAACCTTTGTATTTGCTTCTAAATAGTGTAATTAGTCATTTAGAACCTACCCATGCCTTAGGGCTACCTATGGGGAGAAGCTTGGGCTTCATTAGACCCATTTGGAGACCTTTACTTAGAGTTTTGTGTCAATTTTGGAGAAAATCTGAGATTGGCACACAAAGTGGTTGTCATTAGGTTAGATAGACCTAAGTGGACTTGTTAGAGTGTTATGAGGCAAGGTACGTGTCCACAAATTGATACGAGTATGTTGTGTTGCGAGGTTTTGGTGATACGGGTAATTTAGGATTTTTTTCCTTCAACATGGGTGCCACACACATGTGAAATTTTGTCATGACACTATGATTGATGGGTTAGCACTTAGAATATATTCTAATTGCTAATTAGAACTTGCGGGTAGGATTTGGGTTGAGTTGGATATGTTTGGTGTACATATCCTGAGCGTATCATGAGACGCACACCAAGTGCTTGTCGAAATGATAATTTAGTCATTCTTAGCTTGTTTTTAATTTTTACACTTGAATAGCTATTGTTAATACTCATTAGAGTTTATTATTGAGTTCTTGTATGATTATATATATATATATGTGTGTGTGTGTGTGTGTGTGTGTGTGTGTGTGTATGTGTTTGTGTGTGTATGTGTCGATGTGAGCAAAAGGGAGGGAGGAATTAGAAGCAGTACAGTGGCAGCAAGAGGGGAGGGGGGAGGGAGTTGAGAAATAGCAGCAGTAGCAGCAGAATTGGGAGCAGCAACAGCAGCAGCAAACATCAGAAGCAGCAGAATTATGAGCAGCAGTAGCATTTGGCAGCAGCAACAGCTGCATTGCCAGCAACCGCCGCAGCAACATTTAGCAGCAACAGCAGTAGCATTTAGCAGCAACAACTAGTAGCAGTAGAAGATGGGGGGGAGGGAGGATAAGTATTATATATGTATATTAGTTAAGTTAGATATTAGTTAGTATATTTTTGTGTATTAGTTTTAGAGTTGAAAGTATCATATATTAGTGGTAAGTTAGTTAATAAATTGTTAGATGATTGTTAGATGTATTTGTTAGATTGATATGTTAGTTAGATATTGATAGATAGTTAGATATGGATAGATTTTATATATATATATATATATATATATATATACACTCTAATTTGTTATGTATTAGTATTAGATAAAATTAGTTCTAGTTACCTTGATATATCACAAAGGTAATGGTTTTGAGTTAAGGTATTGAGTATCAATACACTTGATACTTGATATGTAAGGGTAAATGGTAAGTTGAGGGTAGATACTTAGTATTGGTGAAAACCAAGCAGTGGGGTATTGTATAAAATACAATACAATACTAGGTATGTATATATATATATATAGATGAGTTTGGGTATATGGATACCAAGGTATCTTAGTATCCTATACCTTAGAAAATTTGTATTAGTTAACTAGTTTAGATATATTTGACTCGTATTAGCTAGTTTATAGCTAATATTGGTCAAGTACCCTAGTTTGACCTTGAGTTGACTTGTTTGACCTATAGTTGACGGTTTGACTAGTTTGACTTTGAGTTGACCAGTTTGACTAGTTTGGCCTAGAAAAGACCTAGAAGCATATTTTTTTAACTCATTTAAATATATATTTCGTTCTTGAACACCAAGTAACTTTGGAAATTTATATAGGTCTTTGTGACGCCAGTTTGGACTTTGATCCTCGCTCGTTGCTCAGGAAATCAGGTGAGTACATACCTATGATTGTTTTTATTACATGATAGCGTATATATCACTTGTTCTAGAACTGTTAATATTTGATTCTGACACGTTGTTACACGGACTGGTATTGTATGGATCCCGTCAGGAGATGTTATCCCTTTATCATGTGCATCGAGTATCCCTTTCATGTGTACTCTATCCTATACATCGAGTACTCCTTGTACATATACCTATTCAAGTGCTTTGTGTTCTCAAGTTAAATTTATGTACGTAAAGTGTCGTGATTGGATCCATGACTATTGGTTGGGGCGGGGGAGTAGAAGTTGGTTATGTGATCAAAGCCCATAGCGTAATCATGTGTATGTCGATTATATCCTTCACGTATAATCGAGTTACCGTAGAATAATCATGTGCAACCCAAACCGATCACATAATGAACTTGTGCTCTAAACACAGTAGTAGTATTCTAGTTCCTTGTGCTTATTGTTTATTCCTTATTTCAGTATTTTACCCTCTAGTTATACATAATATTTATCTATTGTTCATCTATATTCCTGTTCCTTATATTCTTGTGCATTATTATATTCTTTTCTATTGCTCGTCATATATTTTCTACCATATATGTGGAACTACTTTTAGAGTTTTGTACTTCGCTCCAATCCTGACTGGATATATTTTTCCAGAGGATTTAGAGGAATACTGTCCGACTTTCTACGGACCTAGCGTTGACGACGTCTGCTATCAGGAGCCTTAAGAGGAGCCATCTCCCTTAGAGGAGACACCGTAGTGACCTAGTATGGCTAGCTAGTTTATTTTACTGGATTTGTCTCCAGTTGACTTTTTGGTTGTTATGATGTATATTTTTGATACTCTTATGGGTTGAGATAGTAGACTCTCAGACTTGTGTTATAATTATAATATTTTATCTTGTTTTTTTTCATATCTATTGCTTATCTTCGTCGTGCCATATATTCTTCCCTTAGTCATTGTGATTGAGTATTGTTATATTTTGATGTGGTACTCCTTATGGAGAGGTTATTATTGACAGGTTACATATAATTATGTGATAGATAGTGCGTTGACCTAGATAACATTCTACCGCCGATTCTGCGATGTAGGATGGACGTACCCACGTACTTGTGTCCTGATCATCCAAGTGCGGGTCGTGACACGCACTCCCAACACAACCTTATCCTTTGTGATTAAACTGCACAAGGTGGCACCCAAACCTTTGGTTGTCCGTCTTTGGAGGCCGAGTCGACCGTCAAAGGAAGATCCGACATTCTCTAAAATATCCGAACCTCTGGTCGTTCGCCTTCACAGATTGAATCAATTACAGAGGAAAGATCCAGCGTCGTTGATACCTTCAGAACCTATGGTCACTCGCCTTCGAATACCACCAAGGGAGGCTCCGACACCTCTCATAAATTCAGAACCCTTTGTGGTAAAACTGTGCAGGAATCCATCGAAGCCTTCGCTCACACTGGGGGTGGCCCTCGAGAAAGATGAGATGGAGGAGTATGTAGCCGCTCATGCCAACGTCCCTTTTGTCGATGATGTAATCCCTGAAGCAAAGATACCTCATTTTATGAATAAAGGGTTATCTTTGAACTATTTCGAACGTACGCATATAAGCACACTGTATTCCATGGAGCACGGTTTGGGCCTTCATCTGCAAACACTGGTGACTACCACCTACGCAGTGAACGAGGTCCTCCCCAACCAAAACTCCTACTTCCCAGTTTCGGCCAGAAGGAGGGAAGACATACTCATCACCTTCGATAGAGTAGAATGCCCTGGATCCTTCGTCCAAGAAGAATTGGATCCGGAACCTGATACCGAAAAAATATCACTCAACCGGTATAGCTCGCAAGCCAAGCACCTTATCCAGAAGATGAGGTATGACCTGCAGGTCACTAAGGGATTAAACCATGGCAAGGGCCGACGGCTGCACCTGCGTCTACCTTCTCCCGCAGGCAAGTCCGAGGATTACTACCATAAGATCAAGCATGGCTTAGATATGTAACTCCTCCCAAAACTTTCGAGGGCTCAGATGAAGAAGATGAAGTACACTCTCACTCTTCAGAATCTTTCGCTTGGGACTCCGACGTCAGTATCGAGGACATGTTCAGACAAATATTGTCTGCCAACATGGTGTCAGCTAACCCTAAGGAAGACAACGGGGACCCACTCGAACTCATTGAAATAGTATCGTGGGTCCAACGCCTAGATTCCGAATGGGAGATGCAATTTGAGCAGCGAGACCCTCCTACCGAGGACAAAGTTGTACAAGTCGATCTAGGCGACGAGACCTCTCCTAAGCCTATCTTCGTCAGCAAAAGTCTGTCTGACGAAGACCGAGAATCCCTGCTACAGCTTGTCAGGGAATACATTGATGTCTTTGCCTGGAGCTATGAAAATATGTCAGGACTGGACCCCCAAATCGCTGTCCATAAGCTCAATATCTCGCCGAATGCTAAACCTATCAAACAGCAGCAGCAGCAATTCCAGCCAGACATTATGAACGCCATCGAAGCTGAAGTAAACAAACTGATAGCTAGTGGCTTTATCCGCGAAGAACAATATCTGGATTGGGTGGCCAACATCGTGTCAATCGTCAAAAAGAGCGAGAAGATTTGAATCTGCATCAACTTTCGTATTCTAAATTTGGCATGCCCTAAAAAGGAGTTTCCTCTTCCGATCATCGATATAATGATCGACAACACTTGTGTCTTTGAGCGCATGTCCTTCATGAACGGAGTCTCTGGCTACAATCAAATTAAGATGTCTCCTAAAGACGAGAAGCATACATCATTTTGAACACTGATAGGAGTTTACTGCTACACAGTCATGCCCTTCGGTCTGAAAAATGCATGTGATACATACCAACGAGCTATGAGCACCATTTTTTGTGAATATCTGTACAAGATAGTGGAGTGTTACGTCGATGACATCGCCGTCAAAAGTAACTCCAAAGGTAATCACCTCAGGAACTTGAAGACTGTGTTCGACCTCATGCGTACGCACCAGCTCAAGATGAACCCTACCAAATCCTTCTTGGGAGTCTCCAGCGGCAAATTCATCAGGTTTATCATGACTTCTCAGGGTATTCATATAGACCCCGACAAAACTAAAGCAATCCTCGAGATGAACCGACCGAGGAACTTCCGGGAGCTCCACGGCCTTCAAAGGAGGCTGGCATACATCAGAAGGTTTATATCAAACCTCTTGGGGCATTGTTAGCCATTCACCTAGCTCATGAAGAAATGTGTCTCCTTTGTCTGGAATGAAGAATGCCAACGCGTGTTCGACGACATCAAGGGATACCTATCAAACCCTCCAGTGCTGGTACCCCGGTCGTGGTAAAGTCCTTCCTACTCCACGTACGTACAATAGATCACTCCCTCGGTGCTCTATTAGCCCAGAATAGTGACGTAGGCCACGAGCATGGCATCTACTACCTTAGCCGAATGATGGTCAGCGTCGAGCATAGGTACACCCCCATCGAAAAGAAATGCCTCGCTCTAGTATTTTCTGTCTAGAAGACTCGGCATTACGTGACTGGACATACTATTTATGTGATCTCATGAGTCAATCCGCTCAGAGTTCTCATGACCAAACCAGTGGCGCTCAGTTTTTGCCTAGCTACCTTGACGATACTACTGTCTCCATACGACATGGTGTTTGTCCCTTAGAAAGCCGTCAAGGGCCAAGCACTAGCCGACTTCTTGGCAGCACATCTGGTGTCAGAAACCTCAAAACTCTACGATGAGATTCCAGATAAAGTGGTGAACTCAAACGTGACTTCATGTGAAGCTGTCTGGCGGATGTTCTTCGACGGCACTTTGAGAGCAGGGCCCAAAGGCAATTTTGTCGCCGGAGTTGGGATAATATTAGTCTTCCCCTACAAGCTGGTCATTAATCGAGCTTATTCCGTCACGAAGCCATGCTCCAACAACGTGGCATAATACAACGCTCTCATTATTGGACTCCAACTTGCTAAACAAGTAAGGGTAGACTATTTAGAGACATATAGTGACTCCAAGATGATAGTCAACCAAGTCCGAAGGGAATATGAAGTACGAAATGAAGACCTAATTCTGTACCACCAAGTTGCGCTTGGTATCATCTCAACCTTTGAGGTATTCTTCATTGAGCACGTCCCTCGGATACAGAACGTCGAGGCTGACGCCCTGGCCGGCCTCGCTGCCTCCTTGGCAGTTCCAGACAACACCCATCAGCTAATCACAGTGATCGGTCAAGAGCTAGTCTGCCCCAAAAATAACCTCTGCCTATGTCTGAGCTACGCGACAAAAGTACACACTGATGTCCAAGTCTGGAGACTTTCATTCATTGACTACGCGTTCTAAAGAATTCTCTCCGAGAACCCAAAGGAAGCCACGTCCATCAAGAGACTTTCTCTCCGGTTCTACTACTATACGTCTACTAAAATGCTGTATCGTCGCTCATACGACGGCCTTCTACTACGATGCCTATCGAATGCAGACTCCAAATAAGAGATTCGGGAAGCCCATGATAGAGTCTGCGGTGCCCAACAACCCGACCTGTCATGACCCGCACCCGGTATAGGGGCACGAGAGCGTGGGTACGTCCAGCCTACGCCGCAGCATCGGTGGTAGAACGCTGTCTAGGTCAATACTCTATCTAATCAATCTCACACGAATATCTAACTCCATAAGGAGACGCAGATATCATAATATAATATGGAATACTCAATCACATAAACTCGAGCACGATGAGATATCGAAGAAAACATAAGAAATACAAGACAAGTCTAAACAACAATAAATAGTCTAACCTGCAATCAATAACATCCAATCTCCAAGCATGCTGGAAACAAGTCCTCTATGTCACAGTCTGGAAAAAAATATCCAGTCAGGATTGGAACAAAATACACCTCTAGCAGCAGTTCCAAGTATATTGACAAAAACTATAACACAGTGTAAAGAAATATAAGACAGATATAAAACTGGCAATAAGAAATACTAGAATAATGAGATACTAGAAATAAAAATACTGGAGCATATCATCATCAAAGTACATCTAGCAATGAAATAGAAATCCAAGTACACGCAAGAACAATGAACTGGTATGTAAGTGTGTACAAGAATAATAACTAGAATATGTGGAGATGCTAGATTAATATACTAGAGATACATGTCAAGAATTATCTAACTAAGTGTGTGAAACATCAGCATATCATGTGATCGGCTTGGGACTGATAAGACTCATTATATTGATTAGAGATCATCCTTGTACAGTCAGACTAACCACATGTAACAGCGATGAGGCATGTAATGGTCAGGCTGTACCGACGTGAGGTGTGGGTGAGCTATGATGCATATAAAGTTTGGGTATGATCACATAAGCTACTAATATTTCCTCATTTTCCCCCAGCTAGCACGATGGATCCCAAATCATGACTCCTCGTGACAGGTCTCGATAATGCCAACTTGTATAAATAACAGTGTCAGAGTCATGTATGCTATACAACTAAAATTATAGAGATAATCAATATAATGGAAACTGTCAGAGAATATACTCGCCTGGGGGTCCTGCTGCTGGCAATAACAATATCCGGTTTCCGAGGTCTTGTCTGAAAATCGAACAGTCCTATAGACAACATACAATATTGCATCAGACATTACACTAATCACACAATCATAAATACTCTGAACTCGGGGCCACGCTAGGTATGACTCTGGTCAACTAAGGTCAAGTTTGCATCAAATTGCATGGGTGTCGTATCTGTAATTATTGTGCACTCAGTCAGTCAATGATACGGGTCTTGCCAGTACGCCAGTGTACATATGGCAGTCTGCTATCATACTACATGGTCACATGTCAAGATAGCTACGGGGTATTCGTAATTACATTAGGGTCATCTAGTACATGGGCATGTAATACTTATTATTTATTATAAACATTTATTCTAACTAATTACAATTATAATAGATATATGCATTTAGATATACTTAATAGAGTTTATACTATATTTATATATTTATATACGTATACATATACATACATATTTATTAATCTTAGCATATACATTAATATTCATTGGTATATATATATGTAAACCAATTTATTACATATATAATAAATATAAGTATATACACTAATTAAATACATATTATATGTATATATATATTAAACATATACTATATGTATACATTTGTATATATATACTACCTTGAGAATTATACTATATATATGTATACATATACATGCAAACCAATTATATACTATACACATACTAATAGATATACATACTACACCATGAAGGAGGGGGACAGGCACGAACCTGCGCACGGGCACGAGATCGGCTTGGTGGCGACGACGACGAAGGTGACGAATAATGACGACGAAGACGATGGTAATGAAGATGATTGCGATGGTGTTGACAATGACGATGGTGGTGAAGGTGATCACGATGGTGAAGGTCATGGTGATGATCATGGTGATGGTAATGGTGATGATCATGACCAGGGGTGGCCGGGGTTGTCCAGGCGAGGGAATATGTAGGAAGGAAGAGGTCGAAGAGGAGGATGTCTGCGGGTCTCAGGCGAGGGGGACAGGTCGAGTTCACGGCGGGATCGTGGTGAACGGGGACAGGATGGTAGAGGCGCTGTGAGTTGACGATGTAGAGTGGTGGTTCAGTTGAGGGGATCGACGTGGAGGCGGAGATGAGCGGGTCAGGAGCTGTGTAGGAGTCTCCGGCCGTGGCGAGGGAGATGGCCGACTTGAGGTCAAGGTGACAGCAGCTCAGGTAGAGAGTGGAGGTCGTGCTCGGGTCTGCTGAATGCACGGTCGGCTGGGCGAGGCTACGGCCTGGCGATTCAGACGAACAGTCCGGCGGGTCAGCGGGTGGTCTGCTCGAGCAAGCCTCCGGCGATATCTCGGCTAGGCGAAGGAGAGGGAGATGATAGAGGGAAGGAGGTCTGGATGATAATGGTGGTGGTGAGATCCGTGGTGTCGAGGAGTTGGATCTCGGCGGCCAGGGAGGATGGAGTCGATCGGGGAGATCGGCAGGTGAGCCGGGGTCTGCTGAGACGGGGAGGAGAAGATATCGGGTTTCATGGTACAGTCGGCGTATGGGGGCGGTGAACTTCGGAGAGGCTGAAGAAAGCGCAGGGGAAGACGGCCGGGCTCCGGTGGTCGAACGAGGAACAGGGATGAAGGGGGATGTCGGCTGGAACTTAGGTGTTTAGGGTTGGAATAAAAATAAAGAAAAAGGGAAAATTAAAATAAGAGGATATTTATATGTGTAGGTCTTGGTTTGACCTAAAAATTATTGACTTGGTCAAAGCCCTCTTGGGATTGGGCCTTCTCATGTAGGATTTCAAGGGACATGATTTAAATGGTTTCAAAAGAATGGCTCGGATTACGTCGGTTCAAGGTTTGGAGGGCCAGGGTCTTAAGGAGCTTGGTGTTGAATTACACACTCCTAAAAATTATGGAAAAATAGCCATGAAGGAGAATTGGGTTTATTCACGTGTCGTATCCAACGGAATAGACACATTAATGCACTTTTACACAAAAGTGCCCAACAATTGAAAAATTGCACAAGTTTGGGTTTAAGGTTTAATTAATTAAAATAAATGCAATTGGTGCTCTAAAATAAATTAGAAGTACAAGGGACTGAAATTAGGTGGGACACAAGTGTCATGAATGAAGAAGACTCAGAACAGAATATTACCCTAATTTGGGTTGCACGAAAATGGATCGAGATTATGTCTCCAATTTCGATTGGAACGCACAAGGATACAAAATTGGATTTATTAAGAATTAAAATAAACGTCCACGATGAATATTGTACGGCTAAAATGAAGCACAAGAGAACATAATTATAAGTTACACAAAGGCCAGAAAAGAAGGCATGCATGTCTAGGACAAGGTTGTAAAATTTGTTGGAAGGCATTGGCTAGGGTAGCGCTCCAAATATCGAAGCAACGGTAAGGCGCAACAATGAAATATAATTACGGCAGTAAATATAATCATTAATAATAAATCCCTAGAATTATAATTTAAATCTATCACACTATATTTCTGTCAGGGCTCCATCTAGTGGGCATCTAGGTCTAGTCTACTAACTCATGCATTAATGAACACTATACAATATAATATATATCTATACACACCACATGCAATATTAATACATTAAAATATGAAAAGACAAAAATACCCCTAATCTGAAATGTGGGGGTGACAAGTCTAACCTCCTTAAAAGAATTTCGTCCTCGAAATTTAAGATCCTCAATCATTTTATTTTACTCATTATATTATTTGTCATCAAAACTCAAATTTATCGAATCCCATAATCATGAAGTAATCCCTCATTGTTATTTCACAAACTTTCATAATTCAATAGATATCATATTTCTGAAAAATCCTCAAATTAAAAAAAAAATCGAATTCCATTCTTATCATAATCTCCTCAAAATTAATGTTAATAATTACCCTAAAAATTTAATATCTAATCCTCTAACTTTAAATCCAATCAATGCACATTTATAAAATTTAAAATTCTCGTCCAAAAAGTTTGTATTCAAATACTAACCCATTAATCATCTTACTCCTCAAATTTAAATCCAATTGATGAATGTTTATAAAATTTAAATCCTCATCCCAAAAATTTAAATCGAATACTAACCCATTAGTAATCTTAATCCTCGATTTCTTTCCACACAAAATCAAATAATGTAATAGTTATAAAATCTTCAAATACCACATTCAATATAAGTTCATAACTTGCAGTCCAATGAATATAATGATAATCTCCTTAATTTCCTCAAATGTTAGTGACATTCAATCATACCATAGTCTTCATAAAAATTTATGATTTAACAAATCGTCAATTCTGTCATATTGAATTCTCAACTCTCTTCATTTAAATAAATATTTATCCTCGAAATTTAATGTACATTGTCTCTCCTTGTCAAATCATAACCTCTTTATTAATTCTTCACCACGGTCAACCCTTAACAATCAAAGTCTAAGAGAATCCTACCTATAGTCATACAACACGCAATCTTAGATAAGATATATAATCTAGATGAAACATGCATGGTCATAGTCTCTTTTGTTATGGTATTATAGTCTCTGTCGAGGGGTACTACTAACTACGTTCTAGCAAGAGAATCATTGAGGCAAGCTATGGTACTAAGGAATCAATCAATCAAATAGTTGTCACGACCCGCACTTCAGGGGGTTTACAATAGTCGAAAAAGAAACAGAAGAAAGAACAGAACATAGCCTTCTAACCCATTACTTGGACATCTACAACCTCTATCATACACTTAAATCTGGCACATTCATTCACAAATTCCTGTCCCTATACATTGATACCCATATCAACCAATCACTAGTCCACAAGATATCCATGAATTCAACCACATTACACACGTCTGTCTATTAATACAAAAATCTGATATCAAGGACCTCTTAACATAATCATCGGTCGAATGATGCATCCAAGTTTGATACCTCTATCCCTTGGTACTACTATTTCTACTACAAGCATAACCACTGCTAGCTCTCTTACCTACTATAATTGTTTATACTAGTTGTTCTTATCACTCAAGTGCACACCAAGTGCAACACACTATACTAAGTACTGTTCTCTCTAATACAACTCTAGATGGACACCCAAGTCAGTTTGCAATGCCATCTCAATCATGCTCAAGTCAACAGATCCTTACACATGTATATCATCTACTCATATACTAATATATACTTCTTACCCACCATAAAATTTTATCCTCAAAATAAAATCATCAAAATTTACATTATCGAACGATTTAAAATAAAATGCATATACTTTCCTCAAAAGTCAAATGCTCAATTATCGAAATAAATTTTTTAATCACTTCTAAAATCTTTATAGCTTTGACTATGTTTATTGAATTGAATTTGAATTCTCAAAAATTTTAATAACATAAAATCTTAACTCCTCAAAAATTATTAAAAATTGTAATTCATTTCCACTCTTCAAATTATAAATTTAAATCCACAAGTATACGTATAAATACTCACAGTCTTTAATACTCAAGGTGCACTCAAATACACCAATTGTCTACAACTCTCAGCTGTGTACGAAAATTTGTACTGCCCGGATTACTTGCTATATTACTCCCAATAATCAAAGTTATCATCACATGTATTTTTTTCCAATGATTTTCTATCTATATTAACTGGTACACCAATCTAATTATCATCACACGAAGTACTTACTGTTATTAGCACCTTGCTCAACTAATCCTCGATATAAAAATATTAGTACTCTTGGTATGGTAACACTAGCTTTATCATTAGAGCACCTCATCAAACTTATTAGAACTCATGATCACTTGCACCTTTTATAATACACCTGTTTCACTTCACTCTCAAAGGCATGCATATGGTTCCATATCTCAATTGATGTATGCGTATCCCCTTTTAATCTTTTACAGACTGTTACACTAGTCTGTGATACACTTCATACCTTTCATTACCAATCCTGATATTTCTCTACTCATGACATCTCATTAAAACCCCTTATGCATATACATTTCTTTACTCTTAACACACCCAAGTATCAATCATCAAATTGAACATCATGCTCCATTAATCTTTAACACAATTCCTCGATACTTAATTGTTTACATAGATCATCCAATCACATAAATTTATGACTATCCACGACGGGTATGCTGACTCTGATACTAACTCCTGCAACCATCACTGATACTCTTTTCTTCTTCTATCTATAGTACCAATACTAACTATAATACACATATCATGGAACTGTTGTTACAAGGTACTATGCTACGGATTAGCTCTAGATTGATACCTACTGCTTACATGTCCAACTAAGAAATACTTACAAAATCATAAGTCATACTCAGTCATCACTAATACAAGACACAGACATAATTGCAAGTCACTAATTATCATACTAACAAGGATCCTCAAGAAAAGAAGCTCAAAAAGGATCTGGATTAAGGAATGAAGATATCTCTACTGCTAGCAACAAAAAGGAAAAGATGGAACAAAGTCTTGTAATAACGGAAATAGATAAGTATTGAAATGAGACTTTAAGAACCATTTTAAGATACTACCTGATAATCATACACGTCTGTCAGAAATCATGACACTCAGAATCCTCGCCACGCCAGTAAGCATAAATACGATAAACGACAGGTTCCGTAACTAAGGTATGCAACTCTATAATCATGTCATCTAGAATCTTCGCCACGCCAACCGGTATGGCTGCGAGAGACTCTAAGTTTTGTAACTACAGTATGTACATCCAAGTCAGGTTCCTACGTTCTCGTCACGACAGCTAATATGGCTGCGATAAACTCTAGGTTCCATAACCAAAGTAGACGTTTTACCTTTCTCACTGTCCTCATCAATATATGTCATCAGATGATACCATAAAGTTTAGTTCATAAAATTCATCTCGATATAAAATCAAAACTCAACAACGATACCAAGAATTAAATTGATAACTGATCAACAAAAATCAAACTCTAAAATGATATCAAGATTTTAATTCAATAACTGATCAACAAGAATCGAGTTCAATAACAACAAGCGAGAGCGGACGAAAACAAGAAAAAAGATTTAAATTGAAAATTATAATAAGATTCTCAAGGGTCGTCCCAGGAATCTTCCAAATAATTTTGTGATTGAGTATCCTCTCTCATCCTAGTATCCTATATCCTATATTCTATGGCAGGCACGCAGTAGTACAACTAAGATGTCACACTACTACGACATCGCACAACTTGTAAAATCTGACCTGTATGGGCCACCACTAAAAATGTGTCACGACCCGTACCCAGTATAGGGGCACGAGAGCGTGGGTACGTCCAGCCTACGCTGCAGCATCGAATGTAGAACGTTGTCTAGGTCAATACTCTATCTAATCAATCTCACATGAATATACAACTCCATAAGGAGACACAGATATCACAATATAATATGGAATACTCAATCACATAAACTCGAGCATGATGAGATATCAAAGAAAACATATGAAATACAAGACAAGTCTAAATAACAATAAATAGTCTAACCTGCAATCAATAACATCCAATCTCCAAGCATGCTGGAAACAAGTCCTCTATGTCATAGTCGGGAAAAAAATATCCTGTCAGGATTGGAACGAAATATACCTCTAACAGCAGTTCCAAGTATATTGACAAAAACAATAACACAGTGTAAAGAAATACAAGACAGATATAAAAACTGGCAATAAGAAATACTGTAATAATGAGATACTGGAAATAGAAATACTGGAGTATATCATCATCAATGTACATCTAGCAAAGAAATAGAAATCCAAGTACACGCAAGAACAATGAACTGGTATGTAAGTGGGTACAAGAACAATAACTAGAACATGTGAAGATGCTAGATTAATATACTAGAGATACATGTCAAGAATCATCTAACTAAGTGTGTAAAACATCAGCATATCATGTGATCGGCTTGGGACTGATAAGACTTATTACATTGATTAGCGATCATCCTTGTACAGTCAGGCTAACCATATGTAACAGCGATGAGGCATCTAATGGTCAGGCTGCACCGACGTGAGGTGTGGGTGAGCTATGATGCATGTAAAGTTTGGGTATGATCACATAAGCTACTAATATTTCTTCGATTTTCCCCAGCTAGCACGAAGGATCCCAAATCACGACTCCTCGTGACAGGTCTCGATAATGCCAACTCGTATAAATAACAGTGTCAGAGTCATGTACGCTATACAACTAGAATTATAGAGATAATTGACATAATAGAAACTGTCAGAGAATGTACTCGCCTGGGGGTCCTGCTGCTGGCAATAACAATGTCCTGTTTTCGAGGTCTCGTCTGAAAATCCAACAGTCCTATAGACAGCATACAATATTGCATCAGATATTGCACTAATCACAGAATCATAAATACTCTGAACTCGGGGCCACGCTAGGTATGACTCTGGTCAACTAAGGTCAAGTGTGCGTCAAATTGCACGGGTGTCATGTCTGTAATTGCTGTGCACTCAGACAGTCAATGATACGGGTCTTGCCAGTACGTCAGTGTACATATGGCAGTCTGCTATCATACTACATGGTCACATGTCAAGATAGCTACGGGGTAATCGTAATTACATTAGGGTCATCTAGTACGTGGGCATGTAATACTTATTATTATATATTATAAACATTTATTCTAACTAATTACAATTATAATAGATATATGCATTTAGATATACTTAATAGAGTTTATACTATATATATATTTATATACGTATACATATACATACATATTTATTAATCTTAGCATATACATTAATATTCATTGGTATATATATATGTAAACGAATTTATTACATATATAATAAATATAAGTATATTCACTAATTAAATACATACTATATGTATATATATATTAAACATATACTATACGTATACATTTGTATATATATACTTCCTTGAGAATTATACTATATATATCTATACATATACATGCATACCAATTAAATACTATACACATACTAATAGATATACATACTACACCATGAAGGAGGGGGACAGGCACGAACCTGCGTACGGGCACGAGATCGGCTTGGTGGCGACGACGACGAAGGTGACGAATGATGACGACAAAGACGATGGTAATGAGGATGATGGTGATGGTGTTGACAACGACGATGGTGGTGAAGGTGATCATGATGGTGAAGGTCATGGTGATGATCATGGTGATGGTAATGGTGATGATCACGACCAGGGGTGGCCGGGGCTATCCAGGCGAGGGAATATGCAGGGAGGAAGAGGTCGAAGAGGAGGATGTCTGCGGGTCTCAGGCGAGGGGGACAGGTCGAGTTCACGGCGGGGTCGTGGTGAATAGGGATGGGATGGTGGAGGCGCTGTGAGTTGTCGATGTAGAGTGGTGGTTCAGTTGAGGGGCTCGACGTGGAGGCGGAGACGAGCGGGTCAGGCGCTGTGGAGGAGTCTCCGGCTGTGGCGAGGGAGATGGCCGGTACGAGGTCAAGGTGACAACAGCTCAGGCGGAGAGTGGGGGTCATGCTCGGGTCTGCAGAATGCACGATCGGCTGGGCGAGGCTATGGCCTGGCGATTCAGGCGAACAGTCCGGCGGGTCAGCGGGTGGTCTGCTCGAGCAAGTCTCCGGCGAGATCTCGGCTAGGCGAAGGAGAGGGAGATGACAGAGGGAAGGAGGTCTGGATGATAATGGTGGTGGTGAGATCCGTGGTGTCGAGGAGTTGGATCTCGGCGGCCAGGGAGGATGGAGTCGGTCGGGGAGATCAGCAGGTGAGCCGGGGTCTGCTGAGATGGGGAGGAGAAGATGTCGGATTTCATGGTGCAGTCGGCGTGTGGGGGCGGTGAACTCCGGCGAGGCTGAAGAGAGCGTAGGGGACGACGGCCGGGCTCTGGTGGTCGAACGGGGAACAGGGATGAAGGGGGATGTCGGCTGGAACTTAGGTGTTTAGGGTTGGAATAGAAATAAAAAAAAAGGAAAAGTAAAATAAAAGGATATTTATGTGTAGGTCTTGGTTTGACCTAAAAATTGTTGACTTGGTCAAATCCCTCTTGGGATTGGGCCTTCTCATGTAGGATTTCAAGGGCCATGATTTAAATGGGTTCAAAAGAATGGCTCGGATTACGTCGGTTCAAGGTTTGGAGGGCCAGGGTCTTAAGGAGCTTGGTGTTGAATTACACACTCCTAAAAATTATGGAAAATATCCATGAAGGAGAATTGGGTTTATTCACGTGTCGTGTCCAACGGGATGGACACCTTAATATACTTTTGCACAAAAGTGCCCAACAATTGGAAAATTGCACAAGTTTGGGTTTAAGGTTTAATTAATTAAAATAAATGAAATTGGTGCTCTAAAATAAATTAGAATTACAAGGGACTAAAATTAGGTGGGACACAAGTGTCATGAATGAAGAAGACTCAGAACAGAATATTACCCTAATTTGGGTTGCACGAAAATGGATCGAGATTGTGTCTCCAATTTCGATTGGAACGCACAAGGATACAAAATTTGATTTATTAAGAATTAAAATAAACGTCCGCGACGAATATTGTGCGGCTAAAATGAAGCACAAGAGAACATAATTATAAGTTACACAAAGGCCAGCAAAGAAGGCAGGCATGTCTAGGATAAGGTTGTAAAATTTGTTGGAAGGCATTGGCTAGGGTAGCGCTCCAAATATCGAAGCAACGGTAAGGCGCAACAATGAAATAAAATTACGGTAGTAAATATAATCATTAATAATAAATCCCCAAAATTACAATTTAAATCTATCACACTATATTTCTGTCAGGGCTCCATCTAGTGGGCATCTAGGTCTAGTCTACTAACTCATGCATTAATGAACACTATACAATATAATATATATCTATACACACCACATGCAATATTAATACATTAAAATATAAAAAGACAAAAATACCCCTAATCTGAAATGTGGGGGTGACACTACCCAAAGCTACTTGACCATCTTCAGAGAATGGGTTATTACTGGACGACGATGGTAGCAGAGGCCATTGATTATGCGAGGAAATGCCAGATGTGCGAAATCCACGCAGACTTCATCAACCATCCCTCAGAATTCCTGCACCTAACAGTAGCATCCTAGCTGTTTGAGGCATAAAAAATGGATATCATCAGACCAATAAGTCCACGTTAGTCTAAGGGGCACCGGTTCATCCTGGCTATCACCGACTACTTCTCCAACAGGGCGAAAGCAGTATCACTCGCGAAAGTCAAGACATCCAACGTGATCAGCTTCGTCAAAAATTATATCATATACTGCTTCGGCTTGCCACGAAGGATCATTCATGACAATGGTCCACAGTTCACAAGTCATGTATTGTACCGATTCTGCGACAGAAATCGGATTCAAAATGTGGCTTCGACTGCCTATAATTCAGAGACAAATGGGTTGGCCAAGGCGTTCAACAAAACCATCATCTAGCTTCTCAAGAAATTCTTGTCATCCAACAAGCGTGACTCGAACGAGAAGCTGGGTGAATGTCTCTGGGCCTACCGTACAACGGTCCGGACAACTACAGGAAGTACGCCATTCTCTTTAGTATACGAAAGTAAAGTAGTCCTCCCCTCGATATCCAAATTCCTTCACTCTGAGTGACTCTTTCTAATCAGTTAACCATGGACGACAACCATCACCGACGACTACAAGAGCTGGAAGCACTAAGCTAAAAATTACTCTTAGCTCAGTAGGGTATTGAGTTATACCAGGCGCGTCCCTCTGGAGCTTTTAATAAGCGGGTCAAAGAGAGAACGTTCCAAGTGGGCAACCTTGTCTTGACAGTAAGAAGACCGATGGTTATGACCCACAAAACGGCCAGCAAATTCTAGCCTAAATGGGAGGGCCCATTCGTGGAGTCCATCTTCTCCAACGGCGCCTACCGGCTCGTGAAATTCAACGATAACTTGCTCATGATGCCTATCAAGGACAAGTTCCTAAAAAAGTACTATGTCTAAACTTGACTTGTACACCCCTTATCACTAGCCGGATAATCAAGATATACATATCTACACTCTTGGTTCTTCATCCCTAGTAAGTGCCTATGTGCAATATTTTCTCATTCTTTATAAATTTCTGTAAAAGTCATCATCTGTATTCCGGAGTCCTGGATATGCAATGGATGATGGTTCCTCAAAGTCTCCCCAGTGGAGCAGTCCTCAGGTCCACTTGCATACTCTCGCAGTGACTACTCAAAAATTAATTCCGTTAGATGCTATATATATTCATATTTACTTTGAGCTATCGTCCCACCAATCTCCCTAGCGAAGCTATCCTCAGGTCTACCTTCACGATCGGATAGACCACACTCAGCAAATCACTCCTCAGCGAGTTTTTTGGACTTCGGTTCACGTCTATATTACCTCTGAACTATCGTCCTAACATTTTCTTCCAGTTGAGTTTGCCATGTCCATATTTTCTCTAAGTAAACTTTTCGGGTCTTGGCTATCTATCATCACGTCAATATTACCTCTGATATCGGTTGTCATCCCCACTTATTACCCGTACTCACCAGGGTACACCAGCGGTGTTAGGTTTACAAAAACTTTCACGTCCATATTACCTCTGACAGGGCTTGTTCTAAACCTATTACTTGCACCCAGGCGCACAAGAAGTAATGGGTCCACAAAACCTATCACGTCCATATTACCTCTGATAGAGATTATCTTAAAACTTTATTTGCACTTTAGTGCAAAAAAAGTAATAAGTCCATCAAAGATCCCCCAACGGGATATCCTTAAATAGCCACGGTATTGTACTACGTCCATATTACCTCTAGTATGATATCCAAAGTCAACAACATATAATGTGAAAATATAAAAGAGAAATTCTGAAAAAGGAGAGACTTTATTGAGTAATATTCAAGATCATGAGTAGATATGATGGAAATTCGTTACATTTTCAGGATTTTTATTAACATTCAAGGTCTTGAGTACATATGATGGAAGCCACTTAAAGGGTTTTCATGTGTTCTTGCCGACAAGAACCTCTTCCATTAAATGGTGCCCCTGTATTGTTTCTGCCACAGACACAAGTGGGCCCAACAGCATAACTCAATGCTTTCTGGCTCACCACTCCACAGTATAAACCTCAATATATGGAATCCACACTGATGGATAGCAAGGGAAGAGTAGGAGCAGACGCTCTACAACCAGGCAGGAAGATCGATGATAGGAATGGCAATTAATCCAAATCCTGTCATTGTCGCCACATGCCCCCACCTGGTAGTAAGCCGCATAAAGGGAAGAAATGCTACTAGCAAGCTGCATGAATAAGGATGACTCAGCGCGCGACACAGGATGTTCATCATCGTATTCTGGATTAATCCTAGCCGAACAGTCCTCGTCTCCTGGACCGGTTCTTGGTGAACCTTCCTCGTCTCCTGCATTAGTTTTTGACGAGGAACGGCCGCATAAGGGTGATATTCTTTACGAATGAAGGGTATTATGATATCCTTCCATTATCCAACATGAGCAGCACGAGCGAGGGCCAAACCTGCAAAAAGTAGACACGTATCAGTTTCAGTAAAGATAGCATAAAGGCACAAGCTGCCGCATACGACCGTTTCGGCCGCAGCGATGTACGATCGAGCTTGCGCGTACAAGCAAGAAGAGATCTCATCCATGCGGTCAAGCCAAAGATAAAACACTGCACGCATGAAGTAGACGACCCTCACCCATGTAGTCACGCTAAAGCTTGGCGTGCATGTTACAGAGGAGTGCTCATCCACATGACAGAACTCTGTGAAAGAGGTCTGCGCATGTCCAAGACGAGTCTCCATCCAGGCGGCAGAATCTTGCGAAGGGCCTGCGCGCATCCCTGTATCAGGATGGTGTACTAGGGCCTATTCCTCCATATCACAACATGAGAAGTACAGTACTGCACTACCTCCAAGCAAGACACCCGGACCGGGGGGCCATGGATCAAAACTGCCCTTGATCAACCCTCGACGAAAAGAGCCTCGGCCTTTAGCATCCCTCACAGGAGAAGAAAAGAAAGCAAAGAGATAAAGTTCTCTCTCTCCTCCCCACCTCCTATTTTATAGGCCTCAAAGCCGCGTGAAAAGATCGAGGCAATGAACCAAGCAGTTATGAGGATGAACCTAACGTCTTAATTCGCGGGGTCTACTTTAATCTCCCTAAAACGGCGGTCTCTTGGACCTACATCAGGAGATGACGCAGAATCCCAAAGGAGATCCACTAAAAGAACAAAACAAATCTGTTAGTTAATGACGATTTGAGAGCCTGGAAGTGCTCGTCCATGCGGCCTAACGCCCATGCGGCCCAACGTCCATGCGAAACAACTTCCATGCGACCTTCCAACCATGCGACGAAAAGTGCTTCTTCCTCCATCCTTCTTATTCAAAGTATTCCAAACTTATCAGTTTGAAAACTTTGAAGGAGGTCTTTGTAAACTCCCTCACCCAAAATAGGTATTTTGTGTATATTTTATATACGTATATTTATTATAGATGTTGAAGTTATTTAGAGCATTCTCTTAGTTAATTAGAAAATAATTTTTTTTAGTATATTTACTTATATAAATATTTATTTAGAATTATTTTTAGGCTATTTTAGATTATTGAGATTTTTCCATAATTTATAGTTAATTAAAAACTAGTAACACTAATTTTTTAGGATTTTGAAGAATTTATTTTATGTTCAAACTTAATTAAAAATATCCCAAAATTTTATTTTAGGTTCTAAATAATAAAATATATTTTTTAGAATTTTTTGAGAATTTTCTGATTATTTTTAGCATTTATTTTGAGTTAATTATGAAAAACTGAATTAAAAACTAATTTCTGAAATAGAAAATCCAAAAAGTAATTAATTCTGCCCAGTCAGCAAACAGGGGGCCCACCTGTCAGCCTCCAGTAGTGAACAGTGCCAGGCCCGCCTGTCAGAGACCGCTGAGTGGGTGCGAGCTAGCCGAGCCGACCCCGAGCCGAGCCGAGTCAGAGTTCGACTCGGATTCAGCTGAGCCGAGCCGCGTCAGTGCCTGACCGTCCGATCTGAACGGGCAGCCCTGGATTGCTGCCACGTGGCGCACTGTGAGCCGCGGCTGCACTCGCTCTCTCCTCTATATATATAATAGTTTAGATATTAATTTCTAGGGTTTTTCTTCAGCCGATTTTTGGAGAATCGTCATCTAGGGTTCCTTCATCTTCCAGAAGCCATTGCGCATAGCTTCGGACTCCAAACGAGGCCTAGTTTCTTGCGTTAGAAAGATATTGAGGTTAGATTTCTGATTATATAAATTGTTTTTCGAAATTATTAATATTAAATTCTGTAAAATTCGTAGAGCACAGCATGTCCTAAAATAGACGTGTTTCGATGTTTTTGCGATTTCGGGAGAACCAAGAATCAGAATCATGAACCGTTTAAAGTTTCAGAAATCTAATATCGAGATCATCGACATATATTTTTTCCAGAATTTAATTCGAAGTATTTACATACTGTTAATTCTGTAGAACTTCTAGGTTAGAATTTAACCATCGGTGCACAATACAAAATTTGTATGTGCCATAATTTTCAAACGAATTTGAATTCGGATGAGCCGTAAATTCTAGCATGTTTTTAACGCAGAAATCTACAGGAAATCATGCATGAAAGTTGAGTTTGTGTCGGTTGACTTTTTGGTCAACAGATCGCCTCGATTTGCGTGCCATGAGTCTCGAGTTGATAAAATTCAGCTTCTTTGGATAAAATTTAGGAATTAACATAAAAATCAGAATAATAAGATTAAAATATGATTTTAGAGTAATTATTCCAGAATTAAATAAATTAAAATAAATTATCTTTTTGACGTGATAAATTTGTAATACATAGGCTATTTGGACTGTGACTTGGACTCTGATTCATACCAGCAGCAGGACCCCAGGCAAGATACCTTACCAAATTTCTTACAGTATTTTGCATGCTTAAGTATATTTCTGTATATTAGTTGCATCTCTGTTTATTTATTGCATGTGTAGTTCCTTCCAGTCATTACTATATATTAGATATGTTGACACACACATGGCACTTAGTATCATGAGAGGACAATCATTAGGCGTATGGGCTTTTAACCACTCTGATAAACCGTAGTATATAGTTCGCACTACGGGCGTAGAGTCGCGTTGGTCGCTACCCCAGAGGTATGTCAATTTCTGATGTTCTAGACGAGTGTGTGAGTTGTGAGGCTTAGATCGAGTAGACTACCCTTGTCCATATGTCGAAAAGTTGTCCTCATTGTATTCATATAGATTGTCTTATACAGCGTACTTATCTATTTTCAAATATGATGCATGTTTACTGTATTCAAATTGGCTCATATTTTCTGTATCTTGTTACGTCCCTCTGAGGACCTGGTCCTCTGCCAGGTGTATCTGTTCTTGAGTATTTGCAGGAGCGTGGATTTGGATGGTTACATAGGTTTCGAGGATGTCTTCTCTTCGAGCCGTGATTGATAGCTGGTATTCTTATATAGTGTTTATTGTGTTGTACTCATATTGTAGTTGCTCTTATATTCGAGTTGGTAGTGGATTTGTTTCCATCCAACTATCATCCTTAGATATTTTTTATTGAGATCTAGTTATATAGATGCTGGTTATTCAATTATATTTGATTTTCTGTGGATGAGATTTAGATTATACCCTGTGACTTGTGACATATGTTTTATACCACTTATGGATTTGATATTCATATTACAGCGAACGTATGGATTTGGTTTCCATATATTGGAGTTACCATATCCATGCGGCTGGCAAACTTACGTGTCCTAGTCCTACGTATTTTTGGGACTAGGGCGTGACATGTTTTTGTGGTGGCCCATGCAGGTCGAGAGCATATTGTTCGGTTACGTTACTGTACCGAGCAAGCCTGCAAATAGAATTAGAGTATAGGATCTCATCCACATTTGACTATGATTCATCTCCTCCTATCTGTTCTATCTTGAACAATTGTATCATGCTTGATTCATGTGCTTTCCTAATAGTTCTGTGAGTATAACCTTCTGCTAGAATATAGGAACCCCTGTTATTAGGATGATAATTAGAGTAGCACACCTATTAAGATTACAACGAGAATATAGACACACCACTAAGTTTAGAATGTCTAGTGAACCCTAGAATTCCTTATCTTTAGATTGGTATACCATTACCCCTTGATGTATTAAGAAGACTTGAGAGTAGTATAGACACTACTAGAGATAGTTAGAAGTTTTACCATAATGTTTGACCCTAGTATTGAGGAACCAATGGAGAACCAATATTGAACATTAGGACTGAACCTAACCTTCATAATTGGATAGTATTGGAGAGCTATAAAACTTAGATCATTGTCTTATTATCGTAGACAGCACCTTAGGAAGCCTAGAGGAATGTAATCAACACTTTACCTTGAGCATGCCTCGAACATAGCAACTAGCACCCCACTCCCCTTTAGAAAACCATGATGCTATCTAGAACCCTATTTTAAATTTCATATATTATTCCCCTGTGACTATAGCGCTCGCTAGTGTGCGACGACTGATTATGTTTCTTCTCTTCATCTTTCAACTCGTGCCATCTGATACTTCTGATTGTAGGCCAGGTGATTTTATTCTGTGTTAAGGACATATAGTTGCTAGGATTATAGTTGTTAATGTTAAATTTTGAAGTTGTGTGCTTAGTAGTTAGAACTTGATGGTTTAAGTTATTCTTGTAGATTATGACCTGGTGATTATTCCTTAGTTTAAATTGCATAGCATGTACCCCCACCTCGATACAAGCTAGATCCCTTTCCCCTTGACGGCCAGTAACTCTTGTATCCTTACTATTGACACATGTTCTATGAGCACTATGATTAAGACTTAAAGTGACCCTTACCTATATAATGCAATAGGAGACCCTTATAAGTACCAAGATCTTTCCTCATATACCCTAATAAGAGTTTCTGTTCTATGTACATGTGCAAGGTTATTTTCTTTTGTAGGATCCTCTTAAGACTGTCACAGTACTAGTTTAATTCTTTTAAGTTGGGTAGTATGTCTCACAACCTAGTATCACATAGTCTACTTGACCCATCGAGGTAGTGTAACTGAATAACATTAATTGTATGCTAGAATTAGACGACAACATTTATTCAGACGGTAGAATTTAGAGGTCCATGCCCTATTTGGACGACTAGCGACTTAGACAAGGAGGTTGTATGATAACTGTAGAGATTGTAGAGTCTTTTGTTATTATTGCTTATGTTGTTTTTATTTTTGCAAACTTGAATTATTTTGCAACTTCTCTCATCATAATCCAGCGTTATATTTTCTGTGCTACCTCGAATTATGCTGCTATTATAGCCTAGTTTTTGCAGGCTTATTCTTTATCGAGCTTGATCATGACACATGTATTATTGGAGCGCTACAATAATATATTTCAGAATCAGTGTATTAGGGTCTAACTAACCTTAGTGCGCTTGATTCGCCCCTCATAATACTACTTTACGTGGATTGAAATATGTAGTGATTAGTAGACGAATACACTTGTCCTAGACATGTCTGACATATCATATCGGTTACATGGCTGTACTAATATGAGCATGCGAACAAAGAATTACCAAAATAGGATTTCAATCCACAACTGCTTTGACAATTCCCATTTGAATTCTTTAAACGCCTTGATCCCGATACTTCTATTCTATTACCTCGCCCTTGAACTCTTTATTATTGATCTCTGTCTTCCCTTATTTCGGAAAGACAAAACCTCGTGCTTGGTATAAGTTTGATACACAGAGAGTACTAGATATACCCCGTAGGCCGATCACATACTTGAGGATTATTCTTTTGTAATTAAGGACATATCATATATGATATAATCGGCGTTGAAGTTTTGAGGATTGAATGACATGAGTAAATAAATTAAGGAATATTTTTCTAAAAGTATATAGCCTTCTGTGATAGAGGGGTAAATTCTAAGTTGGGTAGCAGTGCATTGTCAACTTGAGAGAAATTTTTTTTAGATTGTGATCAAGTAAGATTAGATTGGGAGATTCAAGTCATTTTAATTTTGAAAAATTTTAAAAGAAGGATTAAGATAATGAGGATTTAACGAATTTTAAAATCTTGATATTGCGGACCAAATATTTATACTTTGAGCACATGATTTAAATTTTGAATATTGAAGGATGAATCATCGATTTAAATTTTGAGGATAAATATAGAATTTTAGACTTGAACAATTGGTGAATTAGATTTAAATTTTATAATTTGATGATTTGAATTAAAAGTTCAATTTTGATTGTTGGATCACCTATTTGAAATATTGAGGATGTAAATTGAGTTTAAATATTTGAAGAGTACAAAAATCTTAAGTTGAGAATAGGAATAATATTTGATTAGAATTGTTTATTGTTCAAAGTCTAGAGAAGATTATGATAGTTGAAAATTGTGACATAAATTTTGATGTGGGATGTCATATAGACTTGAGTTAGATTTGGATGTTGATTATTTAAAAACCGAGAAGAGATTACGACAGGTTGAATTTTGATTTAAACAGTGGTTATCTTAATTTTGAAGTGATCGCGATAGATTTGAATAGATTTTGTTATTTAATTTTTTGGAAGAGATTGCGATTGACGTACCTTATGTACGAATGTGAAGGATTTAATAATTTATGCCTTATTTAATTTTGAGGACGAAATTATTTTAAGTTGGGTAGATTGTAAACTCCCTCACCCAAAATAAGTATTTTGTGTATATTTTATATACGTATATTTATTATAGATGTTGAAGTTATTTAGAGCATTCTCTTAGTTAATTAGAAAATAATTTTTTTTAGTATATTTACTTATATAAATATTTATTTAGAATTATTTTTAGGCTATTTTAGATTATTGGATTTTTCCATAATTTTTAGTTAATTAAAAACTAGTAACACTAATTTTCTAGGACTTTGAAGAATTTATTTTATATTCAAACTTAACTAAAAATATCCCAACATTTTATTTTAGGTTATAAATAATAAAATATATTTTCTAGAATTTTTTGGGAATTTTTTGATTATTTTTAGCATTTATTTTGAGTTAGTTATGAAAAACTGAATTAAAAACTAATTTCTGAAATAGAAAAAACCAAAAAGTAATTAATTCTGCCCAGTCAGCAAACAGGGGGCCCACCTGTCAGCCTCCAGCAGTGAACAGTGCCGGGTCCGCCTGTCAGTGACCGCTGAGTGGGTGCGAGCCGAGCCGAGCCGACCCCGAGCCGAGCCGAGTCAGAGGTCGACTCGGACTCAGCTGAGCCGAGCCGCGTCAGTGCCTGACCGTCCGATCTGAGCGGGCAGCCCTGGATTGCTGCCACGTGGCGCGCTGTGAGCCGCGGCTGCACTCTCTCTCTCCTCTATATATAAAATAGTTTAGATATTAATTTCTAGGGTTTTTCTTCAGCCGATTTTTGGAGAATCGTCATCTAGGGTTCCTTCATCTTCCAGAAGCCATTGCGCATAGCTCCGGACTCCAAACGAGGCCTAGTTTCTTGCGTTAGAAAGATATTGAGGTTAGTTTCTGATTATATAAATTGTTTTTCGAAATTATTAATATTAAATTTTGGAAAATTCGTAGAGCACAGCATGTCCGAAAATAGATGTATTTCGATGTTTTCGCGATTCCGGGAGAACCAAGAATCAGAATCATGAACCATTTAAAGTTTCAGAAATCTAATGTCGAGATCATCGACATATATTTTTCCCAGAATTTAATTCGATGTATTTACATACTGTTAATTCTGTGGAACTTCTAGGGTAGAATTTAACCATCGGTGCACAATACAAAATTTGTATGTGCCATAATTCCCAAACGAATTTGAATTCGGACGAGCCATAAATTCCAGCATGTTTTTGACGCTGAAATCTACAGGAAATCATGCATGAAAGTTGAGTTTGTGTCGGTTGACTTTTTGGTCAACATATTGCCTCGATTTGCGTGCCATGAGTCTCGAGTTGATAAAATTCAGCTTCTTTGGACAAAATTTAGGAATTAACATAAAAATAAGAATAATAAGATTAAAATATAATTTTAGAGTAATTATTCCAAAATTAAATAAATTAAAATAAATTATCTTTTTAACGTGATAAATTTGTAATACATAGGCTATTTGGACTGTGACTTGGACTCTGATTCATACCAGCAGCAGGACCCCAGGCAAGATACCTTGCCAAATTGCTTACAGTATTTTGCATGCTTAAGTATATTTTTGTATATTAGTTGCATCTCTGTTTATTTATTGCATGTGTAGTTCCTTCCAGCCATTACTATATATTAGATAAGTTGACACACACATGGCACTTAGTATCATGAGAGGACAATCATTAGGCGTATGGGCTTTTAACCACTCTGGTAAACCATAGTATATAGTTCGCACTACGGGCGTGTGTCGCGCTGGTCGCTACCCTAGAGGTATGTCGATTTTCGTAGAGTCGCGCTGGTCGCTACCCCAGAGGTATGTCGATTTCTGATGTTCTAGACGGGTGTGTGAGTTGTGAGGCTTAGATCGAGTAGACTACCCTTGCCCATATGTCGAAAAGTTGTCCTCATTGCATTCATATAGATTGTCTTGTACAGTGTACTTATCTATTTTTAAATATGATACATGTTTACTGTATTCAAATTGGCTCGTATTTTCTGTATCTTGTTACGTCCCTCTGAGGACCTGGTCCTCTGTCAGGTGTATCTGTTCTTGAGTATTTGCAGGAGCGTGGATTTGGATGGTTACATAGGTTTCGAGGATGTCTTCTCTTCGAGCCTTGATTGATAGCTGGTATTCTTATATAGTATTTATTGTGTTGTACTCATATTGTAGTTGCTCTTATATTCGAGTTGGTAGTGGATTTGTTTCCATCCAACTATCATCCTTAGATATTTCTTATTGAGATCTAGTTATATAGATGCTGGTTATTCAATTATATTTGATTTTCTATGGATGAGATTTAGATTATACCCTGTGACTTGTGACATATGTTTTATACCACTTGTGGATTTGATATTCATATTACAGCGTACGTATGGATTTGGTTTCCATATATTGGAGTTGCCATATCCATGCGGCTGGCATGCTTACGTGTCCTAGTCCTACGTATTTTTGGGACTGGGGCGTGATAGTCTTGTAGAAGCATGAAAAATATGCATTCATGCTACCCTGTGCCCCAAAATAAAAATTCAAAAGAGATCAGGCCGCAGAGTCTCCCTGCGAACAAGAAAGACGACATCCATGCGTCCCAATCAGCCAAAGCAGCTTGGCCGCAGAGGGACCTAACATAGCGTCCCGTCAGCATGATCATCTCTAACACAGAATCTTGACAAAGAAATTTTTTTGAATGACTCAAAAGACGTGAACATACTAAACGACATATGTCTCACGTCAGAACAGAACTTCACTCTCGATGGATGTGCAATGCCACGTGTACAACACAACTGGTCCCATGCATCCCAGACTCCATGCGTTTCATGCGTCTCTGACCCCAATGGTCCCAGACTCCATGCGTCTCTGACCCCATGGATCCCAGACTCCATGCGTCTCTGGCCATATGCGTTCCAGGATCCATGCGTTCCATGCATCTCTGGTCCTATACGTTTCTGTAAACACCCAAATTTTTTTAGAATTTAAAAATAAAATTTTGGGATTTTCTTTGATTTTTAACTAATTAAAATAAATATTTTCTGGTACTAAATAATTTTTATATTTTAATAAATATTAAAATATTATAAAAATAATATTTTGAGTGTAAAATAAATAATTAGTCATAGTGTAATTTTTCTGAAATTTATTGGACCCCACAACTATTTTTAAAGACCTAAAAACAAAGTTTTTAAATAAACCAAAATAAACCGGGTTAAACCCAACTTGAAACGAACCAAACCAAGCCTTAATTTAAACTAAACCAGACCCAAACCCTAGCTGGTCGGGTCGGATCCATACCCGATCCGCCAACCCGAAACCCGACCCACATGCTACAGTAACCATTCTATCCCCTCTGACTCTCCGCCTTCTTCTCCAACGTTTCCCCGTCGTTGGTTCACCTCCCCGACCAGCCGCCGGCCTCATCGACTCCCCTCCCAGCCGTTTCCTCAGCTGACCCTACCTCTCCACCTTCCCCCAACGCTCCGCCGGCCTCTTCCTATAAAACCCTTGACCCACGACCACTCCCCTTCACAACCCCCACCGCCATCCGTTCTCCGGTGACCCCTCGCTCCCCTAACAACCCACCAACGGCCACTCCTCTCCACCACCACCGCCATCACCGCCATCATCCTTCGCTGCCACCATTGCCAATACCCAACGCCTCTGCCCCGAGTCTCCGCCGTGAACCCCCGAGCTGCTATCGCCTCCTCCGCGAGCCCGACACTCTGGCGACTCCTCCGGCGAAGAACCCCGGCGACCTCAAATACCAGCAGTCGAACTCCGCTGCCGACCGTCGTGTATAGCCGTAGCCACCAACGAACGAGTTCCGCCACCGCAGCAAGCCGCAGTCGCCGCGTCGCGCCACTTCGCGTACGTGTTAAACAGTCATTTTTGACGCCCTGTTCAGGTAAGGATTTCTCTCCTTATCGCGCCGATGTTCATATAGGCTGTTGCGACCCATTCCCTGCGTGTACCTCTCGAACCCTGTGCAATTCGTTCGGGGTATCGCGTCCTGTGTCGGTCACAAATTACGACGCAAAATTAGAAAAAACTTCCCAATTTCTGAAAATTCAGAATTTGTCCCGAACTCTCCAGTTCACGGCTGATTTACGACCAACCTGGTTAATGTTTTCAAAATTCACCTGAACAGTACTTTAGACCGTATAAACAAGTTTAAAAATCCTATTTTAGTTTAATTTATTGAGCTGTAGATTATAATTATTTCGCGGGTGAAAATGACCAAAAATTTGATTATTTTAAAACCCTAATTTTTTTCGGAATTGGGTGCGCTCCGCTACATGAGGCAACTTGGTTATGTGCAAACTTTACTGAAAGGTGTGCACCGTTAATATGGACGTGTGAGATTTTACAGAAGTTGATTTGGATGTGCGTGCACACCGAAATCAACGCGTATCCGTCGACAACACCCCGTATCGGCCCTGTTCTGAAACTTATTGTAACTTCGTGTAAGCTCAGTGTTTCGAAACAAAACTTGCGCCATCGGACTCGTAACGATACGCTGGTCCTATGACCCAAGTTTGGTTCGATTCTGAGAACGTTGACAAAATCTCGTATCGTGGGCCCCACGGCTCCACTTGACGGGCAATTTTGTGATCGGCTCATCAGAATCCAGTTCTGGATATTCCGTTGGGTTTGTATCGTCGTTTTGGACTTGTAGATACTAAGTTTGACGAATTTGGAGAACTTTGTCTCTGGCATATTTTTTGGTGCGTAGTGGGCCACATGTGGACCCTACTTCGACCAGAAATTGTCAAACTTGCCCCTGTGTCCAAATTGGACTTATGGACAAGCAATTCTAGCTATTTGATATCTTCTGAACATGATGGTAATATTTATTTCAGCATTCGAAGGAGTACTTGAAGATTCTACGAATACCAGAGCAACTGTTGGAATCCAAGCACCATGCAAGTGTGCCTTGCCAATCTTGCAGTACTTACTACATGTTATTCCCTTGATTTAATTATATGATGTATCTATCCAACCTAGGACCGTGTGACATTGCTTAGCGTCCGAATAATATTCGGATGTCAACGCCGTACGTGGAGTTGTGTAATGTCACTTAGAGATTGATATTGCGACCCTATATATTTTCGTGCTTGCATTATCAAGTCCGTCATACCATAGGACATTTGACACTATTCATGAGACAAAATCTTCTGAGTTATTCATGGTGATTCTGTATAGGATACAGGACTCGTGACATAGACTTTATATATGCATAGCTATCATTATGACTTGCTGTATTAGATATGATCTTGTGTGTCATGAACATGAGACGTGTGATTACATTGGGTGGGAAGAATTTTACCATACTAAAGGCTGATTATATATATATATATATATATATATATATATATATATATATATATATATATATATATATATATATTACTAGAGGTGCCTTAGACTTTGGCAAGATCTTTGGCAAATTTACTGGCCCTTCGAGAAAATGGTGCTATGGGTTTCCCCAACACAGAGCCTATAGTAGTTTCAGCCTGAGTATGATTAATGCTCTAACTTGCATATCACATAGCTGGTTACATATTATGCCCTATTGATTCATTTATTATTGCACTGTATTTATTTGGCTTGAGTTATTCTTGTACCTTGCTATGTCCCCTGAGGACCTGGAATCCGGATTATGTCCCTAGGTTTAGCCGAGGAGATCTATCCCGAGGTATACGGGACATGAGCTGACATTGGAGCAGTACCATTACCAGAGAACGAGGTAATCGCCGAGGATTTCTCCTGAGTATCTGTTTTATCTATACTCAGTCTTTGCTGTTGTTAGACTCTTTTATTTCTTGTCTATTGACTGCTGTATCAGACTTATTATCAGGTTGTTCCCCGAGATATATTTTATTAAACTTGATGTTGCTTTATATTTCATATTGATTGTATTTATTTATGTGGATGAGATTAGTAGCATAGACCTTTATTGTTGTTTTACAGCTTAAGTACACCCTGATGGGTCCATTAAATTAGGTTTGTCCATCGGTGTGTGCTGCTGGCCATTGCCACGTATCTAGTCCCTCGGTATTTTGGGACAGGGGCGTGCCATGGTTTTTTTGGTGGCCCATGCAGGTCAATGACTAAATTGTTCGGTTTCAACTAAGGAATCGAGCAAGCCTACGATAAGGATATGATAAGTTATAGGATCTCATCCACTTGATTTAATCGTTCTTGATCTCTATATCGGATTTGAATTAATTACTTGATTTGCATCCTGCCTTGATTCCTCTGTGCGCCTCTTATAGTTTATTTGGATGAAGAGTAATGGATCCACCAGCAAGCGACGTAACTCCTGCAGGAACACCACAAGGTGCTGTAGCCACATAAGAAGAAGATGGAGTGACGCCATTAAGTGGAGATCCCTTCACTCACCGAAGCAGTCAAGAAAATTAGCATATTTCTAGATTTCGGCGAGATAACATTCCACCTCCACCATTGTCACACCCCAGTCCCAAAATATCGAAGGACTGGACACATGGCAATGGCCAGCAGCACACACCGATGGACAAACCCAATTTAATGGATCCACCGGGGCATACTTAAGCTGTAATACAACAATAAGGGTCTAGATAGACTAATCTCATTCACAAAAATGAATACAACAATATCAGAATCATAAAGCAAGATCAATCTCAATAAAATATAAACTCGGGAAATAACCCGATAATGAGTCTGATACATCTGTCAAGATATAAGAATAAAGATAACCACCGCAAATACTGAGTAGAAAAATAGTATATACTTAGAAGATACCCTCAGGGATCACTCGTCTACTGGATCTGGTACTGCTCCTGCTCCTGCTAATGCTCCTGTCCCGTATACCTCGGGATAGATCTCGGCTGCAAATCCTGGGGACATAATCCGAATCCAGGTCCTCAGGGGACATAGCAAGGTACAAAATAACTCAAACCATAATAATGCAGTACAGAAAATAAATGAGTAAATAGGGTAGTACTAAATAACCAGCTAAGTGAAATGCAAGATGAGAGCAGCACTAGAACTCAGGCTGAGACCACTACAAGCTCTGTGTCTGGGAGCCGATAGCAGTAATATCACTAGTAGAGTGCCTAGCTCTAATGTAGAGTCTAAGGCCTCACAATAATATCTCACTAGTAGAGTGCCTAGCTCTGATATAGAGTCTAAGGCCTCACCATAATAAATATATATATAAATCAGCCTGTAGCCTGTGTGTCTCTCTCCACCCAATATAATCACACGTCTCATGTCCATGACACGCAAGATCATATCTAATGCAGCAAGTCATATAATGTCTATGAATATAATGTCTATGTCATGAAACCTGTATCCTATACAGAATCACCATAAATATCTCAGGAAGATTCTGTCTCATGAATAGTGTTAAAAATAAAACAAAAATATAAGTATGACAACAAATATATGTATTATATTTTGACTGTAGAATGCTTTGAGATATGCATCACATTTCGACTATAGAATGTACTATATATTTGTGTTTCTCTATATTCATCATATGTTGTTATCAGATATGACAGGACGACGCGGAGGATTCGGTAGGTCCCGAGGTAGACAGAGTGCTCCTCCGGTACTGCCTACTGTGGGTTCCGGATTATCGTCGCCCAGTACTCCAGTATATCGATCACTCACATCTCTGACTGTTGGGACGAGTAGTTCCAGGCGTGATAGTACACCCTCGTCCAGCGTTCCTCCTGCTGACGGAACCATGGGGACAGATGAGCATGTCGAGGAGGTCGTGCCTACGTTGTCCAAGCATCAGCAAGATCCTCCATGCGCACCTCCGGAGGAGACGGGGACAGAGATTTGGGTCGACGGTACAAAGTAAGTCAATTAGATGGTTTAGTATAATATATATTGTGTATTTCTTTATTCATCGTATATTGACTTTTTCAGTATTCTAAATTATTATCTATGTATAGATATCGTCCATCGTCGGTTCAGAGACGCCTGGGCCAATTTCTGAGGAACAACTACGGTGGCCCTTGGATCAACTACTCCGAGGCTCCGGAGGAGAGGAAGGCATTCTAGTTTGCGCACTTCCAGGTAAAAGTATATTAAATAAATCCTCTAATTTATGCATATTATATAACTTATCCGTGATGCTCACTTACTAAATTATTTATTGTAGCAAACATATTTTTATCCTCCGCACCGGGCCGAGTTGATCGAGCGGCTCTTTCCGACCGTTGCCGCCAAGCTTATCCGAGATGCTCTGGATGACCAGAAGGCTCGTGATCGTGTTGGAAAACCGATCCAAGGTTGGATCACGCCTGAGCAGTGGACTGCGATGAGGGCTAGATTTGACGATCCGAGCTACAAGGAAAGGTCTGAGAAGGCCAAGGCGGCTAGGCGGACTGCTGCCAAGTGGTGTGGTGGCTCGATTCCGATGACGGAATATTTTCGTAGTTTGGTATGTTTTTTCTTTTAAATTATATTATTTTAATATAAGTACCATAAAATGGTAGTAGAAAAAAATGTTTAAGTTTAGTACTAAATAATATATTTTTAACAGGTACAGAGGGGTGATGATGCCAACATGGTGACCGTCTTCTTGGCCACCCATCGCAATGACGAAAATCTCATTGATGAGAGAGCCTCGCAGACCTATGTAAGTATTACTTTACTTTGTGTTAATTTTAATATAACTTAGACAATTATCGAGTTTCCAAACCTTTCTAGGCCGAGTATCTTAGGCTGCGTGAGCGGGCGACTGCTAGTGCACCTACACCTGGAGAGGCTGGTACTTCGTCGTAGCCCGCTCCAGCTCCGTCGGCGGACGACCTGTGGGTGACCAGAACTGGTGGTCTCCAGAGGGGTACGTACTGCGGTACGGGCTCCTATGACGTCCTGGTTGCGACGCAGTCATCTAGGGCCTCCCCGACAGCTGCGCATTCGACACAGCCCTCGCAGTCATCGGCCAGAGTCCAGGAGGCCGTCCAGGAGGCCGTTGACCGTCAGATTGCGTCTCTCCGTGACGAGTTGCTGCGAAGGATGGAGGAGCAGCCCCGGTCCCAGCCGCAGGCGGACAATCCGATGCTCATCGCACGATTCGATATGCTCGACCGCAGCATGACGGAGCTCTGGGATTTGACAAATAATATTAGAGCCTCCAATGACCGCAACATCATAGAGCTGCAGGCGTCACAGGTATCAATGGGCGAGAGGCTGACGATGATGCAGGATTCAATGGTTCATAGCAGTACGAGGCTGTTATCTACCATGGATTCTTACAACCAGCGACTCGCAGACTTGGAGCGGGCACGGCCTCCTGGTGCGCTTACATCGACACAGACTCCACCGACGTCACTGCCTTATCCATCGACATCGGTGTCGATTCCACGAGATGAGTATGAGGAGTTCTTATCCTCCAAGCGCGCCGGTGGTCAGCCTCCTGCAGATCCGCAGTAGTATAGTTAGTTACTGGATATTTATATTTTTATTATTATTTAGGATGCGATTGTATGGATATAAATTTGCCATATTCTTTACGTTTACGATAAGATTTGCTGGATGCTTTCTTTTCGTCAAATTTTATTATATTATTCATATTTTGTTTTACAACTGATGACTGATACTTGGCCTGTATTTACCTAGTGCACTAGAATTTTTCCCCTTGGTGCTGCTACTGTGTTCTTTATTCAATTATTTCTACTACCATCATAAACCTGATAATGAACCCAAGGGGGTTGGTAAACCCAGAAATACAATATTTGTTTTAATTTTTTTTGAAAATTAGCGAAGTTTTTAGCGACGTTCACTTAAGTCGCTAAATACGTCGCTAATTAGCGATGCTGTAACCAGTCGCTAAATACGTCGCTAAAAATGTCGCTATACGTCGCGAATTGCTGACATGACAGTATTGCCAGGTCATTAAAGACGTCGATGTAACGTCGCTATATAAGTCGCTAATCAGCGACGTTTAGCGACTTTAATAAACGTCGCTATTTAGTGACGCGGCGTCTCTAAACGTCGCTAAATTTAGCGACACATTAAAGTCGCTAAAAAATGTCGGCATAGCGACGTTTAGCAACGTTTTTTGTTTTAGCGACTTAGTTTTTTCCGACTGCTTTAAAACGGCACTAATTACGTCGCTAAACCAAATTAGCGACGATTTTTGGTTATTTAGCGACGCTTTTAGACGTCGCTAATTTGACTTTTTCTGGTAGTGTCTTCAAAAGAGCACAATGATTTTAGAGTTAATTGTTCTAACGGTGCCTGAGAAAGTTGGTGGTTATCATTTTGGTGATCGAATTTTTTTCTTGATTAATTTGGTACATAAGATTTACATTTTGGACTAAAGAGTTTATGAACTAGAATTTTTTGGTATTTTGGATGAAAATCGTTAAAAATGAACATGTGATAGTCACGTGCCATAATTTTAGGATTATTTTTGTCATGATTAGCCGATACGTCGGCTATAATTGATTGTAGAGCCGTCATTTTGTACTCGACAAAAGCTATTAGTTTATGTAGAATTTTTTCGAACACCAATATTCTTAGTCGAAAAACAAAAATATGACAAAATAACTATAAAAAAGAAGGCACATGACCATCACATATCCATTTTTATCTATTTTATCCTAAATTACGAACGAAATTTAGTTCAGACACTCTTTAAACAAAAATACAAAGCTTAGATACCAAACTAATCAAAAAAAAAAAAAAAAATTCGATCACAAAAACTACATCCACTATATTCTTCAGACACCATTTGAATAATTAACTCATTATTTTAAATTTAATTATCATCTTTGTGGAAGAAGACCCCCAAAGGTACGTGATCGGCGTTGTACGTAATCCAATTTATGGAAGAAGAGCTTACTTTGGATGATTGATGGGAATGACATGCAAAGAAAAATCATATTGGAGAATTATCTTGTTTTAGCTCTTAGGATTCTACGAGGACGTTGCGTGGCATAATGATAAGGCTTGTCGTTTGTATTTTGAAAGATGCATGTTCGAGTCAAAAAAATAACTTTTTTATATATATGGAGGTAGAGTTGCATTCATCTTGACCCGATATATTGTATGGACACAGATACAACAAAACAATGTGACACGGACATGAGGTGTCCTAGTGTATTCTGAAATGTCCAAGATATGTTCAATACGGTGTCAGACACAAAACGACCCAACCCCTCCTTCCGCGGACAACCTTTTACCTTATTTTAATTTCTTATATAAAGGCTAGTAGGAAAGAGATATTGAGGGTGAGCTTTTGATGAGTCGATTATGGATTCATCTTCGTGACGTGAGATTGGACACCGTTGAGATTAGAAGCTGATAGTTTTGGCTATTGAAGGAGGCCATCATAGCTCTTCTTTGACATTCTTGTTGTGTTCATTTTTTTTTACTTTAGACTTGTTTCAATGGTGACATATGTTCTTGCTACTTGGACTTGTGTCAAAACAAGTATTTCACCATTCGATGCTGCTCTGGCCTCTGGGATCACAATCAGTGTCACATTACACTGATTTAGAGCAAAACAAAGCTACTGATCTGTTGTTTACTTTTTTCGAAAGCTCTCACAATAATTGCTCTGTTTTGGACTGGATATGGTTAAGAAGAAAAAAGAATAAAAAATGAAAAATGAAATTAAAAATGAAAAAAAGTTGAAAATTGTTCTTAAATTGCCAGATGTTATTGCAGGAAATCAACACAATGAGACCTCTTCCATTAGACGTTTAGTAACGTCATCTATAATAGAGTAACTAAAGCAAAGATGTAAGAGTTTAAATTGACATTTCTATGGGTGCTAGCTATGACCCATCTCAAATCGGTATTTTCTTGCAAAGCTGCTTGTTCTCCAAATTTTTGTTTCTCTTTTAACTTTCCTGATATGCCAACTTGAAGAAAAGGAGAGAAAAAACATAGCAATAGGGAGAGAAAAGGAGGTAAGAATGTCATTGCAACATTGGAGATGAGCTCTCTCTCACTTAAAAAAAAAATAATAATAATAATAAGGAGAGAAAATGAGGCAAGAGTGCCATTGCAACATTGGAGAGAAAAAAGAAGGATTGGAGACCGTTTCGAAGAAGTAGATCAGTTTCGGATATTTCTCGTTGTCTTTCTTATTTGTTGTTATAATCTATTTTCTGTTCCAAAAGAGTTGTGGTGATCCGTTTATATGGTGAGAAGTTTGTAAGGAGTCGGTGTATTTCTTATTCCATTAGTTGAGGTTTTTCAGGGTTGGACTCCAATCGTCCCGTGGTTTTTTTTCGCAAGGGTTTTCCACGTCAAAATTCTCTCTGTCTGCGATTTGTGTTTGGCATTTTTTTGTTTGTGCGTTTTGCTCGGTTCTCTCGCAGATACTCTCTGGTTTGGGGAACGGTTTCCCACTTTCGTTCCCAACAAAGTGGTATCAGAGCCAGGTTCTGGAATTTCAGAAGGGTGTTAGGAGATGACAGGCAAACAAGGGAGGAGAGATGGACGCGAAGCCGGTGCGCATGATAAACCTGAACGGTACCAACTATCATTACAGGAGGAGCAAGATGAAGGATCTGCTATTTGTCAAGAAGCTGCATCTGCCGGTATTTGCTTCCGAGAGGCCGAATGACAAATCCGAAGTGGACTAAAATTTCGAGCATATACAGGTGTGTGGGTACATCAGGCAGTTCGTTGACGAGAACGTGTACAACCACGTTGCCATTATTGAGCACGCGAGGACACTGTGGGATAAGCTGGAATCTTTGTATGCGAAGAAGACCGGAGTAAATAAATTGTTCATGATCCAGATGATGATGTGTCTATGGTACAAAGAGGGGGCGTCTATTACGGATCACTTGAGTGAGTTACAGGGCGTGGTTGACCAGCTATCCTCGATGAGAGTCAAGTTTGACGACGAGGTTCATGGACTATGGTTGCTGTGTACATTGCTAGACTTGTGGGAGACCGTACGAGTGTCTATGACCGCTTCTGCTCCGGAATGCGTGATCAGTCTGGAGTTTGCCAAGAGCGGGGTACTTAATGAAGAGATGCGGAGACGTTCTCAGGACAATTCATCCACATCCCACTCAGAGGCGCTTGTTTCAGAGAGTCGCGGAAGGGGTAAAAGTAGGGGTCCAGGCGGTGGCAGAGACAAAAGCAGGAGAAGGTCCAAGAGTCGGTACGAGGACTGTAACATCCCAGTCCCAAAATACGTAGGATTAGGAATACGTAACATGCCAGCTACGCATTCGACCAGACTCTGGTCCGACCCGAATACGTATAAGCTGTATTATAATAGTCACTATCTAATTAATCAAGTAAATATGAATATCTATGTCTCAATCCACAATGAACAGAATACACAAGAATGAGCTACATGTGTTAAACTCGGACGCCCAGTAACACACAAACTTGAATAGACTCGAGAAAGAAATATGAGTCTATAAAACTAGGCTACATCAGCAGATGAATAAACAATATGAATAAATAACCATAACTCCGGTAGAAATGATATAAGTACGTGGCACCAATGCCCGCATGACAAGCAACATACAACCGCAACTCCAAAGGCTCCATAATCGTTTATGCTGTAAAAACTGGCAGGGGACCAGGTCCTCAGAGGGACGTAACAAGGTACAAGAAAACAACAAGCCATAAGTAAACAGTGTAATAAAATCATAATCCAGGATAAACTACTGTAACCAACTATGTGACATACAAATGAGAGTATGGTATCGTACCCCGGGCTGGTATTCACGAAAGATCCCAATGGACACTTTCGTAATCTAATAGTACACTCAAGGTTCCGTGTGGGAGAACTAGGAGGAAGATGTATATATATAAATATAATACTTTAGATTCCGCATAAGGAACCTAAAGCCTAATACACATAAATAGTAATAGTAAAATATGCCCAGAGCACGATGAAGACTCTCCCCACCTAATGTAACCTCACGTCTCAAACAAGATACGCAAGGTCATGACCTCTAACTATCAACACAAGTCATAGTCAATATGTACAATTATAATTACCACTATAGCATGCATCCTGTAGTCCTATGCAGAGTCCAAGTACCACGATTAAGTCGAGAAAGACTCTGCCACATGAATATCGTTTCAAGTGTCCTACGGTCGGATGTGCAAATAACATATGCACAAAATATGGGTTCGGAAGAATGACTCTCTAACTACGATACTCGACTCCGTAGAGGATGTCGGTACCCAAATCTTGTCCGGACACAAAGTATCGTATAACGGCCCTAGGGTCACAAGTATAATAACCAAGACACACAATTATAATATCTAATGCATACATAATATCAAATAAATAATGTATAACTGTAAACATCTTGGCAAGGTACACTTGCCTGGTTCTGCAGTCAGTGGTGGTAAATATGATCCCGCGTCCACTCCTTCAGAATTCAATTGACCTAAACACCAATTAAATACTTAATGGTCCAATCATGAATTGTTGTAATTATAACTTAATTCTATAATTTCTTCAATGCCATGCAAAACCAAACCCGTTATTATTTCTAACAACTTTGCTTACTTTTACAGGGTATCAGGACCTAGTTTTTTGGTTTTTGACTTCCAAAATTTAAGTTTAAGTCCCTAATTAAAGGAAATGGAAATAAATCATATATTCCAGAATTAAACATGATTTATATAAATTTATAGCAATAAATATCAGATTTGACAAAATATCCTATTTCAAGATTTCGGCCACTTTAGGTTGACTAGTTTTGTCTGAAACTTGTTCGAGACGTCGCCAATCCATTATTATAGTTTATATCTATAAAAATTATTTTATATCATATTATATGCTGTTCTAATCTCAGAAAATAATTACCTATTTATTTCTTCCAAAAGAACCTCTATTTACTAGCAAAATAATGTCATAAAGTCACCCGAAATATATGCTAGTGACCATTATTTTTAGGGTTCGGATTTGACATGCAAATAACATAAATATAAATTTATAATAATTTATTTCAAGAATTAAAACACATATAAATTCAGTTTTAGGAATTAAGATCAAACCCTCCAAGAATCGTATCACAAAGTCATGTTGTGCATCGACTAGGTATTCTGGCAACTTGATGCTAGTTTGTACATGCAACATTACCAACTTGAGTAATAAAGTATTTTTAATATAAAATTATATTAATTAATTTTTGGAATTTAATAATAATTATATATATAAATAATTACATCAAATCATTTATGCAACCATCTCAACTACGCTATCTAGCTATTCTTGCAACTTGGCCAAGTAGTCTTTGCATCCAATCTTTCCATTGACATAAAATATAATTAATTATATAATTATAATATTTATATTCTAAATTAATAACATATAATTTTTTGGAATTATTTTATATATATTTATCATGGCAATACTCATTGAACCTTGTCTACTATTGGTGCGTCGTGTCCGTGTCATGATTGTTCAATTTTCTTAAAATAGTTTCTACATAGAAATATGAGTTTATCATATATAGAGTTAATCCTACTCATCATCTAATATTATCATGAGTTACACAATCTTTGGTTCATGGAGAATAGGAAAAAGAATCTAAGTTGGAAGACTTAGCCGTATGTGATTACGGCGTGGTCCTTTCTCGCGACACGGACCCTTCAGAGCACCAAACGGACTCTAAACTCCACGAAACTTGAGGGGGTGATTGAAAACTTTATATAGGAGGTAAATATTCAGTTTGGAGGTAGTTTTATGGATATGATGAGGGCGGACAACATATGCAACCAGCAACAAGCAGTCGGCCTCTAGGGGTGGCTAATCTCTTGCTCTAGGACTTGTCAGCTTGTGGGGGATGAAAGGAGTGAAAAGAAAGTGAAGAAAGAGAGGGAGAGACTGAAGGGGTCATGGAAGAGAGGAGGGAGGATATAGGGACAGCCACAAAAAGGGATGTAGATGTTAGGATTAGAGTTTGGTAATAAGTTGATATATATATAGGCTTTTTAAATAAATTTAAATATATGAGGGGGTTATCCTAATGCTAGGGGGTTCGGCCAGGGGGGAGGGCTGCTCTTGGCTGAAATTTTGAGGGTGTGGTTGCTTTTTATGGTTAGGTTTGATAAGGTTTGGTTGTTGGGTTGGTTAGGGAAGTGGTTAGGTAGTTATTTGCCAACTAGGATGCCACCTATACTACTTTCTATAGTTAGAACTCCTATAAATATAAATAAATTAATTTAAATATCATATATATATATATATATATATATAAAATATATTTACATGGAAATATTTTGGGTGCACTACATGCCTACATGTGTTTGGGTTGGGTTCGGGTCAAGTTCTAGTCAAAATGAGACAATTTTACGGTAACCGTAATTCTTGACGTTCTTTAATATTTTTGGAGCATGGAAAAGATCAAATAAATGCAACATCCATGTTTTAACTATATTAGACTCAATGATCAAATAAATGCAACATCCAGGTTTTAACTATATTAGACTCAATTAAAATTATTATTATAAATTTTGTTGGAAGGAAAAAGGTCATGCATTGCTCAAAATATCGAAGCCATGGCAAAGTGTCATATATATTAAAAAAAAATTTAGAAATTAATTATTCAAATCTATCTAATTAAATTTTATAATAAAAATATTTACAAATTACCAAATTATCCCTATTCTAAAATGAGGGGGCTTACAAGGACTCAGATTTTTACCATTGTGGCAAGAAGGGCCACATCAAGCGGAATTGTTTCGCTTGAAAGAGAGAGAAGAAGGGCGACAAGGGAAAGCAAAGTGAGAACACTACAACGACGGCCTCGACACATGGAGGCGACGTGATCATTGTAGGTGATAAGGTAGTTATGAACCTCGTCTGCGATGACAAATCTTGGCTGCTGGACTCAGGTGCTTCAGCGCACGTATCTCACAACAGGGCACTATTTGCTACATACACAACAAGCGACTGTGGAGTATTGAAGATGGGTAATGGAGATGTGTCAAAGGCAGTTGCCATTGTAGATGTCCATTTGAGGACAAAGACATGTGCAGTTCTTCTTCTCAAAGATGTCCGTCATGTCCCTGATATCCGTTTTAATCTGGTATCGGTTGGAAGGTTAGATGACGAGGTTTTCTTCACTCTTCGAGAATAATCAGTGGAAGCTTTCCAGAGGTTCGATGGTGATTGCCAAAGGATCCAAGAGGTCCGGACTCTACTATATAAAAGGGAGCACACAGGGGGCACATGAGGTTAACGCAGCTACTGATGCGTCTATTGATTTATGGCACAAGTGGCTCATCCATATCAACGAGAAGGGGATGAGCTACTTGGTGAACAGGAAGGTGATTACAGGGCTAAAGTCTACAAAGTTGGAGAAGTGCACGCATTGTTTGGCGGAGAAGCAAAATATGGTATCTTTCCATAGTCACCCAAGTTCAAGGAAGCCAACGTTGCTCGAGTTGATTCACTCGGATGTATGCGGTCCTATGAAGGTAAAATTGTAAAACCCCCTTCCTAGAAAATCGTATATACCCTTTATTTATTAATTATTAATTAAATTGTAGTAATTAGGTCTAAATAGGAGAATTAAATTTTTTTAATAATTTTTTATGTTAGGTGTTCGGGCACTTAGAGGACTTGTGGGACCATCAAGAATTTTTAGGAATTTATCCCATGTAGGAGACCCCTTGAGCAGTTGCTAGCCTAACAATATGAATTACCTAATCTATAAACTTTCTTATGTGTGAATATATATATATATATATATATATATATATATATATATATATATATACAAATATATATATATATGTGTATATATATATTTAAAAAGAAAGAAAGCAAAAGAAGAATTAATTAAATAATATAATAATAACAATAACAAATTAATCAACTACTACTTAGTTTACTACTACTAAGAAGCCATGCAAAACGTTCCAACTTGCAGCAACATGCATTCAGCCACTTGCTTCCAAATGACCCGCCACTTAGCATTGGCTGTGACCCCTTTAATGACTTCCCTTTCACCCGACCCCCTATTGCCCGCGGACCCGTCCATCTCTCTCTCTTTCCCTAATGTATATATATATATATATATATATATATATATATATATATATATATATATATATATATATATATATATATATATATAGTTATATCCCAAAAACCCTAACCTAAATTTCCAGACCTCCTCTTTCCATCTAGAGCCGTCACCGCAGCCAGAGAAGCCCCGCTAACCCATCCAACCATCCCGTCGACGCCGACCTCGCGAACTGTAGTTTCCCACTCGAGGCACCTTCGCTCCGGAGTGATTTTCCGTCAACTCGCTCGACCAAACGCTGTTCCGTTTTCATAGGTATGATCATCCCTTAACCCTCTCCAATATTTATTTTATAGCCAACCTCGGAAAACGTGTGCCCTTAGGTAAAAAACAGCGCCCAAGTTGGGCGAGCAGACAGAATTCTGGGATCGCAGAATTCCAGAATTACCACCCATATTGCCGAGTTCGTATCTCCCACCACAGAGATCCGAATTCGGTGATTCTTTTGATACCTGTAGAATTCCTGACCTAATTTATTTTCTGTTAAATAATCCTGTGCTATTAGTTGCTGTGGACAAAATTATATGCGTCACAAAACTGCACGCACCCACTTTTTCCAGATTTCCAAAAGTTGGAAAACGGAGCGCGCCCCGCCAAACGGGACCGCCCCGCCGTGTGCCAAGTGTACTGAATGGTGCACGCAGCATAACTGGACACATGAAAATTTGTGGGGACTGATTCGGACGCGTGTGCGCGCCGAAATCAGACCGTATCCGCGGACACATCCCGTGTCGCAACTTTTGTGGAACTCACACGTATTTTATGCACGCTTGTCAGATTGCGACGAAACTTGCGCCACTGGACTCGTGGTAACGCGCTGGTCCTGTACCCATTTTTCACGCAATTCTGAGACGGTTGACCAAATCGCTAATTGGCGGGCCCCATAGTTGACTTTTCGGACAAAATTATGTTCGGCTCATCGGAATCCATATTTGGACATACCGTTGGGTTCGTATTAACATCTAGAGTTGTTTGACCCATAGTTTATCCCATTTAGAGACTGTTACCCTCGGCACGCTTTTCGGTGCAAAGTGGACCACACGTGGACCCCACTTTTGCCCAAAATTACCGTTTTGCCTCTGTGTCCAAATTGGACGAAAGGGATGTACTTTTTAGCTATTTTGCACATTCCGGAAACGTTGGTGATATTTATTTCAGCATCCGGAGACGTTTGTTCGGAGTCCTTAGTTCCAGGTTCAGTATCCTTGACATTTGGGCGTGTACACTTTACAGATTTCTTGCCAGGCAAGTATACCTTGCCATTGTACTGTTTTTTTTACATTCCATATGAGGCATGCATATTTATTTTCTGTTTATTTAGTTCATTTATTTTAACTGCTATATAAACTGCGCGTCCAAGGAAACTTGGGTGCAACGACGGTGTCGTCGTACTATATTTTTATTTATGTATATGCATTGGACCTACTTTATGAGACTACCCCATTTTCATGAGGCATTTATGTTTCATTGGCCATGACACTATTCTTACACGAGTGTGAGTCACATGTAGGACACGGACTTGCGTACTCGGCTGGCCACTGGTACGTATAGGTCGTGCGACGGATAGGGATAACTGCCAATAGAAATTTTGCATGCTTGTAGACCTGGCGGTTATTAGAGGTATTATCGTATCATGGACATGACATGCTTAGAGCATTGGGTGGGGAGAACAACAAGTAAGGCATTTGGGCTCCTTTGCACTTTCCTTGTGTAACCCGTACGCTCCGCCGGAGATACGCGGTCATGCCTATATATTATCATGGCGGGCCTCCGACGTTCGAAAGTCGTCGTGCCTTTGTAGGCCCATGGATCTCCAAGAGAACTATGCCAATCCTATTTATGGCCAGATGGCCCACTTGTTAGAAAGTTGTTCTCAAACTGCATTCACATAGATGGTTAGACGACCCCCATGGATGTTTATTTTCAGTACTTTATTGGCATGTACCATTTGTATCTTGTTACGTCCCTCTGAGGACCTGGTCCATTTTCCAGATATAGATGAGCAGGAGTACCCGCAGGAGTATGGACCGGGACCTGACGCTACCTATCAGTCTGAGACGATCTTATCTTCTGATTATATGTGATTCTTTGCAGCTGTTTAGAGATTCTAGATGCTATTCTTTTCTAGACATTTATTCTTATATTAGAGTTTATTCTCTTCTCTCTTTAGTAGTTTATTATAGTCGATTTGCAGTGGATTTGTTTCCACCCGACTATCACACTTTGAGATTACTATTTGAGACTACTTCTTTGATATTCAGTTATTGATTTCCATTATTCTATTTTGTGCTGTGGATGAGATATAGAACTGCGTGTGACTTGTTGTGATATATATTACCACTGTGGACTGGAGATTTATGTACAGCGTACGTGTGTATATGGTTTCCATATATTGGAGTTCGTATACATACGGCTGGCGTGTTACGTACTCCTAGTCCTACGTATTTTGGGACTGGGGCGTGACATGTTTTTGTGGTCGTCCATGCAGGTCAAGAATATATTGTCTCGGTTACGTAACTGTACCGAACAAGCCTGCGTATAGGAATAGAGAATAAGGATCTCATCCCCGCTTGATTGAAATTCATCCTTCCTATTTAATACTTGCATCCTGTTTGATTCCTGTACTTTTTCTAATCGTTTCGTACATCAACTGCAGAGAGATGGATTTGCAGAATGGATGTACTGCCGCCGATGGCGACGCAACTTCTGGAGTCAATGGTCAGACTCAAGGAGGGACCCCAACGATTCCTAGGCTTCCGGGGCCAGATGGACAGACTCACACTCCAGTTCCATCTGATCTTCCCGCTTCACCTATTGGGAACCTTCCACCTGCCCCAGTACCGCATGATGGCCAAGCGCAGATGTTCCAATTCTTTTAGATGATGATACAGGAATAGAGGCAGCAGGCAGCCGAGCAGAGGCAGCAGGCAGTCGAGCAGAGGCAAGAATTTTTGGCAGCACTGGAGAGGATGGCTGCACATGCTACTGTACCAGCCCAAGCACTAGCTCCAGTACCTCGAGCTAGGGTTGGATCAGTAAAGGATTTTGTTCAGATGGGTGCAAGGCAGTACAGGGGTACTGAGATCCCGGAGGAGACTACCAACTGGATCACTCACACGCAGAAGCTACTGGAGGCATCGCAGTTACCCACGGACCTATGGATGACGGGTGTACGGACGCTTCTAGATGGTAATGCTCATCACTGGTGGGAATCCATGGAGCGCCAGTTGGGTACTTACCAGACTTGGGAGCAGTTCTTGGAGTGCTTTGAGGGAAATTACTTCCCGGACACTGTCAGGGACACCTTGTATGATCAGTTTCTTCACTTAGAGCAAGGGAACCGAACCGTGGACGAGTATGATGCCGAGTTTAGTCGACTCAGCAAATACGGCGCTGCTTTGATACCAAATGACTTGGCTAAGGCTAAGAGATTTCATCGAGGACTGACCCAGGAGCTACAACATTATACAAGCTCGCAGTCCCGAGTCTCTTACGCTGAACTACTGACAGAGGCCAGATTTCAAGAAACCATTAGCAGAGGAAAAGGAGGTCAGCTGAGGACACAACAAGGATCAGCAAGGATACAGCAGGGACCAGCCAGGACACAGCAGGGAGGACCTATCCGACGTCCCTTGGCACAGCAGCATCAGCAACACCGAGCTGGACCATACCAGAATCCAGAGAAGCCCTACTGCAATTATTGTGGGAAATGCGGACATGTATCGAGAGATTGTCGGACTCGCTTGGGTCAGTGTCTGAGATGTGGCTCCGGACAGCACATGGCGAGAGACTGCCCAATGCAGACATCGACACTCCCGCCACCAGTTCAGAGACTAGCGCTTCCAGCACCGAAGCCAGCCCAGCAGATGACTGGACCGGGAGCACCTCGACCCCCGGCAGCAGGAGGATTTCAGAGAGGACCACCGCTACCCACTCAAGAGGAGCAGTATATGAGGACCGGACATGGACAGCCGCAGAGGAACGGGCGAGCTTTTGCATTGGAGGTAGATGACATGGATCATGAGGTGGATGTCATAGCAGGTATTACCCTTGCTTTTACTTTTCCTGCTGTGACATTATTTGATACGGGAGCCACCCACTCATTCATATCATCTAGTTTTATTGCCAAACACAACATTGCTTCTACACCATTATCTAGTTGTGTTAGAATTCTTACCGGAGGAGGAGTAGTACCAGTTAGTCGAGTTTGTAGATCGGGCCCTATAGTGATACGTGGCAGAGAGATGAATGCCCAACTCTTAGTCCTTCCTATGCCATCTTTTGATATTGTGCTTGGAATGGACTGGCTGAGCAAAAACCACGCTTTCTTTGATTGCTTTGGAGGAAGCATTCTTTTTAAGGTACCAGGCCAGCCTGAACTTGAGTTTGCCCGAGGATCCACAGAAATTCTTGATGGTATGCAACTCGCAATGGACGATGTTGTCTATCACCCTATTATTTCAAAATTTCTAGACGTCTTTCCAGAGGATTTGCCAGGACTACCCCCAGACAGAGACGTAGAGTTTTCAATTGAACTAGCACCCGGAGCAGCACCTATAGCATCGCATGTTTACAGACTGGCGAAGAAGGAGATGGACGAGCTGAAGGCACAATTAAAAGAGCTAGAGGAGAAAGGTTTCATCCAACCGAGTGCATCACCCTGGGGAGCACCAGTGTTGTTTGTACCCAAGAAGGATGGGTCAGTGCGTATGTGCATTGACTACAGAGCCTTGAATGCAGTGACAGTGAAGAACAAATATCCATTGCCACGCATTGATGACCTGTTTGATCAACTCAGTGGAGCTAAGGTATTCTCGAAGATAGATTTGAGATCGGGATATCACCAAGTGAAGGTACGGAAGCAGGACATTCCGAAGACCGCATTCAGAACAAGATATGGACACTACGAGTTTTTGGTCATGCCATTTGGATTGACCAATACTCCAGCGATCTTTATGGACTTGATGAATCGAGTCTTCCACCAGTACTTGGACCAGTTCGTGGTCGTCTTCATAGATGATATACTTGTCTATTCGAAGAGCCACGAGGAGCACGAGGAGCATCTGCGGATTGTTCTAGAGACTTTGAGGAGAGAGCAGTTATATGCTAAACTCAGCAAATGTGAGTTCTTCTTGGACAGAGTTTCATTTCTTGGACATGTTGTTACAGGAGATGGTATTTCTGTTGATCCAGAGAAGATCTCAACAGTTGAGACATGGCCTGTTCCTAAATCAGCAGCAGAGGTGAGGAGTTTCCTTGGACTTGCGGGATACTACCGACGGTTCGTGGAAAACTTCTCAAGAATAGCGGCACCTATGACTCGTTTGACTTGTAATGATCAAGAATTTATATGGACTGACGAGTGTCAAGCAGCCTTCGAAGAGTTGAAGAAGCGACTGACTACAGCACCAGTATTGGCGATTCCGTTAGGATCAGGAGGATACGTGATCTACAGTGACGCATCAGGAAAAGGCTTAGGATGCGTATTGATGCAGCATGGCAAGGTGATTGCATATGCATCTAGGCAGTTACGAGTACATGAGAAGAATTATCCGACTCATGACTTGGAACTTACAGCCGTTGTATTTGCTCTGAAGCTATGGAGACATTACTTATATGGGGAACGAGTGGAGATCTATACAGACCACAAAAGCCTCAAGTACGTCTTCACGCAGAAGGAGTTAAATATGAGGCAACGTCGATGGCTTGAGTTGATGAAAGATTTCGAGATAGAGCTACATTATCATCCAGGCAAGGCTAACGTGGTAGCAGACGCGTTAAGCCGGAAGCCAGCAGCTTACTTCTTGACAGCACAGAGGGAACTATTGGAGGACTTGCAAGAGCTTGGCATTGAAGTAATACTACCCGGAGCAGATGGGACACTAGCCAACTTGCAAGTACAATCATCATTGGTAGAGAGGATTAAGGCAGCTTTGCCTACAGATGCCAGATTCAGGAGACTAAAGGAAAGGACAGAGGCCGGAGAGCAGACCGGATTGCGCATTCATGAGGATGGGACATTACAATGTGGTGATCGTCTTTATGTTCCAAATGGAGAGATTCGACATGAGCTGATGGCAGAGGCTCATAGTTCGATCTATTCTATTCATCCTGGAGGCACCAAGATGTATCGTGACTTACGACAACACTTTTGGTGGCATGGGATGAAGAGAGAGATAGCTCGCTTTGTAGCTAAATGTCTGGTATGTCAACAAGTGAAGGCGGAGCACCAGAGGACAGCAGGATTATTGCAACCACTTTCGATTCCAGAGTGGAAGTGGGAGCACATCACTATGGACTTCGTCACGGGTTTTCCCAAGAGTCCAAGTGGGAGAGATGCAGTGTGGGGAATAATGGACCGACTCACCAAGTCAGCCCATTTTATACCTTTTAGAGTAGGTCAGTCTACAGAAGCTTTAGCTGATTTATATATGAGGCAGATCATGAGAGTGCACGGCATACCAGTCAGCATTGTATCGGACAGAGATTCGTGCTTCACATCGCACTTTTGGAGGAGCATGCAAGAGAGTCTTGGTACTCGTCTGAAGTTCAGTACCTCTTACCACCCGCAGACAGATGGGCAGTCGGAGCGTACTATTCAGACCTTGGAGGACATGTTGAGGGCTTGCATGTTAGACTTCGGAGGATCATGGGAGGACCACCTACATCTTGTAGAGTTTTCTTACAACAATAGCTATCAAGCGAGTATTCAGATGGCTCCGTTTGAAGCATTGTATGGAAGAAAATGTAGGTCTCCTGTGTGTTGGAGTGACGTGGGAGAACGTCAGATTTTGGGACCCGAGTTGGTGGTCAACACCGTAGAGACAGTCAAGAAGATTCAGGGACACTTGCGAGCAGCGCAAGATAGGCAGAAGCAGTGGGCAGACCTTCATCGTCGTCCCTTGGAGTTCAAAGAGGGCGACCACGTCTTCTTGAGGGTATCACCGACCAGAGGCACCATCCGATTTGGAGGGCGCGGCAAGTTGAGTCCAAGGTATATTGGACCATTTGACATGCTCGAGAGAATTGGAGAGGTGGCATATCGACTTGCGCTACCACCTTCACTGGAGGGAGTACATGACGTATTCCATGTGTCGCAGTCCAGGCGATATGTAGCAGACAGCAGTCATGTTCTCGACCATTCAGAGATCACCATTGGGCCGAGCTTGTCATACCAAGAGCAACCCGTGGGAATCCTTGATCGTCGAGAGAAAGTGTTAAGGAACCAGTCTATTCCCTTGGTTCGCGTAGCATGGAGGCATGGCGCGCCAGGAGAATCAACTTGGGAGCGCGATGACGACATGCGCAATCGTTTTCCGAACCTATTCGCAGACCAAGGTATGAATTTACATTGCTAATTTATATCTTATACCATCCTTGCATTCTATCGTGGCTTAATTTTAATTTCGAGGACGAAATTTTTACAAGTTGGGTAGAATGTAAAACCCCCTTCCTAGAAAATCGTATATACCCTTTATTTATTAATTATTAATTAAATTGTAGTAATTAGGTCTAAATAGGAGAATTAAATTTTTTAATAATTTTTTATGTTAGGTGTTCGGGCACTTAGAGGACTTGTGGGACCATCAGGAATTTTTAGAAATTTATCCCATGTAGGAGACCCCTTGAGCAGTTGCTAGCCTAACAATATGAATTACCTAATCTATAAACTTTCTTATGTGTGAATATATATATATATATATATATATATATATATATATATATATATATATATATACAAATATATATATATATGTGTATATATATATTTAAAAAGAAAGAAAGCAAAAGAAGAATTAATTAAATAATATAATAACAACAATAACAAATTAATCAACTACTACTTAGTTTACTACTACTAAGAAGCCATGCAAAACGTTCCAACTTGCAGCAACATGCATTCAGCCACTTGCTTCCAAATGACCCGCCACTTAGCATTGGCTGTGACCCCTTTAATGACTTCCCTTTCACCCGACCCCCTATTGCCCGCGGACCCGTCCATCTCTCTCTCTTTCCCTAATGTATATATATATATATATATATATATATATATATATATATATATATATATATATATATATATATATATATATATATATATAGTTATATCCCAAAAACCCTAACCTAAATTTTCAGACCTCCTCTTCCCATCTAGAGCCGTCATCGCAGCCAGAGAAGCCCCGCTAACCCATCCAACCATCCCGTCGACGCCGACCTCGCGAACTGCAGTTTCCCACTCGAGGCACCTTCGCTCCGGCGTGATTTTTCGTCAACTCGCTCGACCAAACGTTGTTCCATTTTTATAGGTATGATCATACCTTAACCCTCTCTAATATTTGTTTTATATCCAATCTCGGAAAATGTGTGCCCCCAGGTAAAAAATAGCACCCAAGTTGGGCGAGCAGACAGAATTCTGGGATCGCAGAATTCCAGAATTACCACCCATATTGTCGAGTTCGTATCTCCCACCACAGAGATCCGAATTCGGTGATTCTTTTGATACCTGTAGAATTCCTGACCTAGTTTATTTTCTGTTAAATAACCCTGTGCTATTTGTCACGCCCCAGTCCCAAAATACGTAGGACTAGGACACGTAAGCATGCCAGCCGCATGGATAAGGCAACTCCAATATATGAAAACCAAATCCACACGTACGCTGTAATATGAATCTCAAATCCACAAGTGGTATAAATGTAATACAAGTCGCAGGGAAAAATCTAAATCTCATCCACCAAAATCATATAGAAATAAATAACCAGTATCTATGAAACTAGATCTCAATAGGAAGTATCTAAGGATGATAGTTGGATGGAAACAAATCCACTACCAACTCAAAGGGAAAGTAAATACAATATAAGTACAACTCAATCAAACAATATAAGTACCAGCTATCAATCCCGGCTCGAAGAGAAGACATCCATGAAGCATCCATAACCATCCATCTCTGCTCTCCTGTAATTACACAAGAACAGGTACACCTGGCAGCGGACCAGGTCCTCAGAGGGACATAACAAGATACTTAAACACATGCCAATAAAGTACTGAAATAAATATCCAAAGGGGTCGCCTAACCGTCTAAAGTGAATGCAGTTAAGAACAACTTTCCCCACAAGTGAGCTATCTGGCTGAAAACTGGGATTTGGCATGGTTCTCTTTTGAAGATCCAGGGGCCCAAAGGCACGTCGTCTTTTGAACGGCGGAGGCCCGCCAATGTATATATATGGGTCATCACCACCCGTATCTCCAGCGGAGAATTCGGGCGTCACAGAAAAAGTGCAAAGGAGCTCAAATACGGTACTTGTTGTTCTCCCCACCCCATGCTCTAAGCATGTCACATCCATGACACGATTTGGTCCATAGCCTATTCTTAGTACCCTAGCCCAATCCTGCAACCAAACAAGGACAAGGATGGGACCACCGTACTACAATAAGCTATGTCCCTGGACCTCTAATAACTGCCAAGTCTACTAGCATGCAAAGTTTCTAACAACAGTTATTCCTAACGCACGGCCCACACGTACAGGAGGCCAGACCTGTCACGCAGTCCGTGATCTATATGAGACTCACACTCGTGTAACAACTGTGTCACGGCCAATGAACCTAATTTGGTGCTGCATGATAGTAGGGTAGTCTCATGAACAAGGTCAATGCAATACATAAATAAAAACATATCGCGACGTCACCGTCGCGAGCATTTTTGTATAACAATTAAAATATATGAACTAAAGACAAAAAATAAAGATGCGCGCAACATATGGAATAAGAATAACAGTACAATGGCAAGGTATACTTGCCTGGCAAGGAAGCTGTAATGTACCAATAACCTGCTCCAGAAATCGCGCAGAACAATCCAATATCCTACGTACACATAAATATAATATAATAGAATCATTAGTCATTACACTAGCACATACTCAACCACATTTACACTGGAATCAGGGGTATACTAGGGGTAATACTAGTCATCTAACACGGTCAATTATGCATTGAATTACGCGGGTGTCGCGTCTTCAAGTACTGTACGAAATCAGTCAGTCAACTGACAGGTGTCTATGCCTGTACGTTAGTGTACGCAAGGCAGACAAATTCACAAGTTCTTAGGGTCAACATGGTCAAGGTAAGTATGGGATAGTCCACGATGTCCTAGGGTCATACAGTCTGAATATTTAGTCATAATTATCAATTAGCATTTACTTACATATATATTCATATAACTATATAATAATATAACCATTAATTTATTTTAATTTATTTAATTCTGGAATAATTACTCTAAAATCCTATTTTAATCTTATTATTCTGATTTTTATGTTAATTCCTAAATTTTGTCCAAAGAAACTGAATTTTATCAAATCGAGACTCATGGCACGCAAATCGAGGCGATCTGTTGACCAAAAAGTCAACCGATACAAACTCGATTTTCATATATAATTTCCTGTAGATTTCAGCATAAAAAACATACTGGAATTTACGGCTCGTCTGAATTCAAATTCGTTTGGGAATTATGGCACATACAAATTTTGTATTGTGCATCGATGGTTAAATTCTAACCTAGAAGTTCTACAGAATTAACAGTATGAAATACTTCGAAATAAATTTTGGGAAAAATATATGTCGATGATCTCGACATTAGCTTTCCGAAACTTTAAACGGTTCGTCATTCTGATTCCTAGTTCTCCCGGAATCGCGAAAACATCGAAACACGTCTATTTTCGGACATGCTGTGCTCTACGAATTTTTCAGAATTTAATACTAATAATTTAGAAAAACAATTTATATTATCAGAAATCTAACCTCATTATCGTTCTAACAAAAAAAACTGGAGCGTGTTTGGAGTCCGGAGCTAGGAGATATCGTCTTTTTAATTCGTCATAACTAGTAGAAAATGAGGTTGAATTTATGACGAATTTTGACTATTTTTTGGACGAAAAAGAGAGGAATTTGGGAAAGAAAAATATGAAAGATAAGGTATTTATAATGGTGGACACTACTTAATTAAATACGACTAGGATTGGTTAATTTGGATAGGATTATGATGAATTTAAATAAGGATAGGATATGCATGAAGTTGATTTCCTAGTAGGTTAAGGATTTGAATTAATTTAAAATAGAGTTTGAATTTATCTCAATAATTTATAATCTTAAATATAATTAAAGATAATACAAATAATTTATAAAATCTTATTAATATCTATTAACACTAAATTAGTATCTATCTAATATTAAGACTATATATATCCAAATAAATCCTAAATAATTTTAAAATCTAAATAAATTTCTTAAAATTCTAAATAAATTACAAAAAAATATAATTAAATATTTTAAACTAAAATAAATATTTGGTAGGAACGACATGCAAGTATAGTCGTATAGTAAATCATAGAAGTCCTAGAAATTTATCTTTTCTAAGTTTTAATTACCAAAAATTCTAGAAAAATCTCCAAAAATCTAAAATAACCTAAAATAATTCTAAATGAATATTTATATAAGTAAATATATCAAGAAATTTATTTTCTAATTAACTAAGAGCATATTCTAAATAAATTCAACATATATAATAAATATAATAATATAAAATATACACAAAATATCTATTTTGGGTGAGGGAGTTTACACTATTAGTTGCTGTGGACAAAATTATATGCGTCAGTAAACTGCGCGCACCCACTTTTTCCAGATTTCTAAAAGTTGGAAAACGGAGCGCGCCCCGCCAAACGGGACCGCCCCGCCGTGTGCCAAGTGTACTGAATGGTGCACGCAGCATAACTGGACACGTGAAAATTCGTGGGGACTGATTCGGACGCGTGTGCGCGCCGAAATCAGGCCGTATCCGCGGACACATCCCTTGTCGCAACTTTTGTGGAACTCGCACGTATTTTATGCATGCTTGTCAGATTGCGACGAAACTTGTGCCACTGGACTCGTGGTAATGCGCTGGTCCCATGACCCAATTTTCACGCAATTCTGAGACGGTTGACCAAATCGCCAATTGGCGGGCCCCACAGTTGACTTTTCGGACAAAATTATGTTCGGCTCATCGGAATCCATATTTGGACATACCGTTGGGTTCGTATTGACATCTAGAGTTGTTTGACCCATAGTTTGTCCCATTTAGAGACTGTTACCCTCGGCACACTTTTCGGTGCAAAGTGGGCCACACGTGGACCCCACTTTTGCCCAAAATTACCGTTTTGCCCCTGTGTCCAAATTGGACGAAAGGGATGTGCTTTTTAGCTATTTTGCTCATTCCGGAAACGTTGGTGATATTTATTTCAGCATCCGGAGACGTTTGTTCGGAGTCCTTAGTTTCAGGTTCAGTGTTCTTGACATTTGGGCGCGTACACTTTACAGATTTCTTGCCAGGCAAGTATACCTTGCCATTGTACTTTTTTTTTACATTCCATATGAGGCATGCATGTTTATTTTTTGTTTATTTAGTTCATTTATTTTAACTGCTATATAAACTACGCGTCCAAGGAAACTTGGGTGCAACGACGGTGTCGTCGTACTATGTTTTTATTTATGTATATGCATTGGACCTACTTTATGAGACTACCCCATTTTCATGAGGCATTTATGTTTCATTGGCCATGACACTATTCTTACACGAGTGTGAGTCACATGTAGGACACGGACCTGCGTACTCGGCTGGCCACTGGTACGTATAGGTCGTGCGACGGATAGGGATAACTGCCAATAGAAATTTTGCATGCTAGTAGACCTGGAGGTTATTAGAGGTATTATCGTGTCATGGACATGACATGCTTAGAGCATTGGGTGGGGAGAACAACAAGTAAGGCATTTTGTCACGCCCCAGTCCCAAAATACCGAGGGACTGGACGCGTGATAATGGCCAGCAGCATGCACCGATGGACAAACCCAATTTAATGGATCCATCGGGCATACTTAAGCTGTATTACATCAGTCAGGGTTTTAATATTCTCATCCACAGAATAAAGATAGCAACATCAGCAAAAATAAACCACAACATCCAGTTACAAGTATTGAAAGAAATCGGGAAACCACCCGATAATAAGTCTGTTTACACAGGTTCAATTAACAGGAAAATAAAGAGTTTAAATAAACAGGAAATAAGTCTAATTGTCATAAGACTGAGCATGGCGCAGCAATTGTTCAGGAGAAGTCCTCAGCGATCACCTCGTCGTCAGGTTCAGATACTGCTCCGAGTAATGCTCCTGTTCCGTACACCTCTGGGTAGATCTCGTCTGCTAAATCTGGGGACATAATCCATTCCAGGTCCTCAGGGGACATAGCAAGGTACAGAAAACACAAGCCAAAATATAATGCAGTGCAGAAATAGAGAAATAACAGGGTAAGTAACTAACCAGCTAAGTGATCATGCAAGATGAGAGTTATTAATCATACTTCAGGCTGAGACTACTACAGGATCAGTGACAAGAAACCATAGCAATGTTTTCTCGAAGGGCCAGTACAGGTGCCAAAGCTCTGTGTCAGAGACTAGGACACTTTCAGATAACCATATATATATAATATAATCAGCCTTGATATGGTAATACTCTTCCCACCCAATAAAATCTCACGTCACAGTTCTCAATGTTCATATTACGCAAGATTAAAACTAATGCAGTCAGTCATTTATTAAGATCTAAGAAATAAAGCTCAAGTCATGAAATCTATATCCTATACAGAAACTCCTTGAAAATCAGGAAGATTCTATATCATGCTTTGTGTCAGGTGTCCTGGGTATCAAGTACTTGATAGGGCAATTACAACAGTCACAGAAATTAAAGCAAGAAAATAAAAATGAATCAATAACTGCAATTTATGGCAAGGTACACTTGCCTGGATTTTCGGCTCCAATTGTTGCTCTGGCTTCAGCTGGATTTCCAAGCAGTACTCCGGTTGCTGAAATAGACATCACCAACAGATCCAGAAAATATCAATCAGCTAGGAACGCCTGTCCTTGAGTCCAATTTGGAGACAAGGGCAAAATCGTCATTTTCGGATCAAGGCGGGGTCTAGATGTGGGCCGCTTTGCACCGAAAAATGCGTCAGGGTCAAAGGTCTCAAAAATAGTCCAACTTAGTGTCAACAGGTCAGGAACGATGATACAAACCCAACGGAACTTTCAGAATTGGATTCCGATGAGCCGTTCTCAAAATTGCCCGTCGGGTGGAGCCTGTGGGGCCCACGACACGCGATTTTGTCAACGTTCTCAGAATTGAACCAAACTTGACCCACAGGACCGTCGTATTGCTACGAGTCCGATGGTGTAAGTTTCGTCTTGATCCGACGTGTGTACACTAAGTTACAGCAAGAATCAGAAAAGTCGGATACGGGGCGATGTCCGCGGATACGCACTGATTTCGGTGTGCACGCACATCCGAATCAGCTTCTGCAAAATCCCGCACGTCCGTATCAACGAAGCGCACGTATCGGTAAAGACCGCACGCGACCAAGTCGTCCCGTTTGGCGGGGCGTACTCGATACCGGGGTGAAACAGGGTCTGATTTTTCCTGTTTTTGGATCGCGGTGTGCGATCAACACAGGACGCGATGCCCCGAGCGGTTTGTCCGGGCACCGAGAGGGTCAAACAGGCTTCACGATACAATTTACGGAATTGAATTCTGAGCTACGAGCAAAAAGTTATGAATACCTGAAGTGGACCTGAAAACCAAGTTCGAATCGTGTCCGACACGCGATTTACTATGTCCGAGTACTGTTCACTAGGGTTAGGGTTTCTCTGTGTCCGGCCTTCTGTGTCGGTGTCCTTCTGTCCGTGTCCGAGGCTCCTGTGTCAGGGTGTCCTGGAGTCATCTGCGCTTGGCCGGAGCTCCGCCGGAGGGCTCGCCGTGGCTGAGCGGAGGCGGAGCAACTCCGGCTCGAAGGTGGCGGTGCTCGGCGGGGACGGCTGCGACTCTGCGGGTGGTGGCTGGGCCAGGAGAGGGAGGCGGGTTCAGGCGAGGGGCCGAGTGGCGTCAGGTGGAGGACGGCTGCTGGGGTGGCGCGCGGCACGGCGGGGAGGTGAGCGTCGGCGGAGGGGAGAGGAGATATGGCCGGCTGGGGCTTTATATAGGGAGGAGGAGGAAGACAGGCGGAGGCCGTTGCGGGGAGAGGAGGCGGAGGGTCGGGGAAGATGGAGAGCGGTGGCGGCGGGCGTTCGCAGGGAGCCGGAGGGTCGCCGACGGCGGGGGTAGGTCAGGGGTCGGGCTGTAGGCGTTTGGGGGAGAAGGATTGGCGGGTCGGGTCGGGCGGCGGATCCGGGTTGGGTGGACCCGCCCGACCCGCTAAGCTAGGGCTGGGCTGGGCTGGGCTTCGGCCCACTGGGCCGGGCCGGAAAAGAAAAAAAAACAATAATAATAATAATAATAATAATAATAATAATAATAATAATAATAATAATAATTAGATAAATTCAATCAATAGTATTTAGGGCTTTAAAAATTCATCCGGGGTCCAATAAATTCCCGGAAAATTATCCTACGTCTGGTTTTCTATTTTACACCATAAAATATTATTTTCATAATATTTTAATATTAATTATTAACATCTAAAAATCCTTTAATAATTAAAGAACATGAATTTAATTCCAGAAAAATCCAAGAAAATTCCAGAAAATTCAGAAAAATCCAAATTTAAAATTCTTTGAAAATCAGGGGGATTACACATTTGGGCTCCTTTGCACTTTCCTTGTGTAACCCGTACGCTCCGCCAGAGATACGCGGTCATGATGACCACTATATATTATCATGGCGGGCCTCCGACGTTCGAAAGTCGTCGTGCCTTTGTAGGCCCCTGGATCTCCAAGAGAACTATGCCAATCCTATTTATGGCCAGATAGCCCACTTGTTAGAAAGTTGTTCTCAAACTGCATTCACATAGATGGTTAGGCGACCCCCATGGATGTTTATTTTCAGTACTTTATTGGCATGTACCATTTGTATCTTGTTACGTCCCTCTGAGGACCTGGTCCATTTTCCAGATATAGATGAGCAGGAGTACCCGCAGGAGTATGGACCGGGACCTGACGCTACCTATCAGTCTGAGACGATCTTATCTTCTGATTATATGTGATTCTTTGCAGCTGTTTAGAGATTCTAGATGCTATTCTTTTCTAGACATTTATTCTTATATTAGAGTTTATTCTCTTCTCTCTTTAGTAGTTTATTATAGTCGATTTGTAGTGGATTTGTTTCCACCCGACTATCACACTTTGAGATTACTATTTGAGACTACTTCTTTGATATTCAGTTATTGATTTCCATTATTCTATTTTGTGCTGTGGATGAGATATAGAACTGCGTGTGACTTGTTGTGACATATATTACCACTGTGGATTGGAGATTCATGTACAGCGTACGTGTGTATATGGTTTCCATATATTGGAGTTCGTATACATACGGCTGGCGTGTTACGTACTCCTAGTCCTACGTATTTTGGGACTGGGGCGTGACAAAAATCCATTGGTGCTTCTTCTTATTTTGTAATATGTATTGATGACTGTTCCAGGAAGGCTTGGGTCTATGCCTTAAAGACTAAGGATCATGTGTTGTCCAATTTCAAGGAGTTCCAGGCCTCTGTTGAAAAGAAGATGGGCAAGAAGCTACTATGTGTTCGGTCGGATAATGGCGACGAGTATATCGGTCCCTTTGATGCTTATTGCAGAGAGCAAGGGATACGATACCCGAAGACTCCACCAAAGATACCGCAGCTCAACGGTGTAGCGGAGCGGATGAACATGACGCTAATGGAGAGGGTGCGGTGTTTGCTGTCAGAAGCAAACTTGCCAAGCAGCTATTGGGGTGAGGCACTTTATACAGCTGTTTATGTTATTAATTTATCTCTTAGTGCTCCTTTGCAGAGTGATGTGCCTGACAAAGTACGATACGGCAAAGAGCCGTCATACAATCACCTACGAGTATTTGGTTGTAAGGCCTTCATGCATGTACCGAAGGATGAGAGATCCAAACTTGAGCCAAAGACGAGGCGGTACGTCTTTATCGGCTACGGTCGAGATGATGGCTATAGACTTTATGATCCAGTGGGAAGAATGCTCTATAGAAGCAGGAACGTGATATTCGTCGAGGATCAGACCATGACCAACACCCTGGATTTTGAGATACCTTCTGAGGATGAGAAATTGCCTGAGTTAGAGTCATTTTGCTTCGAGTAGTTTCCAGAGGACATCGCAGAGGATCTACTTATGGGGAAGCCAGTACATGGAGTTGCTCCCAACCTTGATCATCAGTCTGCTGATGGTGGTCAAGGTGACCCTCAGGAGGATGAGCATGCCGAGGAGGCAGTTGCTAGAGGGGAGAAGACTGTAGATATACAGCCAGCACCAGTAGTTTCGTTGAGGAGGAGCAATAGAGAACGTCGACTATCTACGAGATACTCACTGAGTTAGTATGTGCTACTGACTGACGGGGGAGAACCCCAAAGTTTTCCAGAGGCTACGGAAGACGAACACAGGCAGGAGTGGATGGAGGCCGTGTAGGAGGAGATGAGTTCCTTGGAGGCCAACTCTACTTATGATCTGGTACGGTTGCCAAAGGGCAAGAAGGCTTTGAAGAATCGATGGGTGTTCGGAGTGAAGTAGAAAGATGATGCGACTCGTCCTCGATACAAAGCGAGGCTGGTAGTTAAAGGATACGGTCAGCGAAAAGATATAGATTATGATAAGATTTTTTTGTTAGTCATCAAACAGTCGTCTATACGAGTGGTGCTAGCATTGGCAGCCAGTTTTGACTTGGAGGTCGAGCAAATGGACGTGAAGACGATATTCCTCCATGATGATCTTGAGGATAAGTTGTACATGGAGCAGCCAGAGGGATTCTGTGAGAATGGCAAGTCATATTTGGTCTGCCGGTTGAGGAAGAGCTTGTATGGTTTGAAACAGGCTCTAAGGCAGTAGTACAGAAAGTTTGAGTCATTTATGGGAGAGCATGGCTATGCATGGACGATGTCAGATCATTGTATTTTTGTGAGGTACTTCGCCGAGGATAATTTTATCATTTTGTTGCTTTATGTTGATGACAAGCTGTTGGTGGGTCGGAATGCCACTAGGATAGCAGAGTTGAAGCGCCAACTAGGCACGGCCTTCTCTATGAAGGATTTGGGCACATCAAAGACTATTCTTGGGATAGAATCATCAGAGAGAGAGAGAGAGAGTACAAGCTACTACACTTGTCCCAAAAGAAGTACATTTACCAGGTACTTCAGCGTTTCGGGATGGACGGGTTGAAGAAAGTAAGTACCCTCTATGCGGCTCACTTTAAGTTCATTGAGGAGCAGTGTCCATCTACCGAAGACGAGAAGGAAGATATGGAGCCAGTTTCATATACTTCAGCCATGGGGAGTCTTATGTATGCTATGGTATGTACGAGACCAGACATTGCTCACGCAGTCGGCACAGTTAGCAAGTGCACTTCCAATCCTGAAAGGGTACATTGGAGTGGGGGTCAAGTGGATTTTACGATATCTTCAGGGTACTGCCGATTTGAGACTTTTATTTGGTGGTGACGAGCCGAAGCTAGTTGGATATACCGACGCTGATATGGCTGGAGATATAGAGACGAGTAGATCGACTTCGGGCTATGTGATGATATTTGCTAGTGGACCAGTATCGTGGCAGTCGCGTTTACAGAAATGTGTAGCCTTGTCGACGATAGAGGCAGAATACATTATGGTGATGGAGGCTTGCAAGGAGTTATTGTGGATGAAGAAGCTGCTGCAGGAAATTGGGCTAAAGTAGGAGCAGTATCATTTGCTTTGCGATAGTCAGAGTGATATTCACCTTGTGAAGAATCAGACATTTCATAGTCGGTACAAGCACATTGATACCCGGTATCATTGGATACGGGATGTGGTTGACAAGAAGGAAGCGACGCTTGAGAATGTTCATACAGATGACAACGGAGAAGATATGTTCACAAAGGTTCTACCAAGGAAAAAGTTTGAGTTCTGCAGGCGGATCGTCGGGATGACGACCCCCTCCACATTGTTGTGAAGGAAAAGATTTGTTGGAGTGGGTGGGGTTCCCAACCTATGTGAAAAATATTCCGAAATAAGATTGAATATTTCTACATATAATAGGAATACCTCAATTTATTTGGATTGGATATTCCTATCTATAATACGAATGCTAGTTGTGGATTTGAGGCTATATATAGGTGTCTCCTGGCCCTAAAATATATCTCTCTCTAAAAAAAAAAAAATAGCAACAAGAAGAGAAAATGAGGCAATAGTGCCATTGCAACATTGGAGAGGAGAAAAAAAGGATTGGAGGCCGTTTCGAAGAAGGAGATCAGTTTCAGATATTTCTCGTTGTCTTTCTTCTTTGTGGTTATTATCTATTTTTTGTTCCAAAAGAGTTGTGGTGATCCGTTTGGATCAGTGAGAAGTTTGTAAGGAGTCGATGTATTTCTTATTTCGGAGGCTTTTCAGGGTTGGACTCCGATCGTCCCGTGGTTTTTTCCGTAAGGATTTTCCACGTCAAAAATCTCTATGTCTGCGATTTGGGTTTGGTATTTTTGGTTTGTGCGTTTTTTGCTTGGTTCTCTCGCAGGTATTCTCTGGTTTGGGGAACGGTTTTCGCACTTTCGTTCCCAACAACTTGAAGTATCAAATCAATAGTTATTTTTCCTTTTTCTTTTGTAAAGATTTTTAGTGAACTTTTTCTCTTCCTTCTCCTTTTCATAGGTTCTATACTCTTCTCAACCAACTATTTATTGGGTCTTCTGCAGTTTTTTTTTTCCTTTCATGGCAGCCATCATCTTCACCTATAGGTGTTTATGTCCGTGGGGTCGTGCCATCTTGGTTACGATTGGGACTCTCGTGGAGACGATTCGAATTTTTTCTTGGAAACTTAGTTACTAATCCGGTAAAAATGACATATATAAAAAAACAAAATTGACAGCTCGCGCGTCGCCGCTGATCGTCGCGACTATTTTGCTGCTATTGTTACTCACTCTAGGAGGGAGAGGGGACGGGGACGGGGACGGGGACGGGGATGGGGACGGGGACGGGGAGGAGCGGGGGCGCGGTGGGGAAGAACTTATACATTATGAAAAAATAGTTGAGTGCACGGTAAAATATGATAAATAAAGTGGCAGAAGCATAGTCAAAATTTCTCTAAAAATAAATAAATAAATAAATATATATATATATATATATATATATATATATATATATATATATATATATATATATATGTGTGTATGTGTGTGTGTGTGTGTGTGTGTATGTTTCTACACTAATATTATGTAGTTTTCTATAATTTCATTGTAGTTTTCTATTAAAAAAAAACAACAGATAGTCACAATCTATTAGAATTCTTCTTCGGTTGTTAGTTAGATATAATTATATTTGGTTCTGCATATTTACCTCCAAAAAGCAATTGATCTGCGCATCTTGTTACTTCATGAATAGAAAGAAGATCCTATCCAATGAGCTAAGCACGTGCCATTGTCTATCAAATTTAAATAATCTCATACTAATTATAGTTTTTCCAGGATTGAGTCAATTCTTACGTAATTAGGCATGCATACAACCGGTCTAAACTAACAACACAACAACGTATTGTTTATAGCTAATCTTAGTTGTCCCTCTCTTAATTCTCTTCTATAAATATCATTCTTTCCCTACATAAAATTAATCAACAATTGATACAACAACGACGACACATTTTCTCCTCCTCCTTCGTTCGTCTTTCGAGTGCTTGTGCATTGGTCGGTTATGGCGTCAAACAAGCTGCTGTTGAAAGCTCTGATGATTTTGGCAGTGGCGGTGACGGTGGCGGATGCAAACCACAATTGCTATTGTGTATGCATGTCGCAGTGTGGAGGGTTCCATGTGCATAAGAAAGCTTATCGAGAAATTTGCTCAGAAAATTGCGATAATAATATGTCACGTCCCGATCTCCCGCAAATAGCAAGTAAAATCTCCATGTTCTATACGATGATAAGGCGGGGATAATCGAACTCGGGAGAATAGTTTCGGTGATTATTCCAAACGAACTCGATGAATGGAACGTATCAAATGGGATAGACTTTGGGTTTGGGATTTGAACTTACAACTTGGGTGCGATTTACAGGTGTAGAAAAGGATGGATTGGTGAATTCTATCAACGTGATGGAAGAGATAGTGCGTGTGAATTATACGATGGCTTTGATACCATTCTGTCACGTCCCGGACCCGCCCGTAAACTAGCATGTAACATTCATTTTCTTAGTGTGCAGCTAAGTAGAGACAGGTTCACCGGAGTCTCGCTCGACCGATGCGATACATCGCTAAGGTGGGTGGCCCCGGTGAACCTGTCTCTACTTAGCTGCACACTAAGAAAATGAATGTTACATGCTAGTTTACGGACGGGTCCGGGGCGTGACATCGGTTTGAATGAAGCTGGGAGATCTGCTGCCGGGATCAATGCTGATTGTGGTTCCCTATTTCTTCCCGTTAGACAAGAGGCAGTTCTTACGCACAAGGCAAATCAACACAAACATTAATTAGACACCTAATTATTATTCCTATCATCATCATCATCATCATCATCATCTTGTTATTTTTCTGTCTTTTATGACTATTCTTATTCTTCCTCATTTTTCTCTATATATAATATCAGTGTTTCTTATTTGTAATTGCTTTTGGCTGCATAACAACATCTCCAAGTGCCGGAACTGAACTTATGTAAATGAGATGGAAATATGGAAGTGATATATATAATAATAGTGACTTTATAAGTTTTTTTTTTTTAATAAATAGAAATCTTTTGCAAAACTAAAACACTTGATCATAATCTTGTGTTCTCTTACGAAAATTAGCTACTTTCTGGAGACTAAAGTGTATGTCCATAAAAAAATATACAACTCATGGAGAATAAGCATTTCAAACCAAGATCCCCGCGGCAGGAAGCAACACAACACAACACAACACAACACAACAAAGGGAAGCGGCTTAAAGGCCAAAATCTAAATACCCCATGTTTATTGTCATGCATGGCATCAAGCATTGATCAAGAGAGAGACTAGAGCTTCCACTTTGAGAGCACTATGTTCAACAGCTTCTTGAGCATCCAGAACGCCTAGGAGCCCCGTCTTTTCACATCTGGTCATCAATGGAGTAAAGGGATCATTCTTCGATCCGATCTTCACCGTCACGTCACTACCAGAATAAGTCAAATTAGTGACATAAAGAAACGTCGCTAAATGACCAAAGTTTTAGCGACGTCGGTAGCGACGTTTTGGTGAAGTTGCCTTTAAGCTAGTCGCTGACAGAAAAAATATCGCCAAACGTCGCTATTCCGACGTTTTCTAGCGACGTAGATGCGTCGCTATATTAGCGACGTTTAGCGACGCAACGTTGCTAAATTAGCGACGTGTATTTTTGTCGCTATATGTCGCTAAATTAGCGACGTGGATAGCGACGTTTATATCGACGTATATAAACGTCGCTAAATGTCGCAAAACTTCGCTAAAGATACTGAAAAAATAAAAAAAATGAATATTGAATTGTTTTCAAACTATTCTTCATGCAGTTTATTAATTCACAATTTGTACAAATAGACCCGGAGCAACCCTCCGTTGAATTTGCTGGGTTCGCCGAACCCTTCGGTTGAACACTCAACACCGGTAAATTAACATACATTTAATATGAATAATATAATAAAATTTGAAGAAAACAAAATACTGAGATTACAAACCAAATCAGTAGAAAATCTCATCGTAAAGAATACAACCAATATCCACATAACTGAGTTTGAAAGCCCTGTCCTAAAGAATACAAGAAATAATGTCTGAATGCCTCAAAAATAAAGAATATTCATAAATGACCGAATATCATAGGTCTGAAACACAAACAATCAATAAACAGTCCTAACTAGGACTACTGCGGATCTGCAGGAGGATGACCACCGGCGCGCATGAGAGATAAGAACAGATCATACTGCTCCCGTGAAATCTACACCGATGTCGATGGAGAAGGCAGTGACGTCGGTGGAGTCTGTGTCGATGTAGGCGCACCAGGAGGACGTATCTGCTCCAACTCTGCTAGTCGCTGGTTGTATGAATCCATGGTAGATAACAGCCTCGTACTGCTATGAACCATTGAATCCTGCATCAACGTCAGCCTCTCGTCTATGGACAACTGTGATGCATGCAGCTCCATCACGCTGCGCTCTGTCGACGCTCTAAGATCAGCTGTCATATCCCGAAGCTCCATGATGCTGCGCTCGAGCATATCAAATCGTGCGATGAGCCTCGCATCGTCCGCCTGTGGCTGGGACAAGGGCTGCTTGTCACGCCCCGATTCCGTAGAATCGTAGGGGCGTTCCCCGAGAGTGACCGTCGTACGGGCTTGGAGTTGCGCCCTCACAAGGCTAGAGTATTTTGCATAATGAGCACATATTCAGAGTACGTAGATAAATTGAAGCACAGATTTAAAACATGAAAAAGTTCTCTTTTGTTGATAATGAACATCTATTACAAACTCTTGAACGAGTCAGCTAATTTGCCGCACGGGCTTACAAAAGTGTTGACACAAAATGAGAAGGCAGTCATGTACATTATATCCCTTCACTAAACTTCAAAATGATAAAGTCCTCCGAACGGGATGACGGCCTTCCCATGGAGCTGCATTCTTGCTTGGGTTCTAGCTCCTTTCTTCATGTACGTCAAAATACGGCGCGATCAGGATGCGCCTATAGCTGGACTGGATCGGGAACTCGGCTCCTCGCTCGGTTCATCTTAGTGCGGGGAACCTATTTCAATGAGGGTCAGTACATCAAAATATACTGGTAAATGCGAGCTAACCCAACTGTACCAATCAACACGTTGTTTATATGAAGCATGCATATTTTATGGTTTTTCTATCTTGCCTTAGTTCATTTACAAGTAAGCAGCATATAGAATTTACTGAAATGAACTTGCCGCCGTTCGGTAGCTTTTACCTGTCCGTCTGAACCACCTGCACAATACTTACCATGTCTTTCCTGCCACAAAGACACAAGTTAGATTGTAACAGGTTTAAATATACACGGGGATCACTGGCTTGATGCCATAATGGACTAGTCAAGGACAAGGATAGCATGCAACGAGAACACATGATGAACACACGATAAACACATAATACGTTGCAAGCCATCCAGTCCGCACACGATGACTACACACGAAGTTTTGCCCGGATCGGATCGGTGCCAGTGCCCCAGCGACCGTCCGCAGAACTTATACCCTTGTGCACAAGTTGTACATGATCGAACATGTTTATCAAGTTAACAATTCATGCAGTTGAGGCAATACGAGTACACGACAAACATTATTGCATGATTCATTTTGCATAGCCTCCCTGAACAATTATGCACAATACAAGGTGTGTTCCATACTTAGCATAATTCATAGAAGAAGATGCATTCTAACTAAAAATTGAAGCATCTATAGAAGATTTGAAACAAGCTAGCATACAATAAGATAACAGTTCACATGTTTGATTTACAAGCATAATAATCCAAGCCTATTCCCTTTTTATCTTGATGTCTTTTAGTTATTATTGGTATCGCTTGATCGGGGCAAACAAAAATGTAAGATTTTTAGGTGTGAAGACTTGGAAGCGAGGCTAGCTAATCGGGATGGTAGACACTCACTTAGTTGGTTGGAAGGGAGAAGGAAAGAGGCGCTTCAAGACTCCGCTCGTAAGCCGCCTATTGCTTGTTCACCTGCATCCATGAACAGCTTGATCAATACCTCTTCCTCTCTTTCCATACTCGGAATTGAAATGCAGTTCAATGAACGAAAACAATAAAATCAATCGAAACCGTTCAAGAAAACCCAAGCAAATCTGAAAACTAACTCAAAGCACGAAAGCAACAAGCGACTTCGAAATCCGACGTAACAAAAGATGCAGCGGAGAGGTCCATCCTGACTCTGCCGCTAAGTCGATCCCGGGGGCACGATCCACTGAATATGGGAATCAATTTCGAAGAAGCAAATCTATAATGAGGATGAGTTCTTGTTTCAATCTATCCCGATTGAACGATACCATCTTGTGTTTCTTAGCCGCGCTCCCCGAATAGGAGGAACGGGGCGCCACACTGCTCCTCCATCCTTCGCAGCAACTCGTCACGGAGAGATACAATCTGACGGTCAACGGCCTTCTGGACTCGGGCCGACGACTACGCGGGCTGTGGAAAATGCGCACTTGTCGGGGATGCCCTAGATGACTGCATCGCAACAAGGGCACCATAGGATCCCGTACCGTAGTACGTACCCCTCTGGAGAGACCACCAACGGCGGTCACCCACAGCTCGTTCGCCAATGGAGCTGGAGGGGGCTGCGAGAAAGTACCAGCCTCTCCCGCTATAGGTGCACTAGCAGTCGTCCGCTCACGCAGCCTAAGATACTCGGCCTAGAAAAGTTTGGATACTCGATAAATGCCTAAGTTATATTAAAATTAATACAAAGTAAAGTAATACTTACATAGGTCTACGAGGCCCTCTCATCAATGAGATTTTTGTCCGTTCGATGGGTGGCCAGGAAGACGGTCACCATATTTTCATCCTCACCCCTCTGTACCTATTAAAAATATATTATTTAGTACTAAAATTAAATATTTTTTTCAACTACCATTTTATCGTACTTGTATTAAAATAATATATCGTATTTAGCAACTCCATGAACTTTGCAGCATCGGTATTCGGTACCTCCTCAGCTGCATCATGATTGTCCGGATCAAAATTAGGCCCCGTTGCATCAAAAACTATGTTCATCCACCCGTCGTCGTAAGCAGCGTGGTCATGGACATCCATATACGGCTCCACATAAGGCTCTGACTCCGATGCTAAAGACACAAGTTCTCCGTGCGCGGTCCACTGATAGTAATTCGGTGTGAAACCCTTCGAGTACAAATGATATGTGAGTTCCACTTCTAGATAATATTTTAAGTTGCGATATCTCACACACGGACACTTAATTTTGGTACAGTCCATGTACTGAGGGAATGCCTTGGCAAACTGCAGGAACTGCTGGACACCCTCAATGAATTCATCCCGTACACCGCACATGTCATCAGGATGACGGTTGTACATCCACGAACGATGACGCAGATAGTAATTCATATCCATTTCTAGATACTTCTACAAAAAAGAATATACAATTACCTTCAAGTATATACTCATCGTTAAATATAGTACATGCACTGATACTCCTAGTCCTAGCATATATACTCATTGTTATTTTTTCTGGTAGTGCAACACTCGTCTGTGTACTGGAAGTGTGCCTCTCAGGACAGAGAGCTCCAATTCCATCAAGTGTCGTTGGGATACCGGGATTGCATGTAGCAAAAAAATCTCTTTAGATGCTTTTCTTGATTATTATTCTAGCTATTAGCCTGGACAATTATCAAGGATTTTTGACCGTGGAGCTCAGGAATCTGCCTTAGACATGATGCAAGCCATGACAGTTAATTGATGGGTATAATCAAAATCAACCACGGAGATACATGGCATGCAATACAGGTGCTACTAATAGCCTTGATCAGGACAGTTACAAGAATTCTCAAGTCAGGAGTGCGCTACGTCGAGCCACTATCAGGATTATCAGTACTGTATCAGGGTGGTGCACTACGTCGAGCCACTATCAAGATTATCAGTAAAGTATTAGGATGGTGTGCTACGTCGATCCACTATAAGGATTATCAGGATTAGGAGTATCAGGGTTATCAGTTCTGGATCATGATTATCAGTTCAGGATCAGGACTATTAGGAGTTCATTTATAGTGTATAATTACTAGATCATGCCAGAAAATCAAGATCAATATCAAGAATGTCATATTCAAAAAATAACTAGGATTAACTAAAATAACGGTATTAAAAGAGAACCAGGTAATCATCAAGAGTTAAGCATATTAAAGAGAATACTGGCATACATGTGCCACTACTAGAATAAGCGGGATTAACGACATTTTTTAGCGACTCCAGGTAAAAACGTCGCTAATTTAGCGACTCCATGTAAAACGTCGGTAGACGTCACTAATTGGCGATATTTAACGACGTTTAGCGACTTTTATTCAGTTTTTATAAGATTAGTCGCTATAAGTTCAATTTTGGTCGCTAAACGTCGCTAATATATCTAAGTTAGCGACGTTTAGCGACGCAAATAGCGACGTTTATATTAGAAATATTTAGCAACGTGTTTAGCGACGACTGTAACGTCGCTATAATTTAATTTAGCGACGTCCTTCTTTGACGTCGCTAAACGTTGCTAAATTTTGGTTAATTAGGGCTCGGTTTCGTTTTTCCCCATCTGTCAAAATTTTGAAACGTAAAAAATTTCCCCTCCCCCTTCCCTCACTCCGTCGACCGCCTGCTCCGTCGACCGCCTCTCCCCTGCGGCTACTCCGGCATCCCCCTCCTCTTCCTCGAGTTCTAGGTAAAACCTAACTCTCTCTCTCTCTCTCACAGAACACATGTGATACTGACACAGACATGACACACACACACAGACGGTAACACAGACACAGACACGACACACACACACACACACTGACACAGACACTGATAAGGACCTAGGGTTAGGATTAGGTTTTTTGACATGGACACAGACACTAATATCATATGGACACAGACACTGAGCTCGAGATGTGAGGGATTGTGACAGTTGTAGTAGGGTTATTACCTGCAAGTGATACACTTTAGAAGTGTTAGTATGTGGAGTCATCAGTTAGTATATTATCTGTTGTTTGTATTGATACATGGAGGAGACCAAATGAAGTTTAGTTATAGACTTGGGGCTCTGGCATGGGGCACTGCAGTAGTGCACCCAAATGGTGCCTGTCTGTTAGGCTTGGGGGCAGTCCCTTTGCACTGTAGAGGCATGTCTTAGTGCATCTCAGTTTCAGTTTGGTATCAGTCATCAGTACTTATACACTGATACGTATCGGGGACTGTATGAGGTATCAGTACAGGCAATTATAGGAGTTGATGCAGGCAAGGTATAAAGTCAAGTGTCAATATAGGGTATATATAGATATGTAGGTTAGTGATGTTTAGAGATGTTAGATAGGAGTGTACTAAGATGGTATCTAGAATAAGCGGGATGGCATGCTCGAGCCTTATAGTGGGCAGTGAGAAGGAGGTCTGCAACAGTGAGCAGGCAATCGAAGAGGAAAACCATCAGCACTGTGTCATTTCAGCAACCATGTATCAGTAAGTATCAATAAGTTCCACTGTATCAGTATCCGTTTTCAGTTGCATTTAGTGAGCTATGTATACTAGTTTTAGTTAGCTTAGTGTCCAGGTATTGGTTAGTTGGTTTAAGATGGGTTAGCATGAGTTATTGGGTAGAAGTTAAGGGTATCAGTTTAGTATTAAATTAGTACATAGTTAGTGTAGTTAAATAGTTACTTACTGATATACTTGATTTTGTTAATAGTTAGCTAAGTAACTATATGTCCTAGTAAGCATTGTATACAGTAAAGAACCCAAACTTTTACCAATAGTATAAAATATTAAAAAACTAAGAGACTTGGCCTCTTTTCAGTTGTTTTGAATATTGCTTATTTTAGACTTTGATAAATGAAAGTATGTATTATATCAGTTATGATTTTTATAGTACGGTTAAGTTATGAAGTTAGGTGATAAACTACTGTATGTAATGATTTATATGATACATACTGTCATTTTTGCAAAAGTATCTAGAAATAGATATGAATTACTATCTGCGTCATCGTTCGTGGATGTACAACCGTCATCCTGATGACATGTGCGGTGTGCGGGATAAATTTATTGAGGGTGTACAGCAGTTCTTGCAGTTCGCCAAGGCGTTCCCTCAGTACATGGACGGTACCAAAATTAAGTGTCCGTGTGTGAGATGTCGCAACAAGAAATATCATCCAGAAGTGGAAGTTACATATCATTTATACTCGAAGGGCTTTACACCGAATTACTATCAGTGGACCGCGCACGGAGAACTTGTATCTCTAGCATCGGAGTCGGAGCCCTATGTAGAGCCGTATATGGATGTCCAAGACCACGATGCTTACGACGACGGGTTGGTGAACATGGTTTATGATGCGGTGGGACCTAGTTTCAATCCTGACAATTATGATACGGTGGGACCTAGTTTCAATCCGGACAATTATGATGCAGCTGAGGAGGCACCGAATGCCGATGCTGTAAAGTTTATGGAGTTGTTTGAGAATGTAAGGACTCCACTATATCCTGGTTGTAAGGATCATTCACCATTGGAGGTGGTTACAAGATTATTGAGCATCAAGTCCGATTTTAACATGTCGCAAGAATGCTATAATCGACTGCTCGATTTGATTATAGAGAACTTGCCCGAGGGTGCAAAGTTGCCTAAAGACTTCTATCGATCTAAGAGGATGGTGAGATCGCTTTGGATGGGATACGAAAAAATTGATGCATGTCGCAACGGGTGCATGTTGTACTACAAAGACGACAAGGATGAAGATGCGGGCAGATTCTGTGGTGTTGATCGCTACAAGGCCACTGTTAGAGGAAAGTCTGTCGGTGCAAGGAAGTCTACCGATTTGATACACTACTTGCCTTTGACGCCGCGGTTGCAACGGTTGTTTATGGTTAAGGAGACTGCAGAAAACATGAGTTGGCACAGGCAAAAACAGATCGAAGGAGTATTGGATCATCCATCCGATGGAGAAGCATGGAAGCACTTTGATCGAGAGTATCCATATTTTGCCGAGGAAGCGCGTAATGTCAGATTGGGGCTCTGCTCTGACGGTTTTACCCCATTCGGACTTTCGGGCTCCCAGTATTCGTGTTGGCCTGTGATCGTCACTCCATATAATCTACCGCCTTGGATGTGCATGAAGACTCCATATATGTTCCTAACCGTTATTATCCCGGGTCCGAACAATCCGAAGAGGAACATCGATGTGTATTTACAGCCTTTGATAGATGATTTGAATCAGCTGTGGGAAGTAGGTGCCAACACGTACGATGTTTCTAGAAAGCAGAATTTTTAGATGAGGGCAGCACTTATGTGGACCATCAACGACTTTCCGGCCTATGGAATATTATCGGGATGGAGCACCCATGGTCGTCTCTCATGTCCGTATTGCATGGACCGTTCTCAGGCTTTCCGTTTGAAACACGGAGGCAAACCGTGCTTCTTCGATTGTCATCGACAATTTTTGCCGAAGGATCATCCGTACCGATTCAAGATCAAGGTTGGAAAATTGACAAGCATGGCCTTGTGGATATAAACTACAAGCGTAGATATCAAGGCTACGAACCATTTGTCCTATCAAGTCAGGCTCAGCTCGTGTACTTGAAAACTTATCCTAGACGGGGGACAGCGAGGTCGGATTGGTGGGCAGTATGCAAGACTAAAGCTAGAAATACCTTTGACATTGACGAAATAGCTTATCAGGAGGACGATCTACCTCTTGTAACAAATATTGTAGATGTGGACTCAACGGAAGTTACTCATTACACGAGTAATAATGTAGAAGATATAGAATTATCCGAAGAGGACGACGAAGTAGATGAAAGTGAAGACGAGGAAGAGGAAGAGCAGGATGACGAAGGGGAACAAGATGAATTTTCTGAAGATGATTAAAAATAAAAAATATTGCATGTAGAATGTAACTATATTTTGACTGTAGAATATAGATCAAGGTTGGAAAATTGACGAAGTAGATGTACCCATTAACGAATATATGTATTATATTTTGACTATATAATGCTTTGAGATATGTATCACATTTCGACTGTAGAATGTAGTATATATTTATGTTTCTCTATATTCATCATATGTTGTTATCAGATATGACAGGACGACGCGGAGGATTCGGCAGGTCCCGATGTAGACAGAGTGCCACTCCGGTACTGCCTACTGTTGGTTTCGGATCATCGTCGCCCAGTACTCCAGTATATCGATCACACACATGCCCGACTGTTGGGACGAGTAGTTCCTGGCGTGATAGTACACCCTCGTCCAGCGTTCCTCCTGCTGACGGAACCATGGGAACAGATGAGCATGTCGAGGAGGTCATGTCGACGTTGTCCCAGCATCAGCAAGATCCTCCATGCGCACCTCCGGAGGAGACGAGGACAGAGATTTGGGCCGACGGTACAAAGTAAGTCAATTAGATGGTTTAGTATATATTTGTGTTTCTCTTTATTCATCGTATATTGACTTTTTCAGTAATCTAAATTATTATCTCTGTATAGATATCGTCCATCGTCGCTTCAGAGACGCCTGGGCCAATTTCTGAGGAACAACTATGGTGGCCCTTGGATCAACTACTCTGAGGCTCCGGAGGAGAGGAAGGCGTTCTGGTTTGCGCACTTCCAGGTAAAAGTATATTAAATAAATCCTCTAATTTATGCATATTCGTGATGCTAACTTAATAAATTATTTATTGTAGCAAACGTATTTTTATCCTCCGCACCGGGCCGAGTTGATCGAGCGGCTCTTTCCTACCGTTGCCGCCAAGCTTATCCGAGATGCTCTGGATGACCAGAAGGCTCGTGATCGAGCTGGAAAATCGATCCAAAGTTGGATCACGCCTGAGCAGTGGACTGCGATGAGGGCTAGATTCGACGATCCGAGCTACAAGGAAAGGTCTAAGAAGGCCAAGGCGGCTAGGCAGAATGCTGCCAAGTGGTGTGGTGGCTCGATTCCGATGACGGAAAATTTCCGTCGTTTGGTATTTTTTTTCTTTTAAAATATATTATTTTAATATAAGTACCATAAAATGGTACTTGGAAAAATATTTAAGTTTAGTAATAAATAATATATTTTTAACAGGTACAGAGGGGTGAGGATGCAAACATGGTGACCGTCTTCTTGGCCACCCATCGCAAGGACAGAAATCTCATTGATGAGAGGGCCTCACAGGCCTACGTAAGTATTACTTTACTTTGTGTTTATTTTAATATAACTTAGGTAATTATCGAGTTTCCAAACCTTTTCTAGGCCGAGTATCTTAGGCTTCGTGAGCGGGCAACTGCTAGTGCACCTACACCTGGAGAGGCTAGTACTTCGTCGCAGCCCGCTCCATCTCCGTCGGCGGACGACCTGTGGGTGACCGCAGCTGGTGGTCTCCAGAGGGGTACGTACTATGGTACGGGCTCCTATGGTACCCTGGTTGCGACGCAGTCATCTAGGGCCTCCCCGACAGCTGTGCATTCCACACACCCCTCGCAGTCGCAGCCCTCGCAGTCGTCGGCCAGAGTCCAGGAGGCCGTCCAGGAGGCCGTTGACCGTCAGATTGCGTCTCTACGTGATGACTTGCTGCGAAGTATGGAGGAGCAGTCCCGGTCCCAGCCGCAGGCGGACGATCCGATGCTCATCGCACGATTGGATATGCTCGACCGCAGCATGACGAAGCTACGGGAATTGACAAATGATATTAGAGCCTCCAATGATCGCAACATCATGGAGCTGCAGGCATCACAGCTATCGATGGGCGAGAAGCTAACGAGGATGCAGGATTCAATGGGTCATAGCAATACGAGGTTGTTATCTACCCTGGATTCTTACAACCAGCGACTCGCAGACTTGGAGCGGGCACGGCCTCCACCGACGTCACTGCCTTCTCCATCGACATCGGTGTCGATTCCATGGGACGAGTATGAGGAGTTCTTATCCTTCAAGCGCGCCGGTGGTCAGCCTCCTGTAGATCCGCAGTAGTATAGTTATTTTTATTATTATTTAGGATGCGATTGTATATTATGAATTATTGATACTTCAACAATAGGCATGATGTATGATGCTTCTTGTGGTCTTTAATTTTTTAGTTAATTTAATTGGATTGATACTTCAATAATGCTTCTTGTGGTCTTTAATTTAATTGGATTGATACTTCAACAATGCTTCTTATGGTCTTTAATTTAATTGGATTATATAGTTATCTTGCATTCAACAAAAGCTAACCGAAGATTGATCTAGACAAGAGGAGCATGAGTAGGAGGATGTTGCCATTAGTCTCATGATGCTCTCTAGAGACGCCGAATACTGGGGATCCAATCCTGCCGAGTCGTCGGACAAGAATTCTGCAATCTTGGAGGAGGATAGGGATTGGAATGAGTTGAAGAAGCCAAACAGCTACAAAGATGGCGAATTCTACTGTGATTCGGACGAGGAGGAGTCGAAGAAGGGTGGTTCTTGTGGTGTCAAGAAGGGGAGATGGAGGAGGAGGACTAGATTGGATCATGTTGGTGTGTGTGATGAAGATGGTTAGGTGCTAGATTGGGGAAGAGCCGATACGAGTGTGCCTCTTGCAAGAAGAGCTTCCACTCCTACCAGGCTCTAGGCGGGCACCGTGCGAGCCACAAGAGGCTCAAAGGGGGATGCTACAGCAGAGGAGGCGAGAGTACTACTAGCCCATTGGATGTCGTCGATCCGACAGTTGTCCACAGTGGAAAGGCTAAAACTGCAGGGAATCACCAATGTGGTGTTTGTGGTAAGGTGTTTGCTTCTGGACACTATTTTTTTTTAAACATTAGCGACATTTTTAGCGACGTTTAGCGACGTTAAGTTACGTTGCTAAATACGTCGCTAATTAGCGATGCTGTAAAAAGTCGCTAAATACGTCGCTAATGACGTCGCTATACGTCGCCAATTGCTGACATGGCAGTATAGCCAGGTCATTAAAGACGTCGGTGTAACGTCGCTATAGACGTCGCTAATCAGCGACCTTTAGCGACTTTAATAAACGTCGCTATTTAGAGACTTGGCGTCGCTAAACGTCGCAAAAATTTACGACACAGTAAAGTCGCTAAAAACGTCGGTATAGCGACGTTTAGCGACATTTTTTTTTGGCGACTTGGGTTTTTTCGACAACTTTATAACGTCGCTAATTACGTCGCTAAACCAAATTACCGACGACATTTTGTTATTTAGCGACGTTTTTAGACGCCGCTAATTTGACTTTTTCTGGTAGTGTGCATTGTAAACCCCCTGATTTTTCAGGATTTTTAAAATAGATTTTTTTACAATTTTTTCTAGAATTTCTGTGATTTAAATCAAGGTGTTTTGATTATTAAATGATTTTTAATTATTGTTAAATAATATTAAAATATTATAAAAATAATATTTTTATGTGTAAAATAAAAAATTAGACATAGGGTAATTTTTCGGGAATTTATTGGACCCCGAAAGCATTTTTAAAGACCTAAAAACCAAGTTTTAATTAAACCAATTTAAACCCTAATTAAATCCGGTTCATTTGAACCAAACCAACCCGAACCAACCTAGACCGGTTTAGCTAAACCAAACCTTAGCGGGTCGGATCCGGGTCTAACCCGCGACCCGCTAACCCGAACCCGCTTTCAAACTTTAGCGGATCGGGCCGGATCCGCCGCCCGACCCGACCCGTCACCGCCCGACCCGAAATCCTTTCACCTCCCCCAGCCGTTCAGCCCCTGCAACCGCCGCGTAACCGACGAGCGCCCCCGCCGCTTCGCCTCCGCAACCGCCGTGCCATCTTCTCCTCTCCCCGAACGGCCGGCGGCCCAGCTCCTCCCCTGCAGCTATAAAACCCCCACCTCGCCGTGCCCCCAGCGCCTCCCTCCTCTGCCCTAGCTCCGCCCGCAGTCGCTCGACCCGTCTTCCCCGGCGATTTCCTCCGGCTCCCCCGCCTTCCTCCTCGCCTCCAGCCCCGGGCATATCCCCGACGCCGCTCTCGCCCTCGCCAGCCTACGCTGCCCCTCCTCCTCCGGCCAGCAACAGCAGTAGCTTGCCCGAGCGCCGCCTGCCTCCACCAGCCTCGCCGGAAGCAGCAGCGCAGTCGGCCGCCCCGAGCCCGGCGTCTCCATCGCCTCCCTCCGGTGAGCCCAGTCCCGGCGAGCAGCCGCCAGCAGCCTCCCGACTCCGGCGAAGCCCCCAAACCCTAACCCTAGTCGTGTCCACTGTGTCGAGTCGCGTCGTGTCGACTCACGGACACAAAAATCCTCGGTTCACGGATCCCTGTTCAGGTAACCCGTTCTCTGTCCTCGTTACCCTATTTTTTGTGCCGTCTGTTATGACACGAACCCTGCGTGACCCTCTCGATGCCCGTGCAACCCGCTCGGTGTGTCGCGTCCTGTGGTGATCGCGAACCGCGATCCAAAAACAGGAAAATCAACATCCCATTTTCCCTCGAAACTAAGTGCGCCCCGCCAAACGGGACGACTTGGTCGCGTGCGGTCTTCACCGAAAGGTGCGCTCCGTCGATATGGACGTGCGGAATTTCGCAGAAGTTGATTTGTATGTGCGTGCACACCGGAATCAACGCGTATCCGCCGACAACACCCCGTATCCGCCTGTTTTGGATCTCGTTGTAACTTTGTGTACACACGTCGGATCGAAATGAAACTTATACCATCAGACTCGTAGCAATACGCTGGTCCTGTGACCCAAGTTTGGTTCGATTCTGAGAACGTTGACAAAATCGCGTATCGTGGGCCCCACAGCTCCACTTGACGGGCGATTTTGTGATCGGCTCATCGGAATCCAATTCTGGAAGTTCCATTGGGTTCGTATCAACGTTCATGACCTATTGACACTAAGTTTGACGAATTTGGAGACCTTTGTTCCTGACACATTTTTCGGTGCAAAGCGGCCCACATGTGGACCCCGCTTTGACCAGAAACTGTCATTTTTACCCCTGTGTCCAAATTGGACTCAAGGACAAGCGTTTCTAGCTATTTGATATTTTCTGAATCTGATGGTGATGTTTATTTCAGCTTTTGGAGGAGTACCTGTAATTCCCACTGAAGTCAGAGCTACAGTTGGAGCCAGAACCCCAGACAAGTGTACCTTGTCAAACTCTGCAGATTTGCTACTTATTTTCTTGACTTATTTATACATTATTGTGCATGCTTAACCTAGGGCCGTATGACTTACTGTAAAACCCTTATTTCAAAAAAATCGTATTTATTAATTTTTTATTAATTAATAATTTAATTAATGTAATTATGTGCTAATTAGGAGAAATAGATTTTTATTAATTTTTATTTTAGGTGTTGGGACACTTAGAGAATTTATGGGACCATCAAGAATTTTTCGTAATTTATTTCATGTAGGAGACCCCTTGAGCAGTTGCTAGCCTAACGGTGTGCATTATTCTAATCTATAAATTTCTTATGAGTATATATATATATATATATATATATATATATATATATATATATATATGTTTAAGAAGAAGAAAAGAAAAGAAAAGAAAGTATAAAGAAATTAATAATATACTAATAATAATAATAATAATAATAATAACCTTAAAGTAAAGCACAGCAAAAGCTAGCAAACTTGTTAGCAATCCAAGTAGCAAACTTAGAACGTTAGCAAAAGGGTAGCAAGTTAGCAAAAAACTAGAAGCAACTTAGCTATTCCTATTCCACAAAACACAGCGCCCCCCCCTTTTTTGCACACGGACCCGCCTCCATCCCTTTCTCTCTCCCTATATATATATATATATATATATATATATATATATATATATATATATATATATTGATCTTTCATAAAACCCTAACCTAAAATCTCCAGACCCTCCTCTTCTCATCTAGACCTACAGAGAGCCGTCACCGCAGCCGGAGAACCCCGCCAGGCCGTCCAAACCAATCCCGACGACCCCGACCCCGCGCACTGCAGATTCCCACACGAGGTGCCTTCGTTCCGGAGTTGCTTTCCGTCGACTCGCTCAACCAAATATCGTTCCGTCTTCACCGATATGCTCACCCCTTAACCCTCTCCCATATTTGTATGATAGCAGACCTCGAACAACGTGTACCCATAGGTGAAAATAGCACCCAAGTTGGCGCAAGCAGACCCAATTCTGCGATCGCAAAAAACTGCGGTGACCACCCATGTTGCCGAGTTCGTATCTCCCACCACAGAGATCCGAATTCGGTGATTCTTTTTGATATGTGTAGAACACTTGACCTAGTTTATTTTCTGTTAAATAACCCTAGATTATGAACTGTTGTGGACAGAATTAAATTCGTCACAAAATCCCGCGAACCTACTTTTTCCAGAATTCTAAAAGTTGTGAAACGGAGCACGCCCCGCCAAACGAGACCGCCCCGTCATATACCAAGTGTACCGAACGGTGCACACAGCGTAACCAGACACGTAAAAATTTATGGGAACTGATTCGGACGCGGGTGCGCGCCGGAATCAGGCCGTATCAGCGGACACACCCCGTGTCGCAACTTTTGTGGAACTCGCACGTATTTTGTGCACGTTTGTCAGATTACGACGAAACTTGTGCCACTGGAATCGTTGTAACGCGCTGGTCCTGTGACCCAATTTTCACGCAATTCTGAGACAGTTGACCAAATCGCCAATTGGCGGGCCCCACAGTTGACTTTTTGGACAAAATTATGTTCGGTCCATCGGAATCCACATTTGGACATACCGTTGGGTTCGTATTGACATTTAGAGTTGTTTGACCTATAGTTTGTCCCATTTAGAGACTGTTATCCTTGGCACGCTTTTTGGTGCAAAGTGGGTCACATATGGACTCTACTTTTATCTGAAATTACCGTTTTGCTCTTGTGTCCAAATTGGACGAAAGGGAAGTACTTTTTAGCTATTTTGCTTATTCTGGGAACGTTGGTGATGTTTATTTCAGCATCCGGAGACATTTGTTCTGCGGCCATAGCTTTTGATCCTGTGCGTTTGACTTCTGGACAGTACACCTTGCAGCTTTCTTACCTGGCAAGATACATTGCCAAATTATTTACAGTATTTTATATGCTTAGTATATTTCTGTATATTTATTAAAATTCTGTTTATTTATTGCATGTGTAGTTCCTTTCAGTCATTACTATATATTAGATATGTTGACACACACTTGACACTTAGTATCATAGAGGACAATCATTAGGCGTATGGGCTTTTAACCACTCTGGTAAACCATAGTCACTAGCACGCACTATGGTGGTCGTGTCCGATGGTCGCTACCCCAGAGGTATGTCGATTGATGGAGTCCGAGGGTCGCTACCCCAGAGGTATGTCGGCTGATGATGTCCACTGACGAGCGTATGAGTTGTGAGGATTAGATCGAGTAGCCTACCCATGCCCATACGTCGAAAAGTTGTACTCATTTGCATTCATATAGATTGTCTTGTACAGCGTACTTATTTATTTTCAAATTATATGCATGTTTACTGTATTCAAGTTGTCTCGCTTTTCTGTATCTTGTTACGTCCCTCTGAGGACCTGGTCCTCTGCTAGGTGTATCTGCTCTTGAGTATTTGTAGGAGTACGGGCCTGGACCTGACGCATTACTTTCTGCCGATGAGGTCTTACCTTCTGAGCATCTTTGAGTACATCTAGTGATGGATTCTTTTTAGCTGATACACTTCTGTCTTCATATTATTTTATATTGGAGACTTTGTACTCCTCTCTCATTTTAGTTTTGGATATAGTCATTGGTAGTGGATTTGTCTCCACCCGACTATTATTTGGATATTTCAGACTCCTTATTCTAGTTTAGTATTTCTTTTCTATGACTTGTTGTGTGGATGAGATTAGCATATTTGTGACTTGTGACATTATATACACCACATGTGAGTTTATATTCATATTACAGCGTACGTATAGGTTATGGTTTTCATATATTGGAGTTGCCATATCCATGCGACTTGCATGCTTACGTGTTCTAGTCCTACGTATTATTGGGACTGGGGCGTGACATATTTTTGTGGTGGCCCATGCAGGTCGAGTTAGCCGTTTCGGTTACGTCATTGTACCGAGCGGGCCTGCACCTAGGATTAGAATTTTAGATCTCATCCTCACTTGACTATAACTTACCTTCCTTCCAACATATCCTACTTAAGTGCTTGCATCCTGCTTGATTCATGTACTCTTCATAATCCTTCGTCCATCTCTTACAGAGAGATGAATTTGCATAACAGGCATGCCGCCACCGGGGATAATACGTCTCCAGGGGACGACGACCAATCACCCGGAGTGACCTCAATGACACCTCTTCTTCCCGAGCCGGATGGACTGACTAGCAATCCAACTCCATCAACCCCTTCCACGATACCTAATGGGACTTTTCCAGCTCCACTAGCACAGCAAGATAGCCAAGCGCAGCTGTTCCAATTCTTTCAGATGATAATCCAGGAACAGAGGCAGCAAACAGCAGAGCAGAGGCTAGAATTTCTGGCATCACTTGAGAGAATGACTGTACTAGCCCCTGTACCAACCCATGCATTAGTTTCAGTACCAGAAGCTCGGGTTGGTTCAGTCAAGGACTTTGTGCAGATGGGCCCTAAGCCATATAAGGGCAATGAGAGCCCAGAGGAGACCACGAACTGGATTGCCAATACCAAGAAGTTGTTAGAGGTATCACAATTACCTTCTGACCTATGGCTGATAGGAGTAAGGACTCAGTTAGAAGGCAACACGCATCACTGGTGGGAATCAATGGAGCGCCAGTTGGGTACGCGTCAGACTTGGAAACAATTCTTAGAATGCTTTGAGAGGAAGTACTTCCCGGATACTGTAAGCGACGCATTGTATGATCAGTTCCTCTATCTAGAGCAAGGGGACAAGACGGTTGATGAGTATGACGCAGAGTTTAGCCGTCTCAGTAAGTATGGCACAGTCCTAATACCTAATGACTTAGAGAAGGCTAAGAGGTTTTACCGTGGGCTGACTCGGGAGCTCCAGCACTACACTAGCTCACAGTCCCAGATCTCTTATGCCGAGTTATTAACAGAGGCCAGGATCCAGGAGGCCATCATCAAAGGCAACAGAATTCAACAGAGAATTTATCAGGGACAAGTAAGGACACAGCAAGGAGGACCCATTAGACACCCTCTGACACGCCAGCAACCAGATAGTGCTGCACCATACCCAACCAAGGAGGTCCGTACTTGTCACTATTGTGGAAGGACAGGTCATATTCTAAGAGACTGTTATCGTCGATTGGGACTGTGCATGGTATGTGGATCAAGTCACCATCAAGCTCGAGAATGTCCTCAGCAGAACCCAGGGTCTATGGCATTAAAATCAAGAATACCACATACACCCTCAAGTATAGAAGACCAAAGGGACCCACCACTGCTTCTACAATCTGCACAAATGGAGGGGACTAGACCCCAGTTGATCAATCAAGGACAAGGCCAAGCACTCAATATGACCAGTATGGGAGAGCAGACACAGAAAGCCGTAGATACAGGTACGACCTTTTAATTATAACTGTCCTTGCATACTTATAACCCCATTGTGACACAAGATCTTAGATGTATAAATAGATGTAGAATTATATATATGGTAGCTTAGCAGTTATGAGGATGTATGTATATTTTATCCAGGTGGCATACACGTAATGCTAATGGATGACGTGAGTAGCAGTAGTAGTATTCTTCCCCTATCCTTATCTCGCCCTCTTGGGTGACTCATCTCGTCCTTTTATATTCATTCCTTATCTCGTGCGTAACTCTTCATATCATAGTCGTATCTTTCGTGCCATTATGAATTGTTTGATATCAACCTCACCCCTATTTTGTTAGTTAAACATAAATGTGTTAGTAATGCTTGATAACTAAGGATGAGTTCTTAATATGTATATGCACTATAGCAATATCTGTATTCTTTATTAGTTTAACCCTTAAGTAGCACCATGTAGCCTAGTAGAAATTGGTAGATCACTTGAGCTAGATCATAGCCCTAATAGTTAGTTAAGACCTTAAGTGTCTCCCTAAAAACTTAGACTATGCCTAGAAAAGAGTTGAAGACACTTGTTACGAACTGATGACTATGACAAATTGCTGGCGAGGTAGCGATAGTTGCAGCCAGACGATTATGGTAGAGTAGTCGAATTACTTGCAGCCATACTGGCCAGGTGGCGTGGCAGTATTAGACTATGATACTTGACGGTTATTGGAAAAGTCATAGTAATGAGATTCTAGACAGGTATCCCAAGATTCTCGACCCAATAAAATATATTTGCCTTACAAACATAGACAATAGCTTCAAAGAAGGTGACCACTAGTAGAATTCTTGTAAGTTGGGTAGTGTAGACAAGTTAGAGGATGATAAAATAGTGTATGGACAATAGATGAGGAAGTGTTAGAATGACAGACCATGAGTTTTAGGAGTCCTGCTAGATACCAATGTAGTGTAGTAGCTATAGTTATCATTATGAATATGGGTTAGTGTCAATTTCGAGGACGAAATTTTTGTAAGTTGGGTAGAATATAAAACCCATATTTCAAAAAAAAATCGTATTTATTAATTTTTTATTAATTAATAATTTAATTAATATAATTATGTGCTAATTAGGAGAAATAGATTTTTATTAATTTTTATTTTAGGTGTTGGGACACTTAGAGGATTTATGGGACCATTACAAAATTTTCGTAATTTATTTCATGTAGGAGACCCCTTGAGCAGTTGCTAGCCTAACGGTGTGCATTATTCTAATCTATAAATTTTTTATGAGTATATATATATATATATATATATATATATATATATATATATATATACAAATATATATATATGTATATATATGTTTAAGAAGAAGAAAAGAAAAGAAAAGAAAGTATAAAGAAATTAATAATAATAATAATAATAATAATAATAATAATACTAACCTTAAAGTAAAGCACAACAAAAGCTAGCAAACTTGCTAGCATTCCAAGCAGCAAACTTAGAACGTTAGCAAAAGGGTAGCAAGTTAGCAAAAAACTAGAAGCAACTTAGCTATTCATATTCCACAAAACACAGCCCCCCCCCTTTTTACACACGGACCCGCCTCCATCCCTTTCTCTCTCCCAATTATATATATATATATATATATATATATATATATATATATATATATATATATATATATATATATTGATCTTTCATAAAACCCTAACCTAAAATCTCCAGACCCTCCTCTTCTCATCTAGATCTAGAGAGAGCCGTCACCGCAGCCGGAGAACCCCGTCAGGCCGTCCAAACCAATCCCGATGACCCCGACCCCGCGCACTGCAGATTCCCACACGAGGTGCCTTCGTTCCGGAGTTGCTTTCCGTCGACTCGCTCAACCAAACGTCGTTCCGTCTTCACCGATATGCTCACCCCTTAACCATCTCCCATATTTGTATGATAGCAGACCTCGAACAACGTGTACCCATAGGCGAAAACAGCGCCCAAGTTGGCGCAAGCAGACCCAATTCTGGGATCGCAGAAAACTGCGGTGACCACCCATGTTGCCGAGTTCGTATCTCCCACCACAGAGATCCGAATTTGGTGATTCTTTTTTATATGTGTAGAACACTTGACCTAGTTTATTTTTTGTTAAATAATCCTAGATTATTAATATTGTGGACAGAATTAAATTCGTCACAAAACCCCGCGAACCCACTTTTTTCTAGAATTCTAAAAGTTGTGAAAAGGAGCACGCCCCGCCAAACGGGACCGCTCCGTCATGTACCAAGTGTACCGAACGGTTCACGCAGCGTAACCAGACAGGTAAAATTTTGTGGAAACTGATTCGGACGCAGGTGCGCACTGGAATCAGGCCCTATTCGCGGACACACCCCGTGTCGCAACTTTTGTGGAACTCGCGCGTATTTTGTGTACGCTTGTCAGATTGCGACAAAACTTATGTACTGGACTCGTGGTAATGCGCTGGTCCTGTGACCCAATTTTCACGCAATTCTGAGACGGTTGACCAAATCGCCAATTGGCAGGCCCCATAGTTGACTTTTTGGACAAAATTATGTTCGGCCCATCGGAATCCATATTTGGACATACCGTTGGATTTGTATTGACATTTAGAGTTGTTTGACCTAGAGTTTATACCATTTAGAGACTGTTACCCTTGGCACACTTTTCGGTGCAAAGTAGGCCACATGTGGACCCTACTTTTATCCGAAATTATCGTTTTGCCCATGTGTCCAAATTGGACGAAAGGGAAGTGCTTTTTATCTATTTTACTTATTCTGGGAACGTTGGTGATGTTTATTTCAGCATCCGGAGACATTTGTTCTGCGGCCATAGCTTTTGATCCTGTGTGTTTGACTTCTTGACAGTACACCTTGCAGCTTTCTTACCAGGCAAGATACATTGCCAAATTGTTTACAGTATTTTACATGCTTAGTATATTTTTGTATATTTATTGAAATTCTGTTTATTTATTGCATGTGTAGTTCCTTTCAGTCATTACTATATATTAGATATGTTGACACACACTTGACACTTAGTATCATAGAGGACAATCATTAGGCGTATGGGCTTTTAACCACTCTGGTAAACCATAGTCACTAGCACGCACTATGGTGGTCGTATCCGATGGTCGCTACCCCAGAGGTATGTCGATTGATGGAGTCCGAGGGTCGCTATCCCAGAGGTATGTCGGCTGATGATGTCCACTGACGAGCGTATGAGTTGTGAGGATTAGATCGAGTAGCCTACCCATGCCCATACGTCGAAAAGTTGTACTCATTTGCATTCATATAGATTGTCTTGTACAGCATACTTATTTATTTTCAAATTATATGCATGTTTACTGTATTCAAGTTGTCTCGCTTTTCTGTATCTTGTTACGTCCCTCTGAGGACCTGGTCCTCTGCTAGGTGTATCTGCTCTTGAGTATTTGTAGGAGTACGGGCCTGGACCTGACGCATTACTTTCTGCCGATGAGGTCTTACCTTCTGAGCATCTTTGAGTACATCTAGTGATGGATTCTTTTTAGCTGATACACTTCTGTCTTCACATTATTTTATATTGGAGACTTTGTACTCCTCTCTCATTTTAGTTTTGGATATAGTCATTGGTAGTGGATTTGTCTCCACCCGACTATTATTTGGATATTTCAGACTCCTTATTCTAGTTTAGTATTTCTTTTCTATGACTTGTTGTGTGGATGAGATTAGCATATCTGTGACTTGTGACATTATATATACCACATGTGAGTTTATATTCATATTACAGCGTACGTATAGGTTATGGTTTCCATATATTGGAGATGTCATATCCATGCGGCTGGCATGCTTACGTGTTCTAGTCCTACGTATTATTGGGACTGGGGCGTGACACTTACTTAGCGTCCGATTAATAGTCGGGTGCCAACACCGTACGCGGGGTTGTGTAAGGTCAAACTAGAGATGAATATCGTGACCATTTACATTCTAGTACTTGCTATATCAAGTACGTTATACCCAGGACACCTGACACTAATCATGAGACATAATCTTCCTGAAATATTCAAGGTGATTCTGTGTAGGTTGCATAATTTATGACATAGACATTATATGCTTAGATCTTATTATGACTTGCTGCATTAGTTTTAATCTTGCGTGTCATGGACATGAGACGTGTCATTACATTGGGTGGGGAGAGACAACAGGCTACAGGCTGATTATATATATATAACCCTTATTAATGCCGTGCTCAAGACTCTAAACCCGAGCTTGGCCCACTACGTGATATCACCGCTACCGGCTCCCCGACACAGAGCTTGTAGTGGTTTCAGCCTGAGTTCTAGTGCTGCTCTCATCGTGCATTTCACTTAGCTGGTTATATAGATTACCCTATTGTTTCATTTATTGTTGCACTGCATTTATTTTGGCATGAGTTATTTTGTACCTTGCTATGTCCCCTGAGGACCTGGATCTGGATTATGTCCCCAGGATTAACAGAGGAGATTCACTCTGAGGTATACAGGACAGGAGCAGAAGCAGGATCAGGTGCATACAGTGGAGCAAAACCAGGAACCGAGGACTAGGTGATTGCAATGGATTTTTCTGAGTATATGTTTCTTCCATACTGAGTCTGTGATGCTATTTACATTTCTTGTTTAAATGAACAATTGTATCAGACTTGATTATCGGGTTGTTCCCCTATTTAATTACTTGTAATTTGATGTTTATGTTTATGTTTCCTTTTGTTGATATTTGATATATTCATTCTGTGGACGAGATTAGTAGACCCTGATTATTGTTGTACTACAGCTTAAGTACGCCTCGATGGATCCATTAAATTGGGTTTGTCCATCGGTGTGTGCTGCTGGCCATTGCCACGTGTCCAGTCCTTCGATATTTTGGGACTGGGGCGTGACATAGTTTTTTTGTGGTGGCCCATGCAGGTCAACGAATAAATTGTTCGATTTCAACTTAGGGACCGAACATGCCTGCAATAAGAAAAGTTTTTAGGATCTCATCCACTTGCTTGAAATATTCTTGACATCTATATCGGATTCAAATTTATTTGACTTGCATCCTGCTTTGATTCCTGTGCGCCTCTTATAGTTTATTTTGGTTGCAGAATTATGGATCCATAAGCCGGCGAAGAGACTCATTCAGGAACACCACAAGATGTTGTGGTAATCAACGAAGATGAAGTGATACTAGTGGATGAAGGGCAATCATCACAACAACGCAGTCAAGCAAGTCAGCATGCCTCGAGAATCCAGCAAGATGACGTTCCACCATCGACGCAGTTTGCTCCACTAATGCCCGTATTCCTACAAGGGCAGGCTATGGACGAACAACAAATGTTTTGAATGTTCTACGCGATGATGCAAGCCCATCAGAAGGTTCATCAAGAAGCTCAGCAAAACCAAGCGGAGAAGTTCATAGACAGATTCAGCTCTGAGCTACGAAAGTTAATCAGCTCCGTTGCAACTACCTTAGACGAGGATGTTCTTGCTGCAGCACGACCCATGGAGTGCAACACAAGGATAGAGTCCAGCCAGAAGTGGCCGTATGCATCAGCACTTGACCAAGCACAACAAGAAAGAGTTACAAAGCGACCACATATGAATCCACCGTAGAGAGCATCTACACCACTTGCACTAGTCCTGCCTACTTGTCACTACTGTGGCAAGGTAGGTCATTTCGCTAAAGAATGCCGACACAGACTGGGACGATATTTATCTTGCGGATCCAAAAAGCATTCGGTAAGGGATTGTCCTGAACGTCGAGAGAAAGAAGTGATGATTCATCAACCAGCCACATCAGCACCAGCCGGAGCACCACAGGAAAAAATTGCAAAGAAGTCTCACATGCACCAGCCACCAGAAGCATCTCCGCAAGTACTGCCTATCTGTCAATATTGTTGCAAGCGAGACCACATTGAGAACGAGTGCAGACGTAAATTGGGATTATGCTTAATTTGCGCGTCCAACCAACACTTAGCCAAAGATTGTCCTCAGCATCGAAAGGGAGCACTAATGTTAAAACGACAAGCATTACCAGCACCAAGGCCAGCCTCTCCAGGATTAAAAATACTGCAAACGGAAGTTGAAGGAGTTCTACCACCTGCCCCAGGAGAATATCTGCCGATGCCACCCTTGTCACCACAAGCAGCACTCTTTCAGCAGGCCCAACAGCAGCAGAGGAATCATCTGCAAGGACGCGGACAAGTTCCAGTGATGACCTTGGAAGACGCGTAGAATCATGGAGTAGCTAATGCACGTAAGTTTTTCTTAGTTATCTGTTTCTAGATTTGCTTTAGCTCGTGCCTGTTGGTTCGTGACCTCAGCCTTGACCTAGTAACTTTGAACTTGCTAATAATCAACAACCTAGAACATTTTATAATTGATAATCTAGTATGTTCTTAAGTGATAACCTAGTTTTTCTAAACTGTAGTCTTCTAGATCTCCTTCATATGGGAGATTGCATAACTTTAAATGCATAGGAAAATGATTTTTCCTATGAGTTAGTCTCACACCCTCAACCTTGACTTTCTTAAATCATGATGTGCTTCGAATAATATTTTGCAACCGTGTCATCTCTGTTGACCGGTTATTCTTTGATTGCGAGGACGCAATCCTCTTATCAAGGAATTTTAATTATTAAATAATTTTTAATTATTGTTAAATAATATTAAAATATTATAAAAATAATATTTTTATGTGTAAAATGAAAAATTAGACATATAATAATTTTCCGGAAATTTATTGGATCCCGGAAGCATTTTTAAAGACCTAAAACCAAGTTTTAATTAAACCAATTTAAACCATAATTAAACACGGTTCAATTGAACCAAACCAACCTGAATCAATCTAGACCGGTTTAGCTAAACCGAACCTTAGCGGGTCGGATCCGGGTCTAACCCGCGACCCGAAACCCGCTAACCCGAACCCGCTTTTAAACTTTAGCGGATCGGGCCGGATCCGCCGCCCGACCCGACCCGTCATCGCCCGACCCAAAATCCTTTCACCTCCCCCAGCCGTTCAGCCCCCGCAACCGCCGTGTAACCGACGAGCGCCCCCGTCGCTTCGCCTCCGCAACAGCCGCGCCGTCTTCTCCTCTCCCCGAACGGCCGGCGGCCCAGCTCCTCCCCTGCAGCTATAAAACCCCCACCTCGCCGTGCCCCCAGCGCCTCCCTTCTCTGCCCTAGCTCAGCCCGCAGCCGCTCGACCCGTCTTCCCCGGCGAGTTCCTCCGGCTCCCCCGCCTTCCTCCTCGCCTCCAGCCACGGGCTCATCCCCGACGCCGCCCTCGCCAGCCTCCGCTGCCCCTCCTCCTCTGGCTAGCAACAGCAACAGCTCGCCCGAGTGCCGCCCGCCTCCACCAGACTCGCCGGAAGCAGCAATACAGTCGGCCGCCCCGAGCCCGGCGTCTCCAGCGCCTCCCTCCGGCGAGCCCAGCCCCGGCGAGCAGCCGCCAGCAGCCTCCCGTCTCCGGCGAAGCCCCCAAACCCTAACCCTAGCCGTGTCCACTGTGTCGAGTCACGTCGTGTCGACTCACGGACACGAAAATCCTCGGTTCACGGAGCCCTGTTCAGGTAACTCGTTCTCTCTCCTCGTTACCCCATTTTTGTGCCATTTGTTGTGACACGAACCATGCGTGACCCTCTCGATGCCCGTGCAATCCGCTCGGTGTGTCGCGTCTTGTGGTGATCGCGAACCGCGATCCAAAAACAGGAAAACCAATACCCCATTTTTCCTCGAAACTGAGTGTACCCCACCAAACGGGACGACTTGGTCGTGTGCGGTCTTCACCGAAAGGTGCGCGCCGTCGATACGGACGTGCAGGATTTCGCAGAAGTTGATTTGGATGTGCGTGCACACCGAAATCAACGCGTATCCGCCGACAATGTCCGTATCCGCCTGTTCTTGATCTCGTTGTAACTTTGTGTACATACGTCAGATCGAAACAAAACTTACGCCATCGGACTCGTAGCAATACGCTGGTCCTGTGACCCAAGTTTGGTTCGATTCTGAGAACGTTGACAAAATCGTGTATCGTGGGCCCTACGGCTCCACTTGACGGACGATTTTGTGATCGGCTCATCGAAATCCAATTCTGGAAGTTCCGTTGGGTTCGTATCAACGTTCTGGACCTGTTGACACTAAGTTTGACAGATTTGGAGACCTTTGTTCCTGACATGTTTTCCGATGCAAAGCGGCCCACATGTGGACTCCGCTTTGACCAGAAACTGTCGTTTTTGCCCCTGTGTCCAAATTGGACTCAAGGACAGGCGTTTCTAGCTATTTGATATTTTCTGAATCTGATGGTGATGTTTATTTTAGCTTTTGGAGGAGTACCTGTAATTCCCACTGAAGTCAGAGCTACAGTTGGATGCCAGGACCCCAGGCAAGTGTACCTTGCCAAACTCTGCAGTTTTGCTACTTATTTCCTTGACTTATTTATACATTATTTTGCATGCTTAACCTAGGACCGTATGACTTACTTAGCGTCCGATTAATAGTCGGGTGCCAACACCGTACGCGGGGTTGTGTAAGGTCAAACTAGAGATGGATATCGTGACCCTTTACATTCTAGTACTTGCTATATCAAGTACGTTATACCCAGGACACCTGACACTAATCATGAGACATAATCTTTCTAAAATATTCAAGGTGATTCTGTGTAGGTTGCAGGATTTATGACATAGACATTATATGCTTAGATCTTATTATGACTTGCTGCATTAGTTTTAATCTTGCGTGTCATGGACATGAGACGTGTGATTACATTGGGTGGGGAGAGACAACAGGCTACAGGCTGATTATATATATATAACCCTTATTAATGCCGTGCTCAAGACTCTAAACCCGAGCTTGGCCCACTACGTGATATCACCGCTACCGGCTCCCCGACACAGAGCTTGTAGTGGTTTCAGCCTGAGTTCTAGTGCTGCTCTCATCGTGCATTTCACTTAGCTGGTTATATAGATTACCCTATTGTTTCATTTATTGTTGCACTGCATTTATTTTGGCATGAGTTATTTTGTACCTTGCTATGTCCCCTGAGGACCTGGATCTGGATTATGTCCCCAGGATTAACAGAGGAGATTCACTCTGAGGTATACAGGACAGGAGCAGAAGCAGGATCAGGTGCATACAGTAGAGCAAAACCAGGAACCGAGGACTAGGTGATTGCAATGGATTTTTCTGAGTATATGTTTCTTCCATACTGAGTCTGTGATGCTATTTACATTTCTTGTTTAAATGAACAATTGTATCAGACTTGATTATCGGGTTGTTCCCCGATTTAATTACTTGTGATTTGATGTTGATGTTTATGTTTCCTTTTGTTGATATTTGATATATTCATTCTGTGGACGAGATTAGTAGACCCTGATTATTGTTGTAATACAACTTAAGTACGCCTCGATGGATCCATTAAATTGGGTTTGTCCATCGGTGTGTGCTGCTGGCCATTGTCACGTGCCCAGTCTCTCGATATTTTGGGACTGGGACGTGACATGCATAAATTAACAATTCAGGGTTGACGCATAAAATCAGAAAAGAAAATAACATGTGCGTACAATGGGCCAAAACCACTATTGGCGCACAAATGGCCAAAACGAGTATTGGTGCACAAATTGCCAAAAATAGTTTTGGCGCACAAATTACTAATCTGGACAATTCTGGCACACCGAGCAAAGATGGCGCACAAATCATACTAAAGCGCACTTCTAGGACTTTGGCACACAATGATAGAAGTGCGCGAGCCAGGAGCTTGGCGCATAAATCTATTATTGGCCCACAAATAAAGGCACCCATGCTACGACTTTGGCACACTTTTATCAAGTATGCTAGTAATAAGGTTTGACGCATAAACAAGCGCAGGAAGGTCTACTAAAAGATAAAACACAAGTCTCAAGACATGGCACAGCAGTCGAGACAACTCTGCAATTGAGAACACAATTCCCGAGAATGGTCAGAAGTTATTGCTTAGTCATTAAGTAATTAACAATGGCTAAAAAGTGTACCGTCTTTGAAAAATGCCACGTAGTGCACCACACAGCAAAGTGCGCCATTCTCCAAAAGAAACAAAGTGTCCCGGTAAAAAAAGTTTACCAAAGTGCGCCAACTCTGCAATATCTGCAAAGTGCTCCAACTTGGCTTTTTAAGCAGTGGCGTACCTTCTTGATGACTTACAGACCCATTCAAAAGTGCGCCAAGTGGGATTGGCGTACTTTTGAAGGAATTACCATAGTACAAAACGTGCGTAGGAGTAGAGAAGTGCGCCCAACGTACTCAATATATCTTGGCGCACTTTCTAAAAAAATTATGAAACACACACACAAGTGCACTTACTGAAACTTCGCTTATGCGACAAGGGTTCCCTGCATACTTTTTGTATGCATTCTCAGGTCAACTTTACATTCTCCGACTTGCTGTTCTCGGGCTCCATGAGCAAAACCGAATTCAGAATATAGCGGCTGTACAGGAGGATTGGATTGCTCATGGAGCCCGAGAATTCAATCCTCTTGTACAGCCACTATAAGCCACAGCTTAAAAAGTATGCAGTGAGTAAATAAATGAGAATATGTCAGGATTGTAAATGAATAAGGAGAAAAGTAGTGTTGTATTTAATAAACACTGTCCAAATCAGGAACAAATAGCGAAGAATTTACATATTGAAAGGAGGCAACTGCCAGTCAAATATCTGCGACTACCACTCTCTATTAACTATGCAAAATTTGTGAAATATCAAAGCGTTGTGGAGTTCATTCAACGGAGAATAGAAGGATGGCAAGTGCGGACGTTATCTTTTGGGGGAAGGATTGAATTGGTGAAGATAGTAATATCAGCTATTACGATGTACTGGCTTCATACCATAATGCTCCCGACAACAGTGATTAATAAAATTGAGAAACTATGTGCAGACTTCATCTAGAGGGGGGAGGGGACATCCATGCAATAGCTTGGTCGACATTGTACCAATCCAAGAGCGAATGGTGAGCTGATATTCGAAGACTCGCAACAATGCTAGATGTAGCCGGGCTAAAACTTACATGGAGGTTTTTGGATGGATCATCACTTTGGGCTAAATGGACTAGGAACAGATATGCACAGGGAAAATTTTTCTGGGTAATACCGTATAACAACAATAATTCCGTCACGTTTAAAACCATTCTACAAGGGAGACAAAAGATCAAACAACTGATCATGAGAAGGATTAGCAATGGGGAGTCTACTAACCTCTAGTTTGACCCATGGCTGCAGCACAAGAACCTGATCGAACACCTAGGATGGCCGGCCTATGAGGTGTATGGGAGAGACGTGCCAGTTTCGGAGCTGATAAGGGACGGAGGATGGAGATTGGAAGGACACCCGTTAGGCAGAGTACTCAGGAACGAGATCCATGAGGTGAATATCGAGGGAGATGGGGCTGTCGATAGGTGGGAATGGGACTTGAACGGAGCGGGCATTTTCAGCTTCAAATCAACATTTAAAGATATCAAACCGGTGGGACAAAAGATGGAGTACAGGGAGTTTGTTTGGCATAAATGTATAGCTAGTAAGATGAGTTACTGCATCTATAAAGTATTGATCGGTATACTACTGACGAGGGACCGATTAGTACGATTTGGTATGAACATCCAATGTACACAATGCATGTTATATAGACGAGATCCAGAATCTATTAAGCATATATTTTTTGAATGTGAGAAAGCTTGGGGGATTATGTAGACGCAGTGGAACATACTAGGATTAGGTGGGATGAACTCAAGGAATATCAAAGAAATAACGGAAGCGATCAGGAAGCAACAAGGAAGGGGGAAGCACTGGTTCATCGAGGCTCGGGTTCGTCTAGCAGTTGGGGTCTGACACACCTAGAAAGAGAGATATAACCGAATATTTGAGAGGATAATCACACCCTCAATCGGTATCATACACAATATACAGTTCGATATTTCATGTTTGATAGCAGGATGGGGTGATAACCCACCTGTGTGAGTGTACTGTAAGAATACGTGTGATTAGTAATAAAATTATCTTTTTTTCAATATATATATATATATAATTTTAGGTCCTAAAATATTGTTTGATCTGTCTTCTGTCAGGGCTGGCCTGATTTAAAAGGCTATCAGCCAAGTAGACTCCAGCTATACATCACTTCCAACTGCTTGGAAATACCCAGAAATCATCAAACACGAAGCAATTTAGCTTTAGTTTTGTTAGTGGGATACTTGCATATATTCCAATCATGCACAGAGCACATAATGATTTAAAAGTTGGGAGCAAGCCAAGATATCATCAGTGTGATCAATATGCGACGTTGGAATGGTGATGTTTTGAGTTTGGGAAGGGAAACCTAGCTAACCCCACCATGTGGAGCATTAAATCAGTACTAAACAACCAACCGTTAACGAGTCAGTCAGAGTCTCGCATGTATCGGACTCCGTATCTTTCCATCCAAAAATGAAGACATGTTCACAGGAGCGGATCTACATGGAGGCAAGTGATGATAGTTAATCTCACTAAATTTTTGCTTCCGAGTTAAATATTAATATTTTTTTAATTTTTTTTTATAATCTATTTGATGTTTTGTCCCCTCTGAAACATGTAATTTTTAATTTTTATATACATATTTACATCATGTCTTACTTTTTCTTTCATAATTTTTTTTTTCCTTTCTAAATTTTTATTAAACTTGAGACGATTGAGACTGGATAGATATAAAAAAAATAGTTAAAATTATTATGTATCAAATCTTATTTTAATGATATTAAGGAAGCTTATGCAATCACATGACAAAACAACTAACTCCTTAATAAAAAGATATTTTCAACTAATATTTCGTTAAAAAATTATGTCTCATGTGTGCCAAAATATCAAATTCTTTCTAAGGTATATTTAAATCTAAGTCTCTAAAATCGTTTATATAATATTTTGCAATATATCTTTAGAATAAATTTTATCTTCAGATTATAAAATTGTGAGAATAAAAACTTAAAATAATATTAAGCTTTTCTGAATCATCTTTAAGGTACCTCAAAATCTAAGATTCTAAATTTCGTCAAATTCAAGATCCATTTAAGACTTCATTTAACCTTCTATAAATTCTTCATGCTTTATTATTTTTGTTAAACCTGTCATTGAACATCAATATTCCTATTTTCGTATTACCAGGGATGGACATAGTAAAGAACAAGTTGGGTCAACTAATCCCACTAAAATGAGGACAATAGTAGAAAATATCTCCACCAAATTATAATTTCCAACATATCTCAAGAAAATCAATCTCTCTCTCTCTCTCTCTCTCTCTCTCAATGCGATAGTAACTTCTGTTGTCTCTTTCCGACATCTCTCTCTACCCATCCAATCCGTCCATCTCGAATCCAATTCTTACTAATCCGGATTAATGGCCTTAAATATTTGGATAGTCTATTTCAGTATATAATACTTGCGAAAGAGAAAGAGTAAAGTAACAGCCCTCACTCTTTTCTTGAATTCTGCTCCTCCTCCTCCTCCTCCAATGAATTTCGATTTGGAGATTCCAATCATCGTCGGTGTCGACGACCTCTACTCCTTTAATAACTTTTTATAACACTTGTTCATATTTTTTTATAACATTTTGGTGGTAAAAATATTATAATAAAAGAGGTTAAATATGGATTTTAATAACACTTTTTAAACAAAGTGTTATAAATGTGTACATCATTTCTATCTCTTTCTGTTTATTTATATCAATTAGGTGCATTCTAAAACGTTAAAAGTTATTTATAACACTTTTAGTTATTGTAATAAGCTATTTTTTCTTGTAGTGTCCATTTTCTGCCAAAACACCATATCTCACCTCGTCCAGATGAACCGATCGATCAAATAACCTAAATATCATCGACGATTCTTCGATTTAATTAATTTTTTTATTGGCTGATTTCTCGATTATGTGTGGTTTGCATGCAATCTCAATTCGTTCCTAATCTACCTAGTCGTAATCGGTTCCTCTCCAAGCGCAAAATTTTGCTATTTTCAATTTATAACCATTTTTTTAGAAAGAAAAAAAAATTCGATCTGATCCATTTTTTGATGATTCGATACACATAGAGGTCACAGAGGAAGAACAACAAAATTTTGATGCATGTGGCGCTAGTGCGATAAACATACATAATATATCTATTTAGGGCTTGGGGATGAAGAATATGGTTAGGATGAAGACTTGTCACGAGATCGAAGACAAGGTATATTAAGGTCGCAAAATCTCAACTATTCATGGCTGCGATGTGATAATAAAAATAGTTCACATTACGTACAAGTTTCTATATATATAGAAGTGAATAGCCGTAGCATTATTAATTGGTACACTATGCGTGTGTATTCGTTGTGTTTTAATAATTAAGTAGTAGTTTGGGTACAACAATGAATGAAAATGGGTGGGGTAAAATTGTCAACTAGGAAGGCTGAGAAGTACGCTACTACAGTACACACTGGAATAAATCAACCTTGGCTAATGAAAAGTCGCCATCACTAGTCCAAAAAAAGTCGGCAGGCTTCCCAAATAACCTAACCCCTCACATGCTAATATGCTCTTGGAGCCCCCCATCAATTTAGCTACCCCACTTAAGAATCTTATTGAATAAGATATTCGATTCGATTTTAAAAAAAATTTAGTTTGATTTCAGTTTAAAAAAAAAATTAAAATTATTCCGTTTGATTTCGAACAAAAATCAAAAAATAAGACTTAAAAAAAAATATATATATATATATCCTCTATTTTATACATATTTTATAATTAAAACGTGTAGATTTTGAAAATAACATATCTATGTAATATTTTTAGTCCAATTTTGATAATTTAACAATTAGTCTAACTTTGAATTCAACTTTAAAATACAACAAATATATGTATAAAAATTATATTTTAATATAGTCTTTAACCACAATTCCAACTTTGTTGACTCGTTTAATAATAGAGCCCAAACGAACAATCCGAATAAACGAATCGATTTATCGCTTCGGTTTCGGTTATGCCTAATTTTGGTTCAGTTTTGATTTTAGGTTTTTATAAGTCCGGTTTATTCTATTTCGGTTCGATTGAAACCGAATAAACCGAACTCATCCCATAAATGTGTAGTTGAAAGAGAAGGAAGGAACTACTAGATATTTACATGGAGACTCTGCATTCGGGGCTGCGAGACTACTCTATTACCGGGAGACTCCGTTTTGGAGATACGGATCTATCTACTATGGAGATTACAGAAGTGTTACCCAAGCCAAGAAAACTGTTGTTTATTCAGAGGAGTACCCCTGATCAGCGGTAGGGTCTTTGCCTTGAGATTCGAGTATTATAATCTAATTAGCATATATTTAGATATGGCTATCTTCATGCACTTATTTCCTATTCAGTTTATGCATTAACGGGTTTGTTCCCATAGAACCCTGTCAGACTTCTATTATGATATTTTATTATTGTGTTTATTTAAGCAAATTTAGACTTATTATTACTTTGTGTGATTCTATTCTTGTATTTGTGTATGATATTAGTATACCTGTTATGATTTAGTTTTGTGGACTGGAGTTCACGGTTATACAACGGAGTATATTTTGGTAGGACCAATCTAGTTGGATCCTTCAGTAAGTTGTATTAGATAAGATAATCAATATCACGTGGCGCAGTCACATGTATAATGGGACTGGAGTGACAAATCACTTAAAAATACAGGAAAAAAGTGATGAAAAAAAATCTCTCTATTTCTTTAATTTTTGTCGCTATAAAAAATAGCAACATATTGACTTAATTTTTTGTTTGCTTTTATTATGTCGCTAAATCTTTTCCGTCGCTGGGATATTGCAGCCTCGACGTCTCACGAAGAAAATAATGACAAATTTTAACAACAAATTAGCCACATACTTTTTGTCGTTAATTCATCACAATAATTATGACTGATGAAATTTAGCGACAAATTTTCTGTCGCAAATATGTTGTATTGCAAGAAATTTTTATATGGCGACTATGCTTCATATGAAGTGGTCTTCTTCAACATAAGAAAAAATCTTGATTTTTAAGACAACAAACTCAACATGAAATAATCAAATAAATTAAAAAAAACATCTTTAAAAGGATGTATTGGCAACAACTTTCCATCTTTCTAATGACATAACTTTAAAATTTTAGCCAATAATTACATTTCAAAATATTAATAAAAAATTCAACACTTAAAATTATTTTCTGTATACTAAGCCAGAACACTTACAAGTATTGAAGTTCTACTAAAATCCTACACTTTGGTCATATTATAATTTCTAAGAGCGCATTTGCTATTAGCTACAAAATATTTACAGGACGAGATCAGGAGGCAGAATCAATTTATGCGTCAACTTTAGCTTCGAGATTACGAGGCTCCTCATTCCATCTCAACTTTGATAAGAATTAATCAGGCTATACAATTCCTACAATATAAAGACATACAAATTTATATAGTTTTAGTTCAAGTTAACCTTTAACATTACAAGAAACAAAATAATAAATATATTGATAGAAGTCTAATTGTCTCTTAGAATAGTTGAAGCCTTTGGACTAAAGATCAATTTGTTATTAGAAATGTTAGCCCCAGTTTTCTGACGAGGTCCTTAGCTGACGAAGAGAAACAATGATTCTTCGAACATTTGGGAAGGTGAACTCCTCATTTATAGTTTGATCGATAAAAGAAAGGAATGAGTCATAGAAACCATCCACATTAAGAAGTCTCACCTGCCAAAGTCGCACATATAACAAGTAAAATAAGATGTAAAATGTTGGTTTTTTGTTTTTGCTTTGTTTTGCTTTTCTTGCAAAAGCTCAAGTTCCTTTCCTTTCTTTAGTCCCACATCGGATGCACCAAATCCTTCCTATGTACATATATTACTTTCTCTCATTTGCTCTATTAAGTTGTTGTGTGGGGAACCCCTTGGGCCACACGCGCGCGCCGCCGCCCGGCCCGGCTCGGCTCGGTTCGGTTCGGCGCGCGTAACGGGTGCGGGTACGCGCCCACATCTGCGGGCGCCGAATGCCGATCCGATTTCCTCTTCGGGTTCGGGCTGGGACCCTAAATTACTTTTTGCTCCTCTGTTTATTCTTCATTTATTTTTTCTGTACGTTGGAATTTATTCTGAACGTTACGGTTTTTGAACCGTTATTGTTTAGGTGTCCAGGTTCATTCGTAACGGCTGAATTAAATCCTAATTTAATTCAGACCGTTACACAATGTTCTATATATTCGTCCTTGTTCTTTGTAGATCAACAGATCAGAAAATAATCTCTACGAAACCTCTGTCAAATTCTGTTCCATTCGATCTTCATCTTCTCCAAGCTCTGGGCAGAGCTAAGTCCTGGTCGTTCTCTCCAAGTCGTGTGCGGCAACGAGATACCGGTAGTGCGGGGGTTTTACCACTAGGAGCTTCGGGTACGTCTGCACACAGATCCCGAATAAACTCTTAGGGCAGTGCTTCGTGCACGACTTCCCCAGAGGCCGGTAACATCTGTTTAATTTATTTATTTTTTGTATTCTGAAATTATTATTAAAAATAAAACAGTTAAATTTCTAACAATCTAAGAGTTTATTATTAACTTGTTAGAATTTTGTTACTTCACAAGGTTTACTGTAGCAACTTCACAAGTTTGTTAGAAGCTACTGTAGCAATTTATTAGAATTTTATTCAACTTGACTTCTAATAAGTTCATTTCGTTTTTGTTCAAAAATTTCTATAGCTGTTTCAAGTTAGTTACTGTATTTGTTGCCATATAATATCCATGGTCTGGAAATATCAGTGACTTCTTAAGTGCAGAAATGACATCTTTAAGTAAACCGGTAGCAATTGTGTAGAGTTTTGCAGAATGCAAGTACTGGTCTAGCACTATCATTGCAAAATATGTTGGAAATTCCTATATCAATGTAAACATTTCTATGTTTTATCTTTATTCATTAGTTTGTCTTTAATAATTCAAATTTCTTTTCACGATCGCTAATTTCCTTCAGAGTATGGAATTTTATAAAACATTGACTTTACCGATGCGAAGCAATGTCATGTTCCAGTTGATTTGCATTCATTGGTGATATATGTAAAGTTAAAAAAAAAAAAAAAAAAAAAAAAAAAAAAAAAAAAAAATGGGATCAATATTTCATTTTGCTCTATCCTCTAAAATTAATAAGGTATAATGTGTGTGAATATTCTTTTTCAAAAACTTATATGTTTGACAAATAATGAATACTACTACTTCAGAAGATGAAATATGTGACTGAATTAGAGTTGAGAGTTATTTAATGCTACTCGGTAGGGAATTGTGAGAGAGTGAACTGCAACTTGCATGCTCCACTTTTGATGGATTTGTCAAATGTGCTTATACTTGTTTAGACTTTAAACAATTGATAGTTACTTACTATTAACTAATAGTTGCTTCATATTCTAAAGAATTGATAGTTTAATTTTGTCAATTGCAATTTTTAATCACTTAGTATTTTTGAAAGCAATTTTGGACCAAAAGAAAATAGTTTAGCAAAGAGGAAATTGCAAATATAATCTTCAAATCTAAAGTTTCAAAGTAGAGACAAACTCGGGCACAAGCCGAAAGGGTCCTTCTGTCAACCGGGTGTAAATAACCCTAAGCGACACGGTATTTAAGAGTCTTCGGACCACCGCTAGCTGGGAACCGGCCCCTACAGCTAACCTGAGTTGATCAACACTTGAAAAACTAAAGATTTTAAGATTGATTAGCAAAGACCACCTAAACTATTATCTTGGACATTGTTATTAAATAAATTTATATTTTCAGACCGCAATCATGACTGGAAAGGAGGAATCATCTACTGCAAAACCTGCTAAGTTTGATGGTTCATATTTCAAGAGATGGCAGAGCCAAATGAAATTTTGGCTCACGACCTTAGGTCTTATTTCTGCCATTGATGGGTCCACACCTATCACAAACGATTCTGATGATACTGAGTCTGAAGTAGCCGTGTCCACCTCATCGAAACCTAAAACCCCTAAAGAGATAGACTTTCATTGTTTTCATAGAATTCTAAGCGCATTATCTGAATCCTTGTATGATATATTTTTTGAATACAAGAGCGCTAAAGAACTCTGGAAAGCCTTGGAAGATGAATACGGCTGTGATGATGCCGGAATAGAAAGGTTTAATTCTTCAACCTTTAATAGGTATTTCATGGTAGATGACAAACCAATGAATGACCAGCTCCATGAATTCCAAGAATACCTTAGACATATTCAAGCCAAAGGGACATCTTTCTCTAATGAACATAAAATAGCATGCCTAATAGACAAGCTACCTCCCTCTTGGTCTGATATGGCTAAGGATCTTATCCATACACAAGGAGACCTTACTTACAATCAAGTCCTAAAGAAAATTAGAACCGAAGAACAAATTAGATTGAGGTCTAAGCCTAAGACTGAATCTAAAGCTAAGGTAAACCTTGTAGAAGGCCAAGAAAAACCTAAGTCTAATTTTCCTAATAAACCCAAAAAGAATTTCTTCAAGAAGAAGAAAAACTTTCAGCCTAACCACCAAAATCATCATCACCAAAACCAAAAACCTAGGAACTTTAATCAGACTCAGGATCAGAAGAGGTTTTGTTTTGTGTGTGGCAAAACAAACCATATGGCCACCAACTGCTACCATAGGAAGAAGGAAGCTGTCCAGACCTCCTACAATGGAAAGGGCTCAGTTAGACCAGAAGCGAACATGCTTCACAAAGGTTCTTCGAGTTCCTTCAGGTCTGTAAGCTTTCAAACCCTTATTAACCTCTCTTACCATTCTGATGATTGGTGGTTGGATTCTGGAGCTAATGTTCACGTTTCATTTGATCGCTCCTGTTTTTCAAACTATCAGGAATCAAGTGGAGGAGGTGTGACCCTAGGAGATGGCTCAACGGCACAAATAATTGGAAGAGGAAAAGTTGAGTTAAAGATGACATCAGGAAAAATCTTAACTATTCATGATGCTCTTCATGTGCCGTCTGTCAGGAGAAACCTATTTAGTGGATCCCTTCTTGTAGCCTCAGGATACAAAATTGTAATGGAGGCTAACAAAGTAGTTTTTTCTAAGCATGACTCTTTTATTGAAAAAGGCTTTGTAAAAGACGGTTTTTTCATTTTAAGTACAACAAATAAAATTTTCTGTTTGTTCTCTCATTGTCTCTAATATAGAATCTTCAAATGTTTGGCATGGCAGACTAGGTCATGTGAACCTAGATTCTATTAAAAGAATGATGACCTTAGATCTTATTCCCAAGACCTGATATTGCATTTGCTATTGGGAGACTAAGCAGATATACCAGTAACCCATATCAGTCACATTGGACTGCCTTGGATAGGGTATTTAGATATCTCAAGGGCACCCTAGACTACAAACTTCATTTTACTAGGCACCCTGATATCATAGAAGGTTATTCAGATACAAACTGGGTAACCGACTCACATGATATAAAATCTTCTACTGGATATGTATTTACTCTAGGAGGAGCTGCGATCTCCTGGAGCTCTTGTAAGAAAACTATCATAGCTAGGAGTATAATAGACTCTGAAATGATAGCTATAGATACAACTTGCACAGAAGCTGAATGGCTTAAAAATCTTATTATGCATATACCTGTTTCTCTTAGTCCTGTTCCTGCAATTTTTATAAATTGTGATAATAAATCTGTTATTGAACTACTAAAGCATGTTTTTGTGAATGCTAAGATGAACAGGCACCTGCAGCTGCGCTTCAAGTCAATGAAAAGCCTACTAGGCAAATATGTGGTTCTTGACTATATAAAGTCAGAAAAGAACCTTGCAGATCACTTGACGAAGGGTCTGTCTAGGACTTTGATCCTAGAATCATCGAGGGGGATGGGGTTAAGCCCATAAATTAGTCACCAGCAGTGGCAACCCAACCGAGTCTGACTGGAGATCCCAAGAAGCCGGTTCAATGGGTAGAAACAAGCTGAACTTAGGTGACTTTATGGAACACTGACTCGAGATTAAAATCTCATTAAAATAAAGCCCAAGCGGCTGTACATGTGTACAATAACTCCCCATCCCTATGGTGACAGTGTTCCTGTGTGATATGGTTAGGATGAGTTTAAAACTCTTAATAGGTCCAAGCTGTAATGCTAGGTTGATTCATATCACCAACCATTAAGGACTTACCTATATGAGAGGTCGTGAAGGCCGCGACTATGGGACAGGGCGATCCCAGACAACTCTCATGAATGTAGAAAGTGCGCATGGCCATTTAAAAGCGCCACCCGATAGATCAAGGACCTCTAGCGTACTATGTGTGCTATTTTTCTAAATCTGGTTCAAGAAGTCTGATTCAAGGCATAGTCCATCAAGCACTTCTTCAGATTAAGGCAATAGTCACTACGTGAGATTCAAGGCTGTAGTCCATCTCATCTATGCATAGTATTTTACTGCCCAGATGCTCTCTCTCTCTCTCTCTCTATTTCACTTCACTTTTATCTCTGTTTCGGAACTTGACCTTTTGGGGGGGGATTGTTGGTTTTTTGTTTTTGCTTTGTTTTGCTTTTCTTGCAAAAGCTCAAGTTCCTTTCCTTTCTTTAGTCCCACATCGGATGCACCAAATCCTTCCTATGTACATATATTACTTTCTCTCATTTGCTCTATTAAGTTGTTGTGTGGGGAACCCCTTGGGCCACACGCGCGCGCCGCCGCCGCCGCCCGGCCCGGCTCGGCTCGGTTCGGTTCGGCGCGCGTAACGGGTGCGGGTACGCGCCCACATCTGCGGGCGCCGAATGCCGATCCGATTTCCTCTTCGGGTTCGGGCTGGGACCCTAAAATACTTTTTGCTCCTCTGTTTATTCTTCATTTATTTTTTCTGTACGTTGGAATTTATTCTGAACGTTACGGTTTTTGAACCGTTATTGTTTAGGTGTCCAGGTTCATTCGTAACGGCTGAATTAAATCCTAATTTAATTCAGACCGTTACACAATGTTCTATATATTCGTCCTTGTTCTTTGTAGATCAACAGATCAGAAAATAATCTCTACGAAACCTCTGTCAAATTCTGTTCCATTCGATCTTCATCTTCTCCAAGCTCTGGGCAGAGCTAAGTCCTGGTCGTTCTCTCCAAGTCGTGTGCGGCAACGAGATACCGGTAGTGCGGGGGTTTTACCACTAGGAGCTTCGGGTACGTCTGCACACAGATCCTGAATAAACTCTTAGGGCAGTGCTTCGTGCACGACTTCCCCAGAGGCCGGTAACATCTGTTTAATTTATTTATTTTTTGTATTCTGAAATTATTATTAAAAATAAAACAGTGAAATTTCTAACATAAAACTCATGCACTTATGATGCACTTAGGGTTCTGGTATTGCATATGCACGACTAATAAAAAAGATGTTGGATCTGGAGCCAGAGCTGAAGTCGACGAAGGGTCATGTCTCCACGCTCTAGCCAAATCTAGATCGAAGAATGGTGGTGGGTGTGTGGGGGGAGGGGGGCATCGGGCTCTGCCACACGCAGAGGAGTAGGAGAAGGGAGAGAGGGAGGGGTCGAACTCCACTGCATCGGGCTCTGCCACACGCAGAGGAGTAGGAGAAGGGAGAGGGAGAGAGGGAGGGGTCGAACTCCACTGCATCGGGCTCTGCCACACGCAGAGGAGTAGGAGAAGGGAGAGAGGGAGGGGTCGAACTCCACTGCATGCATAGGAGGAGGACGGAGAAGAGATTTTGGAAAAGAGTGGATTAGGTCACATATGTGGATTTTGGAGAGAGGAGTGAATTATACTTTTGGGAATAAAAAAAGGAAACAACCAAGTAATCCGACTTTATTAAGATCATGGACGAAATTTTTTGTCGATAAAGTGTCGCCAAAAGAAACCATGACTCTTTCCAGATGGTAAGATTGGGGATATTATTACTAACTGTTTGTATGTCAACGTCGCTAAATAGTGACGAATTGACTTCCGTTGGTAAGAACGGTGCTATTATATAAAAAAAAATTAGTGAATGGATTTAAGGACTCTCCATGAGAACCTAGTGGGTAGAGAAAAAAAATATGAGAGCTTTGCTTCCAATAATTAATCATAGTGTTTGTCAAAAGTGGAATACATCTATCAAATACCTTGTAACGTTAGGAAAATTCTGAAGGATATAAAACACTAGGATTTAAAATAATTTACCATGATTTTATTTCACACGAAGACCATTTCACTAAAAATATCTTCCCTCTTCTTATGAAGTCCGTTGCATGACGATCCTAAGAGTATACTAAAATATTATTTTGGGGCTAACCAAATAGAACTTGAAATAGAAAAAATCGAAACCAAAGCAAGCAAAATGTGCAATATTCAATTACTCGATCAATTCTTTTACTTCCAACATCCCAAACAAACCGACCAAATGTTGGGCATGCCTATGGTTGACTGTGGCGAGTGGAAGTCCTGGATTCAATACGTACGCATGTTGCTCATCTCTTAAATCTCAAAATATTCAAATTGATGCTGAAGATTCGCGCCGCCAGCCCAACAATCCATGTTCATAACCGTATCAAATATAGAAAAGGATCCAACTTCACTTGTTGATTTAGTGACAACAATGATTTGGAAGGATATTTAATTTGGTCTCTAACAATACTTCTAATAGTATCAAACTTAGTCTAGTGAACATAAGATTTGAAAGAAGTCTTAATTGATAGAGAGATGATCTTTATTGATATACTACTCTTGTATATATACAATAAGTACATGAATAACTAATTATGTAACAACTAAGGGATATATGCTACAATCAAGGGATAAGAAGAAAACTGATATATACAAATCACCATATCTTAACATAGGAGATAAGCTAGACTAACCTCCTAACAAATTAACTTTTTAACACTCCCCTCAAGTTGGAGAGTGGATCCCTCAAGTTGGAGAGTGGATATCTTGTACTCCCAACTTTCGAATCATAGGAGTAACAAATTTCTTTCCCAAAGCTTTAGTCAATATATCTGCCAATTGATGTGCGGAGCTCAAAGACCTTGTAGCAATGGATCCATCTTGGATTTTATCTCTGATATAGTGGCAATCCATTTCAATATGTCTAGTACGTTTATGAAATACATGATTTACGGCAATATGTAGAGCAGCTTTATTGTCACAGTATAATATGACAGGTTCCTGATGCAATACTACCAAATCTCTGAGTAAATACCCCAACCAAGTTAATTCACAACAAGCTCATGTCATGGCACGATACTCTGCTTCGGCTGAAGAGAGTGATACTGTTTTCTGGCATTTCGATCTCCATGAAATTAACGAAGGGCCAAAAAAAAATACAATAACCTGTGGTAGATCTTTTAGTAATTGGGCAGCCAGCCCAATCTGAATCGCAATAGGCTCGCAACTAGAAATCACTTTTGGAAGAGAAGAACAATAATCCTTGGCCAGGTGCATTCTTAAGATAACGCACAATGCTAAGTGCTACTTCCATATGAAGTTTTTGAGGCTGATACATTATAAAACTGCTTAATACATGAACAGAATATGTGATATTCGATCTTGAAACAGTAAGGTATATTAATCTTCCAACCAATCTTTTGTAACAATCCGGATCCTTGAGCAAGTCGCTCTTGTCAGACAATTTTAATCCTCGTTCCATAGGAGTATTAATAGGGGTTGCGCCTAACAAGCCTGCATCTTCAATAATCTCTAATGCATACTTATGTTGAGAAATAAAGTTCCCATTTCTAGAAGCAGAAACCTCAATGCCAAGAAAATATTTCAAGTCACCAAGATCTTTAAGCCAAAAATTATTATGCAAGAATTTCTTAATTGCAGCAATACTTACAGGATCATTTCCAGTAATTAAAATATCATCAACATATATCAAGAGAGAAGTGAAGGACTTGCCTTGTGTTTTGTTGAATAGAGAGTAATCAGCTATGGATTGTACATATCCAGCGAAAAAATAGCTTCTGAGAATTTTGCAAACCACTGACGAGATGCCTGTTTCAAACCATATAGTGACTTATGAAGTCGACAAACCAAGTCTTCCTTCCCCTCTCTCCGAAGCCCTGGTGGCGGAGACATGTAAATTTCTTCATGTAAGTCGCCCTGTAGGAAGGCGTTATTAACATCCAATTGGTGAGGCCACCATCCATGAGCTCCGGCCAAGACAAGTAAACAACGAACATAATTAATTTTGGCAGTAGGAGAAAAGGTATCATGATAATCAACACCCTCTAATTGTGTGAATCATTTTGCCACTAATTATTCTTTGTACTTCTCGATTGAGCCGTCAGAACGGTGCTTGATCTTATAAACCCAACGACAACCTATCGGCGTCTTGCCTCCCGGAAGAGATGTGAGAGTCTAGGTGCCATTGGCTTGTAGTGCCTATAATTCGGATTGCATCGCCTCTTGCCATTCAGGATGAACAACGGCTTCCGAATAAGAACGGGGTTCTGTGGCTTGAATGGTCTGAGCGATGAAAAATTGATGAGCAGTCTTGTATCAGTGATAGGATATATTATTGGCCAGTGGATAGCGAATGCCTTTATTCGGACCTGAAAGCAAGAAAGATGATTGGTTGGAGGTAGGATGTGTGATGTGAGAGCATACATAATCTTGGAACCATACCTGTGGACCGGTGGAGGGCTGGAGCGATGAAAAGGAGATTCAGGTGGGGGCACTGGTGATTCAGACAAGAACACAGGTTGGTTGGATGAGGTAGCATTGTGGTCACGTGAGAGAACTGGTGGTTCGAGCAAAGATGATGGCGCTGGTGATGATGGTAGGTCGAATGGAGGGGTCGAAGATGATGGCACTGGTGATGATGGTAGGTCGAATGGAGGGGTCAGAGATGATGGCACTGGTGATGATGGCGTTGGTTGTGAGGCACATGGATCTGGAGTAGTTGGAGATAAAATAGGATTATGTTGAATGGTTGGGTTTAAATCATGGATTGGATAAGGGATTGGACCTGTAGAGTGGGCCAAAGGAGGGAGACCAGGAATAGTCTTGACAGAAGCATAAGAAAAAATGTTTTCCTGAACAACTACATCTCTGCTGGTGAATTTTTTGTGTGTGGATAGATCAAATAATTTGTAAGCCTTTTGACCAATAGGATAGCCGATGAAAACACATGCCATAGCACGATGATCAAATTTATGAGAAATATGGACATTGGTAGCAAAAGCTAAGCAACCCAACACACAAAGATACAAAAAAGATGGTAGTTTCAAGTAAAGGCATCAAATGGAGTTTTGAAAGAGAGAATGGGTGAAGGTAATCTATTGATAATGTGCACAGCGGTGAGTGCAAATTCTTAGCAAAATTTTGTAGGGAGGTGAGCATAAAATTTTAAAGCTTGTGCTACTTGTAGAATATGGCGGTATTTACATTCCACAACCCTATTCTATTGGGGGCGTATAAACACAAGAATGCTGAAAAATGATACCATTATCTTTGAAGAATGATTGAAGTGAAAGAAAATTTTCTCCATTGTCACTTCGAAAGGTTTTAATATGTTGTAAATTGAGTAAAAATGTAACTAAAGAAACGCTTAAAAGATATTGTGCTTCATCTTTGTGTCTTATCAAAAATATCCAAGTGAAGCATGTGTAATCATCAACAATAGTAAGAAAATAATGTGCACCAGAAAGAGAAGGATGTTTATAACGACCCAAAATATCACAACGAATAAGATCAAATGAGTTTTCAGATAAAATTGTACTAGTACAAAAAGTTAAACAACTTTGCTTAGCCAAAGGGCATATAGAGCAAGCATTATTAGACTGAACTAAAAATTTTAAAAAATTCTTGGTAATAAAACTTAAACGAGAATGGAAACATGGCCTAAACGACTATGCCATAGATCAGTAGATGAGGTGGTGAGATTGCAGGTTGGTTGACTTTTTAAAAATGTAGGAGGTTTGGTTACGTTTTTCTTCGTCGACAATGCCACAAAGTAGTATAGTCCATCACGTTGCTTACTAAAACCAATCATCATTCTCGTAGCCAAATCCTGCAAAATACACCAATAAGGAAAAAATATTACTAAACAGTTCATGCCTCTTGTCATACGACTAACAGATATTAAATCAACATTGAATGTAGGCACAAATAATATATTATGTAGACAATATATAGAGTTTAGAGGCAATGATCCTTTTGCAACAATATTGGCCATTTCTCCACTAAGTAACAGTACCGGAGGCACTGTACAATTCTTATCTCCATGCAAGAATAAATTTGAAGATATATGGTTTGTGGCACCGCTGTCAATAATCCAGCGACGAGAAGGGATTTTAGACAAACCTGATTTTGGTCATTGTAGCATTTTCTTGAGAACTAGAACCTCTATCTTTGTTGTTTAGGAGAGACAAAAGTTGTTGGAGTTGCATTTCAGAAATTTTAGTTACCACAGATTTTTCTTCTTCTTTGGTCAATCCCTCGGAGACTTGATTGGCTACAGAAGCATTTTTGAAATGGTTCGAGTTGGATCTTGCTTTTAGATGGCCCGATGGATACCCATGTAGTTTATAATGCCCCGCAACCGCATGGTACATTACGTTGAGTCGGATTGAATGTGACAATAGTTGGTTATATTTTAATTTGTTGAATTTGGGAACAAGTATTGATTTGAGTTGGTTTCATATGACGATCGCTAGTGAAGTTCGATAGAATCAGATGTTCGTTCAGAGCAGTACCGGGATAGCTGGATTGAAGCGATAATACCGTCTTTCTTAGTCCAATATCGGATGATTTGGAGAGCACGGCCTGCTCGTACGGTCATACCAATTGAGTATATCGTGCTTTGTATCGGACCATGGGTTCAAGGGATCGGCCGTATCGGGAAGGCATGGTGCTTAACAGAATCAGACTTGGTGAGTGGGCTCTGTCCCTTCTTCTCTACTCCTTTATGTCTAATAATATTGAGGACACGAAATGGCTTGAACACTTAGACTGTAAGTTGAAAATTACTGTACTGTGGCATGCATAGAGTGTACGTCGTTTGGTTGGATATGATTTATGGCTTGAGTTGATTTTGCGTTGGGCAGTTGGAGCTTGAGTAGGCAGTTGGAGCTTGAGTGGATCATCTTGGTTGGAACATTGAGGTAATTTGGGCGGGCGAGCGAGCGTACATCCGTGTACGAGTATCAGTTGGGCTCTTTGTCATACAAAGCATACAGTTGTGGTTCAAAATCAGACAACTGCATCGGTGAGGGCATTGTGCCACTGTTGGGACATTGTACCACTGAGTTTTCTGAGCGAAAGAATATTGCACCAATTGGAGCATTGTGTCGAAGTAGCATAGTGCCTATGGGGATAACTTGAGATGGTGCCTTGGGATATAAGTTAGAGAATGGTTATGGATAGTTGGTTGGATTGAGGCGAGTATCGTTTGGTGGGGCAAGAATGCTCGATTCTCTCGCCATACCTACTTGGTGTTTGCATCGGTTACGGACAACCTATTGCGTACAGGGTTTGATTTTCTCGAATGGGAAAGGCTCCGGGGCACCGAGACCGTTCGGCCATGAAGGAGACAAATGGTAATGTGCTTGGGAGCGGTGCCGGCAGTTTGATGCGTCCAGGCGGGCTAGCTACTCAGTGCTGGATTGAGTAGAACTGCAGTTGATCAGTCATTTATGGCTTAGCCAGTGACTTCATATAGATAAGATTTGGTTTGCTTTGGTTTGGTTTGTACTTTTCGAGTAGGCGGCGTCCAGCTTGCCTCGGCAAGAGTGTGCATATCGATGATTGGATTAATAAGGCTTGGATTATGGCTTGGTTTGAGGATGGATATTATGACTTGGATTGTTGTTCGATAGGTTCACGTATTGCTTGAGTTTCAGTAGGATAGTTTGCGTGCTAGTTTTTTTTTAGTTGGATATATTTTGCTTGAGTTGAACGCTTGCATGTTTAACCTGCTTTACAATTTTTCTTAACATGTCATACCTTTGCCATGAAATGAATCTAGGATTCAAGTAAAAAGATCACCATATAACTGTTTGCATTAACTATTCTACTTAGTGTTGGTTTAGACGAGTGGTTATCTCGCTCACCAGTACGGCTGTGTACTGACCCACGTTTGTAGGCATTATTTCAGGTACGCAAGTGTAGTGGCTCTGCTTGGATATATGGGACATGATGTATGAACGGTGAGTACCTTTGTGGGCTAGAGAAAGAGCAAGAGTGTTGTATCGCCTTTGTGGCATTCTCCTTTGTAGCATTTTAATTGGACCCTATCGAGAGCTTTGCTGCATATACTCTGATGTATGCTTGGTACACAATACTTGACTTTCGTTGTAACTTGGTCATTTCGATAATAACTTTGATGTTTGACAATATCGCCTTGTGAGAGCGCAACTCCAGGCTCGGACGACATCACGTCCCGATAAGAACGATTATCCTGCGGGAGTGCTGCAACGTGGTGATTCACGTTCAGTGGGGACGATTGAGCTTTTGGAAGATTGGGGCATGATATATTGGTATCAGAGCACCCGGTTTATTTTCTCGGACTTGGTCAATCGCTTCATCCTAAACTCTAAATAGCTTCAGCGTGTCGTCTAGCTCTTGGCTCTACTCGGTGCCGCATTGGATATTTCATGCAATAAGTCTACATACTTGTTGGTTGTGGGTGCATGATATTTAGAAGTTCGATGGAGCATTCATTGCTGCAAAGAGAGAGTTGAGCATAAAGAACAAAAAATTGGGATACGCTTGAGCGAGCGATGGATGAATCGAAGGATAGCGAGCACGGACTACGAATTTTGGAAATATATTGGAGCTATTGGTTGAGTAATAAAACACGATCTGGTTTGGAAGGGCAATACGATAGATTCGTACGGACTTGAAAGATTCTGGATATTGGCACTCGAGAAGTTGAACTCATGGTTTAGCGAAAGTAAAATTTGGCAAAATGGTGCAACGATGGTAGACGAATTCTTTGAAATACGTGAACGGGCATGAGACAAGTCTAGTTGATGTTAAGTCAGGTTGAAAGTTAACAGTTGCAGTACTAAGACGGATTGAGACAACAAGTAAAGATAATATGGATTTGAGATTGTGTTGGAACTGATGCATGGGGCATCGAGATTGTGTGGACTAATCGAAAATATATAAAAACTAAGATAGGCTAAGGAATGTAACAAGAACAAGAATTGTGTTAGATAGACTTTTGAAGATAACTAAACGAGAGAGCAACGTTGGAGCAAAACACTGTACTGCTCGAGCAAGTTGGACATGTACTGTAAAGCTGGCATACAGATAAGAATTGGAGCAAGTCTATGGGTTCGGAAATCATTGCAAGTGGTAGTACGAGAATTCAAACATGGCAGTTCAGAAAATTTGATGGATTCAGGACAAAATGATGGATTCATGGAAGACGGTTTTAACTAGCGCAGTTCTCGAATTGTGGCTTGGATAGATAGTAAGACTCTAGGTGGTTAAGCGGTATTTGGTTGACAGATCGTCAGAAGTAGTGCATAAAGTTCTCGGAGTCAGAAGTTTATTCGGATGGCATGGTTGGATTATAGCTCAGATTTGCAGAGGAGATATAGCATGGTTCGTAGTAACTGTCCATCATGATGACTTACAATTATCGAGCGTAGATTCGGGATAGCTGACCCTAGCGACTTGACCGCAAAATCAGGGATGAATATGGTAGACGCATAGAATGACCCTTGTGGCGACGCATTTGGCAATGCGTCGAGGGTGGATATGAGTAGTGTATGTTGGAGATTGGCCTAAGTGAATGAGTGTTGGATTTGAAAGATACTTGGAATAGCCTTCAGCTGAAGATGCAGCCGAAAGATCGAAGCGATGGAGGAAATGGCCTAAGTCAACTGATGAGATTCAGAGTCGCAAATTTTTGAAGATGACACTGCCTTTGACTCGTCATGCCCCGGGAGGGAATATCATTCATATGAATTGACGACTGTGAAACTAGCTTGTGAAGTTAAAGTAGCGGCTCATTCAGATCAAATCATTATAATATTGAAAGGGACAGATGTGCCTCAGATCTACAAGATGCATGAAAACTTAGTTTGGGATGCGTGCTCATACAAAAGATGAAGGTGATATCCTATGCTTCGAGGGAGTAGAAGCAGCACAAAGAACTATTCCATGCGCGACCTAGAAATTATGGCGAGTGTGTCCACGTTGAAATTATGGCGAAACTATCCCTATGGCGTAGCGGCAAAATCTTAGTGGATCACATGAATCTCAATATAGATGTTCACCCAGTGAGGTATTGGAATTAAGGAAGAGGTGTTGGGCTGAGATGATCTAAGAGCATAGTTTGATATATGGGTAGGTCGTCTAGCTGGGGTAGTATCAGTTGTGATGATCGTTCGAAGCATGAGATAATATTTGGAGATGGTGCTTACGAAATATTGTGCGATTGGAGTCATGCTAGACTTTGCTTAGTTGAGTTTGAATGGTTCTAGTATGGATTCAGAAATAGTTGGATGGATTGATTGGAACACGAACTGATTTGAGTCAGGTAAAAAGATAGTCAGTGAAAAATTATCGTATTTGAGAATAGCGCTTATGCGAATATGTTGGAATGAACGTCAGGATTTTGTTCAATTGGGAGTAAAGCGAATGAATGCCTCAGACATAAAGATACCATTGTAACTTGTCCAAATTCGCTATCGCTAACCTCGACTGAATTGCATGTATTTCAGGGACGCCTTAAATATGTGTATGATCCAAACTAAGCGATATGAGGAATTCGTATTAAGCTGCAAGAAGAATATGGGAATATGGAATTTGTGCGAGCGTTTAGCGCGAGCGAGATGCTGAGTCTGGATCAAGATAATGTGAGTTGAGTGGAGCAGAGTTTTGAATTGGGCAAGCGGCATGCTAGTAAGGAGTGGATACTGGTTCGGTTCGAGGACGAACCTGATTCTAAGTGGTATATTATGTAATGCCCCACAACCGCACGGTGCATTATGCTGAGTCAGATTGAATGAGACAATAGTTGGTTATATTTTGATTTGTTAAATTTGGGAATAATTATTGATTTGAGTTGGTTTCATGTGAAGATCGCTAGCGGAGTTCGATTGAATCAGATGTTCTTTAAGAGCAGTACCGGGATAGCTGGATTGGAGCGATAATGCCGTTTTTCTTAGTCAGATCGGTCGGATAATTTGGAGAGCATGTCCTGCTTGCACAGTTATACCAATTGAGTAGATAATGGTTTGCATCGGACCACGGTTTCAAGGGATCGATCGTATCGGCAAGGCAGGGTGCTTAATGGAATCAGACTTGGTGAGTGGGCTCTGTCCCTTCTCCTCTACTCCTTCATGCCTAATAATATGGAACACACGAAATGGCTTGAACACTTGGACTGAAACTTGGAAATTACTACACTATGGCATGCATAGAGTGTGCGTCATTTGGTTAGATATGATTTGTGGCTTGAGTTGGTTTTGCGTTGGACAGTTGGAGCTTGAGTGGATCATCTTGGTTGGAACATCGATGTAATTCGAGCGGGCGAGCGAGCGTGCATCCATGCACGAGTATCAGTTGGGCGCTTTGTCATGCAAAGCGTGCAATTGTGGTTCAAAATTGGACAACTACATAGGTGAGGGCATTGTGCCACTATTGGGGCATTGTGCCACGGAGTTTTCTGAGCGAAAGGATGTTGTACCAATTTGATCATTGTATCGAAGCGACATAGTGCTTATGGGGATAACTTGATATGGTACCTTGGGATATAAGTTGGAGAATGGTTATGAATAGTTGGTTGGATTGAGGCGAGTACCGTTTGGTGGGGCGAGAATGCTCAATTCTCTCGTCATACCTACTTGGTGTTTGTATCAGTCACGAACAACCTGTTGCGCACAGGGTTTGGTTTCCTCGAACGGGATAGGCTCTGTGGCACTGGGATCATTCGACCATGGAGGAGACAAATGGTAACTTATCTTGGGCGCGGTGTCGGCAGTTCGATGCGACCAGGCGGGCTAGTTACTCAACGCTGGATCAAGTAGAACTGCAGTTAATCAGCCCTTTATGGCTTGTCCAGTGACTTTATATAGATAAGAGTTGGTTTGGTTTATGCTTTTCATGTAGGCGGCGGCCACCTTGCCTTGGCAAGAGTGTGTATATCGATGATTGGATTAATAATGCTTGGATTATGCTTAGTTTTATGATGGATATTGAGGCTTGGATTGTGGTTTGATAGGTTCACGCGTTGCTTTGGTTTAAGTAGGACGGTTTACATACAAGTTTTCTTTTGAGTTGAATTTATTTGCTTGTATATATTTTGCTTGAGTTGAACGCTTGCATATTTAACCAGCTTTACAGTTTTCCTTAACATGTTATACCTTTGTCATAAAATGAATCTCGGATTCAAGTAGAAAGATCACCATATAACTGTTTGCATTCATTATTCTACTTAGTGTCGGTTTAGACGAGTGGGTTACCTCGCTCACCAGTACGGTTGTGTACTGATCCACGTTTATGGGCATTATTTCATGTACGCATGTGTAGTGACGCCGCTTGGGTATACGAGACATGATGTATGAACGTAAGTGCCTTTGTGGGCTAGAGAAAGAGCATGAGTGTTGCATCGCCTTTGTGGCATTATTCTTTGCGGCATTTCAATTGGACCCTATCGAGAGCTTCACTGCGTATACTCTGATGTGTGCTTGGTACACAATAATTGACTTTCGTTGTAACTTGGTCATTTAACTTTGATGTTTGACAACATCGCCTTGTGCGAGCGCAACTCCAGGCTCGTACGGCATCACGTCCCGATGAGAACGATTCTCTTGCGGGAGCGCTGCAACGTGGTGATTCACATTCAGCGTGGACGATTGAGCTTGCGGTAGATTGGGGCGTGACATAGTTGATAGCACATTTCAATAAAGTGTCCCATGTTTCCACAATAGATGCATTGAGGACGCCCTTTGAAAGATCCTGAACAACGCTTGTCATGATCAAATCATCGTCCATCTTGTGGACCGTTATAAGGACGATCGGATCGTTCTGTTCTTCCGTCTCCAACATGATGGTTTGATTTATTACTCCTTACAGCCATCACATCGCTCGAATTGGATTCTGTGCTAGTGTGTGTAACACTGAGAAGCCTTTGTTTTTTTATCTTGACATACAGAAGAATATGCTTGACGGACAGAAGGAAGTGGCTTCGTCAAGAGTATCAGTCCACGAGTAGCAATGTAAGACTCATTCAGTCCCATTAGGAACTGTATAAGATTTTATTGATCCTGATGCGCTCCGCATGAACAAGATGATGTATCAGTATAAGAGGCCAACTCATCCCACAAGCTCTTTAGTTTGGTATAATAGGCAGAGATGGAGAGTTTTTCTTGTCGATGATAGAAAATATCTCGCTTAATTTCAAAGATGCGAGGTGCATTGCTTTGAGAGAATCGCTCACGAAGATCTTCCCAAACTTCATGAACGTTAGTGTAGTAGATCACACTATCTGAAAATTAAATTTTTAAAAATAATAGAAAAACAAAAAAGGTAAAAAAAACAAAACTAAAAAACTAAAAAGAAGAAAACCGAAAAAACTGGAAAAAAAATTATTAAAAACAAGGATAAAAAAGAAAAAAAGAAAAAGAAAATGTGCACATATTCTTAAGGGATAGAATTATTATGTTTTGTGAATAAATTATTTATTCGAATATTCAATTTGATGAACAAGCATAAGAGCTAATATAAATGTATCAACGCATCTGCACTTCTTCCTTGCCCTGAAAACCCAATACTCTGAAAGGGCAGGCAGGGGTACAAACAAGGCTGAGGTTGGTATCAGTACTGACAACATAGTAGGAGGGAATACAAAGCACCAAACTAAAAATTGTAGAAATAGAAAAATAGTACAAACTACTTCATAACACACAATTAGGAACTAGATCTTCAGCTCTTTCTATACCTATATATATATTGATCCCATTCCGCATTAGCTGATTGATCGATCGATCGATCAGCAACGCGAGCCTTTCTTGCAGGAGAGTGCCCCCGCCGACACCGTTATAGTGCCCACGAGAGACGAAGGCCTGGCGCCGAGGCTCGACGCCTTTGCGTAGCTCGACGAGGCCCCAACACCGGACGGAGTGAAGAAGGCGCCGTTCAGCATCAGGTCGCCCTCAGACCTCCAGTTCCAGTTCTTCCACTGGCTCTCCCCTGCGTACTCGCGCTTCGTCACCTACATACCAAAGATAACAAGTATAAGATAAATGTTGCCCACTACTACTTGTTTTAATCCGACCGATATCCATACGATTTAGTATGTCTCAATTCGATACTAACCGATACATATGCTTGACCGATATCGATATTGAAGATCTTTTTTTTAGTCAATTCGACCAAAAAAAAAGGACGAATAAAAAAAGTTATAAAAGCATAGTAAAGTTATAAAATCATGTAACAATTTTTTTTTATATTTATCGCAGGTAAATCAATTGACAAAAGTGACTACTATTTCATTAAATTTCAAAACTCTAAAAAATAATAACACATAAAATTCTTAAAATTACGTATAAATATATAAAATATTTTTTCTAAAATTTTAATAATTTATTAGTAATTATTTGCTTTATGATAGAAAAAAAATATGGGTTTGATACCAAAGCCTGTACTGCAATCTCAAGATGTGTAATGGACCGGACAGCCCAAAACTCAGTCCGGATCCAATCCAACCCACTAGTATACCGATTACGAACTGGATTAAGTTTTCAGACCCGTAGGCCCGCACTTCATGCTGGGTCCGGACTTGATTTCTCTCTTCCGACATGCGTAAAAAAAAAAGTGGTCAATATTTAAATAAATATATACTTACAAATAATGGAGATAGAGAGGGTTTGATCTCTTGATCTCCTGATAACCTATAACTACTCCCAGTAACCACTACACAAACTATATTTTGTGTTAATTATGTATATAAATATGATATAAATATCAAACTTTAATATTTTTTTCTTTTTTTTAAATAACAGTCCTTGGGCTGACACGAGCGCAGTCCGAACCATGTTCGACCCGAACCTACTCGGGTCTAGGTCCGGACTGGATTTAGATTTTCAATTTGGAAGTCTGATCCGTCTTCTTTACGGACCGACCCAACCCAAAATCGGTCAAATCGGATCAAATTAGAGTCCGAACTGATCCGATCCGGTCCGATCCGATCCAGCCTGGCCCGACCCGCCCGGTCCAGTCCCCCCGATAGGCACCATGGCTGCAACATTAGTTTTAATATTAGCATAATTTTTAGTTACTTGTGCAGTATATATTACCTCTTTGGCAAACCTATCACTAGGAGCCAAGAACCTATTCCCTTGGCTGTTTATCGTTGGTGCAGCACTCCCCCCAATTGCATACATCTCCCAGTGGGTGTAGTCATTGTTCACCACATGGAAGTATCCATGTCTACACCTGCAATCAACACACTTCGATTTCGTTCATCAAAAAAAAAAATAGTGCAATTTAGCGACGGACAACAGCAACTGACCTCGGCATCCTCTGGATGAGCCCCTCCCCGAAATGGTTGAACGCAATGGTGACCTGCATGTTCTTGTCCGCCATGAGCCCGTCGCTGTGCCCCAGCAGCATCACCTTGTCGTGGTGCGTCATGTAGTTGTTCGATATCGTGATCGCCGTCGAGCCCTCGATCGCGTCGACGAGCCCGTCGTGGCAGCTCGACAGGCTGCAGTGGTCCACCCACACGTGGCTGCCCCCGAATATCGACACCCCGTCCCCGTCCGAGACCGTCCTCCACCCGTAGTGCCGCGGCGAGTCGCGCACGTAGGCGTTCCCCCCCGGCCTGCAGTCGTGGATGCTGAGCCCGTGGATGATGACGTTGCTGACGTACTGGATCGTGATGCAGGGCCCCTCGGCGATGTGCACGCTCGCGCCGCGGCCGTCCAGCGTCTTGTAGGAGTTCATGATGAGCTCCTCCTTCAGCCGGATGACCATGTCGCGGGCGAACACGATCCACAGGGGCTCGTCCCGGATGACGGCGTAGCGGAGCGTGCCCGGCTTAGGGTTCACGGGGTCGTCGTCGCCACTGTCCGTCACCACGTAGGTCGCGCCGCCCTTGCCGCCGAGGGCGTTCTTGCCGAACCCGATGGCGCAGTCCGCCAGGCGCTGCCGGTTCTGCTCCCAATGCGGGTCGCACCGCCAGCAGTCGTCGATGGGGTTGCCCGTGCCGCACGAGAGGTAGCCCAGCCCCCTCCGAGACCCGTTATTGATGCTCCTGAACAAGTTCATTATAATTTGCGTTTATTGTGAATAACACGACATGATACGAACACGTACACGTACACGTACGACTCTAAATAACTAACACATGTACCTATGTACTTCTTGTACAACGAGTTCCGGGTCATGGACGGATGGTGATGAGAATGAGATGGGGAATGTGAGAGCTGATGTGGTGAGGAAGAGGCAAATTAGTACTTGTGTTGTTGGAGATGCCATTTTGGTTGTTTGGATTACAAACAACCAATTGTAGAGTGTCTCTGTGGTGTGATGAGAGGATGGATAATTTGGTGATAGGAAGTGGGGATTTTATAATGCCAGAAAAGCACTCATGAGTCCCCACAATGCTGCGTGATTTGTGTTTTTTACAAGTTGGTTATTGGTAGTTTTAGACTGTTACACAAGGGAGGGGGAAATTGGTCCTTGCTAAAGCATGGATAAGACTACTTACCAAACATAGAAGGAAAAGATTCTAACAGAGACTACAAATTGCTATATAAGTAAGAATAGTTCATAGGGAGGAAAAGATTCCAATGGCGACTACAAATTGCTATGCAAGGAAATGTATGTATGTATTGACTAATTAGAATAGCTTATGTACGTACGTCGTTAGTATTGTCTATTTCATTTGTAATTCACTTGAGAGGAACAAAGTAGGTGATAATGTATTTTGTGAGTTAATAATGTACTAATTGACAAACATCATGCCTACTCAGAGAAAAGAAGACAAACATCATGGAAAACCGACGCGGGCTTAGATCACGGTGGTCATTGACGATAGATATGGTCCCTGATGTAAGTGGATATACGTAGAACGTTCAAGTACAATACAAGAAAGGATCCTTCTATTTGGCTTGCCGAATTTGCCCGCGGATTGGCCCGCGGGACAACGTGGCAGTCTAATTCCACTAACCGAGGGTCAGATGGTGAACCCAAACTAGCTGGGAGGACAGTGGGCTGCTGTCGTGTGGCCCCGCGGGCCAATCCACGGACAAAACCTGCTTGCAAAACAACATATCAATCTATCGGAAGCGGCAGAGCCTAACATAGACAAGGATACAAAACCTTATTTTTCCTGAATTCATGGTTCAACAAGCTAACCTAAGTCAAAACTAGATCGATGGCTGTTGGGAACGAAATGCGAAAACATTTTTTCCAAGTAAAAAAAACTGCAAAAGAATCGAAGTAAAACGCATAAACCAAAATTACACGAGCAAAAAACGTCGACAGTAATTTTTGACATGAAAAATTCTTGAGAAAAAAAATCACGAGACGATCGGAGTCCAACCTTGAAATGCCCCCACTTATGGAATAAGAAGATAAAGACTCCTTACAAACTTCTCACCGATCCAACCGGATCACCGCGACTACTTGGAAGATGAAAACTGATTACAGACTCTCGAAAAACAAAAAAAATGATAAAAATTACTCGAACTTGTCTCTCCTTCGAAGTAGCCGACAATCCCCGTTCTCTTCTCCAAAAGTTGCAAGTTTTGAGAAACCTCTATTTATGATCTTGTGATGATGGATTATGGTTAGAAAATATCTATATATAGTTCTCTCAATTTCGCAACAAATTTGGACCGTCCATACGATCCAACGGTGTAGATAAGACACATGTTCGCCGTTAAATCGGAATTATTTTAACAATAAACTAAAAAAAGTATAAAGAGGTCATAGACAGACAATCTAAGTACATTTTTTTGATTCTGGGGGGTGACGATTTAGATCGAGTACTGAAGTGACTATTTTACTCTGTTGACGGTCTGATGCGGAAGCGAGGAAGCGCTTTTCTGTTCTCTCTTCTATGTCCGTTTTTTCTTTCCTGTGGATGTGCAACCCTTCTATTTATAGCTATCAAGCTGACGGGCTATAGATGCCGCATATGCCTCTGTTTGGTGGCCGCATGGGGGCTCCTTCAACCGAATGCGGTTGTAACAGCAATAGCATGCCACGGACAGGCTGCCACGTGGTCTTAGTTATGATGTGTTATTGAAGAGATCTCGGGGTTGTTGCGTGCGTGACTTGGTCAGCTGGACACGTAATCAGCATTGATTGTGCGAGAAATTATCTTCGATTGTAACAGAAAGATCCTGCAAGTCAAGAGTTACATAACGTCTTGGCCGCATATCGTCGTGGCCATATATGTGCTCTCGTTTGGCCTTGGTCAGATAGACACTCTGCCTGCATGATGGCGAGGCCACATGGGTATATAGTTGCATGCAAACTCTCGTTTGGCCTTGGTCGGGTGGACACTCTGGTCGCATGATGGCGAGGCTACATGGAAACATAGCCGCATATGAAAGGACATATAGCGTGGCACGTCTGTCGAGGCCATCAATGCGTAAGGTGAATTTTTATCTTTTCCTGAGCCGTCGTCTCGAATTCTGAAGCATCTCAGTGTGACGAGTGATGTGTCCGAGTTTGACAGTCATCGAATACTGTGTTAGGAGGGTATATGAGGCCTCCCTGTTCTGTGGTTGTTCAGGTCGCATAGAGTATACTATGTGACTTCTAGATCTTTGGTTGATCAGGCCACATGTAGCTTCTTTGCGACTTGGTTATTCAGGCCGCATAGTGGTTCTCTGTGGCTTGTTTTTTTTTTGGGCCATGACCTTTATGCGGCATGCATGATTTTTTATGCTTCTACAAGACCGCATGATTTTTTATGCTTCTACAAGACCCCCTTCAAAGTTTCCAAAATGACAAGTTTGGAATTTTTTGAATAAGAAGCATGATCGAGCACTTTTGGCCGCATAGAGGTGACATGCCACATAGCCATATTGTCGCATAGTTGTCTCTAATAGGCTGTCAAATTATTTAATGAGGAGATTTGCTCTATCTTTGACCTGATCTCTTAGGATTTTGTGCCGTCTCCTGACACAGGGCTCGTGGCATCGGTTTCCGAAAAATTAGAGAGGATCACGCGGAACAAGGTGTCAGGTTCATCTCATTAACCGCTCGGTTCATTGTCTCGATTCCTTCACGTGGTTTTTGAGCCTATAAATAGGCAGTGAGGGGGAGAGAGAGAAATTTTATCTCTCTGCTTTCTTTCTCCTTTTCCTGCAAAGGATGCCGCAGGCTGAGGCCCTTGTCGCCTAGGAGTTCGTCAGGGGCGGTCTTGATCATTGGCCCCCTGATTTCGATGCTTTACACAAACGTAGGGGAGCACCACGTTCTTCGTGTTGGGCTTCCATGGACACAGAGACACCCGTACAAAGTCTTGCTACGTGGATGGAAAATTGTCTAGAATACGCACAAATACACAACCTTGCCGCATGGATAAGAGATCATTACGAACATGCGCAAGACTTCCTCATTAGTTTGTCGCATGGATGGACAACCATCATGCGACAGCTAAGATCCTGCCGCATGGATGAAGGCTCGACCTGGACATGCAACAACCATGACTCTATCGCATGGATGAAGGCTCGATCTGGCATGCGACCATAGTGGCTCTGTCGCATGAAAGGCACCTCATACGCCGACTAGGCTCTGCCGCATAGATTTTATATTGTCTTTGTTTGCTAATGTCATATATTTTCTTTGTTCATGCTTTGTTCTTCCTTGTGTTGCTTATGATGGAGCATAGAAGGATATCATAACATCCGCTGTTCAGGGTGAAGACCAACTTTATGCGGCGGTTTGCCAAGAACTAATCAAGGAGATCATGACAGTTTGACAAGAACTAATTCAGGAGACGAGGATGAACATCCTTTATTATGTGCTGAGCTGTCCTTGTTCATGCAGCATGCTAGCTACGTTTCTTCCTTTTATGTGGCTTTCTATCGGTCAGGGGCCTGTGGTATCGATGACATGATTTGGATTAATTGTTATTTATGTCTTTGGTCTTCCCGCATGATTGTAGAGCGCCTGCTCCTTATCCTGCTCCTCCCTTGCTATCCGTCGGTATGGATTATTTTTCATATACCGAGGTTTGCACTGCGGAGGGAGGATCCAAAAAGCATTAAGTTCTGTTACGGGCTCGACTTATGTCAGTTGCAACAACACGGAGGGGCGCCTCTATTAAAAAAGGTTCATATCAGCGAGACTTTGTGGAAGCCCTTAAAACATGTTTCCATCATATGTACTCATGACCTTGAATACTAATAAAAAACCCTTGAATATAATGGATTTCTATCATATGTACTCATGATCTTGAATATTACTCAATAAAGTCTCTCCTTTTTCAAAATTTCTTTTTTTGTATTTGTCACATTATATGTTGTGGACTTTGGATATCGTATCAGAGGAAATATAGACGTAGTACAACATTTCAGTCTATTTAGGATGTCCTATTGGGGGACTTAGGTGGACCTATTACTTCTTGCATACTGGAGTACAAGTAGTAGGTTCGAGATAAGCTATGCTAGAGGTAAAATGGACGTGGCAGATTTTGTGAACTTAACACAACTAGTGTACTTAGAGTTAAGTATGGGTGATAAGTTGAGATGATAACCGATATCAAAGATAATATGGACGTGATAATCAATAGCCAAACCTGGGAGGTTTGCTCAGAGTTAATATGGACATGGTAAACGCGGCCGGGGAGAAATGTTAGGACAGTAGGTCAGAAGTAATATGGACGTGAACCAATGCCCAGAAACTCACTGAGGAGTGATTGGCTGAGTGTGGTCTATCCAAAAATATAGATAGACCTGAGAGTTACTCCACTGAAAAGATTGCTAGGCTGATAGCTCAGAGATAATATGGACATGACTAGCGTCTAAAGAGACTAATTTTGAGTGGTCCCTGCGGGAGTGTGCAGGTGGACCTGGAGATTGCTCTGCTGGAGAGCTTTTGAGGATCCATTATCTGTGGTGTATCTAGGACTCCTGAATACCGATAATGGCTTGTTAAGGAATGTCGTGCATAGGAACTCGCTTGGGATGAACAAGGAGTGGGAAACCTATACATCTTTGTTGTCCTGCTGGGGATAAAAAGAAGTACAAGCCTAGCCTTAGACATAGTAATTTTTTAGGAACTTGTCGTTGATGGCAATCATGAGCAAGTCGCCATTTGAATTATGTGAGCCGGTAGGAGCCATTGGAGAATACAGACTCCAGGATAAACGGGCCCTCCCATTTGGGCTAAAATTTGTCGGCCGCCTTGTGGGTCATAACCTTCGGCCATCTTACCTTCAAGACGAGGTCACCCACTTGAAAAGTTCTCTCCTTGACCAGTTTGTTGAAGGCTCCGGAAAGACGTACCTGGTACAAGTTAATGCGTTGTTGAGCTAAGAGGTTCTTCTCGTCGAGTGCTTCAAATTCTTGTAGCCATCGGTGGTGATTGTCGTCGACGGTTAGTCGGTTGGAGAGAGCCACTCAGAGTGAGAGAATTTAGACCTCGAGAGGGAGGATTGCTTCGCTCCCGTAGACTTAGGAGAATGGCGTGCTACCAGTTGGAGTCCAGACCGTTGTACGGTAGGCCCAGAGACATTCACCGAGCTTCTCATTCCAGTCATGCTTGTTAGATGACACAAGCTTCTTGAAGAGCTTGATAATGTTTTTGTTGAATGCCTTAGCCAAACCGTTTGTTGCCTAGTTGTAGGCAGTCGACGCTATATTTTGATCCAATTTTTTCACAAAATCGGTAGAACACATAACTTGCAAACTATAGACCATTGTCATGGATAATCCTTCGTGGCAATCTGAAGTGGTATATAACGTGATGCTTCACAAAGCTGATCACGTCTGACGTCTTTATTTCAGCGAACGGAACAACTTCTACCCACTTGGAAAAGTAGTCGGTAATGTCTAAGATAAACTGATGTCCCTTCGACGAAGGTGGACTAATCGGTCCAATGATATCCATCTCCCATGCCTCGAATGGCCAAGACGCTACCGTTGGGTGTAGGAACTCTGAGGGCTGGTAGATGAAGTCAACATGGATCTGACACATCCTACACTTATTGGCGTAGTTGACGAATCTGCTACCATTGTTGGCCAGAAATAGCCCAAATGCCTGAGACGATCCTGTAGCTTAGGACTAGGTTGGTGGGCACCACATACGCCGTCATGGGCTTTTCGAAGTGCCTATTTGTCTTATCTATCCGATAGGCATCATAGCAGAAGTCCATCATACGAACGACAATACAATATTTTGGTAGTCGTATCATAGTAGAATCAGAGGAAATATCTTCTGATGGAAGTAGCTTCCTTTTGGTCTTCAAGGAGGATTCTATAGACTGTGTAGTCAATAAACGAGAGCCTCTAGTCCCAGATGCCAGTTTCTGCCTCTACGGCATAGCTTAGACACATGCAGAGATTATTTTTCGGACAGACTAGCTCTTGGCTGACTACAGTGATCGACTGGTGAGTATTGGCAGAGGACGAGACAAAGGCCCCAGTGATGGGCAGCGCCTCGAAGCACTCGAGGTCATGATGCGGACCATGAGCGAGTCCATTCAAGCCTTGACCCAAGCAGTCCTAGACATCAAGGCAAGTGCAGCCTCCCTACCTTGTATGATGTTCTCACATGAGGTGAGATAGATAGGATGGTAGACGTAGCACTTTTTGCTTCAGGCTCTTGCAACGAATAGTCGTCAGGAAAATTTTGTAGTGCTGTGTCTCATCCAGACTTCGATGGAATACTACCCCCAGGATATGAGGCTGCATCTTCTTTATGAGGGTGGCTACCCCTAGGGATCTCAGCACTCGTTCCCTGTGAATCACCGTCATCTCGGAATGCTGGATTATCGTAGAGATCTGTGGGATTGCGACCTTCAACTTCTGTAGTTATCTGGGATACCGACAAAAATCTACCCTAGTAGTTGGCAGCTTCTTCTTTGACCGGGTGCCCAGGAAAATACCTTCCATAGGTCCTGCTTCTTGGCCTCCTTGGACCTGCCTCCTCGACTTCTGACCTCTCTTCGCGAGTGACGGAATGGAGGTGCTGGACTTCTGACCTCTCTTCGCTAAGGGGGCCTTCAAAGCCGAATAACATAAGGCGAAGGACGACTCCTTCTTCTCTCTAGGCTGTTGTCGGTTGGGAGTGTAAGCACCCTAATTTTTGAATTAAATTTTAAATTTATTAATATTGGTATTCTGCAATTATTGTGATTAAGAGATTTTTTAATTTTATTTTTAGCTAATATAATATATAATATTCATGAATTTATAATTATGTGTATTTATTTAATTATTAATATTGTGTAAAACAAATATTTGGGTGTACAACTATTAATAGTATATTGTGTAATTTTTCTAAAATTTATTGAGGTCCAAAAATATTTTTAAATAGCTATACACCTATATATATAAATAAAATAAAATAAAATAAAATAAAAAGAAATAAAATAATAAACCCAAACCCATTAATCCTAACCCTACCAGCTAACCTAACCCAAACACACTTAAACCCCCCTTTCCCCACGTACATGAGCTTTCTCTCCTTCCCCATCCTATATATACTACATATACAAACCCTAATCCTAACTAAATTCTACCTCCACCACCACCCTCTACCATTACCGCCGCCTCCGTCCGACTTCCGATCGCCTCCCTCACCGCCGCGCCCACAGCAGCCGACCGCACAGTTGTAAACCCCCTCGAACAAAATTTAGGCCTAATTAGTTTAGATGGAAAGATTAGGGTTAATTTGGAGCCAGTTAGAATTAATACACAGTGTCTTATAATTGTTGTGCAATATTTATATCACTTAGTGCGCCTTACCCTCGCTTCGATAATTAGAGCACTACACCAGTTATTACCTGCAAACAAATTTTACACACTTTTCCTAGTCATGCCAGCCTTTCATTACTGACCTTGTGTAACTCATAAATTTCCTCCCTTGTGCTTTATTTTAGTCGCACAATAATTGTTGCAAACGTCCGTTCTTAAATCCAATTAAATCCAACTTTGTATTCCTTATGGGTCCCAAATCGAAATTGGAGACACAATCTTGATCCATTTTGTACAACCCAATTTATGATAATATTCTACTCTGAGTCCTCTATGTCCATGACGCTTGTTCTCTACCAAATTTTAGCCTCAGGTACTACCAATTAATTCAAGAACACAATGCGCATTTATTTTTTAATTAAATTAATCATTTATGCAATTTCTTAATTGTTAGGGTTTTGTGCGAAAAGACAATGAGGTGTTCCCCTTCCATTGGAGGCAAGTCATGAAGAAACCCCTTCCAACGTATCCTACGAGTCGCCGTTATTTAATGCGTTCACACTGCGAGTCGTCATTATTTAATGCGTTCACACTGTGAGTCATCATTATTTAATGCGTTCACACTGCGAGTCATCATTATTTAATGCGTTCACACTATGAGACGTCGTTCATTAAATGCGTTCACACTCTTTTCTCCTATGTATGCTACACTCTTTCTCTCTCTACAAACACCTACACAAGCAGCCAACACCTAAAAAAATCCTAAAAATATCACCCCTCATCAAATCCTAGCCATGCATGTCAAACCATGCGATCTTAGCCCTCCAATACCTACATGTTAAGACAAGACCCAATCCCAAGAGGGTGTTGACCAAGTCAACACCCAAATCCAAATTCCACATACTCCTAAATAAATATCTTCCTTTTCTTCCTTTCCTTTCCTTTTAATTTCCCTAAAAACCCAAACCTACTCTCAGCCGACATCATCCCCCCTCTCATTGTTCATCATCCTCTTTCTCCAATCCTTCGCCGACCGGAGCCCAGCCTCCACCGGAGCAGCCGAGTCCGGCCACCCCCTTCTCCCCCGGTCCTCGACACCACCACCGCCAACCACCATCACCACCGCTGCTCTCCCTCTCCTCTTCTTCTTCCATGACTTCTTCTTCTTAACCGTCTCCACCACCATCCTCATCACCGCCAACACCACTTCCCTCCACCTCCCTCCTTCCCGACCTCCCTAGCCGTTGCCCCTCCGACACCCATCACCATCACCGACTTCATCTCCACCAACAACCACCACCTCCCCCGCTGCCAACCATAGAGCGACCGCCACCGCTATCTCCCCGAGCAGCCTCGCCACTGCACCAGACTTTCCTAAGGCCCCCTCCGTCGAGCCCGACCGCCACAACAGGCCCCTCTCCTCTGCTTCTTCCCTGATTTCTCCTCCACTTTCTCCACCCCCACATCACGACCACCGCCACCTCGCCATCACAACCACCACCACCTCGCTATCACGACCACCGCCGCCTTCCTCTACCGCCGGAGCCAACCCCTCGAGGAGCAGCAGCCACCGCCACCAACTGCTGTTGTTGCTGCTCCAACTGCTGCTGTAGCCGCTGCCGTGGCCGTCCTGGCCGCTGCCACCGTGCCGCCGGCAACCCCTGACCACCGGCGTGCACCCCTCACTGGTCGGCCTCCCTCGAGTGTCCCCGAGCCACGCTGGGACTGAACATCTCCTTCCCGCGGCTGCGAGGAACCGAGACTCGAACCCGAGTTCGGGAATCAGAGTTTAACCTCCCCGATTCACGGGCAGATTTCTTCCTCCACGCTCAACCGATGCTCGAAACGTCTTCTCTGGTATACTCTCTATGTAACCCTCTTCTAACGCCTTCATTTAGAATAATTCAATATAATTTTTATTGTTTGTTAATTAAGACCCAAAACTGATTAAAAATAGTTTTCAAAATATTAAAATTCTCTGGAAGGGAGTGGGTCCTGTCAATCCAGGCATCCACGTCGCGTACCAATTTTACCAAAAGGTGCGCAATGTCAATACGGACGTGTGGGATTTTAAGGAAGTTGATTTGGATGTGCGTGCACACCGGAATCAACGCGTATCCGTCGACGATACCCTGTATCGATCCTGTACTGGAACTCGTTGTAACTTCGTGTGTGCTCGTCGTTTTAAAATAAAACTTGTGCCATCGGACTCGTAGCGATACGCTGGTCCTGTGACCCAAGTTTGGTTCGATTCTGAGAACGTTGACAAATTCCCGTATCGTGGGCCACACGGCTCCACTTGACGGACGATTTTGTGATCGGCTCATCAAAATCTAGTTTTGGACATTTTGTTGGGTTCGTATCGACGTTCTGGACTTGTTAACACCAAGTTTGACGAATTTGGAGAACCTTGTCTCTGGCACATTTTTTGGTGCAAGATGGGCCCACTTGTGGATCCCGTGTTGACCAGAAACTTTATTTTTGCCCTGTGTTCAAATTGGACGAAAGGATAGTATTTTTTAGCTATTTCGTTTATTCTGGGAACGTTTGTGATATTTATTTCAGCATCCGGAGACGTTCATTCTGAGGCCATAGTTTTTGACTCTTGGTGTTTGACATCTGGACGTTACATATTTTGCAGCTCTCTTGCCAGACAAGTATACCTTGCCTTGTTGTACTGTTTAAATTCTGATTATTAGTTGTATATTTATTTTATTTACTATTATATAACTGTGCACGTCCGAGAATACTCGGGTGCAGTCAACAAAGGCGTTGATGTTAGGACTTGTGTCTGACCTAGTGTCTAGTAGACCCACCTAAAGTTGTGGAGTTATTGGTATGACTCCCCAGGCCTTGACACGTATCATTACACGTCACAGAGTGAGTTCATGTAGGGACACGTGCCTCATACGCGATTGGCCATCAGTATGAGCAGCACGTATAACGGTACTTAGCTAGTTGTTTATTCTATAGAGACTTGCATCATAGTACGAGATGTCCATGTCGTGTTCATGACTTGTATATCTACATTGGACGGGGAGGACGACTAGAAGGCGTATGGGACACCCACCTCCTTTATACAGATACCGCACTCGACGGAGTGATACAGATGTATATATATTACAGATACCACGTTCCTTAGAGTGTTGGGCGTCACTTGTTATTTTTGCAGATACCACACTCTAAAGAACGTTGGACATTATACTATTTTAGATACCATGCTCCTCGGAGATGGACGTTATCAGAGTGCCCATGTTCTGGGGGCATATGTGGCATATACTAGTCAGTCACGACGATTGGCAAATTACGTCAGCATATGTCTAGCCTACACTTTCCCTATGCACTAAGCTGTCCTCAAATTGCATTTACTTAGATGATTAGCACACCCCCTTTATTTATTCAGTATTTACTTTATGGCATGCTTCTATGTATCTTGTTACATCCCTCTGAGGATCTGGATCCCTTCCAGGTTGTTTGTGCAGTTGTAGGATATTTGATCTAGTAGAGTGTGGACGTCATTGCAAGTATATTTACATTTCTAGCTATTTCAGTCATGTATTATTTTTCATTTTATTCTGCTTATATAGCCTAGTGTTTATAGACCTATGTTGTTCTTCTGGTCTATTCGAACGGATGTATTATTGGGCTGCAGACTGATGATGCGTATCGTTCTTTCTTGAGATTACTTACCCTGGATTGAGATTTAGATTTAGTTGTTGTATGTTAGAAATAGATTATTACTTGGATCACTTGACCATGGACAGCATAAGTGCACTTCGTCGGGTCCATTAAATTGGAAAGCCCTACGGAGTCGTACCAGCTGGCCATTGCCACGTGTTTGGTCCCATAGATTTTAGGACTGGAGCGTGACAACAATAGTAGTTGTGGCCCTTACTTCGCGTGGAGTGTTCGACCTCCTTGCTGATCTGTTTTGCTCTTCGTCCTCGCTGGTACGTTCACAACCTAACCCTATAGGATTTTCTTTAAGTGGAACGAATTTAGGCACCCTAGTTTGATCAAAAAATCGATCAGAAGTTGGCCGAAAAACTATTCGAAAACAGTCCAGAATTTTGATCCAAACTCCCATGTTCATGTCCAATTTTCTACCATCTCGTTAATTATTTTCAAATATAATTGAAGAAACTTCTTCACAATACAACCAAAATTTTTACTATTCTTTTAGTTTTTATTAGTTTGTTTTAATGATAAAATTATTCTTGTTCCAAAATGACCAAAAACTTGTTTTTAAAACACCCAAAATCTTGCGATACGGGGTACGTTCCGCCAAATGAGACAACTTCGTCATGTGCGAGTTGCACCGAAAGACGCATATCGTCAACGCGAACGTATGGGCTTTTGCGGAACTTGATTTGGATGTGCGTGCACAACAGAATCAACGCATATCCGCCAAAAAATACTGTATCGGCCTATTCTGACACTCGTCATAACGTCGTGTGTGCTTGTCGTTTCACCACAAAACTTATGCCATCGAATTCGTAGCATTACGTTGGTCCTGTGACCCAAGTTTGGTTCGATTCTGAGGACGTTGACGAAACATCATTTTGTGGGCCACACGATTCCACAAAACGGGCGATTTTGTGATCGTCTTATCGAAATCCAGTTATGGACGTTTCGTTGGATTTGTATCGTCGTTTTGGACTTATAGATATTAAGTTTGATGAATTTGGAGAATTTTGTATTTGGCACATTTTGCGGTACAAAGTGGGCCATATATGGACCCCACTTTGACCCAAAACTGTCAATTTTGTCCATGTATCCAAATTGGACTTATGGGTAGTCAATCCTGGCTATTTTTAGTATTCTGAGAATAATGGCGATGTTTGTTTCAGCATCCGGAGGTGTACGTGCAGATTCTACTTTTCCAGGAGTAGTTGACGGAGTTCAGGACCCAGGCAAGTATACATTGACATAATATATTACAGTTCCTTGCCTTTATTATATTATTTAGTTATTATAGTTATTTTATATGGTTGATGTGTATGTTTACCCTAGGACAGTGAGACGTTGCTTAGCGTCCGAACAAGATTCGGGTGTCGACGCTGTATGCGGAGTCGTGTAACGTCACTTAGAGAGTTGATTCCACGATCCTATTTTGTCACGCCCCAGTCCCAAAATACGTAGGACTAGGAATACGTAACACGCCAGCCGCATGTATACGAACTCCAATATATGGAAACCATATACACACGTACGCTGTACATGAATATCCAATCCATAGTGGTAATATACTGTCACAACAAGTCACACGCAATCTATATCTCATCCACAACACAAATAATAAATAAATGGAAATCAATAACTGAATATCAAATAAGCAGTCTCAAAGTATGATAGTCAGATGAAAACAAATTCACTGCAAATCGACTATACCAAAACTACTAAAGAGAGAAGAGAATAAACTCTAATATAAGAATAAATGTCTCAAAAAAAATAGCAACTAGAACTCTAAACAGCCACAATGAATCACATATAATTCGAAGGTAAGACCTCATCAGTCTGATAGGTAGTGTCAGGTCCAGGTCCATACTCCTGCGGATACTTCTGCTCATCTATATCTGGAAAGGGACCAGGTCCTCAGAGGAACGTAACAAGATACATATAAATATGCAAATAAAGTACTGAAATATAAACATCCAATGGGGTCGCCTAACCCTTTAAGTGAATGCAGTTAAGAACGACTTTCCCCACAAGTGAGCTATCTGGCTGAAAACTGAGATTTGGCATGGTTCTCTATTGGAGATCCAGGGGCCTAAAAGGCACGTCGTCTTTTGAACGTCGGTGGCCCGCCTGATAACATATAATATATAGTGGTCATCACCACCCATATCTCCAGCGGAGAATCCGGACGCACAATAGAAAAAGTGTAAAGGAGCTCAAATGCGGTACTTGTTGTTCTCCCCACCCTATGCTCTAACCATGTCACATCCATAATACAATAATACCTCTAACAACTGCCAGGTCTGCTAGCATACAAAGTTTCTACGACAGTTATCCCTAGCGCACGTCTCACACGTACCGATGATCAGTCAATACGTAAGTCCGTGATCTATATGAGACTCACAACTCGTGTAAAATGTGTCACAGTCAATGAATCTAATGCTGCCTCATGAAAATGGGATAGTCTCATAAACAAGGTCAATACAAATACAAAAATAAAAATATATCGTGACGATACCGTCGCTGCACCCAAGTTTTCTTGGACGCACAATTTTATATAGCAGTTAAAATAAATAAACTAAATAAATATAAATAAATATGCATGCATCATATGGAATGTAAATATAGTACAATGACAAGGTATACTTTCCTGACAAGAAATCTGTAAAGTATACGCGCCCAATTGTCAAGGACACAAAATCAGAAACTAATGGCTCCGAACAAACATCTCCGGATGCTGAAATAGACATCACCAACATTTCCAAAATCAGCAAAATAGCTAAAAAGTACTTCCCTTTCGTCCAATTTGGATACAGGGGCAAAACGGTAATTTTGGGCAAAAGTGGGGTCCACGTGTGGCCCACTTTACACTGAAAAGCGTGCCAAGGGTAACATTCTCTAAATAGGATAAATTATAGGTCAAAAAACTCTAAATATCAATACGAACCAACGATATGTCCGAATATGGATTCCGATGAGCCGAACACAATTTCGTCCAAAAAAGTCAACCGTGGGGCCCGCCAATTGGCGACTTGGTCAACTGTCTCAGAATTGCATAAAAATTGGGTCACAGGACCAGCGCGTTACCACGAGTCCAGTGACACAAGTTTCGTCAAAATCTGAAGGAACTTCTTCACAATTTTGATCCAAACTTTCATGTTCATGTCCAATTTTCTACCATCTTGTTAATTATTTTTAAAATATAATTGAAGGAACTTCTTCGCAATATAACCAAGATTCTTACTGTTTTTTTAGTTTTTATTAGTTTATTTTAATGGTAAAATTATTCTTGTTCCAAAATGACCAAAAACTTATTTTTAAAATACCTAAAATCTTGCGATACGGGGTACGTCCCGCCAAACAAGGCGACTTCATCATGTGCGAGTTGTACCAAAAGATGCGTATCATCAACGGAGACATGTAGGCTTTCGCAAAACTTGATTTGGATGTACGTGCACACCGGAATCAACGCGTATCAGCTAAAAAATACCGTATCGGCCTGTTCTGACACTCGTCGTAACTTCGTGTGTGCTTGTCGTTCCGCAACAAAATTTGCACCATCAAATTTGTAGCGTTACTTTGGTCCTGTGTGTAATACCCCACAACCGCATGGTGCATTACGTTGAGTCAGATTGAATGAGACAATAGCTAGTTATATTTCAATTAGTTGGATTTGGAAATGAGTATTTATTTGAGTTGGTTTCATGTGCAGATCAATAGTGGAGTTCGATGGAAATCAGGTGTTCGTTCAGAGCAGTACTGAGATAGCTAGATTGGAGCGATAACGCCATCTTCCTTGGTCTGACCGGTCGGATGATTTGGAGAGCATGGCCTGCTCGCACGGTCATACCAGTTGAGTAGATCGTGCTCTACATCGGACCACGAGTTCAAAGGATTGGCCATATCGGCAGGACAGGATGCTTAACAGAATCAGACTCGGTGAGTGATCTATGTCCCTTCTCCTCCACTCCTTCATGCCTAATAATATAAAAAACACGTAAAGACTTGAACACTTGGACTGAAACTTGAGAATCACTACACTGTGGCGTACATAGAGTGTACGTCGTTTACTTGGATAGATTTATGGCTTGAGTTAGTTTTTGCGTTGGATAGTTGGAGCTATAGTTGGATTATATTTGGGGCAGTTGGAGAAATAGTTGGAATTATACATCTTGGTTGGAACATTGAGAATTCAGGCGAGCAAGCATGCATCCGTGCACGAGTATCACTGGGGAACTTTGTCAAGCAAAGCGTGCAATTGTGGTTCAAAATCGAACAACTGCATCGGCGAGGGCATTGTGCCACTGTTGGTGCATTGTGCCATGGGATTGTTCTGAGCGAGGGGTATTGCACCAATTGGAACACTGTATCGAGAAGCGGCATAGTGCCTATGGGGATAACTTGAGATTTGTGCCTTGGGCTATATGTTGGAGAATGGTTATGGATATTTGGTTGGATGAGTCTAGGATTGTTTGGTAGGGCGAGAATGTTCGATCCTCTCGTCATACTTACTTGGTGTCTACATCGGTCACGGACAACCTATGTTGCACAGGGTTTCGTCCCCTCTAACGGGATAGGCTCTGGAGCACCGGGACCGTTCGGCCATGGAGGAGACAATGGTAACGTGTCTTGGGCGTGGTGCCAGTTATTCGATATGACCAGGTGGGCTAGCTATCCGGTCTAGATCTGGTAGAAGTGCACTTGATCAGTCCGATCAGTCCTTTATGGCTTAGCCAATGACTTCATATAGATAAGTGATGGTTTGCTTTACTTTGGTTTGGTTTATGCTTTCGCGTAGGCGGCGGCCACCTTGCCTCGGCAAGAGTGTGCATATTGAGATTGGATATTAAGGTTTGGATTGAGGATGGATATTGAGGCTTGGATGATGGTTTGGTAGATTCACGTGTTGCTTGGGTTTGAATAGGACGGTTGCATGCTAGTTTCCTTTTGAGTTGGATATCTTGTATATTTGCTTGAGTTGAATGCTTGCATGCTTAACTTAATTTACAGCTTTCCTTAACATGTCATCCCTATGCCATAAAATAAATCTAGGATTCAACTAGAAAGATCACCATATAACTATTTGTATTCACTATTTTACTTAGTGTCAGCTTAGACGAGTGGGTTACCCCGCTCACCAGTACGACTGTGTCATGACCCACGTTTTGGGCATTATTTTAGGTACGCAGATGCAGTGGCGCTACTTGGATATACGGGACATAATGTATGAACGATAAGTACCTTTGTGGGCTAGAGAAAGAGCAAGAGTATTGTATTAGCCATTGTGGCATTTCATTTGGACCCTATTGAGAGCTCCGCTGCGTATACTCTGATATGTACTTGGATTTCGCTACAACTTGGTCATTTCAATGATAACTTTGGTGTTTGACAACATCGCCTTGTGCAAGCACAACTCCAGGCTCGTACGGTATCACGTCCCGATGAGAACGATTGTCCTACGAGAGCGCTGCAACATGGTGATTCACATTCAGCGGAGACTATTGAGCTTGCAGAAGATTGGGGCATGATACTGTGACCCAAGTTTGGTTCAATTCTGAGTACGTTGACAAAACGTCATTTTGTGGGCCCCACGATTCCACATAACGGGCAATTTTGTGATCGGCTCATCGAAATCCAGTTATGGATGTTCTGTTTGGTTAGTATCATCGTTCTGGACTCGTAGACACTAAGTTTGATATATTTGGAGAACTTTGTCTTCGGCACGCTTTACGGTACAAAGTGGGCCACATGTGGACTCCGTTTTAATCCAAAACTGTCAATTTTGCCCCTGTATCCAAATTGGACTTCTGGGTAGTCAATCCTAGCTATTTTTAGTATTCTGAGAATAATGGTGATGTTTGTTTCAGCATCCGGAGGTGTACGTGCAGATTTCACTTTCCTAGGAGTAGTTAACGGAATTCAGAACCTACACAAGTGTACATTGCCATAATATATTACAGTTTCTTGCCTTTATTATATTATTTAGTTATTATAGTTATTTTATATGGTTGATCTGTGTGTTTACCCTAGGACCGTGAGACGTTTCTTAGCATCCGAAAAAGATTCGGGTGTCGACGTCGTACGCGAAGTCGTGTAACGTCACTTAGAGAGTTGATTCCACGATCCTATTTTTACATGCTTGCTTTACCAAGTACGTCATACCCTAAGACACTTGACACTATTTCATGTGATAGAATCTTTCTTGAGTTATTCATGATAATTCTGTATAGGCTTACAGGATTCGTTATATGAGACTTGAATATTATACGGACATTATTATGAATCATTGCACTAGCTAGAGGTCATGATCTTGCGTGTTATGGACATGAGACATTATGGTATAGAGATGCCCAGAAGGGGCCATTTCAAATACCGTAGTTGCTTTTCTCGCTTTATGCTTATGATTGATCATTGTGCAAGTCACACGAGGGTTGATTTACCTTTACACCCTTGTTATGAGCACATGGGTGTCTAGGTGTTGTTTTTGCTCCCTGACCTGGGTTTCGTGAAAGAACTCTTCCCAAGTCGTCAGCGGAAGACTTTTGAGATTGACCCGGTCCACTTGCCCCTATGGGGTGGACACTGTAGAAGCATGGAAAATAGGCATCCATGCTTCCAACACCCCTGCGCCCCAATATAAAGCGCAAACGAGATCAGGCCACAAAGTCACCCTGCGGCCTAGAAAGGCGACATCCATGCATCCCAATCAGCCGAAGCAGCTTTGGCTGCAGATGGACCTGACACGTCATCTTAGCAATAGGAACATCTCTGACATAGAATCCTGACAAAAATAATTTTTTGAATGCCTCAAAAGACGTGAACACACCAAACGACAGAAGTCTCACGTCAGTACTAAACTTTACACTCAATGGATGTGCAGTGCTAGGTGTACAACATAACTGGCCCCATGCATCCAAGGTTCTATGCGGTCCTATGCGTCTCTGGCCATATGCATCCCAGGTTCCATGTGGTCCCATGTATCTCTGGCCCCATGCGTCCCAGGCTTCAAGCGGTCTCGTGCGTCGCTGGCCCCATGCTTTCCAGGCTCCATGCGTCCTTGGCCCCATGCTTCCCAGGTGTAAACCCCCTCATTTATTTCTATAGATAGACTAGTTTTGGGTTGGAAAATTTTGGTTTAACATCAGGTATTTGAGGATTAGATTTAAGGTTGCAGAGTGTCTGATTATTAATCAAACCCTTGGAGCGCCCTACCGTTGTTGAAATATTCGGAGCCCAACACCAGCCCATAATTTCTAACAAATTATTGCATTCTAGACTTGACACACCAATTTAGGCGCTGGACTTTCCCGTCTCTCAAAATCATAATCCCTTGTGCTCTAATTTAATTGCATAACTTTCCGTATTCATAATCCATTATTTAATCCTGTGTCGCGCACCTGTGTCGTTGCCATCAATTTTGAGATACCAACTCTACCCGTTGAGCCAGATCAATTAAAGGGTCCAAGACTGGCTCCAAGTCTACACCTTTCACGACCTTTGTGTCACTCCCAATTGAGACCCCATGTGCCCCCATTAATTTAAGAGCACATGATATTTTATTTTAATTTAATTTGGGATACCAACTTTGACTAATCCCATTTTTAATCCCAACTTAACCTAGTGTCCCATAAATTAAGCCCATGCAAAACACACAACACCCCCTCACCCTACAAAACACCAAACACCAATTCTCCCATAAATTTTCTATCATTTTATGTTTTTGTGCAAATACCCAAAATTTAGGGGCTTAGTTGCAAAAGTTGCACTAGGTGGCAATACCCCATTGGTTCAAGCCAAATGGAGAAGTCCTCCATTCTTTGACTAGTCAACACCCCCTCTCATGAATAAAAAATCTCCATGAACAATCCTGGCTATTCATTCAAATAGGGAGCATCATCACCACACACTCCCAATCCCCATCCCTATAAAATGTCTCTTCCTACACTCTTTCCCAAGCAGGCCCTAATCCCCAAACTTGGAAAATCCTACCCCCTCTCTCTCTCTCTCCTCCTTCTCCCCACAATCACAGCCATTTCCCTTCTTCTTCTTCTTCCTTTCTTCTTCTTCTCCTTCTACTTAACTTCTCCTTCTTTTTCTTTTAAACCGAAAGGAACCGGCCGAGCTTCCTTCTCCGGCCTACCATCTCCGGCGAGCCGATGGCAAACTCGACTGCCACGATCATCTTCATCAACAGCACCTCTCATCATCATCATCACTACCACCGCCGTGGCTGAGCTCCATCACTTCCACCACCACTCCGTCATTATCCCCATCACCAGTATCGACCCAAACGAGCTCCTCCCCCGGCGAGCTCCTCCGTCCCGCTGCCATGAGCCACCTCCTCCACGACGAGCCCCCTCGATCGGCCTCCATCTCACCACCAGCACCATCATTCCACCCGCTATCACCTCCTTCTCCAGCGGCTGCCACGACCACCTCCGGCGGCCACTACATCTCCTCGACCGGCCAACACACCCACACCACTGCAGTCACTACTTCCCTAGCCTTCCTCCACCCGCAGCTGTCGTTCCTACACTCACAGCTGCTGTTCATCACCACCACCCCTATCTTAACTACTCCGGCCACCCTTCACCACGCCACCCGCATCCTCCAGTCATCCACACACCACCAGCATCACCACTTCACACCACCCGCACCACCACACTTCCACCCGCACCACCACCCTTTCACCCGTACCACCATACATCACCCCTCACCACCAGCAGTACCACCCCACAACCACCCTCCGGCCAGCAACCACCTCGCAGCCAAGGTGAACCCCTCCCCCTCTCGATATTTTGTATATAATGTTTTGTGTTATTAGTTAGTGTTAATGTTTGTGGTATATTGCATTGTTATTTGGGTTATTAGTTTTAGGGTATAATTCTATACATGGTCATGGTGATAACATAATTAGGGATTATATATGTTAAGTTTTAGAGTTGGTTTCATTTCAAATTTATGGAATTGTTGGTTAAATACAGGATTGATAATTAGGGTTTTGATGCTGGATGTGAATCTTAGAGTATAGCGTACTTCGGGTACATGCATAATAATGAATTTAATAGGGAGCATGTTATTTATTGTGAGATGAGGACGCGATATTAAAATACTGAATATGATTGAGGAACAGGTTAAAGGGTTGGGTTTTTGAGTGCCATACGAGACAGTAGGGTGTTATCCTATTTTATTATACGCGTATGGGTTATTGTTGATTGAGCTGTTTTAAACTATTGCTGAATAATAATATGATATTAAAATGTTGATGGACATTGGTAGCAGGTGCTCGATCATAAAATAGGTATAATATCAAATTATTAGTCAATGATTGAGGACTGAGAATATTAATTAATTATTTGAGATTGAGACACGTCAATGTGCATGTTAACGTCTGTGAGTACTGAGGTAAAACTGAGGATTTGATCAGGGTTAGATTAACTGAATATCGTGATGAATATAGTAAGACTGAGGAATAGTAATGAAATTGATCGAGGAGTAGTTTTAAGACGAATGATCGATGATGTTATATGATTGAGGATTATTCTGATGGTATTAAACATGTGATTGATCATATTTGTAATGAACCCTTAGTCAACCTGGGTTAACCCTCTAGCTTAGTGTCTATGTGAGTTGTAATAGAGATTGAACATATGTTAGACGTGAGTCACATCTTAATTCAGCTTCGTAATAGTTTATTGATTGAGATTGTATCTTGACTCTAGGTACTACGGGATCTGCAGACTTGGACATTGTACCTGATCCCCGTCATCAGCAGCCGGACGCAGACAAGTGTAACTTGCCACCCTGTATTTCAGTTACCAGATATTTATTGTTTTATTATATACATTGTGCGCGTGTTTGATTAGAATTGATACTTCATGTTCGGATCATAGCCGGGTGCAGACGTTCGTCGGTAATATCTAGTAACGAGTGATAGATGATTCACAACGCCTTGATGTACATACCGATGTATATCATAACCCTAGGACACATTCAGACACTGTCATCGTGCCAGATTTCCTGTATTCTGATACTGACATCATGACCGAAATCTGGGATGACCTATCGCGTTGATTGATAGTTATTCCAGTATGACGAGACTGCTAGATAGAGGTTCAGGTTCAGCGCACTATCGTTGACCGCTTGGGATGGGAAAGACAGTTACTAGACGTTTGGGCTCCGATGCACGTGCTTATATATGTATATGTCATGTTGATGTAGTGTTCCTGTATCCGAAGTAGTTGTATCACCCGTGTGACTCTGTGCTCGGAGCTATGGTACGCCCTGTGTGTCTCTGTGTTCGGAGCTACGATTTTATTTTGGACAGCCCACACGTCGAACATTGTCTTCAAACTGTGTCTCACTTAGGTGGTTAAGCTAGATTACACCGTCATTGTACTTGTACTTTCTGTTATACTTTGGCATGCTGTATTTTTGTACCTTGTTACGTCCCTCTGAGGACCTGGTCCTCTGCCAATTTTGCAGCATAGACGATTACGGAGCATTTGGAGGTGCTAATGGAGTTGCAGGTCTTACGGGCAGTGTACCAGGTACTCATATTATTTCTACTGGCATTATGGTTACTTTATTCATATTGATTATTCATCTGCTGTTGTAGCCTAGTTTTTGCAGACTCATCTCTTCTCGAGTCTATTCGAGTTTGTGTGTTATTGGGCGGCCGACTTTAGCACATATAGGTCTTTCTTGTATATTGTTGTTCATTATGGATTGCAGACCCAAAATACGTAGGACTAGGAACACGTAAGCATGCCAGCCGTATATATATGGCAACTCCAATATATGGATACCATAATACACACATACGCTGTAATATGAATATAAACTCACATGTGGTATATATAGTGTCACAAGTCACAAATATACTAATCTCATCCACACAACAAGTCAGAGAAAAGAAATACTAAACTAGAATAATGAGTTTGAATAATCCAAAACTAATAGTCGGGTGGAGACATATCCACTTCCAATGACTATAACAATACTAAAATGAGGGAGAAGGGTAAATCTCCAATATGAAATAAGATAATATAAAGGCATCAGCGAAATGATCCATCGCTAGAGATAATCAAAGATGCTCAGAAGGTAAGACCTCCTCGGAAGAGATAAGTAGTAAGTTTGATCCGTGCTCCTGCGAATAGTCATGAACATCTACACCTGGAAATGGACCAGGTCCTCAGAGGGACGTAACAAGATACATAGAAGTATGCCAATTTGAATACAGTAAACATAAAATATAGGCAAAAAATATATAAGTACGTTGTACAAGACAATCTATATGAATGCAGAATGAGGACAACTTTTTGACGTATGGGCATGGATAGGCTACTCTATCTAATCTCATAACTCACACACATGTCAGGAACATCATCAGTCGATATACCGCGGGGGTAGCGACCATTGGACACGACTACCATAGTGCGTGCTAGTTACTATGGTTTACCAGAGTGGTTATAGCCCATACGCCTACTGATTGTCCTCCCCTCCTATGATACTATGTGTCAAGTGTGTGTCAACATATATATAAATATATAGCATATACGTATGACTGGAAGAAAATACACATACAATGAATATACAGAAATATAATAAGCATGCAAAATTATGTAAGCAATTTGGCAAGATATCTTGCCTGGTAAAAAAGCTGCAAAGTGTAACGTCCAGGAGTCAAGCACACGGGATCAGAAACTATGGCCTCAGAATGAACGTCTCCGGATGCTGAAATAAACATCACTAACGTTCCCAGAATAAGCGAGTTAGCTAGAAAATACTACCCTTTCGTCCAATTTGGACACAGGGGCAAAACGATAATTTCGGGTCAAAGCGGGATCCACAAGTGGGCCACCTTGCACCGAAAAGTGTGCCAGGGGTAAGGTTTTCTAAATGAGACAAATTATAGGTCAAACCAATTCTAAACGTCAATACGAACTCAATGGTACGTCCAATTTTGGATTTTGGTGAGCCAAACACAAATTTGCCCAAAAATTCAACCGTGGGCCCACAAATAGGCGGCTTGGTCAACTGTCTCAGAATCACGTAAAACTTGGGTCACAGCACCAGCGTGATACCACGAATCCAATGGCATAAGTTTCGTCGTATTCTGACGAGTGTACACTAAATGGTGCAGTATTTTGTAAAAGTTACGATACGGGATATTTTTACGGATACGGGTTGATTCTGACGCGCACACGCGTCCAAATCAGTTTCTGTAAAAGTTCACACGTCTGGACATACCATATACGCCTTTTGGTGCAATTGGTATGTGACGGGGCGGCCCCGTTTGGTGGGGCGCGTTCAGTATCACAAATTCTGGAAGTTAAAAAATATAGTTTTCATGATTTTTAAACCGATTTAACTCACCATACATCAATAAATAAAATATTATAATTGACAGGAATTAATCTCGATTATGTGGTCTTTCCATAGCAAAAAGAATAACTAAGTTTGAATCTCTATGGTGGGAGATACGAGTCCTTGAACATGGGTCAACGCAACAGATTTTAGTAATATAAAAACGTAGTTTTTCCTAAAGTTGGCATCGATTTTTATCTAGTTTTTTACGTAGCATGATGGAAACTAATTTACGAATTTTAGAGAGGGATAGGACGTGATCGTACCAGCGAAGACGAAATCGAATTTGGTTGAGCGAGGAGGCAAAAATCAGCGTGTGAAGGGAAAGTTGTCACTGCCTGTGCTGAATGTGCTTGTGCGATTGCGGCGTCTCCCTGCGGTCGGCCGTCGGTGCTCCAGCGACTGCGCGGGGCTGTGATGGTCGGGGTCGGCGTAGGGTCAACGACGTGGAGGTATGAAAGTAAAAGTCTAGGGTTAGGGTTTCAATTCATTATATATATATATATATATATATATATATATATATATATATATATATATATATATATATATATATATAGAGAGAGAGAGAGAGAGAGAAGGGATGGAAGATGGTGAAGAAAAAGAGGGGTGATTCAGCCTGGCCGCGCGGGTATAGGTAGGGGCTGTTAACGGGTTTGGGGGACTTGTGCTGGGGGGGGGGGGGGGGGGTTGGTTAGAGTAAGTGTTGTTTTGTTTTTGTTTTTTGTTCTTTTCTTTTTTCTTTTTCTTTTCTACTTCATTTTAATTACATTATTATTGCTAATAATAATAATAATAATATCATTATTATTATTATAATAATAATAATTATTATTATTATTACTATTACTATTACACTATTTATTATTATTATTATTATTATTATTACAATATATATTATTATTATTATTATGAATATATATTATGATTATTATTACACTATTTATTTATTACGTCTATATATTATTTAAAATATAATTAAGGTATAAAAATATATTTGTACCCAATTAAAATCTTTTAAAAAAAAACTAACACTCCCACAAGGATCCCAAAATAGTTTTGTGCAAAATTTCTAAATGCGTATTTATCTAGATAGTTAAATCAATAATATATATTATCTAATTAGCTACAAAATAATATAAGTAAATTAAATAACTAATTAAATAATATAATATTCAAAAATATGGGATTTTACAAATTCTTTCCAACCAAGTACGGACTATGTGTCAAGCTGACCAAGTGACGCCTACAAAGGACGAGAATCACCCAGATCTTCAGCAGAAGAAAATTCTAACAAACGCCCACGTGATAGCCTGGCCCGCTCACGGCTACAGTTGCACCCTATTAAGGAGGCATACGTGGAACCCTCTAGCATCCATGCGGCCCGATATATGCACGTCCAATGATGACTATATACCCGGGTAGCATGCTCAAACACAGAACAGACAGAGAGGGGTCGCCCAACATAGAGAGAAAGCATACCGAGATGAGAAAATAGAGAACATAAGCTTCCTCACCCTGCGTCGGATCGTCAACAGAGTAAAGGAGCCGCCACAACGCTCTTTATCCATCGTCACACCCCAGATCAAAATATTGTACTTAGATAATTATGTTTAGGATTCTTTGTACTCTTTTTCGTTCCTTAAATACAAAGATTGTAAGAACTCATTTAATTGAGAATAGACACGTGGGTCGGTCTTTTATAGCTTTCCATCCGAGGCACGCATAACAGTCAATGATGCCTGTTGACGGTCAGCCGAATGAGCAGTTGCTTGACCTTGGCGTGCTCGCGCTGTCCTAGACTTCTACGTCCTTGCACGTGCTGGTACATAATATGAAGAGTCAAAGTTTGATTTTTTACCATTCTCTATATGGCGCATAGGATCAGCGATGCATGAGATTCGGTCAAAAACAGAGGTTCTGCTGCTGACAGAGCCGCATGCGGCCATCTGCCTGCGGTTGTCAACCGATGCTACATAGTTAATCTTATGCGGCCTCCTCCTTGGTCGCATAAAACTTGCATTCGCACCTGAACGTCTAGCTTCGTAGTATTTTTCTCTGACAGAGTTTGAGTGCCGAGCATTTTCTGCATCAGACGAAGATGTCGTATGGACATGGACAACCTGTGTGGACGCCTGACGAGCGTCTTCAGCAACAGAGAGAGAAAAGAGAGAGAGAGAGAGACGGAGAGCACATGCTCCGCAGTTGGGTGAGGCATGCACTACGGCCTTTGTAACCCATGTCCTGTAGGTCTTCAAGTGCTGAACACTTTTCTTATCAGAAAAGGCTGTCGCATGAGAGGCATCAGCTCGCATGGTCGCATGGTATGTGTCTCCTACGGTAGAGAGAAAAAGACGAGGAGCGCATGCTCCACAGTTGGGTTAGGCACAGCGGCCTTTGTAATCCATTTCCTGCGGGTCTTCTTAGGCTTTGCCAGCCTTGTAGAAGCGTCGCCCTCAAAGAGCATTTTCTCATAGGCTTGTTGATCGAAGCGTACTACCAGCATCTTCTGGGTTGAACCTATCTTGGCCGCATCAGACCACATCACCACCTTCTCATCAGAGGAGAAGGATATCTCCAGCAGAGTCGTCACCTTGTTCGCCATTAAATCAGGATTATTTTAACAACAAAAATAAAAAAAGTACAAAGATGTCCTAGACAGACAATCTAAGTAAATTTTTTTGATTATGGGGGGTGACGATGGAGATCGAGTGCTGCAATGACTCTTTTACTCCATTGACGGTCTGATGCGGGAGCGAGAAGGTGCTTTTCTGTTCTCTCTCATGTGCCCGTTTTTCCTTTCCTGTGGGTGTGCTACCTTAATATTTATAGTTGTCAGGCTGACAGACTATAGATGCCACATATGAATGGACACATGGCGTGTCATGTCTGTCGAGGCATCAATGGGTGACGCAACTTTTTATCTTTTCCTGAGTTATCGTCTCGAATTTTGAAGCATCTCAGTATAACGAGTGATGTGTCAACAGTCATCAAATATTGTGGCAGGGAAGACTTTATACGGCCTCCCTGCTCTCTGGTTGTTCAGGCCGCATAGAGTATACTATGCGGCTTCTACATCTTTGGTTGATCAGGCCGCTTGTGGCTTCTTTGCGACTTGGTCATTCAGGCCCCATAGTGGTTCTCTGCGGCTTGGTTTTATTTTTGATGGGGGACATAACCTTTATGCGGCATTACATGATTTTCTATGCTTCTACAACACCCAGAACTTGTCTCAGTCCGACATACCGAATTTGGTCTGACCTAGGCAGAATAGTTCTGCTTGAGTCTGAATAAGTTCATACTGAACTCGGTCTGACCCATGCCAAAGAGTTCTATTTGAAACAGATAGAGTTTGGACCGAATTCAGACCAAACTCAATCTGGTCTTTACAGATTTTTAAACTATAAATTTGAACTCTACTTCGATGCCTTCATCCTCTCGAGCTTCTCTGTCACACGGATGACACTCATCGAACTTCAAAATATTTTCTACATAGGTTGGGAACCACACCAAACACCAACACATCTTTCTATTCCCAACTAGGAGGAGGAGCTTGTCATACCAACGATTCTCCCGCAGTACTCAATCTTTCTTCTTAGTAGAATCTTTATGCGCATATTTGTTCCATTATCCTCCTTGTAAACTATCTCAAGAACTGTATTCTTCATCTCAAGCACATCTTGTATCCAATGATACCAATTTGCATTATGCTTGGGCTGACTATGAAACGTCAGGTTCTTTTTAAGATGGATTGCACATTGGTTGTCGTAAAGCAAAAATATTGCTCATGCTTAAGCTCCATTTTCTACAGAAACTTTTTTATCCATAATAAATTATTGTAAGCGTCTGTCGTTGCAATAAACTCAGACTCTGTTGCAGACAAAGCAACACACTTATGCAATCACGACTGCCACTGAACTTTTTTACCCAAAAATATCATAACGTAGTCCAAAATTGATCTCTTCGTGTCTGCATCTCAAGCCATATCAACGTCAGTATAACCAACCAGCTTTGGCTCGTCACCACCAAATGAAAGCTTTCAATCAGCAGCGCCATGAAGGTATCGTAGAATCCACTTGACCAGACTTTAATGTACCCTCTCTGGATTGGAAAGATATATATCAGCTAACCATTATAACTGCGTGAGCAATATTTGACCTTGTACATATCAAGCATACATGCGACTCTTCACTGCTGAAGCATACGAAATTTGTTCTACACCTTTCTTTTCGTCCTTGGTAGATGGACACTGAGCTTAAAATGAGCAATAAGCGAATTGCTCATTTTTTTTGACCCGATATTCCGAAATATTGAAGTACTAGGAGAGTGTACTTCTTTTGGGACAAGTAAAGCAACATGGACTCTCTTTTGATTCATTTTCAACCCAAGAATAGTCTTCGCTGCTCCCAAATTCTTCATAGAGAAGGTTGCGTCTAGTTGGCGCTTCAACTCTACTATCCTTGTGGCATTTTGACCAGCCAATAGCTGTAAACCCCCCTCACCCAAAATATATATTTTGTATGTATTTTATATTATTATATTTATTATAGATTATTTTAAATATTAAATTACTTTAAAGTATTCTCTTTGTTAATTAGAAAATAATTTTTTTAGTATATTTACTTATGTAAATATTTATTTAGAATTATTTTTAGGCAATTTTAGATTTTTGGTGATTTTTCTAGAATTTTTAGGTAATTAAAACATAGGGAACGTAAATTTCTAGAACTTTCATGATTTACTACGAGACCATACTTGCATATTATTTCTACCAAATATTTAAGTTAGGTTAAAATATTTAATTATATTTTTCTGTATTTTATTTAGAATTTTAAGAAATTTATTTGGATTTTTGAAATTATTTAGGATTTATTTGGATATATATAGTCTTAATATTAGATAGATGCTAATTTAGTGTTAATAGATATTAATAAAATTATATATAAATTATTTGTATTATCTTTAATTCTATTTAAGATTATAAATTATTGAGATAAACTCAAACTCTATTTTAAATTAATTCAAATCCTGAGCCTACTAGGAAAGCAACTTCATGCATATCATATCCTTATTTAAATTCATCATAATTCTATCCAAATTAATCAATCCTAGTCGTATTCAATTAAGTAGTGTCCACCATTATAAATACCTCATCCTTCATATTTTTATTCCCCAAATTCTCCTTTTTATGTCCAAAAACAGTCAAAATTTGTCATAAATTCAGCCTCATTTTCTGGTAGTTATGACGACTTTAAAAGACGATATCTCCTAGCTCCGGACTCCAAACGCCCTCCAATTTTTTTATTAGAACATATTAAGGTTAATTTTCTGAATATATAAATTATTTTAATAATTTATGAACCAATTTTTCTAGAAAATTCTAAAAGTGCCAGTTATCCGAAATCAGACGTGTTTCCGTATTTTCAAAATTTTGGGAGATCCCGAATTCGGAATTACGAACCGTTTGATATTTCGGAAAGTTGACATGATAAAATTACATAAAATAATATTTCTTGAATTTAACATATAAGTTTAATTTACTGTAAAATTCGTGCAACGTAGAGGTATATAGGAAACCACCGAAAATTGTCATATATGCTCCCTTATGGACATAACTCTTTACCGACTTGTGATTTTATGAAACTGTTGATTCTGGCGTTCATATAGCATTTAAATCAGTATTCCATACACAAATCCAGAATTTGAGTTGGTTGACTTTTTGGTCAACGGATTGCTCAATTTGCGTGCCACGGATCACAAATTCGTAAAGTTGACTTTCTTTGGACCAAAATTAGGGTTTAACAATAAAATCTGATTATAATAAGATTAAAATATAATTTTAGGTTATTTTATTCAGATAAAATAGATTAAAATGGTGAAAACTATTTACCCACTTTTGTAACCTAACTTGTTTAATTTATGTGACGGGTAGATCGGACGATGCCTTGAGTTAGGACTTCATCCTTTTCAAACTAGGCAAAATATCTTGCCAAATTGCTTACAGTACTTTACATGCCTATTATATTTTTATATGTTCATTGCATGTGTATTTTTCTTTCAGTCATAATTATATACTATATATATGTTGGCACAAACTTGACACATAGTATCATGGGAGGGGAGGACAATCAGAAGGCGTATGGGCTATAACCACTCTGGTAAACCGTAGTATCTAGCACGCACTACGATAATGTATCGCGCTGGTCGCTACCCCCGAAGTATGTCGATTTCTAGTGTTGTGCTGGTCGCTACCCCCGAGGTATGTCAATTTCTGATGTCCCTGCCGTGTGTGTGAGTTATGAGATTTAGATCGAGTAGCCTACCCATGCCCATACTTCGAAAAGTTGTCCTCATTATGCATTTTATATAGATTGTCTTGTACAGCGTACTTATATATTTTTTACCTATTATGCATGTTTGCTGTATTCAATTGGCATGCTTCTATATATCTTGTTACATCCCTCTGAGGACCTGATCCCTTTCCAAGTGTAGACGATCTTGACTATTCGCAGGAGCACTGATCAGGACTTGCTACTTATCTCTTTCGAGGAGGTCATCTCTTCGAGTCTCATGGTTCATTAGATGTACCTATTTGGTTTCCCTTATATTCTAGTTTGGTAGTGAATTTGTTTCCACCCGACTATCATTCTTTGATACTTCATATTAAGATTCAGTTATATAGTAGATTGGTTATTTATTTTTATTTGATTCTGTGAATGAGATTTAGTTATGCCCTGTGACTTGTGATAATTATATACCATTTGTGAGCTAATATTCATATTACAGCGTACGTGTGTATTATGGTATCCATATATTGGAGTTGTCATATACATACGACTGGCATGCTTACGTATTTCTAGTTCTATGTATTTTGGGACTGGGGCGTGACAATAACATATCATCCACATAGAGCAATAATATGATAAAATTATCCTCAATAAAATAATTCACAAATACACAATAGTCTGAAGTCATCCGTGCATAACCATGCTCCCCCATAAACGACTCAAACTTTCTATACCACAGTCTCGAAGCCTGCTTCTGGCCATATAAGCTCTTCTTTAACCGGCAGACTAAATATGAGTTGTCTTGTTGTTAACAGAATCCCTCAGGCTGCTCGATATATAACTCTTCTAAATTATCGTGGAGGAATGTCGTCCTTACGTCAATTTGCTCAATCTGTAAGTTAAAACTGGCTGTTAACGCTAGCACCATCCGAATAGATGACAAATTGACGACTGATGAGAATATTTTATCTAAATCCATTCCCTTTCGGCTATAGCCTTTAACTACTAGTCTCACTTTTAATCGAGGACGATTAGCATATTATGTCTACTTCACTCTGAACACCTATCGATTCTTCAAATTCTTCTTATCCTTTAATAACTGCACCAGCTTATAATAAGTGGAGTTTGTTTGTAAAGAACTCGGATCCTCTTACATGGCTTGCATCTACTCACGTCTATATTTGTCGTCCATCGTATCTACGAAATGTTCCTAACCTCTACATCAGTGTCCGGTTCATACATTTTATTATACCATTAAGCTGAGGTGTCTTTGGCAAATTCTTTTGGTGTAAATTTCTTACTCGCTGCAATAAGCAACAAAGGGACCAATGTATTCGTCATCATTGTCAAATCGGACACACTTTAACTTTTGTTTGTCTCCCTTTCAATAGATACTTGAAACTCTTTAAATTAGATAACATCGGATCTTTGGTCTTTATAGCGTAGACTCAAACTTTTCTGAAATAGTCATCAACAGAAGTTACAAAATAAGAATTACCACTAATAGCTTTTACCTTCATTGGACCGCAAACATCTGAGTTAGTTAACTCGAGCAACGCTGACTTCCTTAAACTTGGATGACAGAAAGACACCATATTTTATTTTTCTGCCAAACAATGCATGCATTTCTCCAATTTTGTAGACTTCAACTCCAGAATTACTTTCTTATTCAATAAGTATCTCATTTATTTTTCGGTAATATGGCTAAGCCGTGTGTGCCACAACTCTGAAGACGCATTAATGACGGTGTCCACCTCGTGCCCCATGTGCGCTCTCTTCCATATAATGGAGTCCAGACTTCTTGCTTCCTATGGCAATCATCATAGTACTCCAAGGAAGATTCCACTGACCGTTCTTGAAGAGATTGGAGAATTTTTCATCATCTAACCTTCCAACTGACACCAAGTTGAAAAGGATATCGGGACGTGACGAACACCTTTGAGAATAAGAATTGCCCCTGTATTGGTTCTCAAATGCATATATCCAATAGCAACAACCTTTGACATATCTCTGTTGCCTCATCTTCAATACTTTACGGTCTCTTGTTGTGTAAGTAGCAAACAGTGATTTGTTGTGAGATATGTGCGCTGAAATTCTTGAGTCCACCAACGTAACCAATAATTGTCATCGTAAACGAAATTCATGTCTACCTCATTAATTATCCATAATAATCACATCACCTCCATGTGTTGAGGCAGCTGTTGTTGTTCTCTCCCTCTACTTTTCCTTGTCATTAACCTTCTTTCTCTTCCAAGCAAAATAGCTTCGCTTGATATGGCCCTTCTTGCCACAATGGTAGCATTCAAATTTCTCGTACCGACTATTGAACTTGCTTCTGCTATTGTCTCTGCCACCGTCTGAACCCTTACTTTTACTCTCGTCGCGGCTCTCTGAAACAAGTGCCTCTTAATGAGATAAAGATGAAGTTTCTGTCACGACCCGCACCCGGTTTAGGGGCACGAGTGCGTGGGTACGTCCAGCCTACGCCGCAGCATCGGCGGTAGAACGTTGTCTAGGTCATGTAACTATCTAATCAAACTCACGTGAATATCCAACTCCATAAGGAGACGTGGATATCATAAAATAATGCTGGAAATACTCAATCACATAAACTAAAGCACGATGAGATATCAAGGCAAGCAAGAAATACAAGACAAGTCTAACGACAAAATAATCATACCTGCAATCATTAACTTCCAATCCTCAAGTGTGTCAGAAACCAGTCTACTAAGGTCACAGTCTGAAAAAATATTTTCCAGTCAGGAAGGAGCAAAGTATATCTCTAAATAGCAGTTCTATATAAATGACATAAACTATGTAGCAGTTCTAGATGGAAATATACCAGATGCATGTATAGGTACGAGAAATGTACAATGAAAGAAATACTGGAAATACTGTAAGTAAATGCAGGAAAAGAAACAATATGTCAATGAGCAAGAAACTTATGACTAAGTGTGTGAGTACTAGCTTTAACATGTGATCGGCTTGGGAACTTGATCAGGCTGGTTACATGTGATTAGCTATGATTCATGGAAGGTCAGGCTAACCGTTGGTTAGCTATGATGCATGGAGATGGTCAGGCTAATCACACGTAACAGCTATGAAGCATGGAGATGGTCAGGCCGCACCCGACGTGAGATGTGGGGTGAGCTATGATGCATGGAAAGTTGGGTATGATCACATATCTACACTAAAATACTCCCCAAACCCCCGACTGGTATAGTAGATCAAATCATGGTACGCTATGGCACGGGATTCCCTAGGGAGGTAGCAAATCTCCCCGGGTCTCAGTGTCTGTACATGCACAAGATATCAAGGAAACAAGTCTTGTACAAGCTACACCATGAATAAGGAATAACATCTCATGACGAGATCCGTGTATACCAATCCGTGTAACCAGCGTGTCAAGAGCATGGATATCTACACTAGATACAGTGAACATAGGGGATATCATAAATAAGAAACTACTCAGAGAATGTACTCGCCTGTGGTCTTGAGGAAAGTGTGAGGATCGATGTCCAAAGTAGGATCACAATGACCTATTTGTGGAGTATAAATGTTAGATACTGAATTAAGGAATAAACATGATTAACAAATTAAGAAAAATGAGGCTTCTAGGTCATCCTAAAATCTACTGGTCAATACTAGTCATACTAGGTTAACTAGGCCTACTAGTCCATTTATATATCCTAATAGTCCATATCGGACAAAACCTAACTAACTATTCATTACTAGCTACACTAGACATTACTAGTATATACCTCTTATATATATATATATATGGTTTTTAAGTTAAAGCCCTAAACATTCTAACCTTAAGGCAATATAACCATAGTATAACTAATACCTACCTTGATATCTAGACACTAGCTCTATAACCCTACCTTATTGCCACCACATTGTGTTAGCACACATGCATACATTACTGTGCAACATTAGACCACACTCACACTGGTTTCACTGATACACATCCCAACTACACCTAGATACAACCCAAAAGGATATTCAAATAACCACAATTTCTATTCACTGATACACATAGACAGAACTACACTCACTGCACACACTGATTTACACTAGCCACTGATACATTAGAAAACTGCACAACTCTATACACTCTGATACCTAACACTCAGGTTCACTCACACTCGGGTTTCTGAGATAATTCACACAACTCACTTTCACACACATAGGTAAGCCACACACATACTCACTGGTCCCTCACTCTCAGTGATACACTGAACCTGGGAAGTTCCCAACTCTACACTGAACACTATTGAACCTGGAAAAATCACTCACACACACAGACACATACAGGCACTCTCACCTAGACACTATCTCAATAGTCACACTGAGAAACACAGTACTGAACTACACAGGCTACACTCACTCACTAGTTCACATAGCTAACACACACACACACACACACACCTGCACACACACTGATTTTACACAATGTATACACTGGATATCACATAAACACACACAAAGAACTACTGATACACTATGACACTCTAATACACTGATACTCTAAATTATCTGAGTCTCATATATGGGGACTGATACTCCTGATACTCACACACAGATATACAGGTTACTGAATACACAAGAATTTGACACTGGTACACTATACCTGCACTTACATCCTACTGAAATCCTCAGCTTCTCAAGACCCCACTGCTCACAACCTATCTATACACACATACACACTGTTCATCTCAAACCCGAGTGTGCACAATGAAACCCCCCCCCACTGTACACACCACAGTCATATGAACTGATACATAGCATATTGCTCACACACATATTTCTCTGACTGGCACCCACACAACTGACACTAAACACACCTCACATACACTGGGATTTACACTGTGTGATACCCTCTGTAGTGATCACCTGGAGACACAATTCATAGTTCACCTACTGATACACGATCGACACACTTGAATCTCCCTAGTGCATACATCAATCCTGATACACAGGTACCAAAACTCACAGTACACACAGGCACTGAACTGAAACTTCTCACTGAACTAAACTCTAACTGGAATGCAGAACTCCACAACCTATTGACACTAAGTACCAGGAAATCTGATACATACAACAGTTCACCACTGCACAGACACCTCTACTCCTCACTAAACTACCCTAGCTGCTACCCAACTGCACAGGAAAACCCCCAAATTCCGATACCACATAAGCAGACACACAGTTACACCCGACTGTACAGAAAACCCTAGATCACCACCTATCTATACACCTATACAAAATAGCTATGTATATAGATTGGTATATCAAATATGCAGAAATTAAAATACAGAGATAGGCAAATCCCTAATAAACATATCACCAAACACTTGTGTGCTGAAAACGAACCCATATTAATATCCCTTGAAAAACTCAAAATAAAACCCTAAAACTGGATCTAAACTTACACGTTGGGGTGTAATCATGCCTACACGAAATCCCTAGGATTTGGGTTCCAAAAATTTGGGGGAAAAAGACCCGAATGTACACCAAAACCCTAGATCTCCTATGTCTTCATGTAGAACCCTAGAAATCAAAATCTATACTATTCGGTGGATCCCTAATAGCCAAACACAACAGAAAAACAGAATTAAAAGGGTTAAAAATCGGATTTTACCTATTGGGAGATGGTTTCCCAATGTAGGTTTCCTTCCTCCAAGTCTTCTTGGCCCAAGCTCCTTGTTTCCTCTTTGATGGAGGAGGAAAGTAAAATCCTAGGGTTAGATTCTGAAATTTGTGGGGTGAGGGAATGTTTTTTTTTTTCAAATGGAGGCTAGGTTTAGGTTTTCTTCATGAAGGAATGGGTTGAGGGAGGCTCCTCTTCAATATATAGGCTAGGGTTAGGGTTTTCAAATATAGGGGTTTAGCTAATCCTCCATGTTAAGTCATAAAGAAATTAATTAACTAGGGTTTAGTCATCTCTAGGGTTTCAAATTAAACTATTATGAAGAAATTAGGGTTTCACCAAAGCTAGGTCACAATTTAGGGTTTAGCCATTAGGGTTAGACCTAATGGGAGTTTTAGGGTTTAACCTGAAAACCTAATCATCAAGAACACCTCTAATCATCTAAATAAAACTCAACACACTAATTATTTACATGATTAAAATTAAACAGGGGAAATTACACTAATGCCCTAATCTGGAATTGTGGTAGTGACAAGTCTACCCACCTAAAAAAAATTTCGTCCTCGAAATTGGATTGGACTAGAACAAGAACGAAATTAGATAAGGAATTATACCTCAAGCCTCAAAGAGATACGGGTATTGCTCGCGTATTTCGTCCTCTCTCTCCCAGGTCGACTCCCATGGAGAGTGATGTCTCCATGCAACACGACCAAAGGAATAGTCTGGTTCCGCAACACCTTCTCTCTGCGATCCAAGATCTCTAGAGGCTGCTCAGGGTAGTTGAGAGTCGGACCAATCTCGATCTCTGAGTGATCTAGTACGTGACTAGGGTCTGCCACGTACTGCCTCAACTGTGACACGTGGAACACATAGTGCACTCTCTCTAGTGCAGGCGGCAAGTCTAGTCTATACGCCACTGCACCTACCCTCGCAAGAATACTGAAGGGTCCGATGTGGCGCGGGCTAAGCTTCCCGCCTCTACCAAAACGAATCGTGTCACGCATCGGAGAAATCCGTAGGAATACTAGATCGCCAACCTAAAACAAAACAGTCTTAACATGCAGTCTAACAACAACCACAAGCCAGAAAAATAACAATCTATACCTGAAACTCAAGGGGTCTACGGTGGCTGTCGGCCCAATGCCGCTGTCTGTCCTGCGCCACTCGCAGTCTGTCTCTGATGAGTTTCACCTTTTTTGCTGCACCCACGACCATTTCTGGTCCTAGCAAGGCTCTCTCTCCAACGTCGTCCCAAGATAACGGTGTACGATACCTCCGTCCATAAAGAGCTTCAAATGGTGATATCTCGATGCTGGCCTGGTAGCTGTTGTTGTAAGCAAACTCTACCAGGTGCAGATGATCCTCCCAAGAACCTCCGAGATCTAGAACGCAAGTGCGTAGCATATCCTCGAGAGTCTGAATAGTCCTTTCAGACTGTCCGTCTGTCTGAGGGTGGTATGAGGTACTGAACTTGAGCTGAGTGCCCAAGCTAGCCTGCAGACTCCTCCAGAAGTGGGAAGTGAACGACTATCCCGATCCGAGACGACGCTCACAGGAACTCTATGAAGCTTAACGATCTGTCGCACGTACATCTCTGCTAGCCTCTCTGTCGACGTGCCCACCTTGAAAGGTAAGAAGTGGGCTGATTTGGTCAACCTGTCCACGATGACCCAAATCGCGTCCTTCCCTCCTGGAGAACGCGGAAGCCCTGAAACGAAATCCATGGTCACGTGCTCCCATTTCCACTCTGGGATAGGTAAAGGTTGAAGCAATCCACCTGGCCTCTGTCGGTCCGCCTCTACCTGCTGGCACATTCACTAACTAATTCTTATTCTTGTACACTGGTACCCGTATCAACTAATCATTAGTCCTCAACATCCATGAATACATCCTCATTGCACACACCTGTCTATTAATACCAAAATCTGATACCAAGAACCCCTAACATAATCATAGGTCAATGATGCATTCAAAGTTTGGTACCTCTATCTCTTTAGTACCATAATTTTTTTTTCTTCAAAATAAAATCCTCAAAAATCAATTCCTCGAACAATTTAAAGTAAAATGCATATACTTCCTCAAAGTCAAATACCCAATATCGAAATAAAATTTTAATCACTACTAAAATCTCTATAGTTTTGACTGTGTTTATTGAATCAAAAAAAAAAAATTTTTTTTTTTTGAACCCTCAAACATTTAATAACATAGAATCTCAACTCCTCAAAATCCTTAAAATTTGAAATTTATTTCCACTCTTCAAATTTTTAATCCACAAGCATACATATAAGTACTCACAGTCTCTAATACTCAAGGTGCACTCAATACATCTATTGTCTACAACTCTCAACTGGGTACTAAAATTGTACTGCCCGAATTACTTGCACTATTACTCCCAATGATTTAAAGTTATCATCACACGTATTTTCTTCCATGATTTTCAATCTATATCAACTGGTATATCATCTAATTATCATCACGCAAAGTGCTTACTGTTATTAGCATCATTCTCGACTAATCCTCGATATAGAATCATTAGTACTCTTGGTATGATAACACTAGCTTCAATATTGGATCATCTCATCAAACTAATTAGAACTCACGACTACTTGCACCTTCTATAACACCCATGTTTCACTTTACCCTCATGGGCAAGTATATGGTTCCTTACCTCGATTGATGCATATGTATTTCCTTTTAATCCTTTACAGCCTGTTAAACTAATCTGTGATACGCTTCACAACTTCCATTACCAATCCTGATATTTCTCTACTCATGACATCTCATCAAAACCCTTTATGTATATATATTTCTTTACTTTTAACACACCCGATATCAATTTGCAAATTGAACACCATGCTCCATTAATCCTTAACACAATTCCTTGATACTTAATTATTTACATAGATCCTCCAATTTCATAATCATGATTATCCAGGACGGGTATGCTGGCTCTGATACTAACTCTTGGAACTATCACTGATACTCTATTCTCCTTCTATCTATAGTGCCAATACTAACTATAACACACCTATCATAGAACTATTGCTACAAGGCACTACGCTATGGGTTAACTCTAGATTAATGCCTACTGCTCACATATCCAACCCAGAAACACTCGCAACGAACATGTCACACTCAATCAACACCAATACAAGACACAATCATAATTATAAGTCACTAATTATCATACTTAACAAGGAATCCTCAAAGAAAAGAAGCTCAAAAAGAACTGGATTAAGGACTGAAGGTATTGCTACTGCTAGCAAACAAAAGAAGCGATGGAATAAGTCCTGTAACAACAGAAATAGATAAGTGTTGAGATGATATTTTAAGAACCAATTTAAGATACAACCTGATAATCATACACGTCTGTCAGAAATCATGACACTCAAAATCCTCGTCACGCCAGTAAGCATAGATGCGATAAACGACAGGTTCCGTAACTAAGGTATGCAACTCTATAATCATGTCATCTAGAATCTTCGCCACGCCAACCGGTATGGCTGCGAGAAACTCTAGATTTCATAACTACAGTATGTACATCTAAGTCAGGTTCCTACGTTCTCGTCACGACAGCTAATATGGCTGCGATAAACTCTAGGTTCCATAACCAAAGTAGACGTTTTACCTTTCTCACTGTCCTCATCAACATATGTCATCAGATGATACCGTAAATTTTAGCCCGTAAAATTCATCTCGATATGAAATCAACTCAACAACGATACCAGAAATTAAAGTTAACAACTGGTCAACAAGAATAAACTCAATAATGATACCAAGATTTTAATTTAATAACTGATCAACAAGAATCAAGTTCAATAACAACAAGCGAGAGCAGACGAAAACAAGGAAAAAGATTTAAATTGGAAAATTATAATAAGATTCTCAAGGGGTCGTCCCAGGAATCTATCAAATAATTTGTGATTGAGTATCCTCTCTCATCCTAGTATCCTATGTCATATATTCAATAGCAGGTACGCAGTAGCATAACAAGGATGCCACACTACTACGACATCGCACAACTCGCAAAGTCTGACCTGCATGGGCCACCACTAAAAATGTGTCACGACCCGCACCCGGTTTAGGGGCACGAGTGCGTGGGTACGTCCAGCCTACGCCGCAGCATCGGCGGTAGAACGCTGTCTAGGTCATGTAACTATCTAATCAAACTCACGTGAATACCCAACTCCATAAGAAGACGTGGATATCATAAAATAATGCTGGAAATACTCAATCACATAAACTAAAGCACGATGAGATATCAAGGCAAGCAAGAAATACATGACAAGTCTAACGACAAAATAATCATACCTGCAATCATTAACTTCCAATCCTCAAGTGTGTCAGAAACCAGTCTACTAAGGTCACAGTTTGGAAAAATATTTTCCAGTCAGGAAGGAACAAAGTACATCTCTAAATAGCAGTTCTATATAAATGACATAAACTATGTAGCAGTTCTAGATGGAAATATACCAAATGCATGTATAGGTGCGAGAAATGTACAATGAAAGAAATACTGGAAATACTGTAAGTAAATGCAGGAAAAGAAACAATATATCAATGAGCAAGAAACCTATGACTAAGTGTGTGAGTACTAGCTTTAACATGTGATCGGCTTGGGAACTTGATCAGGCTGGTTACATGTGATTAGCTATGATTCATGGAAGGTCAGGCTAACCGTTGGTTAGCTATGATGCATGGAGATGGTCAGGCTAATCACACGTAACAGCTATGAAGCATGGAGATGGTCAGGCCGCACCCGACGTGAGATATGGGGTGAGCTATGATGCATGGAAAGTTGGGTATGATCACATATCTACACTAAAATACTCCCCAAACCCCCGACTGGTATAGTAGATCAAATCATGGTACGCTATGGCACGGGATTCCCTAGGGAGGTAGCAAATCTCCCCGGGTCTCAGTGTCTGTACATGCACAAGATATCAAGGAAACAAGTCTTGTACAAGCTACACCATGAATAAGGAATAATATCTCATGACGAGATCCGTGTATACCAATCCGTGTAACCAGCGTGTCAAGAGCATGGATATCTACACTAGATACAGTGAACATAGGGGATATCATAAATAAGAAACTACTCAGAGAATGTACTCGCCTGTGGTCCTGAGGAAAGTGTGAGGATCGATGTCCAAAGTGGGATCACAATGACCTATTTGTGGAGTATAAATGTTAGATACTGAATTAAGGAATAAACATGTTTAACAAATTAAGAAAAATGAGGCTTCTAGGTCATCCTAAAATCTACTGGTCAATACTAGTCATACTAGGTTAACTAGGCCTACTAGTCCATTTATATATCCTAATAGTCCATATCGGACAAAACCTAACTAACTATTCATTACTAGCTACACTAGACATTACTAGTATATACCTCTTATATATATATATATGGTTTTTAAGTTAAAGCCCTAAACATTCTAACCTTAAGGCAATATAACCATAGTATAACTAATACCTACCTTGATATCTAGACACTAGCTCTATAACCCTACCTTATTGCCACCACATTGTGTTAGCACACATGCATACATTACTGTGCAACATCAGACCACACTCACACTGGTTTCACTGATACACATCCCAACTACACCTAGATACAACCCAAAAGGATATTCAAATAACCACAATTTCTATTCACTGATACACATAGACAGAACTACACTCACTGCACACACTGATTTACACTAGCCACTGATACATTAGAAAACTGCACAACTCTATACACTCTGATACCTAACACTCAGGTTCACTCACACTCGGGTTTCTGAGATAATTCACACAACTCACTTTCACACACATAGGTAAGCCACACACATACTCACTGGTCCCTCACTCTCAGTGATACACTGAACCTGGGAAGTTCCCAACTCCACACTGAACACTATTGAACCTGGAAAAATCACTCACACACACAGACACATACAGGCACTCTCACCTAGACACTATCTCAATAGTCACACTGAGAAACACAGTACTGAACTACACAGGCTACACTCACTCACTAGTTCACATAGCTAACACACACACACACACACACACACCTGCACACACACTGATTTTACACAATGTATACACTGGATATCACATAAACACACACAAAGAACTATTGATACACTATGACACTCTAATACACTGATACTCTAAATTATCTGAGTCTCATATATGGGGACTGATACTCCTGATACTCACACACAGATATACAGGTTACTGAATACACAAGAATTTGACACTGGTACACTATACCTGCACTTACATCCTACTGAAATCCTCAGCCTCTCAAGACCCCACTGCTCACAACCTATCTATACACACATACACACTGTCCATCTCAAACCCGAGTGTGCACAATGAAACCCCCCCCCCCCACTGTACACACCACAGTCATATGAACTGATACATAGCATATTGCTCACACACATATTTCTCTGACTGGCACCCACACAACTGACACTAAACACACCTCACATACACTGGGATTTACACTGTGTGATACCCTCTGTAGTGATCACCTGGAGACACAATTCATAGTTCACCTACTGATACACGATCGACACACTTGAATCTCCCTAGTGCATACATCAATCCTGATACACAGGTACCAAAACTCACAGTACACACAGGCACTGAACTGAAACTTCTCACTGAACTAAACTCTAACTGGAATACAGAACTCCACAACCTATTGACACTAAGTACCAGGAAATCTGATACATACAACAGTTCACCACTGCACAGACACCTCTACTCCTCACTAAACTACCCTAGCTGCTACCCAACTGCACAGGAAAACCCCCAAATCCCGATACCACATAGGCAGACACACAGTTACACCCGACTGTACAGAAAACCCTAGATCACCACCTATCTATACACCTATACAAAATAGCTATGTATATAGATTGGTATATCAAATATGCAGAAATTAAAATACAGAGATAGGCAAATCCCTAATAAACATATCACCAAACACTTGTGTGCTGAAAACGAACCCATATTAATATCCCTTGAAAAACTCAAAATAAAACCCTAAAACTGGATCTAAACTTACACGTTGGGGTGTAATCATGCCTACACGAAATCCCTAGGATTTGGGTTCCAAAAATTTGGGGGAAAAAGACCCGAATGTACACCAAAACCCTAGATCTCCTATGTCTTCATGTAGAACCCTAGAAATCGAAATCTATACTATTCGGTGGATCCCTAATAGCCAAACACAACAGAAAAACAGAATTAAAAGGGTTAAAAATCGGATTTTACCTATTGGGAGATGGTTTCCCAATGTAGGTTTCCTTCCTCCAAGTCTTCTTGGCCCAAGCTCCTTGTTTCCCCTTTGATGGAGGAGGAAAGTAAAATCCTAGGGTTAGATTCTGAAATTTGTGGGGTGAGGGAATGTTTTTTTTTTTTCAAATGGAGGCTAGGTTTAGGTTTTCTTCATGAAGGAATGGGTTGAGGGAGGCTCCTCTTCAATATATAGGCTAGGGTTAGGGTTTTCAAATATAGGGGTTTAGCTAATCCTCCATGTTAAGTCATAAAGAAATTAATTAACTAGGGTTTAGTCATCTCTAGGGTTTCAAATTAAACTATTATGAAGAAATTAGGGTTTCACCAAAGCTAGGTCACAATTTAGGGTTTAGCCATTAGGGTTAGACCTAATGGGAGTTTTAGGGTTTAACCTGAAAACCTAATCATCAAGAACACCTCTAATCATCTAAATAAACTCAACACACTAATTATTTACATGATTAAAATTAAACAGGGGAAATTACACTAATGCCCTAATATGGAATTGTGGTAGTGACAGTTTCCTATGATTTTTTTGCGCATCTCTTCATTCAACACCCCGTTCTTGGTAAACTCCAAACAATTATGGATACTCGTATGGTCTCCCATGAGTTTGGCAACATACAAAGCAACCACAGTCAACTTCGTCTTCAAACTTTACTCCCATAGTGGATAATTGGTCACGTCCGGGAACTCACTCAGGTGATTCGTAGTGGACGTACCATCCCTGTATGTCAGATTCATCATCATTCGGATCAGGATAGGGATGGCAACTGGGCATGTTGGGGCTGGGGACCATACCCTCCATCCCCGGGTAGTATTTGAAACCCCATCCCCATCCCCGTTCGGGTCCAATTTTTATCTCCATTCCCGTCCACGTTAAATAATGCACTCCTCGTCCCCATCCTCGTCCCCGTTTAATAATGTACTCCTCGTCTCCATCCCTGTCCCCGCTCCGTTAACAATTTCAGGATCGAATTTTTTCGTCCCCATCCCTTGGGTTGTTAACAAATTTTTTTGTACATTATAACCTTAAAAAACTATTTTATTCAAAAAAATATATACGAAAATAAAATATGGTTTCCATAAAGCAAATATACTACTAGATAAAAAATGATACAATACAACAAAAAAGAGAATATTAATCCAACAAAAATATACAAGTATTAATAGAAGTCTACAATACAAAACAAATAAAGGGCGAATGTTAATCCCATAAAATATATTCTAAAAAATGGTCTACATTTTCATACAACAAAAATATATGGATACAAGTACTCGTGGTCGAAAATTTACCGGGACGGGAAGTACGATACCCATATCCGGCCCCGAACCCAACCGATTTTTTTTTTAATCTCCATCCCTGCCTCCGTCCCCGTTTTTAAATCCCCAAACCCGTACCCGTCGAGTAAAAAAATCGGATCCCCGTAGGGTTCGGGGGCAAATTGCCATCCCTAGGAACAACATGTTATCTCGGTCTTTTTCGCGTACAAGGATTCCAGATTCTCCTAAAGTTTTCTTGCGTGCTCAATGTTGGCGATGTGATTGTACACATTTTCGTCAACGAACTGCCTGATATACGTGCGCACATGTATATGCTTGAACTTCCTGCGGTCCTCATCGGATTTCTCATCGGATTTCTCATCGGACTTCTCGAAAATAAATACCGGAAGATGCAGCTTCTTGACGAACAACAAATCTTTCATATTGTTCCAACAATAGTGGTAATTAGAACCGTTTAGATTTACCATGTATATCGACTTCGTGTCTTTCTTTTTGGTTTGGCCGTCAACTCTGATACTGGCCGTTGGTAGATCCCGGCCAGTCCTTGAAATGTCTCCGAGTCTGACAACGAGGATACATGATACTGAGGTCGACACTGTGAGGCTGTGAGCACACTCTAACTCGACACTTATATAGTACTCACATCACATGCTCAATGTCAGAGACAACGTTGAATATAACCCGGAAGTGGTCAGTAGCCACCGATCACCTGTTAGTTCTCCAGCTCCCGATCCGCTGCCTTCTTTTATAGAGAGAGAGAGAGAGAGAAAGAGAGAGAGAGAGAGAGAGAGCTTCTCCGTGTATACGCATAGTTATCGAAGGGTTGCTTGGATTCTCAACAGTGGCTAATCGCTTATGATCAAATGAGTAATTACTTGGATTCTCCGCTTTCCGCTAGTGACTCGACCCTTTACTGCATAGACGCTAAGATTTTTCTATGCGACACAAGCTCTTGCAAATGAGCTTCACACTCACTCCATCGTCAAATTAATTTTGTTGTTGTTGCTATAATGTTTAAAAAATCCTCCCATGTAAATATACATATTTCTGTATTTAAATATCATGTAAATATTCTAAAATTTTATTTTCTATTTAAATATTCTAAAGTACCAAAATTTGTCATCTTTTTTATTAATTGTAAAATTATAATTTATAACTCTAACTATGACTTGCTCCTCTTCTGTCCTTGCTGCAGTACTATCCACGTCCTCTCTCCACCAGCGCCCAGGTCAAGGTGCGAATTCGGTCGGGCTCATCCCGGTCAAACACGGGTTGGGTCGGCTTGCTCAACCAGACTCACTCTTATATCTGATTCGAGCTAGGTTTGCCTCATATAGGCCCGACCACCCAACTGATCTGAACCGGACTTAATCCCAAAAAGTCGATATACTCGGCCCAGACAATGACCCGATCAAGCTTGGTCCTAGGCCAGAGTTGCACCGGTTCCCCCCTCCCATGTCCCCCACCACTTTGAATATATATAATTGTTGGGGACCCCTTTAAACCGTTAGTAAGAAGTTGAAGGTATTTTGGTTAAAAAAAAACAACAAATATGTTAGTGTTTTGAATGTATTTTTTTTACCAAAAAACTCTCATTTTTTATCCATTTGTGAACATTAATAAGGGATATTTTAGTTACTTTGCTTAAAATAAGCAAAATATACCTATAGTATCCATATTTTAAGGATATTGGTGGTCATTTAGCACCTGAAATTTTCTATAAATAGAGCTTAAGCCGTCCAAATTTATCACATAAAAAAAAATTAGTCCCTCTGTTTTAATACTTACAAGCAATCTCGTGTTATATTCGGTGAAGTTGCTATTTTCTGGAGACTGTATTGCAAAAATATCACAAAAATCGAAGTTTCAACTTGATATATCACCACCAAGCTCCAGCAATTCCATATTCGAATTTGGAGGTTTATATATATATATATATATATATATATATATATATATATACACCACGGTGATGCTACTGTTTCTAACCATCCATTTCAAAATCTTTGTAAGCAGTATGACATTAATGCTATTAGTAAATTTGATAATTATTATCATGCCAGTAGGATATGAACAACCACCACCGCTCTCCAAAAATGGAAGTATTAATAGTAAATTTTAACTAGAAAAAGATCAATTTTATAGAACTATTTTATTGAACTATTTATCACATATAAAGAGGGAAATGAAATTTTAGATCCCAACAACAAAAAACCAATACCTAAAGATGCACAATACAAAAAAATTTAAAAAATAAAACTTTAAATGAAAAAAATGACGATATAGAAACTTTGAAGAGACATTATAAAAGTTGTTTTTGGTAAGGATACAGTTAATGGTATATAAACACAGTTAGGCACCGGTCCTAAATGATCTTCAATATAAACTTTTTTTTTTTTACTCAGTAACAAAAACAACTAAATAAAATATATTATTTTTGATGAACAATTTTTTATATTTGATGAGAGTAAATCATATTATGACTATGTAGGTAGTCAATAAATTCTTGTTTTATGAAAGTTTATAGATCATAGAGCATAAATTATTAAATTAAAAAATAAAAAGCAACTTTTAGAGAGTTTTAAAAATATTAGTAAATTTTCTTTAACTTCTGATATATGGATTAATAACAAAATTATCATTTTGTTTGTATCACGACACATTATTTAGATGCAAAATAGATTTTATAAAAATGAAATATTTGTCGAAGACCATTGAAATTTCTACATACTTGGCGAAGTCATATTACAAGTTTTACGTGAATATAATATTCATAATAAAAAATTAAAAAATTATAATAATAATACTTCTTGTATCAATATTTTACAATCTCAATTTATCTTCGAAGCACTGTATTTTTATATATAAGATGTACTTGCCATATTGTTAACTTTATTGTAAAGAATGCATTCAATTTTTTTAAACAAATTTAGCAAATATTAGAATATGTCTAATTAATTTGAACACTTCAACAAGTAGACAACAATTGTTTAAAATGTTATGTGCATAACTTGGTTTGTCATTTAGTAGATTTGGTAAGGATGCACAATATAGATTGAATTCTACCTATTTGATGTTAAAATTTTGTATTAAATGTAGATATGTTATTACACTCAATATTATGTAAATCCAAGTATTGATTACCAAATAATAGAGAATTATTGGTTAGTTGTTACTTTAATTTTTGAATTTTTACGATTATTTTACAATATTACATGTATTTTATCCGGAGTTTATTTTTAAACTTCTCCTTTAGTTTTAAAGAGATCATTAATATTTATCATTTTTTTGCAAAATATAGAAATGCTCCTGGTTTTGATAATTTCTTTTCTGAAATGGATACAAAATTTTAAAAATATGTGTAAAATAACACTTCTATATTATTTGGTTGCAACTTTAGATCCTAAAATCAAAATAGATTGTGTATTTATATTGTTTAACAATTTTTAGGCAGTAAGAACATTGAGGTAACTAGCTTAAAATTAGAAATTAAAGAAAGTTTAGACACTCTAATTAGTTTATATGAAGAAAAATAATATCAAACTTATTTGATAAAACTGCTTAAGGTTGTAGTATCTTGGCTTAATTTTTAAGTTATCTTATGCTAAGTGTATACAACAAAGGAAAAAACAAAAATCGTCTTCCCTCTCAACTTAATATTTTTTTCTTGTATTTAAACTTTTATAATGAAGATGAAGACGATTCTGGATCATATTTTTTATTTTTTGTGGTAGAAAACATACGAAAAAATATCCTATATTTTTTATTTTGCATGTGATCTTCTAATTAATGGCCATGGTGTTCACGGTAGCATCGAATGCCATGACAACCGGCGGAGAACCGAAAGCTCGTCCGTCACGAGACCCACCAAGTCTGGACCCTCCAATAACCGAGCACTGAGACGTAGTTGTAACCTCCGATTTCCAATTTCCGAAATAATTAGATTTTTATTTTATTTTAAATATCAGATTTATAAAATATTTACCTTGAAATTCTAGTATTAGATTTTGAACAATGTTTGGTTTTAGAAGGTAATTTATAATCTTGTATAAAAATCATTTTTTTTCTAAATGTCGATTTATTATAAAAATAAATAAATAAATGATATTATATATAATACTCTGGCTTCGAATATTTATTGGCTTGAAATCATAAACTTTTTGTTTAATAAAATTATTGAAAGACTAGTTGTTTTCATAATAAATTTTTAATATCCATTGGATTAGTAAATAAGTAAATTACATAATTTCTAGGGTTTTGAAATAGGGATTTAATTAGTAGCATTTGGAATCAGTTAGCCTTGGAAGCCCTTAAAAATATTTTCTTAAATTATAATATTTTCTATTAATTTTATAAGTTTACCGTCTCCCATTCACACCCTCATTTTTCCCACATAAAAAACCCATTTATATATGATCTGGGCCATTCATTATTTGGGCCAACCCTCACCCTTTATCCCACACCCCTCTCCCTATTTAAAGTCTCTCATCACCATTCCCAAGAAACCCTAATCTCCAAATCATTAGCTAGCCCCCACAATTTCCCACAAGCCAACAAGCCATCACCATTTTTGTGTGCTCGTGTCCGTGTGTCCATCATTACCGTGTCAGCCGTGTTGGCCTCGGGTCCGACCCCGGGTGTCCTATCGTATCCATTCATTTTCTGTGTCCGGTTACAACATTACAACCGATTGTGTCCGACACCATCGGGACACATCCACCCCTGTACAGTACTATATCAGATTCCTGTGTCCAACACCCGGACACATCCACCTCCATCACCGTACACCCAACCCGCCGTGTCCAGCCCCGGACACGACCCCGACACATCCACAGAACCTAACCTAACCTAGATCCCGCCTCCGCCGAGCCGAGTCTCCACCGCCGCGTCGAGCCGATCGATCCAGCCCCCGCCAAGTTCGACAGTCGGTGGCCGCCTGCAACCACCACCTGGAGCATCCTCGAGCAGAGCCCTCGCTGAGTCGACCGCCGCCTCGGACCGCCTCACCCGCGTCGAGCTCCGCCGACCTTCGACCGGACGCAGCCAGATCCGCCGAGTTCGACGCCGCCGCGTCGAACCGAGCACCCGCCGCCTCGACCTTGCGTCACCCATCAGCCGCTGTCCTCACCGGTTCCTCGAACCACCGCCGCCGCCGAGAAGAACGACGACCACCGCCTCGGACCTCCTCACTGCGCCGAGCCGTGGCCGCCTCAGATCCAGTCGACGCCGCCGCCTCCCCGAGCAGATCCGCCGACGCCCTGCCCGGCCCGACCTCGACGGAAAACCCCCTCCAGCCGACGCCGGAAACCCCTCTCCCAGCGTGAGCCCGACTTGTGAGCTTCCCTCTCCCCTTTCTTCGTTTCAGTGAACTAATGAATTGTATCAGTAGATTCGTAACAGTGTTAGTTAATTAATATATATATATAATCAGTTAGTTAAAATAATAATTAGTTTTATTGTTTATGAATTTAGTTATTATTATATGTAAAATTTATTTATGCATTATATATAAGGATTTTGATTATGTGAACAACTATAATAAATTCTGGTTTATATTATTAATTAAGGAATAGTTACAATAATAAATTTGTTCAAAATTAGTTTATTTGGACTGGTGACCGATTTTTTTACCATAGATATAAAATTATATTGGCTTTTACATAAATTCTAGATTTTTACAAATAAACTTGTACTTGTAATTATTGTTCAAATAAATCCAAATGATTTTCATAAACTAGGTGTTACCTTAATAACAAACAAACGACCCTTTCTCTTTTAGCTAAACTTGTTAACCCCGTATGTTTTCTCTATGTTTGAGGACTCGGTATCCTTATCTCGGTTTTTGTGCCAAACTCCGATCATGGACTTCTTTATATAGTTTCTAGCTATTTGGACTGCTCCGGACCCATTGGAACTAACTGCTACTTCATTTGGGATCACCTTGAGAAGTGTGGCATTATTTACATTCTTTGATTAGTTATATATATATATATAAAATGTTTGATTGATATATATATACAAATATGTATTTTGGTATAAAAAGTATATATGTATATACATCTATTAGTGTATATACACAAATACGTATTTTGTACAAATTACTAATAGACACTTATATATATTATATACGTTTTTATTGGTATAATATGTATTCATGTATGATTCAGTATTTAAATATAAATAAATGTAAATTGGTATATATGTATATATAACCGTATTTTGGTATAAATAGGTGTACCTATATATATAAACATGTATAAACATATTTTTGGTATATATATATATATATATAGTATATATATAAAAAAACTGTATTGATATATATGTACTTGTAAAACATATTTTGGTATATTACCTGTATAGAGTATTGTATTATTTTGGTATGTATGCATATATATATATATATATGATATAAGTTAATATGTATTTTGGTACATGTATACTAGTTTATATGTATGAGTGATGTATAATTTTTTCACATAAATAAAATATATTTCCACTTATGTACATACAGTTATACCTATTTTGTATACTTTGGAATAACTATATATATATGTATTAATCTATTTATTATAATATGGTTAATTGGTAAACCTACTGGGGGATCCTAGGTGACCAGTAGCATACCTAGAAAAGTTCCGAACTCAGTGTTTTTAGACTGTGTTAGTGTAGCATCTGATGCAAATATGGTTTTGCTTGTGATATGTTTATAGGACTGTTGGTTTACCCAGGGGATACTCTGGAACAGGACATCAATAATTACCAGCTAAGGACCCAAGGCGAGTACATTCTCTGATTAGTTTCTAATTTATGATATCTCCTATATTCACTGTATCTAGTGTAAATATCCATGTTCTTGACACATTGGTTACACGGATTGGTATACACGGATCTCGTCATGAGATGTTATTCCTTATTCATGGTGTAGCTTGTACAAGACTTGTTTTTCTTGTTATCTTGTGCATGTACAGACACTGATTCCCGGGGAGATTTGCTACCTTCCTAGGGAATCTAGTGCCATAGCGTACCATGATTGGATCTACTATACCAGTCGGGGGTGGGGAGTATTTTAGTGTAGATATGTGATCATACCCAACTTTTCATGCATCATAGCTCACCCCACATCTCACGTCGGGTGCGGCCTGACCATCTCCGTGCCTCATAGCTGTTACGTGTGATTAGCCTGACCTCTCCATGCATCATAGCTAACCAACGGTTAGCCTGACCTTCGTGAATCATAACTAATCACATGTAACCAGCCTGATCAAGTTTCCAAGCCGATCACATGTTAAAGCTAGTACTCACACACTTAGACATAGGTTTCTTGCTCATGGACATATTGTTTCTTTTCCTGCAGTTACTTACAGTATTTCCAGTATTTCTTTCATTGTACATTTCTCGTACCTATACATGCATCTGGTATATTTTCATCTAGAACTGCTACATAGTTTATGTCATTTATATAGAACTGCTATTTAGAGATGTACTTTGCTCCTTCCTGACTGGAAAATATTTTTCCAAACTGTGACCTTAGTAGACTGGTTTCCGACACACTTGGGGAATTGGATGTTACTGATTGCAGGTATGATATTTGTGTCATTAGACTTGTGTTGTATTCTTTTATTTCTTTTTCCTATCGTGCTGTAGTTGTGATTGAGTATTTCTAGATTTATTTTATGATATCCACGTCTTCTTATGGAGTTGGATACTAGCGTGAGATTGTTTAGATAGTACTTGACCTAGACAGCGTTCTACCGCCGATGCTGCGGCGTAGGCTGGACGTACCCACGCTCTCGTGCCCCTAAACCGGGTGCGGGTCGTGACACGTTTTAGTGGTGGCCCATGCAGGTCAGACTTCGCTAGTTGTGCGATATCGTAGTAGTGCGACGTCATAGTTGTACTACTGCGTACCTGCTATTGAATATAGGACATAGGATACTAGGATGAGAGAGGATACTCAATCACAAATTCTTGAGAGATTCCTGGGACGACCCCTTGAGAATCTTATTATAACTTCTAATTTTGAATCTTTCGTTTGTTTCCGTCCGTCCTTACTCATTGATATTGAATTTGATTATTGTTGATCAATTATTAAAATTTGAATCTTGGTATCATTGGTGAGTTTGATTCTTGTTGACCAGTTATTAAATTTAATTCTTGGTATCGTTGTTGAATTGATTTCATATCGAGATGAATTTTACGGGCTAAAATTTACGGTATTATCTGATGACATATTTTGATGAGGACAGTGAGAAAGGTAAAACGTCTACTTTGGTTATGGACCCTAGAGTTTATCGCAGCCATATTAGCTGTGGTGACGAGAATGTAGGAACCTGACTTGGATGTACATACTATAGTTATGAAACTTAGAGTCTCTCGCAGCCATACCGGTTGGCGTGGCGAAGATTCTAGATGACATGATTATAGAGTTGCATACCTTAGTTATGGAACCTGTCGTTTATCGCATCTATGCTTACTGGCGTGGCGAGGATTCTGAGTGTCATAATTTCTGACAGACGTGTATGATTATCAGGTTGTATCTTAAATTGGTTCTTAAAGTATCATCTCAAGACTTATCTATTTATGTTATTCCCGGACTTTGTTCCATCGCTTCTTTTCTTTACTAGCAGTAAAGATACCTTCCGTCCTGAACCCAGTTCTTTGAGCCTTATTTCTTTAAGGATCCTTGTTAGTGTGATAATTAGTAACTTGCAATTTTGGTTGTGTCTTGTATTAGTTTGACTGAGTGTGACTTGTGAGTTTGTAAGTGTTTCTTAGTTGGAAATGTGAGCAGTAGGATTTAATTTAGAGTTAGCCCTTAGCATAGTACCTTGTAACAATGGTTCTAGGAGAAGTGTCATTAGAGACTGAGAGTTAAGGAGAGTATAGAGTATCAGTGATAGTTCTCAGAGTTAGTAACAGAGCCAATTACCCGTCCTGGATAATCATGATTATGTAATTGAGTGATCTATGTAAACGATTAAGTATCCAGGAATTGTGTTAAGGATTTATGGAGCATGATGTTCAAATTGATGAATGATATCGGAAATGTTAAAGGTAAAGAAATGTATATGCATAAAGGGTTTAATGAGATGTCATAAGTAGAGAAATATCAGGATTAGTAATGAAAGTTGTGAAGTGTATCACAAATTAGTTTAACAGGCTGTAAAAGGATTAAGAGATATTCTTATACATCAATCGAGATATAGAACCATATGCCTGCCCATGAGAGTAAAGAAACATGAGTATTATAGAAGGTACGGGTAAACATGAGTTCTAATGAGCTTGATGAGATGATTCATTAATGAAGCTAGTAATATAATACCAAGGGTGCTAATGATTCTATATCAAGGATTTGTCAAGAATGACGTTAATAACAGTAAGCACCCTGTATGATGATAAATTAGATGATATACCAGTTGACATAAATTGAAAATCATGAAAGAAATTACAGGTGATGATGACTTTGATCATTGGAGATAATGGTGCAAGTGATTCAGGCAGTACAATTTTAGTACACAGTTATAGACACTAGATGCATTGAGTGCACCTCGAGTATTAGAGACTACGAGCACTTATACGTAAATTGGTGGATTTATAAATTAAAGAGTGGAAATGAATTTTTGAGAATTATTGAGAAATTGGGATTGTGTCATTAAAATTTTGAGGATTTCAAATATGAATTCAATAAACATGGTTAAGGCTATAAAGATTTTAGAAGTAATTAAATTTTATTTCGATGTTGAGTATCTGACTTTGAGGAGGTATATACAAATTATTTTAAGATTGATCGAGAAGTTAAACCTTGATGATTATTTTGAGGATTAAATTTTATGGTAGATGAGAAATATAAATATTAATATATGAGTAGATGATATACATGTGTAAGGATCTGTGGCTTGAGTATGCTTGAGATGGCACCACAAACAGACTTGGGTGTCCATCTAGAGTTGTATTAGAGAGAGCAGTGCTTAGTGTGTTGTGTTGCACTTGGCGTGCACTTGAGTGATAAGAACAACTAGTATAGACAATTACAGTAGGTAAGAGAGCTAGCAGTGGTTGTGCTTGTAGTAGAAACAGTAGTACCTAAAGGGATAGGAGTATCAAACCTTGAATGCATCTTTGACCTATGATTGTGCTAGAGGTCCTTGGTATCAGATGTTAGTATAAATAAATAGGTGTGTGCAATACGGATATATTCTTGGATTTTGTGGATTAATGATTAGTTGATATGGGTACCAGTGTACAGGAATAGGAATTAGATAGTGAATGTGCTAGAGTTAAGAGTATGTTAGAGATAGGAGATACCGCAAGAAATATGTTAGCAGGTTTTTTCTTTTTCTCATGTTGTTTTGTCTTCTGATTGATTGATTCCCTAGTACCGTGGTTTGTATTCGTGATTTTTGATTGATTGTAGCTAGTAGTACACCCTAACAGAGACTGAAATACCATGACAAAAGATACATGATCTATTTTTTAAAATTGTATGGCTGTAGGTAGAGTTTTCTTAAACCATGATCATTAGAATTTTGACCATAGCAAAGATCTATGACAAGGTTATGACCGACAAAAGGGACAAGATGATTAAATTGTGGATGAGCATTAATTTAAATAAAGAATTTAGGGGTTGTTATAATAGAATTGATGGATCATTGATTTTGCGAAAATCGAGGTATGATTGAAATTCGAGGATAAACATTAACTTAAATTGAGGATTTATTAATTTTAGGAATGTCTTGATATGATTAAATTGATTATTAATTTGAGAAAATTTGAGAGATTATCATTTTCCTATTTTGATTGCAAAAAAAAAAAATTATAGTTTATATTATGAATGTTGCATTGAAGATCCTGAAAGTATCGCATCGTTGAGTATTTGAGGAAAAAGAAAATCAGGAAATAAATCATTAATGGAATAGTGTCAAATTCAATTCTCGGGAGGAGGATTTATAATTGAATAAGCATCAATTGAATTTGGGTTAGAGGAGTAAGATGAATGATGGAATAGTGTTTAAAATTTAAACTTGGGATATAGATTTTTAAATGTTATAAATAGACATTGATTGGAATTCAATTGGAGGATTGGATATTAAAATCCTCGAGTAATTAGATACGAACTTAAATTTTGGAGGAGATTATGATAAAAATTTGGATTTGATTTTAAAACTTGAAGATTATCCGGAATATGATGATATAGAATTTTGAAAGGTTGTGAATTAACGATATGGAATTACTTCATGATTATTGGTTTAAGATTTAAATTTTGATAGAAATAATATGGTGAATAAAGACAATTTTTGAGGATCCTAAATTTCGAGGACGAAATTTTTCTAAGGTGGGTAGACTTGTAACCTCCGATTTCCAATTTCCGAAATAATTAGATTTTTATTTTATTTTAAATATCAGATTTATAAAATATTTACCTTGAAATTATAGTATTAGATTTTGAACAATGTTTGGTTTTAGAAGGTAATTTATAATCTTGTATAAAAATTATTTTTTTTCTAAATGTCGATTTATTATAAAAAATAAAAATAAATGATATTATATATAATACTCTGGCTTCGAATATTTATTGGCTTGAAATCATAAACTTTTTGTTTAATAAAATTATTGAAAGACTAGTTATTTTCATAATAAATTTTTAATATCCATTGGATTAGTAAATAAGTAAATTACATAATTTCTAGGGTTTTGAAATAGGGATTTAATTAGTAGCATTTGGAATCAGTTAGCCTTGGAAGCCCTTAAAAATATTTTCTTAAATTATAATATTTTCTATTAATTTTATAAGTTTACCGTCTCCCATTCACACCCTCATTTTTCCCACATGAAAAACCCATTTATAATATGATCTGGGCCATTCATTATTTGGGCCAACCCTCACCCTTTATCCCACACCCCTCTCCCTATTTAAAGTCTCTCATCACCATTCCCAAGAAACCCTAATCTCCAAATCATTAGCTAGCCCCCACAATTTTCCACAAGCCAACAAGCCATCACCATTTTTGTGTGCTCGTGTCCGTGTGTCCATCATTACCGTGTCAGCCGTGTTGGCCTCGGGTCCGACCCCGGGTGTCCTATCGTATCCATTCATTTTCTGTGTCCGGTTACAACATTACAACCGATTGTGTCCGACACCATCGGGACACATCCACCCCTGTATAGTACTACATCAGATTCCTGTGTCCAACACCCGGACACATCCACCTCCACCACCGTACACCCAACCCGCCGTGTCCAGCCCCGGACACGACCCCGACACATCCACAGAACCTAACCTAACCTAGATCCCGCCTCCGCCGAGCCGAATCTCCACCGCCGCGTCGAGCCGATCGATCCAGCCCCCGCCGAGTTCGACAGTCGGTGGCCGCCTGCAACCACCACCTGGAGCATCCTCGAGCAGAGCCCTCGCTGAGTCGACCGCCGCCTCGGACCGCCTCACCCGCGTCGAGCTCCGCCGACCTTCGACCGGACGCAGCCAGATCCGCCGAGTTCGACGCCGCCGCGTCGAACCGAGCACCCGCCGCCTCGACCTTGCGTCACCCATCAGCCGCTGTCCTCACCGGTTCCTCGAACCACCGCCGCCGCCGAGAAGAACGACGACCACCGCCTCGGACCTCCTCACCGCGCCGAGCCGTGGCCGCCTCAGATCCAGTCGACGCCGCCGCCTCCCCGAGCAGATCCGCCAACGCCCTGCCCGGCCCGACCTCGACGGAAAACCCCCTCCAGCCGACGCCGGAAACCCCTCTCCCAGCGTGAGCCCGACTTGTGAGCTTCCCTCTCCCCTTTCTTCGTTTCAGTGAACTAATGAATTGTATCAGTAGATTCGTAACAGTGTTAGTTAATTAATATATATATATAATCAGTTAGTTAAAATAATAATTAGTTTTATTGTTTATGAATTTAGTTATTATTATGTGTAAAATTTATTTATGCATTATATATAAGGATTTTGATTATGTGAACAACTATAATAAATTCTGGTTTATATTATTAATTAAGGAATAGTTACAATAATAAATTTGTTCAAAATTAGTTTATTTGGACTGGTGACCGATTTTTTACCATAGATATAAAATTATATTGGCTTTTACATAAATTCTAGATTTTTACAAATAAACTTGTACTTGTAATTATTGTTCAAATAAATCCAAATGATTTTCATAAACTAGGTGTTACCTTAATAACAAACAAACGACCCTTTCTCTTTTAGCTAAACTTGTTAACCCCGTATGTTTTCTCTATGTTTGAGGACTCGGTATCCTTATCTCGGTTTTTGTGCCAAACTCCGATCATGGACTTCTTTATATAGTTTCTAGCTATTTGGACTGCTCCGGACCCATTGGAACTAACTGCTACTTCATTTGGGATCACCTTGAGAAGTGTGACATTATTTATATTCTTTGATTAGTTATATATATATATATAAAAAATGTTTGATTGATATATATATACAAATATGTATTTTGGTATAAAAAGTATATATGTATATACATCTATTAGTGTATATACACAAATACGTATTTTGTACAAATTACTAATAGACACTTATATATATTATATACGTTTTTATTGGTATAATATGTATTCATGTATGATTCAGTATTTAAATATAAATAAATGTAAATTGGTATATATGTATATATAAACGTATTTTGGTATCAATAGGTGTACCTATATATATAAACATGTATAAACATATTTTTGGTATATATATATATATATATATATATATATAGTATATATATATATAAACTGTATTGATATATATGTACTTGTAAAACATATTTTGGTATATTACCTGTATAGAGTATTGTATTATTTTGGTATGTATGCATATATATATATATATATATATATATATATGATATAAGTTAATATGTATTTTGGTACATGTATACTAGTTTATATGTATGAGTGATGTATAATTTTTTTACATAAATAAAATATATTTTCACTTATGTACATACAGTTATACCTATTTTGTATACTTTGGAATAACTATATATATATGTATTAATCTATTTATTATAATATGGTTAATTGGTAAACCTACTGGGGGATCCTAGGTGACCAGTAGCATACCTAGAAAAGTTCCGAACTCAGTATTTTTAGACTGTGTTAGTGTAGCATCTGATGCAAATGTGGTTTTGCTTGTGATATGTTTATAGGACTGTTGGTTTACCCAGGGGATACTCTGGAACAGGACATCAATAATTACCAGCTAAGGACCCAAGGCGAGTACATTCTCTGATTAGTTTCTAATTTATGATATCTCCTATGTTCACTGTATCTAGTGTAAATATCCATGTTCTTGACACATTGGTTACACGGATTGGTATACACGGATCTCGTCATGAGATGTTATTCCTTATTCATGGTGTAGCTTGTACAAGACTTGTTTTCCTTGTTATCTTGTGCATGTACAGACACTGATTCCCGGGGAGATTTGCTACCTTCCTAGGGAATCTAGTGCCATAGCGTACCATGATTGGATCTACTATACCAGTCGGGGGTGGGGAGTATTTTAGTGTAGATATGTGATCATACCCAACTTTTCATGCATCATAGCTCACCCCACATCTCACGTCGGGTGCGGCCTGACCATCTCCGTGCCTCATAGCTGTTACGTGTGATTAGCCTGACCTCTCCATGCATCATAGCTAACCAACGGTTAGCCTGACCTTCGTGAATCATAGCTAATCACATGTAACCAGCCTGATCAAGTTCCCAAGCCGATCACATGTTAAAGCTAGTACTCACACACTTAGACATAGGTTTCTTGCTCATGGACATATTGTTTCTTTTCCTGCAGTTACTTACAGTATTTCTAGTATTTCTTTCATTGTACATTTTTCGTACCTATACATGCATCTGGTATATTTCCATCTAGAACTGCTACATAGTTTATGTCATTTATATAGAACTGCTATTTAAAGATGCACTTTGCTCCTTCCTGACTGGAAAATATTTTTCCAGACTGTGACCTTAGTAGACTGGTTTCCGACACACTTGGGGAATTGGATGTTACTGATTGCAGGTATGATATTTGTGTCATTAGACTTGTGTTGTATTCTTTTATTTCTTTTTCCTATCGTGCTGTAGTTGTGATTGAGTATTTCTAGATTTATTTTATGATATCCATGTCTCCTTATGGAGTTGGATACTAGCGTGAGATTGTTTAGATAGTACTTGACCTAGACAGCGTTCTACCGCCGATGCTGCGGCGTAGGCTGGACGTACCCACGCTCTCGTGCCCCTAAACCGGGTGCGGGTCATGACAGTAGTAGGAAGGAGACGCGAGGAAGCAAGATGGGTAGTGTCACGATCCGCACCCAAAAATTCGGGCATGAGTGCGTGGGTACGTCCAGCCTACGCCGCAGAGTCGGCGGTAGTACGCTGTCTAGGTCAAATCCACACTTAACTAAACTAGCTCATTCACAAATAACATAGGCAAGATAATAATGGAAAACAGAAACTTAAGATTTCAAATGAAATATATGCGACAACAGATTCAAATATTTAGTACAGAAATCAGAATAAAATCGGGGACAAACCCGATTACTAAGATAAGAGCAATAAATAACTATAGCTACTGCTATCTACTCTGCAGTAGGGGTCTCCTGGGTGGGATCTGGCTCCTCATAAGTATCATCTGTACCCTCATAGAGACCATAATATGTAGGGACAAGGTCCTCATCATTGCCTAAATCAACAGATCCAGTCAGAAAAGGAGCAAAGTATACAGTGCACAACAAGATTAAACTAAATATCTATGACAATTAAATTGAATATCATGTTGAGAAACTGTATATAAGAACATCAATATCTCAGAGTTTAATGCTGTAAACAGGAATATGAGAAAACAGAAATAGATGAAACAGGAAATGAAACTACAACAGTCAGCAAGAAATATAGCATGACCAGAAACTATCTGTGTGAACTTGTGTTTGTTTTTAGAATACATAGTTGGCATGTAGGGGTTTATAAGGCTAATCTGGCCATCATAAACAGCTATTAAACAGGGTAAATTGAGATCCGGCTGAGGTACAGTCGTGTACCAACAGCTATTAAACATGACAAGGGAAAGGGTAAACTACATGCCTTCTAGTATTCTCCCACCCGACATGAAAAACAAGACATGAACTCCAATATTCAAGACATGAAATCCGGCATTTCTAACACTAGGTGTAATCATCAAGGGTACTAGTAAAGCAGGGAATAATTTATCACAATATAAAGGTTTAACTTGAAGTGCAGGTACTTGCCTGTTGTTTGGATCTGATTAATTGGTTCTTGGGGAAATTTTTAGAGATGAGTCCAAAAACTAAAATAGACATTACCATCATGTTCAGAAGATGTCAAATAGCTAGAAACGTCTGTCCTTGGGTCCAATTTGGAGACAAGGACAAAAACGACAGTTTTGGGTCAAAACGGGGTCCGCCGGTGGGCCCGCTTTGCACCGAAAAATGTGTCCGGGTCAACGGTCTCCAAATTCACCAAACTTAGTGTCAACAGGTCAGGAACGCTGATACGAACCCAACGGAACTTCCAGATTTGGATTCCGATGAGCCGAACACAAAATCGCCCGTCGAGCGGGGCATGTGGGGCCCACGACACGCGATTTCGTCAACGTTCTCAGAATTGAACCAAACTTGACCCACAGGACCAGCGTATCGTTACGAGTCCGATGGCGCAAGTTTCGTCTCGATCTGACGAGTGTACAAGAAGTTAGGGCGAAATGCCGAAAAGTCGGATATGGGGCGATGTCCGCGGATACGCGTTGATTCCGGTATGCACGCACACCCGAATCAGCTTCCACGAAATCTCACACGTCCGTATCGATGACGCGCACGTATCTGTGAAGACCGCACGCGACCAAGTCGTCCCGTTTGGCGGGGCGCACTCAGTTCCGGGGTAAAACAGGGTCTGGTTTTTTCTGTTTTTGGATCGCGGTGTGCGATCACCACAGGACGCGATGCCCCGAGCGGTTTGTCCGGGCACCGAGAGGGTCATACAGGCATCGCAACGTAATTTGTGGAATCGAAAACAGAGCTACGAGGCGAAAGTTACACGCACCTGAAGGAGACCCAAAAATCAGGGTCGAGTCGTGTCCGACTCGTGTCGGACACGGGAATCTGAAATAGGGTTAGGGCTCGGCTTTGGAGATTCCGGCGAGGGCGACGGAGACGGCGGCGTGGTCGGCTGGGGCTACGGCGGAGTGGCCGGGGCAGCGCGGCGGCGCGCTGGGAGGCGGCGCCGGGCGGCGCTGGCTGCTGCTGGTGGTGCTGCTCGTTGCTGCTGCCGGCGGGTCGACCGGAGGAAGGAGGAGGAGAGGGGAGAAGGTGCTGGCGGTGCAGGGCGGAGCTGGGCGAGGCGGTCGGCGAGGAGAGGGTCGTCGGAGGGTGGCCGGAAGTTAGGTTTAGGGTGAGGGAGGAGGAAGAGGAAGAGGAGGGGGGAGTTTAAGTAGGAGGAGGAGGCCGGGGGGTCAGCCGGGAAGGGCGGTGGGGGCGGCGACGTGGCGCGGTGGACGCGGCGACGTGGCGAGGAGAGGGCGGCGCTGCGCGCGAAGCTCGCCGGAAGAGGCGGGCTCGAGGGGTGCTGGGGGAGACCGGGTCAGGTGGGTGCGGGTCGGGTTCGGATGGACCCGACCCGACCCGGTAGGGGTTTGGGTCTGGGCCGGAATTTGCGGGCTGGGCCGCTGGGCCGGTCCACTGGGCCGGGCCGGCCCAAGAAGAGAAAAAATAATAATAAAAATAAAAATAATATAAATAATAATAATAATAATAATAATAATAATAATAATAATAATAATTAATTAAATAAATAAATAGTTTTTAGGCATTTAAAAATAGGTCTGAGGCCCAGAAAAATCCAGAAAAATTACTCTAAGTCCAGTTTTTCATTTTACACCCAAAAATGTTATTTTCATGATATTTTAATATTATTTATTAACAAATAAAAATCATTTAATAATTGAGAACCTTGATTTTAAATACAGAAAATTCCCAGAAAATTCCAGAAAATTGGGTAAAATTCAAGATTTAATAATTTAAAAATTCAGGGGGTTTACAGGTAGTCAGGGTTCCCAACTAGAATTTTCCTTGGACGACATATTTCACGAACTGGAACACGAAGGACCACGACAATGGTGTAGAAGCATAGAAAATACGCTGTAGAGTTATACGCAGTATTTCAGTGCTGAGTGGCGTAAAATATGACTTCATAGCCATCGGCGTACAATAGAGCTTTGTCGCTAGTACAGCATAAAATATAAGCTCAAGGACAATCCGCGTAATGCAGTATTTTCAGGCCGCTTCAGCGTAAAAAGGGTATTATACCGCCCTTATGGCGTAAAACTCATCTGCTTTTAATGCTGTCACGCCCCAGTCCCAAAAATACGTAGAACTAGGACACGTAAGCATGCCAGCCGCATAGATATGGCAACTCCAATATATGGAAACCAAATCCATACGTACGCTGTATTATGAATATCAAATCCACAAGTGGTAAAAATGTAATACAAGTCACAGGGTAAAATCTAAATCTCATCCACCAAAATCATATAGAAATAAATAACCAGTATCTATGAAACTAGATCTCAACAAGAAGTATCTAAAGATGATAGTTGGATGGAAACAAATCCACTACCAACTCGAATGGGAAAAGTAAATACAATATAAGTACAACACAATCAAACACAATATAAGTACCAGCTACCAATCACGGCTCGAAGGGAAGACATCCACGAAGCATCTATATCCTTCTAAATCTGTGCTCCTGCAAATACTCAAGAACAGGTACACCTGGCAGCGGACCAGGTCCTCAGAGGGACATAACAAGTATACTTAAACACATGCCAATAAAGTACTGAAATAAATATCCAATGGGTCGCCTAACCATCTAAAGTGAATGCAGTTAAGAATAACTTTCCCCACAAGTGAGCTATCTGGCTGAAAACTGGGATTTGGCATAGTTCTCTTTTGGAGATCCAGGGGCCTAAAAGGCACGTCGTCTTTTGAACGCCGGTGGCCCGCCTGATAGTACATAATATATAAGGGTCATCACCACCCGTATATCCAGCGGAGAATCTGGGCGTCACAGAAAAAGTGCAAAGGAGCTCAAATGCGGTACTTGTTGTTCTCCCCACCCCATGCTCTAAGCATGTCACATCCATGACACAATTTGGTCCATAGCCTATTCTTAGTACCCTAGCCCAATCCTGCAACCATACAAGGACAAGGATGGGACCACCGTACTACAATAAGCTATGTCCCTGGACCTCTAATAACTGCCAAGTCTACTAGCATGCAATGTTTCTAACAGCAGTTATTCCTAACGCACGGCCCATACGCACAGGAGGCCAGACCTGTCACGCAGTCCGTGATCTATATGAGACTCACACTCGTGTAACAACTGTGTCACGGCCAATGAACCTAATAATGATATATGATAATGGGGTAGTCTCATGAACATGGTCAATGCAATACATAAATAAAAACATATCGCGACGATACCGTCACGCGCATTTTATATAACAGTTTAAAATATATGAACTAAAGACAGAAAATAAAGATGCATGCAACATATAGAATATAAATAACAGTACAATGGCAAGGTATACTTGTCTGGCAAGAAGCTGCAAAATGTCACGTCCAGATGTCCAGTACACAGGACCAGAAGCTATGGCCACAGAACAAATGTCTCCGGATGCTGAAATAAATATCACCAACGTTTCCGGAATGAGCAAAATAGCTAAAAAGCACTTCCCTTTCGTCCAATTTGAACACAGGGGCAAAACCGTAATTTCGGGCAAAAGTGGGGTCCACGTGTGGCCCACTTTGCACCGAAAAGCGTGCCGAGGGTAACAGTCTCTAAATGGGACAAACTATAGGTCAAACAACTCTAGATATCAATACGAACCCAACGGTATGTCCAAATTTATATTCCGATGAGCCGAACAAAATTTGGTCCAAAAAGTCAACTGTGGGGCCCGCCAATTGGCGATCTGGTCAACCGCCTCAGAAATGCGTGAAAATTGGATCACAGGACCAGCGCGTTACCACGAGTCCAGTGGCACAAGTTTCGTCGTATTTTGACATTCGTGCACAAAATACACGCGAGTTCCACAAAAGTGGCGACACGAAATGTGTCCGCGGATACGATCTGATTCTGGCGCGCACACGCGTCCGAATCAGTCCTCACGAATTTTCATGTGTCCCGTTATGCTGCGTGCACCATTCGGTACACTTGGCACACGGCGGGGCGGTCCCGTTTGGCGGGGCGCGCTCCGATCTCCAACTTTTGGAAAACCGGAAAAAGTGGGTGCACGCAGTTTTGTGACGAATATAATTCTGTCCACAGCGACTAATAGTACAAAGTTATAATATAGAAAATAAACTAGGTCATGTAATCTAGAGGTATCAAAAAGAATCACCGAATTCGGATCTCTGTGGTGGGAGATACGAACTCGGCAATATGGGTGGTCAATCTGGAATTCTGCGATTGCAGAATTCTGTCTGCTCGCGCTGACTTGGGCGCTGTTTTTACCTAGGGGCACACATTTTCCGAGGTAGGCTATAAAATAAATATTGGAGAGGGTTGAGGGAAGATCTTACCTATGAAAACGGAACAGCGTTTGGATGAGCGAGTCAACGGGAAAACACGCCGGAGCGAAGGTGCCTCGAGTGGGAGACTGCAGTTCGCGATGTCGGCGTCGACGGGATGATTGGATGGCTTGGGGAGGCTTCTCTAGCTGTGGTGACGGCTCTAGATGGAAAGAAGAAGTCTGGAGTTTCTAGGTTAGGATTTTAGAGAGCTATTATATATATGTATATATATATTATATATATTAGGAGAGAGAGGGGGTGGATGGAACGCGGGTTGAAGGATCGGGTTAATTTAATTCGGCTGAAGGGTCCGCTGAATTGAACTCAAGGGGCGGCAATGAAAAGTCTGCTGCTAGGGATCCGCTGAATTGGAGTTGAAGGCTAAGCTGCTGCATGTATTAGGTAGTCTTAAGTAACTTAGTAATAGTAAATTATTATTATATTATTAGTATTATTATTATAAATTCTTATTTTCTTTTCTTTTCTTTTTCTTTCTTTCTTTATAAAATATATATACATATATATATATATATATATTTGTATATACATATATATATATATATATATATATACTCATAAGAAAATTTATAGATTAGGGTATTGCACATCGTTAGGCTAGCAACAGCTCAAGGGGTCTCCTACATGGAATAAATTCCGAAAAATTCCTGAAGGTCCCATAAGTCCTCTAAGTGCCCGAACACCTACCATAAAAATTATTAAAAATCTATTTCTCCTATTTAGACCTAATTACTACAATTTAATTAATAATTAATAAATAAAAAAAAGGTATATACTATTTTCTAGGAAGGGGGTTTTACATTCTACCCAACTTATAAAAATTTCGTCCTCGAAATTAAAATTAAGCCACGATAGAATGCAAGGATGGTCTAAGATTCGTATTGGTTAAATGCAAGGCTAGGTTTATGGAGTGGGCGATGTATACACGTTGCACATCCCGAAAAAATTATCATGGAAAAATCCATATGAGCAAAAAAAAATAATAGGTTTCTTTATGTGTCATGTCCAATGGTGTGGACACATAAATGCTCTTTTGCATAAAAGCGTCCACCAATTGGAAAATTGCACAAAGATGAGAATTGGATGATGGGCATGTCTAGGATAAGGGTGTAGAATTTGTAGGAAAGCAGTGGCTAGTGTAGTGCTCCAATTATCGGAGCACGGTAAGGCGTGTCAAGTGATATCATGTTGTAAAACTAAATAAAAATACCGTGTTCTATTTCTAAGTGGATTCGTGCTAGCCTCAGTCTTACTATCTAGGCCGAGTAGGTCAAATTCTTAGGTGAGGGGGTTTCACAATTCAGCCAACTTAAGACAATGTCGTCCTCAAAATTGAAATAAGGCAGAATCGGTTAATCCTTTATGTACAATAAGGCAAGTCAGTCGCAATCTTCTTGCGATAACTAAAATCCTAATCATATCCATTGCAATCACTTCTAGGTTAAAATGACCACTGCTCCAATCAAAATTTAACCTATGGTTATCTCTTCTCCCCTTGTTTCAAATTATCCATATCCACATAACATCTCCAAGATTTACATACGCATATAACTTTTACCTCACGATCTCTAACTATCATAATCTCCTTTAGAAGTGGTTTGAGTCCAATATATTCCCATTTTCACTTATAAAATTTTGTATGCCTCAACTCTTTAAATTCCATTCACATCCTTATTATTTCAAATAGGTCGTCCAACCAAAATTTTAATTCTTAATTCAATTCACCAAATTGAAAAATAATTTAAATTCAGTCCACCAATATTCAAGTCTGAAATTCTATATTTATCCTCTAAATTCAAATTGGTGATTCTACCTTCATTGTTCAAAAATTTAACTCATGCACTTAAGGTATAAATATTGGGTCCTCAATATCAATTCATTGATCCTCATTATCTTAGTCATCCTTCTAACTTTCTCAAAATTACAATGGCTTGAACCTCTCCCAATCTAATCTTACTCGATCATAATCTAAAAAAAATTCCTCTCAAGTTGACAATGCACTACTATCCAACTTAGAATTTATCCACCTATCACCTAAGGCTATATACCTTAAGAAAATATCCCTTAATTTATTTACTCATGTCATTCAATCCTCAAAACTTCAACGCCGATTATATCATATATGATATGTCCTTAATTACAAAAGAATAATCCTCAAGTATGTGATCGGCCTACGGGGTATATCTAGTACTCTCTGTGTATCAAACTCATACCAAGCACAAGATTTGTCTTTCCGAAATAGGGAAAGACGGAAAACAATAATAAAGAGTTCAAGGGGGAGGTAATAGAATACATGTATGGGTTCAAGGCGATTAGAGAATTCAAAAGAGAATTGTCAAGGCAGTTGTGGATTGAAATCCTATTTTGGTAATTCCTATTCACATGCTCGTATCACTATAGTTATGTAACCGATACGATATGTCAGACATGTCTAGGGGCAAGTATATTTGTCTACTAGTCAACTATGTATCTCAATCCACATAAAGTAGTCATGTGAAGAGCGAACCAAGCGTACTATGGTTGTCCAGACCATAATACACTGATTCTGATTAGACAATTGTATTAGTGTGGGCCCCCAATAATACATATGTCATGAACAAGCTCGATAAAGAATAAGCTTGCAAAACTAGGCTATAATAGCAGCATAATTCAAGGTAGCACAGAAAATATAACGCTGGATTATGATGAGAGAAGTTACAAATAATTCAAGTTTGCAAAAACAAAACAACATAAGCAATAATAACAAAAGACTCTACAATCTCTACAGTTATCATATTAATTCCTTGTCTAAGTCGATAGTCGACAAAGTAGGGGTGTGAGCCTCTAAGTCCTATAGTCTGAATAAACACTATCATCTTATGTTAGCATACAATTACTGCCATTCCGTTACACTTTATCAATGGATCACAAGGGCTATATGATACTAGGTGGTGAGGTATACTACCCAACTTATAAGAATTAAACTAATACGGTGACAGTCTTAAGAGGGTCCTACACAATAATCTTGCACATGTAAATAAAACAGAAACTCTTATTTGGGTATATGAGAAAAGATCTTGGTACTTATTAGGGTATCCTTTTTATGTAGGTAATGGTCATCCTAAGTCTTAGTCATAGCACTTACAAGCAAGTGTCAATGGTAAGGATAGAAGAGTTACTGGCCGTCAAGGAGGAAGGGTCTAACTTGTATCGAGGTGAGAGTACAAATTACATGATTTAAAACTAAGGGTTAATCATTGGTCACAATCTACAAAACAACTTAAACTTATCAAGTTCTAACTACCAAGCATAAAAAAATTTCACACTCAAGGCTACAACCATAATCCTAGTAAACTGCGAGCCCTTAACAAAGAATAAATTTACTTGGCCTACTATCCGAAGTGTCAGATGGCACGAGTTGGAAGATGAAGAGAAAAAACGTAATTAGCCGTCGTAAAATAGCGAGCGCTATGGTCGTAGGGAAATAATATATAAAATAAAGATAGAGGGCTCTAGATAGCATCATGGTTCTCTAAGGGGAGTGGGGTATTAGTTGCTATGTTCGGGGTATGATCAAGGGAGAAGTGTTGATTATATTCCTCTAGGCTTCCTGGGGTGCTGTCTACTAATAACAAGACAATGATATAAGTTTTATAGCTCCAATATTATCTAACTATGAAGGTTAGGTTCAGTCCAAATATTAAGTTTTTGGTTTTCTATTGGTTCCTCAATACTAGGGTCAAACAATATGGTAAACTTCTAACTGACTCTAGTAATGTCTGTCCTACTCTTAAGTCTTCATAATACATCCGGGGTAATGGTAAACCAATTATAGGGATATGGGTTTCTAGGTTTCGCTAGATATTCTAAACTTAGTGGTGTGTCTATATTCTCGTTGTATTCTTAATAGGTGTGCTACTCTAATTATCATTCTAATAACAGGGGCTTCTATATTCTAGGAGAAGTCTATACTTAAAGAACTATTAGGGAAGCACAGGAATCAAGCAGGATACAATTGTTCAAATAGAACAGATAGGAGGAAGATGAATCATAGTTAATTGTGGATGAGATCCTATATTCTAGTCCTAGGTGCAGGCTTGTTCGGTACAGTAACGTAACCGAGACAATATACTCTCGACCTGCATGGGCCACCACTAAAACATGTCACGCCCCAGTCCCAAAAATACGTAGGACTAGGACACGTAAGCATGCCAGCCGCATGGATATGGCAACTCCAATATATGGAAACCAAATCCATACGTACGCTGTATTATGAATATCAAATCCACAAGTGGTAAAAATGTAATACAAGTCACAGGGTAAAATCTAAATCTCATCCACCAAAATCATATAGAAATAAATAACCAGTATCTATGAAATTAGATCTCAACAAGAAGTATCTAAAGATGATAGTTGGATGGAAACAAATCCACTACCAACTCGAATGGGAAAAATAAATACAATATAAGTACAACACAATCAAACACAATATAAGTACCAGCTACCAATCACGGCTCGAAGGGAAGACATCCACGAAGCATCTATATCCTTCCAAATCTGTGCTCCTGCAAATACTCAAGAACAGGTACACCTGGCAGCGGACCAGGTCCTCAGAGGGACATAACAAGTATACTTAAACACATGCCAATAAAGTACTGAAATAAATATCCAATGGGTCGCCTAACCATCTAAAGTGAATGCAGTTAAGAACAACTTTCCCCACAAGTGAGCTATCTGGCTGAAAACTGGGATTTGGCATAGTTCTCTTTTGGAGATCCAGGGGCCTAAAAGGCACGTCGTCTTTTGAACGCCGGTGGCCCGCCTGATAGTACATAATATATAAGGGTCATCACCACCCGTATCTCCAGCGGAGAATCTGGGCGTCACAGAAAAAGTGCAAAGGAGCTCAAATGCGGTACTTGTTGTTCTCCCCACCCCATGCTCTAAGCATGTCACATCCATGACACAATTTGGTCCATAGCCTATTCTTAGTACCCTAGTCCAATCCTGCAACCATACAAGGACAAGGATGGGACCACCGTACTACAATAAGCTATGTCCCTGGACCTCTAATAACTGCCAAGTCTACTAGCATGCAATGTTTCTAACAGCAGTTATTCCTAACGCACGGCCCATACGCACAGGAGGCCAGATCTGTCACGCAGTCCTTGATCTATATGAGACTCACACTCGTGTAACAACTGTGTCACGGCCAATGAACCTAATAATGATATATGATAATGGGGTAGTCTCATGAACATGGTCAATGCAATACATAAATAAAAATATATCGCGACGATACCGTCACGCGCATTTTATATAACAGTTTAAAATATATGAACTAAAGAAAATAAAGATGCATGCAACATATAGAATATAAATAACAGTACAATGGCAAGGTATACTTGCCTGGCAAGAAGCTGAAAAATGTCACGTCCAGATGTCCAGTACACAGGACCAGAAGCTATGGCCACAGAACAAATATCTCCGGATGCTGAAATAAATATCACCAACGTTTCCGGAATGAGCAAAATAGCTAAAAAGTACTTCCCTTTCGTCCAATTTGGACACAGGGGCAAAACCGTAATTTTGGGCAAAAGTGGGGTCCACGTGTGGCCCACTTTGCACCGAAAAGCGTGCCGAGGATAACAGTCTCTAAATGGGACAAACTATAGGTCAAACAACTCTAGATGTCAATACGAACCCAACGGTATGTCCAAATTTAGATTCCGATGAGCCGAACAAAATTTGGTCCAAAAAGTCAACTGTGGGGCCCGCCAATTGGCGATCTGGTCAACCGCCTCAGAAATGCGTGAAAATTGGGTCACAGGACCAGCGCGTTACCACGAGTCCATTGGCGCAAGTTTCGTCGTATTCTGACATGCGTGCACAAAATACACGCGAGTTCCACAAAAGTGGCGACACGAAATGTGTCCGCGGATACGACCTGATTCTGGCGAGCACACGCGTCCGAATCAGTCCCCACAAATTTTCACGTGTCCCGTTATGCTGCGTGCACCATTCGGTACACTTGGCACACGTCGGGCGGTCCCGTTTGGCGGGGCGCGCTCCGATCTCCAACTTTTGGAAAACCAGAAAAAGTGGGTGCACGCAGTTTTGTGACGAATATAATTCTGTCCACAGCGACTAATAGCACAAAGTTATAATACAGAAAATAAACTAGGTCATGTAATCTACAGGTATCAAAAAGAATCACCGAATTCGGATCTCTGTGGTGGGAGATACGAACTCGGCAATATGGGTGGTCAATCTGGAATTCTGCGATTGCAGAATTCTGTCTGCTCGCGCTGACTTGGGCGCTGTTTTCACCTAGGGACACACGTTTTCTGAGGTAGGCTATAAAACAAATATTGGAGAGGGTTGAGGGAAGATCTTACCTATGAAAACAGAACAGCGTTTGGATGACCGAGTCAACGGAAAAACACGCCGGAGCGAAGGTGCCTCGAGTGGGAGACTGCAGTTCGCGATGTCGGCGTCGACGGGATGATTGGATGGCTTGGGGAGGCTTCTCTAGCTGTGGTGACGGCTCTAGATGGAAAGAAGAAGTCTGGAGTTTCTAGGTTAGGGTTTTAGAGAGCTATTATATATATGTATATATATATTATATATATTAGGAGAGAGAGGGGGTGGATGGAACGCGGGTTGAAGGATCGGGTTAATTTAATTTGGCTGAAGGGTCCGCCGAATTGAACTCAAGGGGCGGCAATGAAAAGTCTGCTGCTAGGGATCCGCTGAATTGGAGTTGAAGGCTAAGCTGCTGCATGTATTAGGTAGTCTTAAGTAACTTAGTAATAGTAAATTATTATTATATTATTAGTATTATTATTATAAATTCTTATTTTCTTTTTCTTTCTTTCTTTATAAAATATATATACATATATATATATATATATATATATATATATATATATATATATATATATATATATATATATATATATATATATATATTTGTATATACATATATATATATATATATATATACTCATAAGAAAATTTATAGATTAGGGTATTGCACATCGTTAGGCTAGCAACAGCTCAAGGGGTCTCCTACATGGAATAAATTTCAAAAAATTCCTGAAGGTCCCATAAGTCCTCTAAGTGCCCGAACACCTACCATAAAAATTATTAAAAATCTATTTCTCCTATTTAGACCTAATTACTACAATTTAATTAATAATTAATAAAAAAAAAGGTATATACTATTTTCTAGGAAGGAGGTTTTACAAATGCAGCATAGAAGTATACGAGAACGCTTCATATTCCTCAAATGAACCTGTCAGATCATGATGTAAAACTGACTCCTGACAATGAGTACTGCACAGCAATCTAGACGACGACTGTAATGATGGTGCGGCACAGAGACCCAAACCGTCGTGACGTTTCCCTGATACAAAAGTGTTTTTACGCATACAAGGGAATACGCTGCCTAGTTTTACATAGGCAGATGTGAGCTTTTACGCTCAGCAGAAGACAAAACGAACTGCCACGTCAAAAGCTGCTCTTCGTGCATAGCTCGAGGCATGTCTCTGTATTTAATGCTCATAATGGTGGCAGATCTTCGTACAAAGCTCGAGACAAATCTCTAGATTTAATGCTCAGAATGGTGGCAGATCTCTGCATTAAATGCACGAGATTTGGTTATATTTTCAAAGACTAGGCGAGCCATAATTACGGCTAATACGTCCACATCATCACCTCTGCATATTACGCCATCAGGCTATTTTCAGCTATACGAGCACGCTGTACGCTATCTCCTTGAAATACGCCTTTGGGCTATTTTCAGCCATAAGGAGCACGCTGTATGCTATCTCCTTGAAATACGCCAACTCAGGCTATATTTGCATTTGTGCGTGATAAGGCTATTTTGTCCAGAATACGCTCAAGGCCTCAGTCAAAGAAGGAGGATCAGTTATCTTTTACACTAGCTACCTATCCACGCAACATTAGGCTTTTACGCCAACAAGTCTTCTACGCCTATTTGGCTTCTACGCCAACTTGATAACTATTTGGCTTCTATGCCATGGTGACAGTTATTGGCTTCTACGCCAACCTTATTTACGCAAGGGGCAGTTACCTACGTGGCTCGCATGTCGTGATCTTCGCAGCAGTTATACGCATTATCTCTTAATGGGACATGCGTCACACGCTTATTCAGAAGATTATCTATACGTGGGTGGCAATTATTATAACCGCCGCGTAAAAAGTATCATACTCTCCATTATCCGGCTTCTATGCCGACTGGACGGTTACTGTCACTAAAACCCTATAAATAGAGACCTCTATTGACAGAGGTCGGGGGTCAAACAAAAGAGAAAGGTCAAACAAGGATCGAAAAGAGTTAAAAGAAATCGAAGAACAGAGAGAGAAGAGCTCAGACAGAGAGTAGCGATCGACAATTTTGGCATCAAGCATCCACTCCCTCTTGCAATCTTTGAAGCATCTCCTTCTTCTACGGCACTTCTTCATCATCGTGTGGTCCAAGGGACAAAGTGATCGACTGCAGATCAGACTCCTATAGCAATATTTACCCAGATTAAAATTTGTACTTAACATCCTCATATAGGATTAATAGTACTTCTTGTTTGTAAACCTAAGAAAGGGTTTTGTATAAACCTAGTTTTATTTCTATCGTTTATTATCAAACGCAAGATGGCGACTCTGCTGGGGACCTCTTTTTCATCTGACGAGAAAGCAATTGCTCAACACGATGCATTATCAGTAGGATCAAGGAAGAAGACCTTGGTCGTCCAGTTCGACCAGTCTGCCTACGAAGATATGCTTCGAGCAGGGGGTAGCTCTCTCTCTCTCTCTGTTCAAGACAACAGGAAACTGGGTAAGGTCTGGATGCCCAGGACATCCCCTACCATTCCTGCCGACTCTCCGGTTTCTCCGACCAGCCAGGTTGTAGCTGCGCAACCTTCGCGCTCCGTGCGTAAAGCTCTGTCTCCCGTATGTGACGTGGCAGACAAAACTTCTGACAATGCCTCAGTGCTAGTCCAGAAGTCTACTCTGTGACCCGCGCGTAAAGCTCAGTCTCCCGTCTGTGATGTGGCAGACAAAACTTCTGACAATGCCTCAGTGCTAGTCCAGAAGGCTACTCCGCGCCCCGCGCGTAAAACTCTATCTCTCGTCTGTGACGTGGCAGACAAAACTTCTGACAATGCCTCAGTGCTAGTCCAGAAGTCTACTCCCCGCTCTGCGCATAAAACTCGGTCTCCCGTATGTGACGTTGCAGACAAGATTTCTGATAATGCCTCAGCGCCAAATCAGAAATTCCAATCGCGCTCTGCGCGTAAAAATGTATCTGCCCTCCGCGGAAAAGCAGATGGTCCCTGCAATTTACGCAAGGAAAAAACAAGTGGCGAACTACTCAACTTCTCGACCTTTACGCCAGCACGAGAAGAATCTGTCCGCTCTCCAGATTACGTGAGAAGCGGATGGCCGATTGAGGGCCTCCTCAGTTTTACGCCAACCTGAGCAGAGCTCCAAATTACGCCAGGTTAAACCCCTCAGCATAAAAAAAGCCCGATTTGCGGAGAGACACACTCCTCGGGGATTATCTGCTACTCAGATGGCTAACCTGTTGTATACGGGTGGCAGGAAAAAGTTATGGTTCCCAATATCCGCATGCCAACTGATGTAAACAAGAGGTATAAGCCTTCTCCTTCTTCTTCTATAAATCCTCCTGACTTGCGTGAATATCTAATCCAGAAACGCAAGGATAGGGGATCTTCCAGCATGTCTATTACGTCTCCTAGGGAGAACTATTGTAATAGTCATAGGATTGTAGTTAATTATTGTTGTTCTGAAGCAAAACGGTCGGTTTTCGACTGGTTGAACTACTCTCTATCTTTCCAGGAAGAAGAGCCTGCACATGCATCAGTGAACATGGCTTCACAAATTCCTAGAGGAAGGTCGAATTCAAGACGTCATCCCTCTAGAACTCCAAGCCAAAGGAGATTCAACAAACTCCTTGAGAACATTGAAGCTGGGGTATTCCGAAATACCCGTTTGAGGTCACAACAACCAGCTTCGTATTCTTCTGATTCCGATACTAAGGGTCGCCAGTTTCCCGAATCAGATGCTGAAAGTATAGAGTCATTCTCTACAGAGACCTATACTAGCCCTTCAATGACATCCAAAGAAATGGAAGTCTATGCCATTGAAGATGAACAAGAAAAAGCTTCCTCGTCAGGATGTACTGAGCAACGCATCGCTGTGTTGGAGACATCTCTAAAAAGAGATACAATCCATAATGGAGAATATGCACCAAATGATGCTGACTCAACACACAGCTGCTATAACTCAAGCATCGGCTCCTCCGAATCAAATACGTGTGGGGGTGGACTTACCACCATCCAACGCGAACAAGGAGCCTGTTCTAGAGCAAAAATCAGCAGCTCCCCCACTTCCTAACTCGGAGAATGTATTGCCTCCTGTTGAAGTTGCAATATAATCGATCTCTCACCACTCTGCGGTCCTTCCACCTGCTGAAGATCCAATACAGGCAGTGCGGGAATTGAAAGCCCAATTTGATGCCTTAAAGCACAAAGATCAGCTCAAGAAATTAGGAATCACCAGCCGTACCCAGCTATCTGGGACGAGGTCCCTTTCCCTCCTAAATACAAGCCACAGACTATGGCTTTGTTTGAGGGAAAGACATCACCGAGCCAGTACATAAACTACTTCAGTATGATGACAGTATTATTCCAAGGGAATGACGCCCTTCTCACTCGAGTGTTCAAAGGCTGTCTCTCGGGAGTAGCTTATCAGTGGTACCGTAGTCTTGCGGACAACTGTATTACTTCCTTTGAAGATTTCAAGACTTTATTCTTCGCGCGATTCTACGATGGAGGGATGGACATGTCTATGTCCTCTCTCATCGAAGTAAAGCAGAAGGAAAAAGAGAACGTTCGCACTTTCATCGAACGTTTTTATCAAGCCACTTTGCAAATGCCTCCGGGAGTTCCAGACTTAGCATTGGTAGACATTTGCAGGAAGAATCTTCTTCCAGTGATCTCGGTATTCATAGGACCATATCAGTTCCATGATTGGCCCTCATTTATCAACTCAGCAGTAGCCGCTGAAGACAACAGTCGGAAGGCGCGTGATAATGGAATTATGATATCTACCTCTGATAAAGACTTGAGGTCATCTTCCAACAGCGACCATCCCCGTGGTTCCAAAGGAAAAGAAGCTCTGGCGATCAATACATCCAGGCAAAAGAGTGCGGCAACCACACAGACGAAACCTGGGACTTCCAGGCCCATCGAAGTGTACACTTTCGACGACGACGATATTCCAAGCATATTCCAATGTCTCGTCAAAAGCGGCAAGATTACCCTCCCTGAGGTAAAGCGGCCTAATGAAGTCGGCAGTACCAATAACCCCAAGTAGTACATTTTCCATAGGTACATACATCACCCCACAAGGCATGTTATGTACTGAAGAGAAAGATCCAGGAATTGATCGATGCTAAGGCCATCACTCTACACAACAGCGAGAAAACGGTCACAGCCAACATGATCTCTCTGCAATTTGGCAATCTGCCTCCTCAAGAAGTTCCGGATGGTGTTGTACCTATTTCCCGGACAACGATGAACATCGTTAATCTCCCTCCAGCCAGGGGTCAAAATCACGACCTGGTACCCCTAATTACCCAACGGGGCAAGATTATGTGGGTTCATCCAGATCTGGTGTCAGAGATCGAGGAAGAGACTCAAGCTGCTAAGGCTAAGTCTAAGAAGAAATCGAAGCATAAACCATGTCATATGGTTGCGGTATCCTCGACATCAGAAGAAGAGGTTTTGGCTACTGGAACCCGTTCAGGGAAAGCCTATCTCAAGGACTATGGAGGAAGTCAAGAAGAAGCATCGGCAGACGCTTCAGCTGCCAAGCCTTCAGAACCGGAACCTGTCATACCAGAGGCCGGTCCTTCGAGACCAACTTTGGCGGACAAAGAGAAGCAAAAGGAAGTGTGCTTCGATAAACCTTTGAAGAATATTCAAAGCAAAGGTTTAGAGAAGCCGTATAACTTCGACATCCTGGCCTAGTTGGCTCATACACCAGCCAGATTGTCCATTTTTGAATTACTCAGGCTCTCTAAAGACACTCGTCAAGCCCTGAGTGAAACATTAATGCAGGCGGATGCATACTTGACACAGCTCAAGTCCCCTGATGAAGAACCTGTGGCATGTCCTCAATGCCATAGTGTGATGGAAGTGGTCCCGAATATCACTTTCACTTAAGATGACATGTTGTTCAAACACAACAAGCATGACAAACCCCTCTATTACACCGGATATGTCAGTTCCATGGAGGTTGACCGGATTCACATAGATCCGGGATCATCGATTAGCATCATTCCTCATAGTCTGCTCAGACCACTGAGGATTCCTACCAGCGAATTGGCTTATACCACCACTACAATTGTGGGTTTCAACGCCAGAAAAAGTAAGCCGTTGGGGAAGATTCATCTTAGAATCCAGATTGGCGACCTCAGATCAGTGGCTACATGCTATGTCATTGATTCAGAGGTATCCTACAACATTCTGCTGGGCAGACCTTGGATCCACGACCACAACATCGTTCCTTCGACTCTACATCAATGCTTTAAATATGTAGATGTCCAAGGAACAGTACAAACGGGGTTTGCTGACCTAAACCCATTTAAAGGAGTAGAATCCTACTACTCTGATGCCATGTTGTACACTCAAGACTACATGGAGGAGGTGTCAGGCGAGACAGAAAAGGAATCCCACCGGGAGCCAGAAGAACCCTCTGCCAAGCAACCTCTGTCAATCAAGGTGAAAGGGTGAACTACTCGTCCGAAAGCCATGGAGCCCATGGCTATCCACCTGAACAAAACCAGGTCAGGAAAAGGAGGTGATCCTCTAGTGATCACTTTGAACTAGAAGCCTCCACCCTTGGTCATCAACCTTCGGCGCAGCAAGCAGCCGATTGATGTAAATACAACCAGGAACATGGTTTCTGATGATAATAAAGATCCTCTTTTCCAGTACATTGACGCTCAAATTCGTGATCAGGAATCCTCTCCCCATAACGATATAGAACCTATAGCACAAAGATTCTTGAAAGCTATAGATTCCTATCATCCGTATGTGTGGGAAGTGGCATCATCATCTAATGTCATCACGACGTATGGACCACATGAGAATTCTATCTTCATTGTTCCACCTACTCGCATCGGTCAGCGTTCAATAGTCTTCGGTCGCATGCGCAATGAACCGACTGTACAAGAAGATTCTTCCGATGACGATGTTGGTAAAATACAGGTTCACAGATATAGCCCGCAAGCTTTGAAGATTATGTAAAGTATGGGTTATGACTTAAAGCTGGAACCAGGCCTCAACTACGGGAAAGGCAGACGAATGTCGTTACACGGTAATCACTACTGTCAACGAACTCATTTTGGGTTAGGGTATACCACCTCCCTTGCAACTTCTGAGTCAAATGAGGATATCTTTTCCTCTTCTTAGGATAGCTCACCGTCCTCCGGCTCATCATATGATGATCTCGAATGAGCATTATTAGTAAATACAGTATTGACAGATTCTCTCAAAGCAGACGAACAAGAATCTGAACCGTTTGAGAATGACTCTTGGGCTCAGCAAATGGATACACAGTGGGAACTCCGTTTCTAGCAGAGAGAACCTCACACTGAAGATAAAGTTATCCAAATTGACGTTGGAGATAAACTTTCGCCAAAGTCGATATTTATCAGTAACAATCTTTCCGAAGAAGAAAGGAAAGAAATAATCCAGGTGATAAGAGAATATATCGACGTCTTTGCATGGAATTATAAGGATATGCCAGGTCTCGATCCAAAAGTGGCTACTCATAAGCTCAATATATTACCCAATTCGAAGCCTGTAAAGCAGCACCAACGCCGGTTCTGCCCAGATATGATGGACGCCATTGAAGCTGAAATCAAGAAGTTGATAGCCTGCGGTTTTATCTGGGAAGAACAACATCCCGACTGGGTCGCCAATGTTGTCCCGGTCATGAAGAAAAATGGAAAAGTAAATGTCTGCATAGATTACCGAGATTTGAATGCAGCCTGCCCCAAGGATGAGTTCCCTCTTTCCATCACAGACGTCATGATCGATAATACATGCGGTTTTGAACGCATGTCTTTCATGGACGGATTTTCAGGATATAATCAAATCAAGATGCATCCTGAAGACGAGAAGCATAATGCCTTTCGGACACCATTGGGGGTATATTGCTATACGGTCATGCCCTTCGGATTGAAGAATGCCGGGGCTACATACCAATGAGCTATAAGTAACATATTCCACAAGCATTTACGCAAAACAGTAGAATATTACATAGACTATATAGTTGTCAAAAGTCGCCACAAAGATAATCACATCCAAGACCTAAAGACAGTGTTCGAGTTGATGCGCCAACATCAACTCAAAATAAATCCTACAAAGTCCTTTCTGGGTGTATCAAGTGGCAAATTCCTGGGATTTGTCATAACCGCCAAAGGCATTCAAGTGGACCTTGATAAAGTAAATGCCATCTTAGAAATACGACCACCCCGCAATCTGAGAGAACTCAGGGGATTTCAAGGTCGTCTGGCTTATATCCGGAGATTCATATCTAACCTCTCTGGAAGGTGTCAGCCTTTTTCTCGTCTCATGACGAAAGGTGTATCCTTTGTATGGGACGAAGCCTGTCAGCAAGCGTTTAATGATATCAAACGTTACCTCACTAATCCTCCAGTTCTGGTGCCTCCCGTCACAGGAAGACTATTCCTGCTGTATGTTCGAGTAATGGATCATTCTCTGGGAGCTCTCCTCGCACAGAAGAACGATGAGGGTCATGAACAGGCTATCTACTATTTAAGCAGGATGATGGTCGGAGCTGAACACCGGTACAATCTAGTGAAAAAAGAATGTTTGGCCCTAATGTTCGCCATTCAGAAAATGCGACACTATATCGCAGGCCAAACTATTCATATCATCTCCAGGATCAATCCTCTTCGGGTATTGATGAACAAGCAAAGCGTTCTTAATTCCCGACTCGCGACTTGGGCGATGTTATTAACACCGTATGATATGGTGTATGTCCCTCAGAAGTCCATCAAAGGCCAAGCATTGGCTGATTTTCTAGCTGCTCATCCGATTCCAGAAACCTCCAAACTATACGAGGACATTCCCGACGAAGTTGCAGAATGTAATTCTGCGATGGAGAGTGAGGCATGGCAACTATTCTTCGATGGTGCCTCTAGGACTGCTCCCAGGGGAAATATGGTTTCAGGAGTAGGAATCGTCCTGGTTACTCCTGAGAAACTCGTCATCTATCGAGCATATTCTCTTAGCGAGTCCTGCTCTAATAATGTGGCAGAATATAATACCCTATTAATCGGGCTCCAAGTCGCTAAAGATTTAGACGTCGAATACCTGGAAGCTTTCGGTGATTCTCTGCTGATCGTCAATCAAATCAGAGGAATATATGAAGTCCAGAATACAGACCTCATCCCTTATCACCAAGCAACGATCGAAATAGCCATGTCTTTCAAAGGATTCTTCCTAGAGCATGTGCCTCGATCTCAGAATCTGGAAGCTGATGCCCTGGCCAGTCTAGCTGCAGATTTAGCTATTCCTATAAGGAGGCAGAATTCGATGATCCTTCTTAACAGAGATTTATTCTGTGTGAAAAACAACTTTCACATAGAATATAGCTACGCTGTGAACACAGATCTTCCAAAGAGAGACTGGAGAAGTCCCTTTATAGATTTCGTAGCATACGGAATCTTGCCGGAAGACCCTAAAGAAGCAGTATCCGTCAAAAGACGATCGTTACGCTTCTATTTCGATGTGTCTTCACAATGTCTATATCGCCGAACTTATGACGGACTATTATTACGATGTCTCTCTGGTGATGGAGCACAACGGATTATCCGTGAAGCTCACGACGGCATATGCGGAGCATATCAACCCGGTCCTAAGCTACAGGATCGTATCAGGAGGATGGGCGATTACTGGCCTACTATGATCACAGATGCAATAAAATATGCAAGACAATGCAAAGCCTGCCAGGTTCATGCAGATTTTATACATCAACCTTCTGAATACTTACATCCTACGGTGGCATCCTGGCCTTTCGAAGCATGGGGTATGGATATCATTGGTCCTATTCACCCGTCTTCTTCCAGAGATCATCGGTTCATATTAGCTATCACGGATTATTTCTCCAAATGGGCCGAGGCAATCCCCCTCGCTGAGGTGAAGACATCTAACGTGATCAGCTTCATTAAGCATCATGTCATTTATCACTTTGGGATTCCCCGAAGGATAATTCATGACAACGGACCTCAATTTATCAGCCAAGCGTTCCACTGATTTTGCGATAAAAATTGGATACAAAATATGGCCTCTACGGCATACAATCCTGCTGCTAATGGTTTGGCGGAAGCTTTCAACAAAACCATTATCAAACTCTTGAAAAAGTTCGGTTCTTCGAACAAAAGAGATTGGAATGAGAAGCTAGGGGAATATCTCTGGGCATACCGCACAACGATACGAGCACCGACGGGTTGTACCCCATTCTCATTGGTTTACGGGAGCGAAGCAGTTCTCCCTATCGAAATCCAAATTTCGTCACTCAGAATAGCAGTGGCTAATGAGTTGACACAGGAAAAGAATGACTTATTAAGGCTTCAAGAGCTAGAAGGATTAGACGAGAAACGCCTTCAGGCTCAACAGCGCATCGCGTTCTACCAGGCACGCATTTCCAAAGCTTTTAATCAAAAAATGAAGGAAAGAGTGTTCAAAGTTGGAGAGCTAGTTCTATCTGTAAGAAGGCCAATGATTATTACTCATAAGAGTAAGGGTAAATTCTAACCCAAATGGGAAGGCCCTTATGTGATCGAGACAACGTTCTCAAACGGCGCTTACAGATTAGCCAAGCCTAATAGAGACTTGTTAATGGCTCCTATCAACGGCAAATTCCATAAGAGGTACTATGCTTAACCTCCTTTGGTTAAACGGAGTATGGTGAAGATCTCATTCTGACAATACTACTTCCAAAACAAAACTAGTTGGATCATATTCTATCATGTCCATATAACCTCTGAATAGATATGTTTAACTAATTTGGAACTTCAAGACCTATCACGTCCATATTACCTCTGATAGTGTTTTGTGTATAAATTTTAGTTGGAGCATATTCTATCATGTCCATATAACCTCTGAATAGATATGTCCAGCTGAAGCTTACCGAAAGTATATCACGTCCATATTATCTCTGATATCACTTTTACCCTAGCCTGTCATTTATATTCCAAAATGATGGGTCCACAAAGTCAGATAAAGTATCTTTATTATTCCCAAAAAGAGCAAAATTATATATGAAAGAAAAAAGTACATCATTTGGGGGGAGCAGTTAAGTCGCGAATTTGCCGCACCAGAGTAACCATCCTCTCAACCCTGGTGCTCAAGACGTTGGTGCAAGCCCGCTCCAACCTTGCCGCATCATTGTTCAAAGAAGATAGCTCGGATCGGGCTTGTACAAAACCTACATGGATGACACCCGCATGTGCCAGGTTCTGTTGAGACGTTTCCCTTCGGATCTTCAGCATATCTCGAGATGCCGACAAAGAGAGAGCCTTCTCCTCTACCTGAGCGAGTTCATCTTTCAGTCTGCGGACCCTCGCTGCCTCTTCCTCATATTCGGCCTCGCACTGAGCCAGCTGGGGAATGACATACCCCAATACGGCACGCTCTTGATCCATCTCCAGCTGATGTTCCTGGATGGATTTATTCAGAGATTCCATTTGCCCAGCAAGCTCTGCAGTTAAGGAGTCATATCTAGCTTGAACGAGATCGTCGATGCTGCCTCGAGATAGTTGCAAATAGTCGTTAATGGGTTGTTCCAAACCATTAACTATTTGCTCTAGCGCATCAGCTCTGTCATTATCGTTGAAGTATCTAATCTGCGCTATACTGAAGTTGGAAGACGTCTTCAAAGCCTCGAAGCTTAGATTCTTCTCCAGCACCATCGATATCAGCATTTTCAAAGTAGCGTAGAAAATGCTCGAAAATTGCTCAACCAACATGGTGAGATTCGAATGGGTGCTGGGAGTGGCTGCAATATCAGAGAATCCCCTTCCAGCAACGACTGCAGAGGGTGTCTTCACAGTCGTCGCTTCAGTAGAGGGCACGGCAAAGGTAGAGGCAACGGCAACGGCTGAAGTCGCTGGCATACTCAAAGGAGGCATAGTCGTTATGATAGGCTCATCCTCCTCTCGAGATATCGAAACTATTTCAGGCGAGCGTGCACCCGAAAATGTTTTCTCTTCGAAGTCGGGCACCTCCATGTCGGCAAGAGCTGAAACAGAGCCAAAAGGCGCATCAACACTGCCCTCCCCGTAGATGTCTTCCCCTGAAAAGAAGACAAGAGAAAGTTAATATCAACATGATGTTAATTTTTCTAAAAGAGGCATAACGACGATATTTAACCATGGCCGATGGTATATATGTCGCGTCTGCAGCCAGTACAGCTAAATTATTTCTTAATGATGCTAAGCGAGCTGTCATACCTGGAGAAGGGGGTGTGCCAACTGACATTGGTAGATATTCTTCCAAGTCTTCACCCAGATCCAATCGAGGTTCATCAGGTGGAATCTCGCTGGGTATAATTACAGACGCGGCACGGGTTTCTCCCGTTGCTGGTCTGGATAAAGATATCTTTATTTGGCTCGGCCTCGAAGGCGATCTCGTACCACTACCTGAAGCGGTAGCAACAATAGCAGCCTCGAGCAAAGATTCTCCGGCACTGCCAGCCGGAACTGTGGAGGTTCCCTCTCTAAAAGGCGAGGAACCTCTAATCAAAGGATCGTCCCCAACAGGGGAAACAACAGGCTCACTTCTAGGAGCCTCATGACTGGAAGCCTTGTCAGGACCACCAACAATCTTTTTCTTCTTACGAGGGAAAGTCTCCTTCAGAACAGGAGCTCTTTGCTTACCAGAGATAACCAGAGGCCCTGCAGGTGGAGGTATTTCGCCTCTCGGTACTGCCAACAAAGGCTCATCTAGATTAACAGAATCCTCACCCTCGTCAGAGAAAACTGATGGGACTTCGTCTCTTCCCGCTGACATAGAAGAGGGCATCCTAAAACTTTTACGCATATCAAAATCGCGATAGAAGGTTTTGGTTGCCACATAAAACTGGGCATACGAATGGAGGATGTGCAACTCCATGGAGAGTGAAGTCGCGGGCATAGTAAAAGCAGCTCCAGTGCAACCCATTATGAAGTACCACCATCCTCTCTCTCCATCAATGAGTCCACCCCTGGACTTGAAGCTGGTGACGGCATTGCCCACGTGCAATTGGTCATACCCAAACTGCCTGACGAACCGACTAGACAGGTAAGGCTCCAAGAAGCATTGGTCTTCACTTCTGTACAATAAATGGGAAGGTCTAATGCAGACCAACCAATTAAAAGCTTCAGGAGAAAGAATGGTCTTTCCTTCACCGGAGTCCTGAAGCCTGCTCCCCTGTTGATTGAGATGTACAGAGGGGACGGTGCAGAAGAGCTTCCAGCTGTGAGCAAAATTTAGTGCCCGACGACAGTCTAAAACTGTGGTCATGTTCCAGGTGGAATTCTTGTAATTCAACAAGAAATTACTCCCCAAACTACTGCCAGGGCCGGGAGACATCACCCTGGGGTTATGGAGAATTAACCATCCCATCAAGTACAGGAACGGTAATTCTACCTTGGGAAAGCCGTCACGTCGAGTTTCATCGGCAAGCAGCCCATCAGTAATGGCCCTCAGGCCAGCTTATATGCGGCATACCATGGCAGGGAGCAAGCCCAGTCTTGTCCCGAATACCAGACGCACTGTAGGCCATAAGATGTTGCGGTGAATGCGATCAGAAGATGCAATGCCAGGCACTACCAGTCGGCGCAACCATATGGAGAGGAAGCCAGCAAGTTGAGCTTCTCGTGACAGAGGCCTGCGGCAATGCCTCAAATAACTGTAGGCTTTAGTGCCCGCAAGATATTTCCCTATCCCTTCGTCGAGAATTTGATCTGAAGCCCCAGCGTCTTCAATAAGTTCATCGACTACCTGAGCACTAAGCACGCTCAAAAAGCTCAAAGGCCTATCCCTGTTATCCATGACTTTGTCTGGCTTAGCAGTCCTGGCCTGATGGAAGAAGAGGTAGGACGCCCATTTGTTGGTATGAGCCAAATCAGAGGGCTCATTATAGAAGGCGGTGCATGCTAGATAGTGACACATCAGCTCCTGGTACACTGTCACTACCCGAGGGTCTGTATCCTCCAGCTCCCGGTTTGTGGGAACATACTTTTCATAAGGAGTATCCCCCATTGGCAGTCTTGAAATTTCTGCCATTTCGTGAAGGGCCAATCCCAACTCCCCCAGAGGAGTGGCGAAAGTCTCGGTGAGCGAGATATATCGCTCCATCAAAGCCAGAAACAGGTTGGGGTTGAGAGGTAACCCAATACTTGTAGCAATCACAGCCGCATACAGACCAATGCTCTCCAGCTCAGTCTGAAAATGCTTCAGGGCCCAGTCAGCTAAACGAGCCCATCGAAGATTTGTAGGGGTAACCCACCCATTGGTCCGAGGATTAAACTTGGGGTATACTTCTCCATGCCCCATGAAGTCATTGCAGAAAGTCGGTAATTGAACTAGTTGGAGCAGTAAAGTGTCTTCACTAGGGATACTGCCCGGATACAATCTCCTGAACGGCATGACCGGGCCGGAAGGGCGGCTTACAAATAACCCTTGGTCGGACCCTTTCTGATAAAATATCTTCCCCGGCTGGCTGTAAAGATTAGGAGTCAGGGTCCACGACATCCTTCTGGGATGCGTGGCATGGAAGAATGCCGAGATAGGATAATCTCTCAGCATCTTGGGCAGATACAGAACCAGGCCCCGGCAGGAAAAACCCAGTTTTCTTTCTTGGGCTTCGTCTGGGATTGTTTGTCAATCATATCCCCCAAGAGAAAAGCCGGTTTTATATATTGTGCTCCGTCTATATGCGCCAGGGGCTCTCCGTTGATCATGCTCAATAGCATTCGCTCTCCTTGAGACAATATCAGGATTCCCCTTCCTTCAGGATATTGGGGTCCATAAATAGAAAATGTCACATGGGACAAATCCTCCAGGTAATTGGAGTGCAGCATCCCAGCAGCAGAACCTATCACCTCAGCCAACGGAGATACATGCAAGTTAACTACAAAGTGCAAGAAAAACATGTCAGTTTCTATACTAGACCTCACAATCTTGCAGCTTATGCCAAAGAGCAACAGTCTGTACTTTTACGCCAAGACTGTAAAAACTTGACTTTTTACGCCAAAATCTCATTCCAAGGCGTAAAATTCAAGATTGGCAGTATACACAAAAATCTGATAGTCTGTGTTTTACGCCAGACTGCCAAAGTTTGAGTTATTACGCCGGAATTCTCATCCAGAGCATAACATTCAAAGTTTGTAGTATACGCCAAATTTTGACAGTCAAAGCTTTTACGCTAGAACTGCGAAAATATAGAGTTTTTACACTGACACATTAGAAATGTGGGCGTAAAAGATGAAACATCTATGTGCATCATCTTCCTCGAAGAGGCTATCAGCACAGAAGATGACCTAGTACGTTCATGTACAACGTGTGCTAAGGGTTTTCTTCGTTCTTGTCATCCCAAAAGCTTTACCTATAACGCCCGGTGCACAGCTCGTCGGTGGGACACTTCGTTCAGAGCGGGGCTCGCCCTGCCCGACGGGAGTAGTTCTTGCTTGGGCAGAGGAACGAGAAGAGGAGGCAGCCTTCTTTCCCTTAGAGGATGAGATTGGTTTTGGTGCCATTGCTAAAAACTCAGAATGCTCAAAGATGAAACGAAAGAGAATACTCAAAGAGACGAAGGTTTTCTTTTGCAAAAGACATGTGAAGAGTCTTCTCTCTGAAAGCCTTGGGGTATTTATAGAGTTCAGATGGACTCCTCGAATCCCTAACCAAATCCGATATTTAATATTTCGATTATGATTGGGGACTACGTCAGCCTATTACTTAGGGAAGGCGGACAGTCAGCAAATTCAAAAAGTTTTCGTGTAGAGCAGATTCTTGATTTTACGCCAAGGAGATTTTTACGCTCGGGAAGCTACAAATCAACGGTTTTAAGCTCAGAGGCTATAAGTCTATGGTTTTACGCCCGAATGCTTTTACGCTCGGTATCTTTTATGCTCGAGAGGCTACAAACCTACGACTTTACGCTCAGAGGCTACAAATCTATGATTTCACGCTCGGAAGCTTTTTACGCTCAGAGGCGACAAATCTACAACTTCACGCTCGGAAGTTTTCTTTACAGAGGCTACAGATCTACAGTTTTATGCCCGAATGCTCTTATGCTCAGCGGCTTTTACGCTCGAGAGGCTACAAACTTACGATTTTATGCTCATCTACACTACGGATCTATGACTTTCCGTATATACTAAAATATGCAGGCCAGAGTATGCGTATATCTGAACAAATCTCAAGGCGGTCAAACTACAAGGGTTCACGCAGAAGATACTCCTTCTTGGCCTCAAAATATCCCAAGTACCCAAAGTATACAGAGTTCAGCATGGAAAATGACTCTTCTTCTTGGGTCAATTGGAGTTTCATCCAGAATTCAGTCTGAATATTTTCTCTACAGTTCAAGATGGCGACTCAGTTTTGACAGCCATTTCTTGCCCTATTTCAAGGGATTTTTGGGAAATCATTCTTGAAGACGACGGTCTGAACAATAATTCTCCTTCTCAGAAGAGTGACAGTTCAGAATTCTACGCAGTTCCCCATTCCAAACGGCAGGACAGTTCGAATATTCGACTTAAATGCTAAACAAGCTTTCTGCGCATCTTCAGTTATGCATAAAAGACATGACGGGACCAAATACTCTTTTTATCAGAGTCGGTGTAAAGTTATTCAGATGTATTGAAGACTACACATATTCAGACTTCATCACAGCAAAAAAATATGGCAAATCATCATATACGCAAAAGAAAACAATTTTATTAAATCATGATTACATATGAGGAAAATCCAGTCTACATCGGGTTTTTCATCTTCATGATTACATGATTACATATGAGGGAAATCCCGTCTACAAAGGATTTCTTATTTTCATTAAAGATCACACCCAGAATCTATTCTGTCAGGTTCTCGCATCGAGGTAGATCTTTATCCGTCTTCTACAGCAGTTCATCGACTTCCACAGTCGATGAACAAAAAAATGATTATGGCAGGAGGATACAACTGGGCATGTATAAATTATTCAAGAGCCCATCCTCCATACGCTATGACAAATTAAGTTGAGATGTTAGACCCAACTCAGTACTGGAAGACAGGGCTAGTTTGTCTGCCCTCGTCCACGAACAACGGGAGAAAATACAGCTTGCAAGCTGTGTGGTCGAATGTGACCCTTCCTCTCTCCTGGACGAATCGCCATATGAAGTTGTTGATTATCCCGAGCAAAGGAAGCTATGATATCCTTCCATGATCCATCATTGCAGAGGACATTTGCTCGAAGATGCCTTCTTTTTCGGTTCCTTACATGCAGGAAGAACATGATCTTCTTCTTCCTCAAGTCGACCTGACGAACTGTGGCAATCATCTTTGTGTGATAAAGGAAATATGGGAAGAACAGGTTAACGCCTCAGCCTTTATATAGGCAAAAAAGAACACACCGAATTCCAACAAATTCCTAAAAATCCGCCAAGAAATCAGCCTCGAGGAATGAGTCAGACTTAACCGTTTCATACTTCATTCAAAGTGTTTCAAATTACGAGAAATTTGAAAACTTTGAAGGGGGACTTGTAGAAGCATAAAAAATACGCTGTAGAGTTATACGCAGTATTTTAGTACTGAGTGGCGTAAAATATGACTTCATAGCCATCGGCGTACAACAGAGCTTTGTCGCTAGTACAACGTAAAATATAAGCTCAAGGACAATCCGCATAATACAGTATTTCTAGGCCACTTCAGCGTAAAAAGGGTATTATACCGCCCTTATGGTAAAAAACTCATCTGCTTTTAATGCAGCATGGAAGCGTACGAGGAACACTTCGTATTCCTCGAATGAACCTGTCAGATCATGCAGTAAACCTGACTCCTGACAATGAGTACTGCACAGCTATCTAGACGACGGCTGTAATGATGGTGCGGCACAGAGACCCAAACCGTCGTTTCGTGACGTTTCCTTGATACAAAAGTATTTTTACGCATACATGTTAATACGCCGCCTAGTTTTACACAGGCAGATGTGAGCTTTTACGCTTAGCAGAAGACAAAACGAACTGCCACGTCAAAAGCTACTCTTCGTACAGAGCTCGAGGCACGTCTCTGCATTTAATGCTCAGAATGGTGGCAGATCTTTGTACAAAGCTCGAGACAAATCTCTATATTTAATGCTCAGAATGGTGGCAAATCTCTGCATTAAATGCACGAGATTTGGTTATATTTTCAAAGCTAGGCGAGCCATAATTACGGCTAATACGTCCATATCATCACCTCTGCATATTACGCCATCAGGCTATTTTCAGCTATAGGAGCATACTATACGCTATCTCCTTCAAATACGCCTTTGGGCTATTTTCAGCCATAAGGAGCACGTTGTACGCTATTTCCTTGAAATATGCCAATTCAGGCTATATTTGCATTTGTGCGTGATAAGGCTATTTTGTCCAGAATACGCTCAAGGCCTCAGTCAAAGAAGGAGGATCAGTTATCTTTTACGCTAGCTACCTATCCACGCAGCATCAGGCTTTTACGCCTACAAGGCTTCTATGCCTATTTGGCTTCTACGCCAACCTGACAACTATTTGGCTTCTACGCCATGGTGACAGTTATTGGCTTCTACGCCAACCTTATTTACGCAAGGGACATTTACCTATGTGGCTCGCATGCCATGATCTTTGCAACAGTTATACCCATTATCTCTTAATGGGACACGCGTCACACGCTTATTCGGAAGATCATCTATATGTGGGTGGCAGTTATTATAACCGCCGCATAAAAAGTGCCATACTCTCCACTATCCGGCTTCTATGCCGACTGGACGGTTACTGTCACTAAAACCCTATAAATAGAGACCTCTATTGACAGAGGTCGGGGGTCAAAAAAAGCGAAAGGTCGAACAAGGATCGAAAAGAGTTAAAAGAAATCGAAGAACAGAGAGAGAAGAGCTCAGACAGAGAGTAGCGATCGACGATTTTGGCATCAAGCATCCACTCCCTCTTGCAATCTTTGAAGCATCTCCTTCTTCTACGGCACTTCTTCATCATCGTGTGGTCCGAGGGACAAAGTAATCGACTGCAGATCAGACTCCTATAGCAATATTTACCCAGATTAAAATTTGTACTTAACATCCTCGTATAGGATTAATAATACTTCTTGTTTGTAAACCTAAGAAAGGGTTTTGTATAAACCTAGTTTTATTTCTTTCGTTTATTATCAAACAAATGGTATTTATAAAAGAAAGCAACGGTTCGCGTGACAACATTATTTGCAATGATGAACCTAAAAAGGGCGAATCCGTCTGTTTAGATTCCGAAAAGTTTGCATGCAACCAACGGTTAAGTTCCCAAGAAGTCTGCAAGAAGGCAGATAAGCTTCCCAAAATGGTTCAGCCAATCCTTAAAAATGCCAGCTTAATAGCACGGGTTCATGAATCCAACATCCATGCGACCATGCACCCCAAAAATAAAAACTCAAAAGAGATCAGGCCGCAGAGTCTCCCTGCAGTCCAACAAGCCAACAGCTATGCGCCCAAAAAGGAGGCTCAAATCAGGCCGCAGAGTCACCATTTGACCCAAACAAAGGCGACATCCATGCATCCCTAATCAGCCAATGCAGCTTGGTCGCAGAAGGACCGAACGTGGCATCTCGTCAGCAGGATCGTCACTGACACATAATCCTGACGAAAAAGATTTTCTGACTTCCTCAAAAGACGTGAACACACTAAACGACAAAAGTCTCACGTCAGCACAAAACTTCAATCTCGAATGATGTACAGCGTCGCGTGTACAACACAACCGGCCTCATGAGACTCCATACGGGCCATGCATTTTTGGCACCTTTGTAAACCCCCAGATTTTGCAAGAATTTTAAATTGGGATTTTTCACAATTTTCTGGAATTTTTTGGGAATTTTCTGTAATTAAAATCAGGGTTTTAAATATTAAATGATTTTTATTTAATAATAAATAATATTAAAATATTATGAAAATAATATTTTTGGGTGTAAAATGAAAAACTGGACTTAGGATATTTTTTCTGGAATTTATTGGACCCCGGACCTAATTTAAAACACCTAAAAACTATTTAATTATTTATTTATTTAATAAATTGATTTGTTATTATTATTATTATTATTATTATTATTTTTAATTACCCGGCCCATTTCCAGCCCAGCCCGGCCTGCGGCCCAGCCCGCGGCCCTTTGCCCTAACGGGTCGGATCGGGTCCACCTGAACCCGACCCGCCCGGACCCGCTCCCCAGCCGCCTGACCCGTTCTCCCCCTCCGCCGCATCCGTCGGCAGCCGCTCCGCACGCCGCTGCGAGCGCCGCGCCACGCCCTCCACGACCCCCTCTCCCATCCGCCTCCCTCGGCCCCGCGCCACCACCCTCTCCCCTTATAACTCCCCCCCGAGTCCTCTCCGGCCACCGTCGTCTCCTCCCTCCTCCGCCCGTGCCACCGCCACCACCCTAGCCCCGAGCTCACCGCCACCGGCCGCCTCGTCCCAGCTCCGCCCAGACCAGCCCTCTCCTCCTCCTTCTCCCCTCCTCGAGCACCGTCTCCGGCGTCCCCGACTCCAGCAGCAGCGGTACGAGCAGCAGCTCCTCGACCCGGCTCCGCCGAGCCTCCGGTCGGCTCCGCTCGCCTCCCATCGCCTCTGCCTCGCCCCGGCGAACCATCCCCAGTCCTCTCCGGCGTGCCTCCGGCCGGCTCCCACCATCTACGGCCGCAAAACCCTAACCCTAGCCCTAATTCTTCCCCTGTGTCGGCGTGTCGGACACGACACGGACATAGTAAATCCTGGGTTTTTGGACCATGTTCAGGTACGTGTATCTTTCTCCTCGCTGCCCCATTTTCAATTCCGTAAATTACGTTGTGAAGCTTGTATGACCCTCTCGGTGCCCGGACAAACCGCTCGGGGCATCGCGTCCTGTGGTGATCGCACACCGCGATCCAAAAATAGGAAAAACAACGACCCAATTCACCCCGGAATTGGGTACGCCCCGCCAAACGGGACGACTTGGTCGCGCACGGTCATCACAGATACGTGCACAGCGTTGATACGGACGTGTAGGATTTCGCAAAAGTCGATTCTGGTGTGCGTGCACACCGGGATCAACGCGTATCCGCGGACACCGCCCCATATCTGCCTTTTGTGAATCAAGCCCTATCTTCCTATACACACGTCAGATCGAAACAAAACTTGCACCATCAGACTCGTAGCGATACGCTGGTCCTGTGACCCAAGTTTGGTTCGATTCTGAGAACGTTGACAAAATCGCGTGTCGTGGGCCCCACAGGCCCCGCTCGACGGGCGATTTTGTGAACGGCTCATCGGAATCCAATTCTGGAAGTTCCGTTGGGTTCGTATCATCGTTCCTAACCTGTTGACACTAAGTTTGGTGAATTTGGAGACCTTTGACCCTGACACATTTTTCGGTGCAAAGCGGGCCCACATACGGACCCCGTTTTGACCCGAAACTGTCATTTTTGCCCTTGTCTCCAAATTGGACTCAATGACAGGCGTTTCTAGCTATTTGATATCTTCTGAGCATGATGGTAATGTTTATTTCAGCATCTGGACACATTTCTGAAAATTTCCCCGAGATACAAACTATAATTGGATCCAAACATCAGGCAAGTACCTGCACCTCAAAGTTTAATCTTTATATTGTGATAATTAATTTCCTGCTTTATTAGTACCATTGATGATTACACGTAGAGTTAGAATACTGGATTTCATGTCTTGAATACTGGATTTCATGTCTTGCTTTTCGTGTCGGGTGGGAGAATACTAGAAGGCATGTAGTTTACCCTTCCCCTTGCCGTGTCTAATAGCTGTTGGTACGCGACTGTACCCTCAGCCGGATCTCGATTATTCATATTTAATAGCCGTCTATGACGGCCGAATTAGCCTTATAAACCCCTACATGCCAACTATGTATTCTAAATATACAAGTTCACGCACATAGTTCTTGTCGTATTGCAGTTCCTGTTGTCTTGATACAGTTACATTTCTGGTCTCATTTTATTCCTGTTTTACTCATATTCCTGGTTTAAAGCAATTAATCATGTTTTACTTATAGTCCTGATTTATAGCATTAATTTTCAGTTAATCTTTACTAATTATTATGCATATTCTGATCATGATGCTTAGTCAGTTCTTTTCTACCTGTCACAAATATTTAGTTTAAATCTTGTTGTGCATTATGTACTTTGCTCCTTTCCTGACTGAATCCGTTGTTTTAGGCGATGATGAGAACTTTGCCCCACCTAGTATGATCCCTATGAGGCCGCAGGTGATACTGTTGAGAAGCCGGTTCCCACTCAGGAGACTACCTTTGAGGAGTAGTCAACCAGTTAGCTAGTATTTCCTTTCAGCATAATACTCGGGTTTGTCCCCGATTTATCTTCTGGCTTTGTATTAACTGTGGATTTGGTTGTCACAAATTAAATATTATGAAATCTTAGCATTCTTATTCCTGTGATTATCCTTTTCTGTTTATTACTATGGATGAGATAGATTCTAAATTACTTATGATTATGACCTAGATAGCGTACTACCGCCGACACTGCGGCGTAGGCTGGACGTGCCACGCACTCGTGCCCGAATATCCGGATGCGGGTCGTGACAACCTTGCATCCCAGACTCCATGAGGTCCCATTCCAGACTCCATGCGGTCCATGCGTCTCTGGATCTACGTATCCCTGACTCCATGCAGTCCATGCGCCTCTGGCTCCATGCGTCCCAAACTCCATGCGCCTCATGCATCTCTGGCCATATGGGTTGCAGGCTCCATGAAGACCAAATCTTGATGTTACGACAAAAGTGATTCTCTCCAACCAAGTACGGACTATGTGTCAAGCAGACCAAGTCACGCCCACAAAGGACGAGAACCACCCAGATCTTCAGCAACAAAAAATTATAACAAACACTCATGTGGTAGATTGACATGCTTACGGTTACAGCTGCACCATGTTAAGAAGGGACACGTGGCACATTCCAGCATCTATGCGGCCCAACATAGGCGCGTCAATAATGACTATAAATAGCAGGGTACCACACCCGAACAAAAGGCTAGCTGGCTATCTGCGAATCTACACTCGAGCAAGAGAGAGGAGCTTCCGCATCGGATCATCTCCGGAGCAAAAAGAGTTGCTACACTCCTAACCCTCCATCGTTACTCCCAGAAAATTTGTACTTAGATTGTCTATCTAGGACTTCTCTCTGTACTCTCTTTAGTTTGTTTATTAAATCAAGTTTTTTCTTAAAGACTTTCGAATTTAATAGCGAACATGTAGGGAGACTGGCGGATGATGGATGTTGTGGTTTATTTTGGGGACAAAGATTGGATGCTTAATAAGGATTTTCAACAGTTGGCTCGAGGAGATTTTTGTTATGGCATGTACAGGCTCAAGCCGCTGAGTTGTATAGGCAGGCCACAAACATCGGATAGAGGCTCGAGGGGTATTCGACAGGAGTTGGATCGTCAAAAAGTTGATTAGGAAAGCTTCGAGATACTTTGAGGATTATGGAGGATTCGGTTCGTCGAGACAAAACGACGAATGGTGATAAGCCAAAGATTGAGGGTCAGGATGTCGGTCCCATGACAGTTGGTCAGTCTCCAAGTGGGGGTTGCTTCATGGATCCAGTTTTAGCAACGAGTGATTTACCAAAGCTTCATGGAGCGACATTGGTTTCAGTAGTTCGAGTACAAGGAGGAGATCAATGTTTGCAGAAAACATAACCTGGGGCGGAAGCGTCACCATTCACACAGTTCTGGGGGAGCTGTGGGTCTTCGACGACATGCACAATGCGTAATGTTCTGCTCGAGGACGTATGTGTATGGGGGAGGTTCAAGTTCGAACACGAAGGTGGACAGATTCAGGAGTTCGAATCTCGGAAGAATCATACCGTCCGCTTGGTTGGGCCAACTAAGGGTGAAGAAGCTCGTCGGAACGTTAACACGTTTTGGTGGATGACGAAAGTCGGGTACAGGCATCCAAGACTCACGGTGAGGCTGATAGTCGGAGACTTTGGTCCCAGTCGTGTCATTGATGTCGGCAAGATCCCAGTGGTATAGAAGGTGCTACGCATGACAGCTAGCGTCGACGTGATGGTCGAGGAGCTGGAGATGAAGGAAGATGCAAAGCAATATGGGGGGCAGAAACTTTGTCAAGGGACGACAGACATAGAGTACAGTTGAGAAGTCATGGGGTCAAAACCCTCTCATCAGACTGGAGGGGGAGACTGTTGGGGTCTAGTCCGAATTTGGTAAATTTTAGAGCCAAATATGGTCAAAGATTTGATATGATATAATTTAAAAATCTACATTAAATGTAAGATTTGATTAGATTTCAAATTTTTATCAAATATTTAATTTGAACATATTTAGACTTCTATAATTGGTGTTGGGCTATTTTAGGTGGAATAAGATTCTTATTTTAAGATTTTTCTATTTAGGAAATCGTATTATGACATAAAATATGATTTATCATCCTATAAATATAGGAGGAGGGTGGAGGCACAAAGCATAGCACAAGTTGGAGATTCGGGGTGCTCGTCCACAGAAAATCTAAGAGAAAATCCGTGCTTTGCTCTTAGAACTTCGTCATCCAAGACAGAAGGAAGAAAGAGATCTGATCGAGGAGTCGTCACCTTCGCTCAGGAAGATTGCTACGGGTTGGTGAGCGATTTCAATTGTAATCTCTTTCATTTTTTCTTGAGTGTAGTGAGTGGATTGAATCTATTAGGACGAATGGTTCAACATTGATTCTGTCAATCTTATAATTTCACCTGAGTTATAAAGGATAAAATTTGTCCAGGTGACGTAGTCACCACCATAAACTTGTCTTTATCTGTGCTTGGTGTTCGTTAGACAGGGATTGGTTATCCCAGATAGATTGGTCTAAAATTTTCGCTGTGGATACTCTTAAATACGATATTGAAACACTTACAAGACGTGTCCGATTTCCCACAGTGACAATTTTGTTAGCCTTGCTTGAGCAAAAGCTCAATTTCCTTCTTTTCTTTAGTCCCACATCGGATGGGCCAACCCCTCCTTGTGTACATATATTAGTTCATCTTCTTTGCTTTCTTAAAGTTGTTGTGTGGGGAACCCCTTGGGCCACACGCGCCGCCGCCGTCGTCCGGCCCGGCTCGGTTCGGTTCGGCGCGTAATGGGTGCGGGTACGCGCCCACATCTGCAGGCGCCGAATGCCGATTCGATTTCCTCTTCGGGTTCGGGCTGAGACCCTAAAATTCTTTTTGCTCCTCTTCATTATTTCGTTTAATTTTTTGAACGTTGGAAAATTAATTTTGTCCGTTACTATTTGTTTTTGAACCGTTAATATATTTTGTGTCCAGGTTCATTCTCTCCTTCTCCTGTGTAACAGCTGAATTAATAGAAAAATTAATTCAGATTACATATTGGATGGAGTATTATATATATGAATGATTTTTTTTGTAAACATCATCAGATTTTGTTTTCCTCCAAACACTTGCAGCCAACATATTTTCCAGTCCATTCTTCGTCGTTTCACTCGTCTCCAAGCTCTGGGCAGGGCTAAGTCCTGGTCATTCTCTCCGAGTCATGTGCGTCAACGAGATACCGGTAGTGCGGGGGTTTTACCACTAGGAGCTTCGAGAAACGTCTGCACACAGATCCCGAATCAACTCTTAGGGCAGTGCTTCGTGCACGACTTTCCCAGAGGCCGGTAAAATCAGTTTATTTTTATTTTTATTCACACAGTTTTAAATAAGAAAACGATAACTTTTCTAACAATCTAAGAGTTGATTCATTTTTTATGTTAGAATTGTTGCCTATTAACCATTTATTATATATATATATATTTCTCATCAGTTAGGTTAATATTTGTTGCCTATTCTTGCTACATAACCGAAATTTTTTTGTTTGAGCATTGCTTAATTCATAATATTGTAGCAACATATTATTGGCATAGTAACATAAAATTTTCTGGAACAAAGTTGATTAATAAATTAAAAGTTAATAGTTACTGTAGCATAGTTGATAATTTATCAATTGAAAATTTGAAAATTTCTGACTACAGCAAGCTTTAACTTGTAGAAATTTATTCTTACTGTAGCCAATATTGTTAAGTTGCAGTAGTTTAATTTTTATTCTAGAAAATTTAATTTGCATAATATTTACCATAGCAAATAACTATACTCTTACTGTAGCCAATATTGTTAAGTTGCAGTAGTTTAATTTTTATTCTAAAAAATTCAATTTGCTTAATATTTACCATAGCAAATTTCTGATTATTTGTTTACTTATCAAGTTGCTTACTATACTGTCAAATTGTAAATTTGCTTAAAGTGTTTTAAAAATTGTTAGCACATTTGATAATTTTGTCAATTGTAATTTTTGATCACAAAATTCCTTTCAATTGTAACATGCAATTTGCTTCATTTTTAATCACTTAGTATTTTGAAAGCAATCTAGGACCAAAGGAAAATAGTTTAGTAAAAAGGAAATTATAGATAAAATCTTCAAATCTAAAGTTTCAAAGTAGAGGCAAACTCGGGCACAAGCCGAAAGGGTCCTTCTGTCAACCGGGTATAAATAGCCCTAAGCGACACGGTACTTAAGAGTCTTCGGACCACCGCTAGCTGGGAACCGGCCCCTACAGCTAACCTAAGTTGATCAACACTTGAAAAACTAAAGATTTTAAGATTGATTAGCAAAGACCACCTAAACTATTATCTTAGACATTGTTATTAAATAAATTTATATTTTTTAGACTGCAAACATGACTGGTAAGGAGGAATCCTCTACTGCAAAACCTGTTAAGTTTGATGGCTCATACTTTAAAAGATGGCAGAGCTAAATAAAATTTTGGCTCACGACCTTAGGACTTATTTCAGCCATTGATGGGTCCACACCCATTACAAATGATTCTGATGATACTGAGTCTGACATAGGAGTGTCCACCTCCTCGAAACCAAAAACCCCTAAAGAGATAGACTTCCACTGCTTTTATAGAATTCTAAGCGCATTATCTGAATCCTTGTATGATATATTTTTTGAATACAAGACCGCTAAAGAACTCTGGAAAGCCGTGGAAGATGAATACGGCTGTGATGATGTCGGAATAGAAAGGTTTAATTCTTCAACCTTTAATAGGTATTTCATGGTAGATAACAAGCCAATAAATGACCAACTCCATGAATTCCAAGAATACCTTAGGCATATTCAAGCCAAAGGGACATATTTTTCCAATGAGCATAAAATAGCATGCCTGATAGACAAGTTACCTCCCTCCTGGTCTAATATTTCTAAGGAACTTATTCATACACAAGGAGATCTTACCTACAATCAAGTCCTAAAGAAAATTAGAACCGAAGAACAAATTAGATTGAGGTCTAAGCCAAAGACTGAACCTAAAGCTAAGGTAAACCTTGTAGAAGGCCAAGAAAAACCCAAATCTAATTTTCATTATAAATCCAAAAAGAATTTCTTCAATAAGAAGAAAAACTTTCAGCCTAACCACCAAAACCATCATCAACAAAACCATAAACCTAGAAACTTCAGTCAGACTCAGGATCAAAAGAGATTTTATTTTGTGTGTAGTAAAACAAACAATATGGCAACCAACTGCTACCATAGGAAGAAGGAAGCTGTCCAGACCTCCTACAAAGAAAAGGGCTCAGTTAGACCAGAAGCGAACATGCTTCACAAAGGTTCTTCGAGTTCCTTCAGGTCTGTAAGCTTTCAACCCTTTATTAACATCTCTTACCATTCTGATGATTGGTGGTTGGATTCTGGAGCTAATGTTCACGTTTCGTTTGATCGCTCATATTTTTCAAACTATCAGGAATCAAGTGGAGGAGGTGTGACCCTAGGAGATGGCTCAACGGCACAAATTATTAGAAGAGGAAAAGTTTACCTGAAGATGACATCAGAAAAAATTTTAACTCTTCATGATGTTCTTCATGTGCCGTCTATCAGGAGAAACCTAGTTAGTGGATCCCTTCTTGTAGCCTCAGGATACAAAATTGTAATAGAGGCAAATAAAGTAGTATTTTCTCAGCATGACTCCTTTATAGGAAAAGGCTTTGTAAAAGATGGTCTTTTCATTTTAAGCACAATGAATAAAATTTTTGATTGTTCTCTCATTGTCTCTAATATAGAATCTTCAAATGTTTGGCATGGCAGACTAGGTTATGTGAACCTAGGTTCTATTAAAAGAATGATGACTTTAGATCTTATTCCCAAGACTCCAATAGATGACAAACACAAATGTGAGATTTGTGTTCAAGCCAAACACACTAAATTATCTTTCAAATCTGTAGAAAGAAATTCTGACCTTCTAGAACTTATTCATAGTGATGTATGTGACTCAAATAGGATTTTGATCAGAGGCGGTAGACAATACTTTGTTACGTTTATAGATGATTATTCAAAGTATTGTTATATCTACCTTCTCAAAACCAAAGTTGAAGTTCTAGATAAATTTAAGGTCTACAAATCTGAAGCTGAGAATCAATTAGAAAGAAAAATTAAGATCCTTAGATCTGATCGTGGTGGAGAATATACCTCAAACAAAATAATTAACTTCTGTGAAGAACATGGAATAATTCATGAGGTAACTGCTCCATATTCACCTCAGTCTAACGGAGTTGCTGAATGCAAGAACCGTACTCTGTTAGATATGGTAAATGACATGCTTCTCAGCTCTGGTGCTCCTGATAACTTGTGGGGAGAAGCCCTTTTAACTGCCTGTTATATTCTTAATAGGATTCCTAGTAAGACAAAAGATAAGACTCCCTATGAGCTTTGGAAAGGTAGATCTCCTAGGATTAATTACCTTAGAGTTTGGGGATGCCTTGCTAAAGTCGGAATTTCCGAACCTAAAAAGAGGAAGATTGGTCCCAAGACTGTAGACGTTATTTTCATAGGATATGCCTTAGACAGCTGTGCCAATAGATTTCTAGTGACTCACTCAGAAGTAAATAAAATCTCTAACAATATCATTATAGAAGCAAGAGATGCAGTTTACTTTGAAAACATATTTCCTTTTAAGGATAGAAGTCCAATCTTTTCCTCCATACCCAATACTAGTTCTCATGTCCTAATATCGAGCTCACAATCTGAATAAGACTTAGAACCTAGACGGAGTAAAAGGAATAGGATTGGAAAAAATTTAGGAGAAGGATTCTTCACCTTTTTGATAGAGGGTGATCCCTCAACTTATGAAGAAGCAATATCGTCTCATGATGCTCCCTTCTGGAAAGAAGCCATTAACAGTGAATACAACTCCATCATGGAGAATAACACTTGGTTTCTAACAGATCTACCTTTAGGCAATAAACCAATAGGTTGTAAGTGGATTTTCAAGAAGAAACTCAGAGCCGATGGTACTATAGAGAAATACAAAGCTAGATTAGTTGCTAAGAGTTTTACCCAGAAGAAAATGTTAGATTATTTTGATACCTACTCTCCTGTAGCTAGGATCACATCCATTAGAACTCTCTTGGCCTTAGCATCCATTCATGATATGCTAATCCATCAAATGGATGTAAAGACAACATTTTTGAATGGAGATCTAGAGAAATATATGGACCAACCTGAAGGTTTTATTGCTAAAGGTCAAGAAAAGAAAGTTTGCAGAGTAGTAAAATCCCTCTATGGCTTGAAACAAGCTCCCAAACAATGGCACAATAAATTTGACAAAGTAATTTGTGAATATGATTTTTTGTCAAATGAGTATGACAAATGTATATACTCTAAAGGTACATGTAAAAGTTGTGTCATTTTATGCTTATATGTAGATGACATCCTTATTCTAGGTTCATCACTGGAATTGATAAATATTACAAAGAACTATTTATGTAGCCAGTTTGATATAAAAGACCTAGGAGAAGCCAACTTAATTTTAGGAATGCAAGTGACCAAAGGCAAAGAGGGTTATACTCTATCTTTAGCACATTCAATTGAAAAAATGCTAAAAAGGTTTGAGTTATTTGATAAGAAACCTGTCCTTACTCCTTATGACAGCAGTATTGTACTAAAAAAGAATGAAGGATCACCTTTGGAACAACATAAATATCCACAGATGATAGGCTCCCTTATGTATATAACAAACAGGACAAGACCTGATATTGCATTTGCTATTGGGAGACTAAGTAGATATACCAGTAACCCAAATCAGTCATATTGGACTGCCTTGGATAGGGTATTTAGATATCTCAAGGGCATCCTAGATTACAAACTTTAATTCACTAGGCACCCTGATATCATAAAAGGTTATTCAGATCCAAACTGGGTAACTGACTCACACGATATAAAATCTACTACTGGATATGTATTTACTCTAGGAGGAGCTGCAATCTCCTGGGGCTCTTGTAAGCAAACTATCATAGCTAGGAGTACAATGGACTCCGAAATAATAGTTTTAGATACAACTTGCACAGAAGCTGAATGGCTTAAAAATCTTATTATGCATATACCTATTTCTCTTAGTCCTGTTCCTGCAATTTCTATAAACTGTGATAATAAATCTGTTATTGAACTACTAAAGCATGATTCTGTGAATGCTAAGATGTCACGCCCCAGTCCCAAAATATCGAGAGACTAGACACGTGTCAATGGCCAGCAGCACACACCGATGGACAAACCCAATTTAATGGATCCATCAGGGCGTACTTAAGCTGTAATACAACAATAAGGGTCTAGATATACTAATCTCATCCACAGAAATAAATATAACAATATCAGAATCATAAAGCAAGATCAATCTCAATAAAATATAATACTCGAGAAATAACCCGATAATGAGTCTGATACATCTGTCAAGATACAAGAATAAAGATAACCACAGCAAATACTGAGTATGGAACAGTATATACTCAGAAGATACCCTCAGGGATCACTCGTCTACTGGATCTGGTACTGCTCCTGTATCTGCTCCTACTCCTGCTCCTGCTATTGCTCCTGTCCCGTATACCTCGGGGTAGATCTCGTCTGCTAATCCTGGGAACATAATCCGGATCCAGGTCCTCAGGGGACATAGCAAGGTACAAAATAACTCAAGCCATAAATAATGCAGTGCAGAAAATAAATAAAATAAATAGGGTCAATATGTAACCATCTATGTGAAATGCAAGTGAGAGCATCACTAGTACTCAGGCTGAGCCACTACAAGCTCTGTGTCGTGGAGCCGGTAGCAGTAATAACATGTAATGTGCCTAGCTCTGCTGGAGAGTCTACAGCCTCATAATAGTAGTAGATAGATATATAAAATAGCCTGTAGCCTGTGTGTCTCTCCCCACCCAATGTAACCACACGTCTCATTTACATGTCACGCAAGATCATAGCTAATGCAACAAGTCATATAATATCTATGAATATAATATCTATGTCAAATCCTGCAACCTACACAGAATTACCATGAATATCTCAGAAAATTTTTGTCTCATGAATAGTGTCAAGTGCCCTGGGTTATGGTGTACTTGATAAGACAAGCACGAGAATGTAAAGGGTCACGAATGTCCATCTCTAGGTGACGTTACACAACTCTGCGTACAGTGTTGCCACCTGACTATGAATCAGACGCTAAGTAAGTCACACGGTCCTAGGTCAAGCATGCACAACAATATAAATGAATCAAGAAAAATATGTAACAAGACTGCAAAGTTGGCAAGGTACACTTGCTTGGGGCTTGAATACCAACAGCTATCCTTGTATCAGTGGATCCTGTAGGTACTCCTCCAAAAGCTGTAATAAATATCACCAACAGTCTCAAAAAATATTAAATAGCTAGAAATGCCTGTCCTTAAGTCCAATTTGGACACAAGGGCAAAAATTACAGTTTCTAGTCAAAGCGGGGTCCACATGTGGGCCGCTTTGCACCAAAAAATGTGTCAGAACCAATAGTCTCCAAATTCGTCAAACTTAGTGTCAACAAGTCAGGACGATGATACGAACCCAACGGAACTTCCAGAACTGGATTTTGATGAGCCGATCACAAAATCGTCCGTCAAGTGGAGCCGCGGGGCCCACGATACGCGATTTTGTCAACATTCTCAGAATCTAACCAAACTTGGGTCACAGGACCAGCGTATTGCTACGAGTCCGATGGCGCAAGTTTCGTCTCGATCCGACGTGTGTACACAAAGTTACAACGTATTCCAGAACAGGTGGATACGGGGCGTTGTCGGCGGATACGCGTTGATTTCGGTGTGCACGCACATCCAAATCAACTTCTGTAAAATTTCGCACGTCCGTATAAATGGCGCGCACGTTTCGGTGAAGACCACACGCGACCAAGTCGTCCCGTTTGGCGGAGCGTACTCAGTTCCGGGAGAAAATGGGGTATAGGTTTTCCTATTTTTGGATCGCGGTTCGCGATCGCCACAGGACGCGACGCACCGAGCGGGTTGCACGGACATCGAAAGGGTTACACAGCCTACGCGTCACAACTGACGGAACGGAAAATGGAGCAACGAGGAGAGAGAACGGGTTACCTGAACAGGGCTCCGTGGAACGAGATTCTTCGTGTCCGCGGGAAGACTCGACACAGGGGGACACTGTGTCCGGGCATAGGGTTTCGGTTAGGGTTCTGGAGACTCGCCGGGGCTGCACGGCCGGGGGAGGGCTGCTCGGGGCGGAGGTGACTACGGCGGAGGCGGACGGGGGCTTCGCCGGAGGCGGCGCTTCGTCGGCGGGCGGAGGTGGCCGGGTGTTGGGTCAGTTGAGGGTGGCTTGGGCATCGGGTCGTCGAGGTTGCGGGAGTGGTCGTAGGTGGTGGAGCTCGTCGGGGTCGAGAGCTTTAGGGAGAGGTGGTGATGGTGGTGCTTGTCGGGGTCGAGATGGAGGAGATGGTGGCCAGGGGATGACTGGAGACGGTGAGGGGATGGTGGAGACGGTGAGGGGATGGTCGGCTGTGGGGGTGTTCTGGTCGGGGGAGGAGATCTGCGACGGGTGATCGGGTGGAGGACGTCGGGGACGGGTGGAGATGCGATCGGCGGAGATGGTGGCTGTGGGGGGATCGTCGGGGGAGGAAGACGAGGGTGGATGGGGTCGTGGCCGAGCGGGGCACTGCGGGTCGGAGACGGGTGGAGGACGACGAGGAGACGGTGATGGTGGTTATGATGGGTTGGCCGAGAATGGCAGGGGTCGAGAGGAGGAGATGACGGGGTGGTCTCCGGCCATGGGGGAGGACCACGGCGGTCGAGGATTAGGGTTCAGGTAAGCTCTGAGGGAGAGGCGGAGGGCTGGAGGAGAAGGGTTGTGGCAGAGGGGGAAAGACGGAGGATGAGCGGCAGAGCTGCTCCGGCGGGGGATCGAGGGGATCGACGGCGGAGCGTGGGTTTCGAGGAGATTTATATATTGCCGGAACAGTAATTCGGGGGAGATTCAGATTTAGGGTTTCGGCCGGGTTTCGGGTCCGGGTCGGGTTTGATTCGGATCCGACCCGACCCGTTAAGGGCTGGATTTGGTCCGATTAGGTTCACCACGATTTGGTTTGGTTTATTTAAAATAAACCGGGTTCAGTCAAGGTTTATTTTGGTTTAATTATAAATTAATTTTTAGGGCTTTAAAAATGCTTCTGGGGTCCAATAAATTTCTGAAAAATTACCCTATGTCTAGTTTTTTATTTTACACCAGAAAATATAATTTTCATAACATTTTAATATTAATTAACATCAATTAAAAATTTATTTAATCATGAAATACCTTAGTTTTAATTCTAAAAAATTACAGAAAATTGTGAAAAAATTGTTTTTAAAAATTTTGAAAAATCAGGGGGCTTACATAAGATAAACATGCACCTGCAGCTGCGCTTCAAGTCAATAAAAAGCCTACTAGGCAAATATGTGGTTCTTGACTATATAAAGTCAGAAAAGAATCTTGCAGATCACTTGACGAAGGGTCTGTCTAGGACTTTGATCCTAGAATCATCGAGGGGGATGGGGTTAAGCCCATAAGTTAGTCACCAGCAGTGGCAACCCAACCGAGTCTGACTGGAGATCCCAAGAAGCTGATTCAATGGGTAGAAACAAGCTGAACTTAGGTGACTTTATGGAACACTGACTCGAGATTAAAATCTCATTAAAATAAAGCTCAAGCGGCTGTACATGTGTACAATGACTCCCCATCCCTATGGTGACAGTGTTCCTGTGTGATATGGTTAGGATGAGGTTAAACTCTTAATAGGTCCAAGCTGTAATGCTGGGTTGATTCATATCACCAACCATTAAGGACTTACCTATATGAGAGGTCGTGAAGGCCGCGACTATGGGACAGGGCGATCCCAGACAACTCTCATGAATGTGAAAAAGTGCGCATGGCCATTTAAAAGCGCCACCCGATAGACCAAGGACCTCTAGCGTACTATGTGTGCTATTTTTCTAAATCTGGTTCAAAAAGTCTGATTCAAGGCATAGTCCATCAAGCACTTCTTCAGATTAAGGCAATAGTGACTACGTGAGATTCAAGGCTGTAGTCCATCTCATCTATGCATAGTATTTTACTGTCCAGATGCGCTCTCTCTCTCTCTCTATTTACTTCACACTAATCTCTGTTTCGGAACTTGACCTGTTGGGGGGGGGGGATTGTTAGCCTTGCTTGAGCAAAAGCTCAATTTTCTTCTTTTCTTTAGTCCCACATCGGATGGGCCAACCCCTCATTGTGTACATATATTAGTTCCTCTTCTTTGCTTTCTTAAAGTTGTTGTGTGGGGAACCCCTTGGGCCACACGCGCGCACCGCCGCCGCCGCCCGGCCCGGCTCGGTTCGGTTCGGTTCGGTTCGACGCGTAACGGGTGCGGGTACGCGCCCACATCTGCGGGCGCCGAATGTCGATTCGATTTTCTCTTCGGGTTCGGGCTGAGACCCTTAAATTCTTTTTGCTCCTCTTCATTATTTCGTTTAATTTTCTGTACGTTGGAAAATTAATTTTGTTCGTTACTATTTATTTTTGAACCGTTAATATATTGTGTCCAGGTTCATTCTCTCATTCTCCTGTGTAACGGCTGAATTAATAGAAAAATTAATTCATACCGTTACATATTGGATGAAGTATTATATATATGAATGGTTTTCTTTGTAAACATCATCAGATTTTGTTTTCCTCCAAACACTTGCTGCCAACATATTTTTCAGTCCATTCTTCGTCGTTTCACTCGTCTCCAAGTTCTGGGCAGAGCTAAGTCCTGGTCATTCTCTCCGAGTCGTGTGCGGCAACGAGATACCGGTAGTGCAGGAGTTTTACCATAGGAGCTTCGGAAAACGTCTGCACACAGATCCCGAATCAATTCTTAGGGCAGTGCTTCGTGCACGACTTCCCCAGAGGTCGGTAACATCAGTCTGTTTTTATTTTTTATTCATAAAATTTTAAATAAGAAAACGACAACTTTTCTAACAGATTCTTCAATGATGATAAAAGTATTGATTACTAGAATGGCATCATCAAACACAGAGTGCTCTTTTGACATGAAACAACGAGTGTCTCGGCAGAGACCAACCGACCGACGCCCAGCCGTAGTCATATATATGGGAATTTCTACGACTTGCTAGCTTAGGACCATGTTCTACCATGTGACCGTCGTATTCGAGGGTCCCATAGGAAGCACTCTCCGAAAGCATTCATTCTGCTGGACCCACATCATGCATGTTCGACCGATATAACGTCCTAATCCGGTTTTTTAGGATATGAAAGCCACAAGCAATATTGTTGCGCCCAGAATTATACAAGGTGGGGGCAACGCAATGCACATTTTGGGTTGATGGTGCCTGATGGCTCCCCTTCCCCAACCTCACCTCCATTTGCATAGCACTGTTCATCTTGTTGACTCGTGTGTTCGCCGCACTGTTGTATATGAACTATATCGTTTATTTTGCAAATCGGATAGTCTGACCCACAACAAATCTCTTCGCATCAATTCTTCGAGATCGGTAACACTACAAAAATATAGTAAAATAACGAACAAGTTTTTCGTCGCTATGATTAATTTAGTGGAACAAACAGCGAGCAACATCACAACTTGCGTGATCAGTAAGTACCATGACAATAACCAGACGATTTGGAAGCGAGAAGACATGAGAGGGGATCTTTTAATTTGTTTTGCATGGCCGATCGAAGTAGCTATATAAATGCTTAAAAGGGAAAGGACTTGTGCTTGAGTAGAGCTCGTAGATGATGAGACTGCGATTGTGCAGCCACTGCGACCAAGTGGAGTTGACATCAGCCTGCATCATTCATTTGGTAGCAGTACTTGTGCCTTCCTTTTTCCTGATGGACCACTTTCATATATACGTATACCACCAGGAGAGAAATCGACTTCCTAGCTGATGTACTAATAGAAACCACTGGTAAAATTTGTACTGCAATTCTTAAATCATTGGCTATAGCCTTGGGGTGGATTTATTCGTAGGTATAGTAGTAAATTCGGAAATGCACCCTATCATTTTCATTCAAAGGATGTAACGGATTGACCCAGGCCCAGTTGATCGGGTCTGGGTCGGACCGGACTTGGACTGGAGTGGAGGCGGGCCAGCCGGTCCGGACCGGAAGACTGTGGGTGGAATCCAATCCGGACCCGAGTACGGTCGGGAGTGGGCCAGGTCGAACCGGACCGGTTCAGGGCCGACACGAATTTATAAAATAAAAAAAAATCAATAATTTGAAATTTGAGGAAAGAGAGAGAGAGATAAATTTTACTATTGTAATTAAAATTAGTCATACATGAGAAGATCAAAAATAAGATTTTTTTTTTTTAATACATATTACTTTTGTTACATAAGTCATACAACTTATATTTGTGTTTCAGTTTTTCAACCTCTTTTCAAAATTATTTTGTAATACTCCAAACGAAGTTTGTAGAGAAATTGAAAGCTAAAACATAAACATAAGTCGCAATTAGATTTAAATATGTCCATGACCTATCTAACAATAATAATACATATTAAAAAAGATACAATTTTTTCAAGAAAATACAAGATTACTCGATACCCATATACTTTTTCATATGCCTACGTAGAATACTTGTGCCACAGTTATGTTTTTATTGGAGTCATTTTCTACAATGCAAATATTTAACAATAACTCCATGCGATAATCTTCTTTCTGAATCGATCTCATTGTAAACTCCGCTAAAATGACGTCAAACTTTTGATCTTCTTTCGAATTGAGGTCATTGTTGCGGTGCGGGTTGAGGTTGCTCTTGTGGTTGTTGTGGTGGTTGGTTTTTTGTCATGACAGTAGATAGCCACTTCACACTAGATTGTTTGTTAATATTGCAAGAGTGAAAAACAAATTATTGTCGTCAATTTGGAAGAATTATGTCCTATTTATAGAAATTTTCGGATGCCAAATTATTCTAAATATTCTTAAAATATAGTTGTGATAAGTATATTTTGATCATTTTTAGCAAAAATGACCAAAATATCCTTCAAAGAGATTATAAACTACCATAATTTTGGAGGTATTTTGGTAAAAATATTTTTAATTGATAATATTGTTGTTGGAGAGGTAAATGATCAAAATACCACACCAACGATTCAAAAGCGGTTAATGGGAGGAGGGACATTCTTGTCATTTATCCCCTTTTTCTTGTATTAATAATGCACAATCAGTCCTGTGGGGACTGCGGCCACGTTGGGTGGGGTGTTCCGGTCAGCCGCCCAATAGTGGAGCACGCATCATCAGGCCCGGCCCTGGGGCAGGGCAGGCTGGGCCACAGCCCAGGGCCCCAACCAAAAGGGGGGTACCAGTAATTTTTATTTGTTTTATATACTTAATACTTGTAGGCCAAAACTGAGGGCCCAAATAAAAAATGGCATATTCATTAGTTTAGGTGGAGCCTGGATGGATGGACCCTTCTCCCAGTTCTGTCGTTTACTTGGGAAGGAGAACCGATGGTTTTTGTTTTGCATTTTCTTTCCTAGGGAAGGTTAACCGACAGAAAAAAATAATAAGATAATTTAATTATTTTCTTACGGTAAAAAAGAAGAGAAGAATCGATTCATCTTCTCATCCTTGTTTGATATTATCTTTGTTTCTTTATATATATTCAGTTAGTTTGCTTCATCTTTCTTTATGGGAAAAATTATTTTGCTTCATCTTTCTCATATTTCTTCTTGTTATATACACTGTTGGTGACGAAAATTGGTGAAGAAAAAGAAAAATAAATTGAGAACTTTCAATTTACTGCAACTGTGCAAGGTATGTATGAACTCTGAAATTTTTGGTCATTTATTAAAAAAGAAGCCTAATTTTTTGTTCTCTAAAAAATTCTGGTTATTTGAGACTAGTTTTACTATTGCATTTCCTGATTGGCTCCGCAAAAGGTTTTCCATGCCTGAGGCTCTGAGCAATTAGTTAGTTTACTGACCATTAGTTTAAATATATGAAAATTTTATAATAGTATTTTGGGTTGATGTGAGCAAAACAAGCAATATTATTTTGGTGATATAACTAGGTCCTTGACTGCATTTGGCACTTCTTGTCACTGTTAATTTTTTCAGAATTAATTTTATGTTAATATTGAAGAAGCTGGCTACTTCCAACAATCAAATTGTAGAACTGAATAAGATATGGTCTATCATCCTATGGACTAGGTTACTAGCTTAAGGGATTACATATGTGGTTGCCTTTTAAGTAATGTTCTAATTGAGGTATTTTCGATGTTTATAATGTTGTGATTGTAAGTTCCACTATTTTATTTTATTTTGCATAAATTTTCCTAAATGTTGCTGAGCAATTGACATCATACCATTTTCAACAAGACTTTTACAAATGGTAGTTGTATTGGTAGCTAATATATCATCAACATTACCATATAGGCATATACTACAATATTTAGAAATCTCAACCAAACAACAACTCCTTTACCTAATGGACAGAAACTATAAGCAACAAATGTATATTACATTAAGAAAATGAACACGTCTTTACTGTAATATTTGTTTATAGCCCATAAATCCTACATATGTGAGTATTTTTTAACTTTTTATATTTCTGAAATATAAAGTTGCTTTTTTTTAATTTATTGGCTTGGTTGTTCCAGGTTGATTGCTAAGCTCATATTCCAGGATTGACTTCTCGTGTTAAGCTGACAATTTTTTAATAAAAAAAAGTTGTTGAAAAATGGTTATATATGAAAAAAAAAAGGGCACAAATTTTTTCTTCGTCCTGGGCCTAATAAACCTTAGGACCGGCCTGCGCATCATGTGGGGGTGGGGGCATGGGTCCGAATTGGGACCGGACCTAGACAGGGTAACTGACCGGTCCGGACTGGGTCGAACAAATTTTACGGTCTAAACTGGAACAATTAGGTCGGACGACCGGGCCGAGCTGGACTTTCCAGTCTGAACCTGTATAGTTCCGAATTTTGCTCACTTTTGATAGAGAATTCAGCCAACCAAACAGCCTCTAATAAATGCCACAAGTAAAATTTGTACTGTAATTCTTAAATCATTGGATATAGTCTAGGTGTACCAGCAACAGTGGATTTATACGTGAGTGTAGTAGTAAATTTGTAAATTCACCATATCATTTTTCTTCACAATATAAAAAAAAAAAATTCAAAAATCTTTCTACCCGCGTATTTAGCTACTCACGTAGTTAAAAATAAAAATAAAAATTCTATATCCTTCTAGCTACCTTAACATATAATAAATCATAAAATATTTAATATTTAAATTATATTTAACTTAAGTACATGCTATTATCTAACTAAATTTTGTAAAGAGAGGAATTTGGAAGACAAACACCATTAGCATTAATCCTCTAAGGAAAACACTCATACATGGCCCCCATGTGCCTCATCACACCCCATGTGCATACATGATCATACCAAGGATGGTATTCTATAGAGATATTCATTTGGGTGTTTTTTTAATGAGGGACTAAATTTTCTTGTCCTAACACAAAAACTCCAACAATCTCCCACATATCTCTATATACGTGAGTTGAGCGTTTCTCACAGTGACTGTCAATCATACATTAGGATAGATGTCGCTGACGACTTGAATCTTTCCGCATGGGTCAAACAACAGTATGATACAAGAATGGACTAAGCCTTGAATTCCGCATCATAGTTGATATTCTTCCCACTCGTATAATAACATCAGCTGTCATTTCCGGTTGCACATTAAAGGCCATGTTCACGCCTGATTTTGGTGTATGTATTTTGGACGTCTACAAGTTTTCCTTCATGAGACGACCTACATTTATTTCCATACTCTCTAGGTGAGTTCTTTTAGATAGTCCCAACATGAAGCCTTGTTCTTCTTTGCGGTGCTACGCTGCTATGACATGGCCTAAGCCGAGACTTTACCCTCTTAAGGTACCTCATGTGGTGTCATACCACTGTAGCATGAGGACACCGTCCTCTCAGTAGTGTCGTTCTACCCAGTATAAAATCTTGTGCTTCTTTGCGGTGCTACGCTGCATGACATGGCTAGCGAGGTCACGCCCCCGGCCTGGCAGAGCCGGAATGTCCTCGCTTGGGCGTGATGCCGCGCGAGCCTGATTTGCGCTCGCGCAAGGCCAGGTCCGAATAGGCGTTTGATAACTAGTTCGCATGAGTCGTCATTGCGGAAGCATTGAATAAACAAAAGTATGAAACAAAAATAAACTCTTTATTGATATTGAAATGATGTTACAAGCGTCGCTTGGCCAAGATTACAAGTCGCTCAAGCACTCTCTCTCTCTCTCTCTCTCTCTCTCTCTCTCTCTCTCAAAACAATAAAGGCGTGCCAAGCGGCTTACAATTGTGGAATGATACATAGGCGATGTTCTAATACATTACGTCTTGTATATGTGCTTCAGCTGATAACGCAACACTCCAAATCTCCAGAGCGAACTCCACGCCTTAGCGCGCACGAAGGGATACTCCACACCGAACGAGGTTCTCCCATACCCTGCAAGCAACCTGGTGGGTTATCAGTACATTGAATGCACTGGTGGGAAGGCTTCTCGCCCGCTCGACAAATCCAAATACGATATATTAGTTTCGTGCACCATCTATTAAGTTATCTTTCTAGTATTGCCTTAAGATCAGTTTCATGGCAAAGATATAAAGCCTAAGTCGTGTGGCAGCACAAATATATACCAAGTTAACCATCTGTCCTTCCCTATCCAATGATAAAACTAAGTTAACCGCATGGATATATACAATAAAATCAAGGATCGCATAGCAAACACAACTGTTACGAGCGTGCTTCTGATTCAAGTGCACGAGTTACTCAAAATACTCAGGTGTGTATACTAGAATGTTCAGGTGTTCAAATAACTTGATTTAATGCAATGACTCGCATGCAGATTGCCGCTAAGTGAGATGTCATAATCTATATGAACATGTCAATTGTAGTCTTTGTACGGTTATTAGATGCTAGGCCTCCCATGCACAGTACTTGAGACTAATATGACATGAAACAGTCACTGGTATAGCCATAAAGGACCCTACGGGTATACGGTAACGAAGTGTAGGGTGAACTACCGAGGCCCCAAAATACTGGTAATGCGTCGTGTCACGTCCCAATTCCCACAAGGGGCCGATCATCATCGCGTGGTGCCTTGCGAAATCGATCGTCTTCGAATGGACGTGATACCGTGCAAGCCTAAATTGCGCTTGCACAAAGACAAAGCTTTGAACAAGGGCAAGTAAGATATTCAAGACGGGAGCAGCGGCATAATATTGCAGAAAAGTAAAGAACATAATGGCATAAGAAAATAATATCTTTATTGATATACAAGAAGTGTTATAAGCGGTGCTTGGCCGAGATTACAATTCGCTTAAGCTATCTCTCGAAATACAATGATATCGTTCCATACATTACATCCCTTTATACAAAAGTATCGCAAAACCACTCGATACGGCTCTAGGCATCGACTCCAGATTTTTGGGTCCTGGGGATGAGGCTCGGATATCGCTTCTACGGACGATCCAGTACCTGCGAACAAGCAAACTGGTAGAGGTCAGCACTTTGGGAAAAGTACTGGTGAATATAAAATCAACGAACAGAAGCAACACTCTCTAAAATCAACACTAAGTAAGCATGTGGCAAAATATTATATTACTAGTGATCTTGCTACTTTTACCTAGGTTCATTTCATACAGCACAAGATTTGAGTCAGATTACTTCTTTCGAAACATATCCTTGAAAATAGTCTGCATATTGAGTACATTCAAGCATACTGTAGGGTCGGTGTTCTATCGTGTAGTGCGTAGCATGTATCGTGTACCATAAGCATATCTTAGGAACATAAGCTACCTCTAGTGGACTGTTCAATTCAGTTCAATGAAGCATTAGCATATTCAAGTTAAAATATGCAAGTTTAGGGGCAGTACAAGATAGCAAGCACAATTCAATAATGAGTACATCACTTATTCAGTGATTCTTACCCTTCATCGAACGGTTATCCCTATAGCAGACATACAAGTTAGCAATAATTTGCATATATAAACAATGTTTTATTTTCTATTCGTCCCTGTATCAAACAGTTAGGTATGCAAGAAGGCTAACCTAGCATGCGCGCTAACTATATGATGGCCCATAGAAAACCAATGATTAGTAGCGGTGTTATCACGACCCAGCACTACACCAAAAATACGCACAAAAATGGTTGCTTGGACAAGTGAACCAGCTAACTAATAGACATAACACCCTCCTAATAACGAGGAATTCATTGCCTCATGGTGTTTCGTTTAGCCTCTCCCAGGCCGAACGGTCCCAGTGCCCCAAGATACCGCTCGAGAGACCTGATACCTTATGCACAAGTTGTCAGACCGATGCATGGATGCATTTCTATCAGATAATAACATTTCTATATGATGCACATATTTATAAAATAGCAGACTTTCAATCATTTCTCTTCTTTTCAATCTAGCGATAGGTTCAATCTTCTATTTATGTATCTAATTGCCACAGCCCCAAGATCCCGTTGGACCGATCCTCAGGGTGCACTACTAGTCTTGTCATTCATATCAATCTATTTAGCATATAATGAGTTATTCATAATAGTTCTATATTTTACAGAAATGATAAAGAAAACATGCAGCAATTTCCAATTGAACAAGCAGGATGTCAATACTTCTCTCTTGTAATTAAAATGCAGTTCTACTCTTATTTAGCATATGATATAGAGACTTGTTCAAGCAATACCTTTACTCTTCTTATTAGCATGGCAATGGTTCATTCGATACCTATGTCCGTGTAACTTAGCATGCAATATGCTATTCTTTTACTTAGCATGGCAAGGTTCTTTTCAATGACAAGCATTACAAGTTCTTTAGTTAAGCATATGTGTTCTCGTTCTATCATTCTCATATGAACATTATCAACTTAGCAACTAAGCATTTCAAAAACTCAGTTTCATTATTACGGCGTATAAGAATCAGAGAATGAAGTTATGTCCACTCACCCATGTCAATCGTCTTATTTTTCTATCGGAAAACTCTTCGAGAAGGCTTTCGCTCGAGCCAGCAAAATAATATCTCTTGTACATGGTGCCAACATGGAGCGGGGTACTACATACTTACCCACCGAGAAAAAATTTTGTCCTCGAAACTCAAGGAGAAACTTACAATATCTAGAGCAGCGATAATCCTCATCCCTCACCATCCTCAATCAAAAACTCTAGCAATCAGAACTCAATGAAACTCTAGCAATCAAGAAATCACAAATCACATCTCTTAAGCAATAAAAAATCCAAAATACTTTTGTGCGTATCTTTGTGAATATCTATGGACTTATTGTATGGAGCGGAAAAATTATCTCGGACATCTCTGAGTCAAAGCGAAGCAACGGAATAGACAAAGGATCAAGTTGCTCTGATACCATTTTGTCATGTGCTGATTCCCGCAAGGGGCTGATCGTCCTCATGTGGAGCAGCACAATATTACAGAAAAATAAATACAATGGCATAAGAAAATAATCTCTTTATTGATATACAAGAAGTGTTACAAGCGGCGCTTGGCTGAGATTACAATTCGCTCAAGCTATCTCTCAAAATACAATAATATCGTTCCATACATTACTGATGGAACAGGGGATCCCCAAGACCGTAGATTAGTGTACATATCAATCGATAGAAGATTAACAATTTTAATACATGATCTAACCCTTCAAAGGCAGAAACTACGGTTCATGAATTATACCTGAAGTAACGAGAAGAAGATGAAGGTTTTCAGCAACCTTGATCAATTAGCGACCACAAGATCTTTTGCACGTATTCCTTCCTCGGATTGGATATCGTGTGGGTGACGATCTTCCAACATTTTCTTCTCCTTGGCCGACCATCTTTCTCTCCTTACATGAAAAATGAATTTAGAGAAAGCTGCTTGCTTTTTTTATAACCATGACGGTCAGAGAATAGAGGATATATATAGGCTACAACAGGGACCATGAGGAGAAATTAAGGTTAGGTCTCCTAACAGATCTGATTATCCCACGGTTATCCCGAACACACAACCCTGGCCCATTAACAATAGCTCGGTCCACTAAAGATCTATTATTGTACTACCTTCCTAATCCCAAATTACGATTATGGGCTTCTTCTTATTATATGCTTGTTTCTCTTCCCATGTTAAGATTTCGAATATCCGTCGATCAAATTAAGTTACTGACAACTATATTGATCGACATCTTTTATCCTTAAGTAGTACCACTCAACTTTAGTTGTTATGTCGGATATAATCTACATGCAGGGTTTATATGACAATCCTTATGAGTTTCTTAAGGGGACATCATCAACCCTATGTATCGGGATATGGATTCCTTTTATAATCAACAGTCTATCATACATAAAATGTCATTACTCAATTCATAGAGGTTATTAACCCATAATGAATCTCACTCTTTTATGAGTCAAAGTAATGCACACTGCATATATATGTCTGTTATTATATCTGAATTAAGAGCACAAGCATCCATAATAACCGATGTGTTTGTTCTCTTATATAGCCACTATAAAGAGAACAACCTCAAGTGGTCATGTTCAATACATACAAGGTGTACTAGTGTAAACCTATAGTCAAGATAGACTAATACCAGATTACACTACAATATTTCCAATGGTTTATCCAAGTCCATCTGGGTTGTGAACTAGTTATATATTCCTCAGGGAACTAATAATATGATCTTCTGTGTGACACCACACACCATATTATCTACAATATAGAATACCAGACACTTGCATTAACATTATAACAAATACAACATGCAAACATTTGCCCATATGATTTTTATTTAAAAATAAGTAAATATAGTTAATACGAAGTAATACTTTTAGTATATAACCCTAACAATCTCCCACTTATACTCAAAGAATTAATTTTTAGTATACTGTTACAAATATTTCACTTATACATAAAGCCATGCTGCTACACATCTGACTCTCATTCCCTCAACATGACTATCAAAAGCCTCAGCTGGTAAGCTTTTTGTAAAGGGATCAGCTAGGTTGTCTGCTGATGCTATCTTGATCACAGCAACTTCTCCTCTCTTTATAAAATTTTGTATCAGGTAGTACTTGCGCTCAATGTGTTTACCTATCCTATGGGCTCGTGGTTCCTTCAAGTTTGTAACTGCACCATTATTATCACAAAAAAGTGTCATAGTCTTAGGCAAACTAGGTACCACATCAAAGTCCAATATAAAGTTTATGAGCAAAACCACTTCTTTGGCTGCCTCAGAGGCTGTCACATACTCGACTTTCATGGTGGAATCGGCAATACATTTTTGCTTGATGCTCCTCTATATTATGGCTCCGCATCCTAAAATAAATACATAACCTGAGGTAGATTTTCTGGCATCCCTATCTGACTGAAAATCTGAGTCTGTATACCCCAAGGCACTAAACTATATGTATGATAAACTAGCATATAATCTTTAGTCCTTTTCAGGTACTTCAAAATATGCTTTACCGCAGTCTAGTAAAGTTGTCTTGGGTTAGACTGATATCTGCTAACCATTTCAACGATAAAGCAGATGTCTGGTCTCGTACATAGCATTGCATATATTAAGCTGTCTACTGCCGAAGCATAAGAAACCGCTTTCATGTCCTCTATCTCTTTAGGTGTCCTCGGACACTGCTTCTTTGATAGAGCAATTACATGCCTAAAAAGTAAGAAACCTTTCTTAGAATTTTGTACGCTAAAACGAGTTAGTATAGTATCGATATAGGTAGCTTAGGATAAGCTTAACATCAATTTCTTGCGATATCATAGAACTTTGATCCCAAAGATATGACCTACTTCTCCCAAGTCCTTCATATCAAACTGCTTGGATAACCATATCCTTACATTAGATAACACAATCACACTATTTCCAATGAGCAAGATGTCATCCATGTAATATACTAGGAATACCACTACATTTCTGTCACACTTTTTGTATACACATGCTTCATCCGGACATTGATCAAATCTATAGGATTTTATTACTTGATCAAAATAGATATTCCAAGATCTAGAAGCTTGCTTAAGTCCATAAATGGACTTGATCTTGAGCTTACATACAAGATGCTCTTTGCCTTTTTCGATGAACCAATCTGGTTGCTTGATATAGATGTTCTCCTCAAGACTTCTATTAAGGAAAGCTGCCTTGACATCCATTTGCCAAATCTCATAATCGAGATGAGCTGCAATAGATAAAAGAATCCGGATAGACTTAAGCGTGGCTATCGGCAAAAATATTTTCTCATAATCAATACCCTCTTTCTGAGTAAAATCTTTCGCAACAAGCCGAGCATTAAAGGTTTCAACCTTACCATCTGATCCTCTTTTTCTTTTGTAAACCCACCTACACCCAATGGCATTTACGCTCCCAGACTTGATTAGAATCCATAGATTCTATTTCAGATATTATTGCTTTTTGCCAAGATTCTGTATTTTTATCTTGGAGTGCTTCATTATAGGTGCAGGGATCAAAATCTTGTTCCTCAAGGACGAAGTCTGATGATTCTCCCAAGAACATGAATCTGTCAGGTTGTATAATAACCCTCCCACTACGACGATGCACTATAGGTTGTGGTGTAACATTTATGACACGTTGTGCAATTACTTGTGGTTCCTCCTGTTGTATTATCGGTACTGAAGTATTTGGTGTCTCATCTCTCAGTTTTTCTAGAATAACTCTACTCATGGGTTTATGGTTCATCACATAGTATTCCTCTAAGAATCAGGCATTAGTGCTAACAATGACCTTCTAATCCTTAGGACTATAAAATAAATCTCCTTTCGTTTCTCTTGGATAGCCTACAAACAAGCGTACTTCTGTACGAGATTATAACTTATCTGCTTTCCCATTCAGCACATGTGCTGGACTACCACAAATTTGAACATATTTCAGACTAGGCTTATGTCTGGTCCATAGCTCTGTGGGAGTAATAGGTACTGACTTAGAAGGTATCAAGTTTAAAATATAAGCTGCAGTTTCTAAGACATATCCCCAAAATAAATTTGGTAAATCTGAATAACTCATTATTGATTTAACCATCTCCATAAGAGTCATATTCATTCTTTCTGCTACACCATTATGTTGGGGTGTTCCTGGTGCAGTCAATTAGAATGTAATCCCAGCTTCTGATAAATAGTCCCTAAACTCTCCAAAGAGGTTCTCGCCACCACGATCTGAATGTAATGACTTGATACATTTTCCACAATATTTCTCCGTTTCAGCCTTGTACTCTTTGAATTTCTCAAAGCACTCAGACTTACAGCGCATTAATTAAATATATCCATACCTTGAATAGTCGTCAAAAAATGTGACAAAATATTCAAAGCCACCTCTAGCCTGGACAGTCATGGGCCCGCACAAATCGGAATGAACTAATTTCAACATATCTTTGGCCATGTACCCCTTTACCGTGAAAGGCTTTTTGGTTATTTTATCTTCCAAGCAGGATTCGCAGACTGGAAGTGCCAAAGATATGTTTATTTCATACAAGAAGGTTATTTTCTCTTATTTAAGTTAGAAGACGTGTTATTCATTTCCATAAGTTGCATTATGGGTAAAATTGGATTAATGACATACAAATTATCAACTAATACACCAGAACAGAAAAAATGCTTATTTTTTCTAATAACAATATTGTCACTAAAATAAACTGAATATCCATCCTTAACTAGCATAGAAACAAAAATTAAATTCCTTCTAAGTGAAGGTGCATAAAGGCAATCTCTCAATGTCAAAGACTTATTTCTACCAAAAGATAAAATAATATCTCCTACTGCAACGGCTGCTACTTTTGTAGCGTCACCCATGAACAAGCATATATATCCATCACTAAGCCGCCTGGTTTCCTGGAACCCCTGCAATGAATTGCAGACATGATTAGTAGCTCTTATATCTACACACCAGGTACCGGTAGATAACACCGCTAAACATGTTTCAACTATTAGTAAATGAGATATACCTTCTTTATTTCCTTGTTTAAGAAGTGGACAGTCACTCTTCCAATATCCTGACCCTTTGCACTTGAAACACTTGCCTTTTAAATTTTTCACAATGCCTTGAGGTCTCATGCCCTTCTTTGCTAAATTTGCTTGCTTCTGAATGTTATTCTTCTTCTTACCATCTTTTGGCTTAGAAGTATAAGCCTTTTTAGTAACATAAATATGACCATTCTGTCTCATGAGAGCCTCAGCATCCGCAAGTTCTGCCAAACTGTACAACCCTTTGTTCATGTTATAGTTAAGGCAAAATGTGTTAAATCTTTTAGGCAGAATCCCAAGAATAATATTGACCTGGGTTTCCCCATCGATTTCAGCTCCAAGGATCTTCATCCCATTCAGAGGACCCATCATCTTGAGAACATGATCCCTTACTGGCGTCCCTTCAGCCATGGTCGTATTCATCAAACTCTTCATAGTGAACTTCCTAACTGTCCTACTCTGATGTTCGAAGAGTTCCTTGAGATTGTACATCATGTCATAAGCTGTGGCCATGGCCTGATGCTGATGCTGCAGTACATTTAACATAGATGCCATAATGTAATACTATGCCATCTCATCTGCCTTGATCCACTTCTTATAAGACTCTTTGACATCTTCATCAGAATTAGTATCTGGCTTAGGAGGACATTCCTCATGGAGTATATATTTGTACTCTTTAGCAATTAAGACAATATCCAAGTTAAGTTTCCAGTCAATGTAATTAGGGCCAGTAAGTTTATTTTTTTTAAGAATCACCATAAGTGGACTAAATGAACCCATTTTTGAAATCCTGAGAATCACATAAATAATAATTATATAGGGCAAAAACTTTTTAAACTAAAAATATATTGATTCCCTCAAAATAATAATAAAAAGTTCACCAACACCTTAAACACCATGAATTTAATATGCCACGATAGTGTGAACGTATACTAATTCAGTATTTGTCCAAGGAGGTCTTTCTATTAATTTTACTATTATGTCAACATAACTTTATGACAAATAAAATTAATTTGTTGGTCTTTTTTTTTGTCCTACAAATAATAACAGTAACTCCGATGGGGAGGATACTATTATTTGTATCTAAGTATACACCATTACTTAATACTAAGTCCATTACTTTGTAATGTATTTCTTCAGATGGAGAAGTAAACACACACTAGCTAATTTTTATAATTATCCCAAAAGAAGTCTATATTGGTGATCCATAATTATACTCATCCGATATGGAGTAAGGCATTAAAGCCAACACGCAAGTATAATTACATCACCTACAAACCAGTAATGGAGACGATGATATCTATACTAAATAAATTCCCTCTCCCACTTAGTTATTTAACAATGAGGGTTTTTTTACTAGTTGACGTATGTCCATGTTGTCCATTATTAATGCGGACTTAGTTTATAGAAAATATCCACAGAATAATAAACATGCATAACCAAATAAGCATATATAGCAATAAAGAAAAAATAAATATCCAACTATTATGGCCATATATCCTGCTTCTTCCTCAACTACCGAATACAAAATCTTGCTCTATGCAGAGTTATTCGGGGTTCGACCTGCCCGGTCAAGTCATGGGGTTCGGGGCAGCGGCCCATTTTTTTATGTTTTGCTGTCTTTTTCCTTCATCGAAAATCATCTGTATGCCTCCGGACTACTAAAACACAGCATCTCTTCCCGCATCACAAACAACCACCATCGTCATCACGATAGATCAAACATTTAAAATTACATCAATCATATGACTCCCGAAGGAGTTTACACATAATCTAGATTGAAGAAAATTAAATAAATAAGCACGATCAACCCTCGTGAATTTATTTACATCTATGAACAACAACTGCCATGACATATCATGTGTTTAAATCACAGTAACAAAATATACACACAAACCATAATAGTTGGATCAAGATGCCTGCAAAACCAAGTTAGAACAGATCTACATCTACCAACTATTTTTTAATGCGAGTTTTATTGGACTACATAAATTTATCAACCGATACGCAGATCCAATACCGGCTCTGATACCAATTGTTCGAATTGGGGATCCCCAGGATCGTAGATTGGTGTGCATATCGATCGATAGAAGATTAACAAGTTTAATACGTGATCTAACCCTTCAAAGGCAGAAACTAGGGTTCAAGAATTATACCTGAAGTAACAAGAAGAATATGAATATTTTCAGCAACCTTGATCAGTTAGCGACCCCAAGATCTTTTGCACGTATTCCTTCCTCGGATTGGACGTCGTATGGGCGACGATCTTCCAATATTTTTTTCTCCTTGGTCGACCTTCTTTCTCTCCTTACGTGAAAAATAAATTTAGAGAAAGCTACTTGCTTCTTTTTTTACCACGACGACCAGAGAATAGAGGATATATATAGACAACGGCAGGGACCATGAGAAGAAATTAGGGTTATGTCTCCTAACATATCTGGATATCCCATGTTTAGTCCGAACATACAACCATGGCCCATTAACAATAGCTCAGTCCACTAAAGATCTATTGTTGCACTACCTTCCTAATTCTAATTTACGATTATGGGCTCCTTCTTATTATATGCTTGTTTGTCTTTCCATATTAAGATGTCGAATGTCTGTCGATCAAATTAAGTTACTGATAACTATATTGATCAAAATCTTCTATCCTTAAGTATTACCACTCAACTTTATTTGTCATGTCGGATATAATCCACCTGCAGGGTTTACATAAAAATCCTTATGAGTTCCTTAAGGGAACATCATCAACCCAATGTATCGAAACCTGGATTTCTTTTATAATTAATAGTCCATCATACATACAATATTATTACCCAATTCATAGAGGTTATTGACCCATAATGAATATTACTCTTTTATGAGTCAAAGTAATACATACTGCATATACATGTATATTATTATATCTGGATTAAGAGCACAACCATCCATAATAACTGAGGTATTTATTCTCTTATGTAGTCAGTACAAAGAGAACAACCTCAAGTGGTTATGTTTAATACACACAAAGTATACTAGTGTAAACCTATAGTCAAGATAGACTAATATAACTTTATACTATAACCTTTCCAATGGTTTGTCCAAGTCCATCTAGGTTATGACCTATTTATATATTCCACAAAAAACTGCTAATATGATCTTCTGCGTGACACCACACACCATATTATCTACAATATAGAATAGCAAACAATTCCATTAACATTATAACAAATACAACATGCAAACATTTGCCCATATGATTCTTATTTAAAATAAGGAAATATAGTTAATACAAAGTGATGATTTAAGTATATAACCCTAATAATTATATCCCTTTAAACAAAAGCATCACAAAACCTCTCGACACGGTTCAAGACATCGACTCCAGATTTTCGGATCCTGGGGAAGAGGCTCGGCTATCGCTTCTACGGACGATCCAGTACCTGCGAACAAGCAAACTGGTGGAGGGTCAGCACTTTAGAAAAACTATTGGTGAGTATAAAATCAACGAATAGAAAAAATACTCTTTAAAACCAACACTAAGTAAGCATGTGGCAAAATATTACATTACTAGTGATCTTGCTACTTTTTACCTAGGTTCATTTCATGCAGCATAAGATTTGAGTCAGATTACTTCTTTCGAAAATATATCTTGAAAACAGTTTGCATATTCATTACATTCAAGCATATTGTAGGGTCAGTCTTCTATCGTGCAGTGTGTAGCATATATCGTGCATCATAAGCATATATTAGGAACATAAGCTATGTCTAGTGGGCTATTCAATTCAGTTGAAGGCAGCAATAGCATATTCAAGTTAAAAATATACAAGTCTAGGGGCAGTACAAGATAGCAAGCACAATTCAATAATAAGTACATCATTTATTCAGTAATTATTATCCTTAGCCGAACGATTATCCCTGCAGCAGACATACAAGTTAGCAACAATTTGCATATATAAACAAGGTTATATTTCATGTTCGTCCCTGCATCAAACAGTTATGTATGCAAGAAGGATAACCTAGCATGTTCCCTAACTATATGATGGCCCTTGGAAAACCCATGATTAGTAGCGGTGTTATCACGGCCCAGCACTACACCAAAAATATGCTCAACAATGGCTACTTTGACACATGAACCAGCTAACTAATAGACATAACACCCGCCTAATAACGAGGACTTCATTGCCTCAGGGTGTTTCATTTAGCCTCTCCAAGGCCAAACAGTCCCAGTGCCCCAGGATACTGCTCGAGAGACCTGATACCTTGGGCACAAGTTGTCAGACCGATGCATGGATGTATTTCTATCAGATAATAACATTTTTATATGATGCACATGTTCATAAATAATCAGATTTTTAGCCACACCCCCCAGCTCTGATATTGTCACACCTAGATTCTCGTAAGGGGCTGATCATTCTCGCGTAGCACCTTGTGAAAGTTATCGTCCTCGCATGGACGTGATATCGTGCAAGCCTAAGTTGCGCTTGCACAAGAGCAAAGCTTTGAACAAGGGCAAGTAAATTATTCAAGACGGGAGCAACGGCATAATATTGCAGAAAAGTAAAGAACATAATGGCATAAGAAAATAATCTCTTTATTGAAATATAAGAAGTGTTTCAAGCGATGCTTGGCCGAGATTATAATTCGCTCAAGCTATCTCTCGAAATACAATGATATCATTCGATACATTATATCCCTTTATACAAAAGTATCTCAAAACCTCTCGATACGGCTCAAGGCATCGACTCCAGATTTTTGGATCCTAGGGATGAGGCTCGGTATTGCATTGAGCTGCTTTTGTATAGAGGGATATAATTATGGAACGATGCTATTGTATTCAAAGAACCCTGTGCCTCGATTTATCCTGTATACTCAGATGGATAAATGCTTGCAACACTGTCCCTCTACTGCTTACTTGATTCGATGATAGCCACAACTTTAACGATGTAGCCTTGTGCAGGCACAATCCCAGGCTCATACGGCATCACGTTCCGATAGAAAACGACTATACACGCCCCGCGGGAGGGCCGAGGTACGGCGCTTCTACGGACGATCCAGTACCTGCGAACAAGCAAACTGGTATGAGGGTCAGCACTTTGAGAAAAGTACTGGTGAGTATAAAATCAACGAACAGAAGCAACACTCTCTAAAACCAACACTAAGTAAGCATGTGGCAAAATATTACATTACTAGTGATCTTGCTACTTTTTACCTAGGTTTATTTTATGCATCACAAGATTTGAGTCAGATTACTTCTTTCGAAAATATATCCTTGAAAATAGTTCGCATATTGAGTACATTAAAGCATATTATAGGGTCAGTGTTCTATTGTGCAGTAGACAGTATGTATTGTGCACCATAAGCATATCTTAGGAACATAAGCTATCTCTAGTGGACTATTCAATTCAGTTCAAGGCAGCAGTAGCATATTCAAGTTAAAACATGCAAGTCTAGGGCCAGTACAAGATAGCAAGCACAATTCAATAAGGAGTACATTACTTATTCAATGATTCTTACCCTTCGCCAAATGGTTATCCCTGCACCAGACATACAAGTTAGCAACAATTTGCATATATGAACAAGGTTCTATTTCCTGTTCGTCCCTGCATCAAATAGTTAGGTATGCAAGAAAGCTAACCTAGCATGCGCCCTAACTATATGATGGCCCATGGAAAACCCATGATTAGAAGCGGTATTATCACGGCCCAGCACTACACCAAAAAAAAGCTTTAAAATGGCTACTTTGACATATGAACTAGCTAACTAATAGACATATCACCCGCCTAATAATGATGACTTTATTGCCTCAGGGTGTTTCGTTTAGCCTCTCCCAGGCCAAACGGTTCCAGTGCCCCAGGATACCACTCGAGAGACTTGATACCTTGTGCACAAGTTGTCAGACTGATGCATTAATGCATTCCTATCAGATAATAATATTTTTATACGATGCACATGTTCATAAACAAGCAGACTTTTAGCCACACCCCCCATCTCTGATATTGTCATTCCCCGATTCCCACAAGGGGCCAATCATTCTCGAGTAGCACCTTGTGAAACCGATCATCCTCGCATGTGCGTGATGCCGTGCAAGCCTAAGTTACACTTGCACAAGGGCAAAGCTTTGAACAAGGACAAGTAAGCTATTCAAAATGGAAGCAATGGCACAATATTGCAAAAAAGTAAAGAACATAATGGCATAAAGAAAGTATCTCTTTATTAATATACAAGAAGTGTTAGAAGCGGCGCTTGGCCGAGATTATAATTCGCTCAAGCTATCTCTCAAAATACAATGATATCATTCCATACATTATATCCCTTTAATAAAAGTATTTCAAAATCTCTCGATACGGCTCACGGCATCGACTCCAGATTTTTGGGTCCTGGGGATGAGACTTGGATATCGCTTCTACGGATGATTCAGTACCTGCGAGCAAGCAAATTGGTAGAGCGTCAGCACTTTGGAAAAAGTACTGGTAAGTATAAAATCAACGAACAGAAGCAACACTCTCTAAAACCAACACTAAGTAAGCATGTGGCAAAATATTACATTACTAGTAATCTTGCTACTTTTTACCTAGGTTTATTTCATGCATCACAAGATTTTTGAGTCAGATTACTTCTTTCGAAAACATATCCTTGAAAACAGATTGCATATTCAGTATATTTAAGCATATTGTAGGGTCGGTGTTCTATTGTGCAGTACGCAGCATGTATCGTGCACCATAAGCATATCTTAGGAACATAAGCTATCTCTATGGACTATTCAATTTAGTTCAAGACAGCAGTAGCATATTCAAGTTAAAACATGCAAGTCTAGGGCCAGTACAAGATAGAAAGCATAATTCAATAATGAGTACATCACTTATTCAATGATTCTTCCCCTTCGTCGAACGGTTATCCCTGCAGCAAACATACAAGTTAGAAATAATTTGCATATATAAACAAGGTTTTATTTTCTGTTCGTCCCTGCATCAAACAGTTAGGTATGCAAGAAGGCTAACCTAACATGCACTCTAACTATATGATGGCCCATGGAAAACTCATGATTAGTAGCGGTGTTATCACGGCCCAGTACTACACCAAAAATATGCTCAAAATGGCTGCTTTGACACATGAACCAGCTAACTAATAGACATAACACCCGCCTAATAATGAGGACTTCATTGCCTTAGGGTGTTTCATTTAGCCTCTCCCAGGCTGAATGGTCCCAGTGCCCCAGGATACCGCTCGAGAGACCCGATACCTGGTGCACAAGTTGTCAGCCCGATGCATGGATGCATTCCTATCAGATAATAATATTTCTATACGATGCACATGTTCATAAACAAGCAGACTTCCAATTATTTCTCTTCTTTTCAATCGAGTGATAGGTTCAATCTTCTCTTTACGTATCTAATAGCCACACCCCCAAGATCCCGTAGAACCGATCCTCAGGGTGCACTACTAGTCTTATCATTCATATCAATCCATTTAGCATATAACGAGTTATTCATAATAATTCTATCTTTTACATAAACGATAAAAAATGCAGCAATCTTTAATTAAATAAGCAGGATGTCAATACTTCTATCTCTTGTAATTAAAATACAGTTCTACTCTTGTTTAGCGTATGACTTAGAGACTTATTCAAGAAATACTTTTACTCTTCTTATTAGCATGGCAATGGTTCGTTCGATAGCTGTATTAGTATAACTTAGCATGTAACATTATATTATTTTACTTAGCATAGCAAGGTTCTTATAATGACAATCATTACAAGTTCTTTAGTTAAGCATGCATGTTCTCGTTCTATCATTCTCATGTGAACATTATCAACTTAGCAACCAAGTATTTCAAAAACTCAGATTTATTATTATGGCGTGCAAGAATCAGAGAATAAAGTTTTGTCCACTCACCCAGGTCAATCTTCTTGTATTTCGATCAGAAAACTCTTTAATAATGCTTCTGCTCGAACCAACAAAGTGATATCTCTTGTACATAGTGCCAACGCTGAGCGGAGCACTACACGTTGCCCAAAAAGCATGGTATGATCACCCTAGCCATATTTTTGTTGTGCCATACCATGATTTCTCCCAGGCCGGTACGATCTTGGTACCTCGGTAATCGTCTGAGGGATCCATATAACTCATGCACGATCATCAAACCCTTGTGGCTCTGATCATAAAACCACTAAAATGATTCCATGCTTATTGTGCTCATTCAGTGTCATATACCATCTTTGCACAGTCCTCTTCTTACTATTGAAGAGATTACTAGATGCCACTGCTGTAGTCTCCTGGTTGTCACTGTAACGACCAGTTTCGTTCAAGAGGACAACCGATTCAAATGGCACAAGTGCAACGACCCAACCCGCTTTGCTCAGCGAGAAAACTCGTTTGAGGCAAAGGATTTCCAGACTTGGCCCTTCAGGAGTTTGAACTTAGACTTTCAAAGGCTCGCTCGGAGTATCGCTCGACCGAGGCGAATCATCGCTAAGGTGGGTGGCTACGATGAACTTGTCTTTGCTTACCCAGCACACTTAAAATATGGACGATACATGCTAGTCGAGGTAAATCACCCTTTGTATGCTAATAAAGAATACAACTCACCTAGCTAAGGAAATGATCCCAACTTGTATTGCTTGTGTTAGAACATGGAAATAAAATTTGGCTTATAACTTGGACCCTCACATGCTAACTTTGCTTCATGCAAATAGATCCCGCTATGCCTCGAGTAGATCATCGTATACTCTTCGTAGTGCACAGTTCACTTGTTTATACTGCACGTCCCTAGATTATGTCACTCGGTATATTCCTTTACAGTTTCACTCCTTGCTTTACCCTTAGGCCCGTGCCAACGTGAATGCTTATGTTCAATATAAATGCATGCTTGTCTGCTTATATGTTAACTTGTACATGTTGCCTCATTTTAATATTTGTTACATAATTGTATGCCACAATCAAGTAAACACTATCTTGCCTTGCATTCATCTAAACCACCGGAAGACTATCTAATAGTTATTTCGTGCAAGTATGAACCTGAAAGCATCCGGGACTGTTAGGTCAACAAGGCATCTCCGAACCAAGGGATTGCACCATGTCAAGTTTAACTCTGAACGAGAATCATGTCAATATCACAGCTCATGGAGCTTACTTGTTCTGAACAAGAATTAAGAATTAACATATCATGAATCCCGTAAATCTGAGACCCAAGACTTGCATGTCACAGACAACTTGTGCACAAGGAAGATTTTTGAATCTCATTCTGCGGACGGTCTCGGGGCATTAGGACCGATCCAGTCTAGACGGACTCTATATTGTCCTCTTTCTTGTTTATGGGGATGGTGCGTAATGCCTATATTATTTTATGTTATACCCCATTCCCTTTGAAGAGGCAGTCTCTACCTGTTCGGCGGAATGGCCTGCGATGTCCTATTTCTTTGTGTTACACCCATTTCGCTAGTGAGACATATTTTATTATGCTATGCCAGTGACCCTTTATATAGATAAGTCATCCTTGCTTAGCGACAATCCACGTGCGAGTTATTGCATCACATCCAGTAAGCTGAAACACCTAAAGGATTATGAGTATAAGTCATCTATGCAAATGGAGCAACCTGAGCAATCTATAGAATACTTGAACATCCATTGCAACATGCCTGGATAATCTGTGTAACGCGTGCACCTGAAACATAATCTCACTCACGATACTTGTGTTTGCATATGCTATAGCCCCTGGATTTTATTATATAAATGATCGTGCTTGGTTTAACTTGGTTTGCCTTGGACAGGGAAGGACGAATGGTAAGTTGGTAAGTCTCACCGTGTTACTCTTATATCGCACGGCATACTGCCACACGAATTAGGCTTTACATCATTGCCATAAAACTGATCCTAAGGCAAGACTAGAAAGATAACTTAATAGATGGTGCACGAAACCTATATAACGTGTTTGGATTTATCGAGCGGGCGAGAAGCCTCCCCACCAGTGCATTCATGTACAAATAATCCATCAGATTTCTTGCACGGTGCGGTTCGGTGCGGATGCCTCCTGTAAAACCCCATATTTTTAAATATTAATTAATTAATTAGTTATTAAATTTATTTATATTATTCCCTTAGTTAATTAGAAAATATATTATTGATTTAATTACCTAGATAAATACGCATTTAGAAACTTTTTGCAAACTATTTTTGGGATCCTTGTGGGAGAGTGTTAGATTTTTAAGATTTTAATTGGGTACAAATGTATATTTATACCTTAAATATATACGTAAATAATATATAGTTATTAAATATGTTAATAATAATAATAATAAGAGTAATAATAATGTTAGTATTAGTAATAATAATATTAATAATACTAATGATAATTATAGTATTATTAGTAATAATAAGAATAATAGAAAAGAAAAGAGAAAGAAAAGAAATAGAAAAGAAAATCGAAAATAATTAAAAAAAAAAAATTAGAAAAGAAAAGGAAAAGGAAAAAGAAAAAGAAAAAGAAAAAAAAATAATAGCTAAAACCTAAACACTCCCCACCCACTGCTATTTTTTTTTTTCCAGAACCCGCGCGCCCAGACCCGCGCGAGTGATCCCCTCCCCTCTCCCCTATATATATATATATATATATATATATATATATATATATATATATATATATATATATATATATATATATATATATATATATATATATTTCTAATAAATCCTAAACCCTAACCCTAGCTCCCATCTCCCCCGACTGCTGCCACCGGAGTCTTGCCCGTGCCGCCGCCTGGACCCGCCGGCCGGCCGCACGCTCGCCGTCAACCATGCACCACGACAGCAGGAAATCGCAGCAGCGAACCTTCCTTCGTGCATAGATTTCCGCCTCCTCGCTCAACCAAATCTGGATTCGTCTTCACCGGTATGTTCACGACCTATCCCTCTCTAAATTTCGTAGATTAGTTTCCATCGTTCAACACTAAACCCTAGGCAAAAATCGACGCCAAGTCAGAGAAAAAAACTACGTCATTTAATTTCAGAAAAATTGTTGCAACCACCCATGTTTAAAGACTCGTATCTCCCACCACAGAGATCCAAACTTAGAAATTCCTTTTGCTATGTGAAAACCACCTAAACGAGATTAATTTTTGTCAATTACAATATTTTATTTGTTGTTGTATGCTAAGTTAAATCGGATTAAAAATCACGAAAACCTGTTTTTCCAACTTCCAAAATTTGTGATACGGAGCACGCCCCACCAAACCGGACCGCCTCATCATGTACCAGTTGCACCAAAAGGTGCATATGGTATGTCCTGACGTGTGGACTTTTACAAAAACTGATTTGGACGCGTGTGCGCGTCAAAATCATCCCGTATCCGCAAAAAGTTCCCATATCGCGACTTTTGTAAAACACCACACCATTTATTGTACACTCGTCAGAATACGACGAAACTTGTGCCATTAGACTCGTTCGCGCTGGTCCTGTGACCCAAGTTTCATGCGATTCTGAGATAGTTGACCAAGCCGCCTATTTGTGGGCCCTACGGTTGACTTTTTGGGCGAATATATGTTCGGCTCACCGAAATCCAAAATTGGACGTACCGTTGAGTTTATATTGACGTTTAAAATTGGTTTGACCTATAATCTGTCCCATTTAGAGACTTTTATCCCTGGCACACTTTTTGGTGCAAAGTGGGCCACATGTGGACCCTGTTTTAACCCAAAATTACCGTTTTGTCCCTGTGTCCAAATTGGATGAAAGGGTAGTATTTTCTAACTATATCGCTTATTCTGAGAACGTTAGTGATATTTATTTCAGCATCCGGAGACGTTTATTTCGAGGTCGTAGCTTCTGATCCTGTGTGCTTGACTCTTGGATGTTACACTTTGCAACTCTCTCGCCAGGCAAGTATACCTTGCCAAATTGCTTATAGTACTTTGCATGCTTATTATATTTCTGTATATTCGTTGCATGTGTTTTTTCTTTCAGTCATAAGTATATGCTATATATATATATATATATATATATATATATATATATATATATATATATATATATATTGACACACACTTGACACATAGTATCATGGGAGGGAAGGACAATCAGTAGGCGTATGGGCTATAACCACTCTGGTAAATCGTAGTATCTAGCACGCACTACGGTAGTGTGTCGCGCTTGTCGCTACCCCCACGGTATGTCAATTTTTGGAGTCTCGCTGGTCGCTACCCCCGCGGTATATCGATTTCTGATGTCCCTGTCGTGTGTGTGAGTTATGAGATTTAGATCGAGTAGCCTACCCATGCCCATATGTCGAAAAGTTGTCCTCATTATGCATTCATATAGATTGTCTTGTACAGCGTACTTATATATTTTTCCGTCTATATTGCATGTTTACTGTATTCAAATTGGCATGCTTCTATGTATCTTGTTACGTCCCTCTGAGGACCTGGTCTCTTTCCAGGTGTAGATGTTCATGACTATTCGCAGGAGCACGGATCAGGACTTACTACTTATCTCTTCCGAGGAGGTCTTACCTTCTGAGCATCCTTGATTATCTCTAGCAATGGATCGCTTCGCTGATACCTTTATATCATCATCTTATTTATATTGAAGATTTACCATTCTCCTTCATTTTAGTATTGATATAGTCATTGGTAGTGGATTTGTTTTCACCCGACTATCATTCTCTGATACTTCATATTGAGATTCAGTTATATAGTAGATTGGTTATTTATTTCTATTTAATTCTGTGGATGCGATTTAGTTATGCCCTGTGACTTGTGATAATATTTATACCATATGCGAGTTATTATTCATATTACAATGTACGTATGTGTTATGGTATCCATATATTAGAGTTGCCATATACATACGGCTGGCATGCTTACGTGTTCCTAGTCCTATGTATTTTGGGACTAGGGCGTGACACCTCCTTCGTGCGTGCTAAGGCGTGGAGTTTACTCTGAAGCCTTGGAACGTTGCGTCTGGAACTGAAGCACATATATAAGACATAATATTAGAACATCGCCTATGTATCATTCCATAAATGTAGGCACTTTGCACGCTTTTACTGTTCGAGAGAGAGGACTTGAGCGACTTGTAATCTCGGCCTAGCGCCTCTTGTAACACTTGTTCAATATTAATAAAGAGCTTATTTTACTTCTATACTTGTGTTATTTAATGCTTCCTCTATTGATGACTCTGTGAAGTTATTACCAATCGCCTGTGCATTTCTTATTCCGCTGCACTCGGACTATATGTGTGACTCTGTGGCTTTGACCTCTTATCGCCTGTTCGGATCATGGCCTTGCACGGGCGCGGCTTACGCTCATGCGGCATCACGTCCAGATGGAAAAGATCGTCCTGCGGGAGCGCTGGCACGGTGATTCGACCTAGCAGGGACGGCCGATTACCTGCGGGAGATTGGAGCATGACATATTGGTATCAGAGCATGGTTTTACGCCTTTAGATTTCATTTCGATTTTCTTAGTTTCGAAAGCTCGTTCGGGTTATGTGCATACACACTCTCTCTCTCTCTCTCTCTCTCTCTCTCTCTCTCATTGACCCGATAGGATATTCCATATAATGAGTCTAAAAAAAATTCAAAAAGTGCATGTGAATGATATGATTGCTTGTACGAAATTGTGATGGGAAGGCCTTTGTGCCGACCTGTGTTAGACTTGGTTGGAAAAGACTCGTGCTAGAATTTGTAAGTTTTGTGCAAACCTGAATACCTATATATGATTACCCAACTAGTTAATGTGCAAAATAGAATATTGTTCGAACGGTTAGCTATGCACACAGCCTTTCGGCTAAGTTGTGTTGAGTATCGTGCGCCAAGACCCTTTTGGTGCAAGCTAGTTGCAAGCGAGATTGGGATATCGTTCAGATAAAAGATAAGTCAGACTTAGAATGACAACCGATAGAAATATTTTCAGATTATCGCTAAGGCAAACATAGAGAATCGCGCTTGAAATTTGAGAAATAACTCGAATAGTATTTCGTGTCGGAAGATACAGAACAAATATGGTTACTTGGAGGACTATCAACAGGATATATACGAGACTAAGATTTATCAGGCGATGATAAGGTATCGTGCAGGAATTCTAAGGAACGACTTGGTGAATATGCTAGAAATTGATGCAAACACGATTGAGGATTTAATTTTTGTGACTCAATTCCTGAGTGGTGTATGGATCATTTAAAAATGTCCAAGCGGATTCATAGGTCTCATGCGATAGTTGGATTGAACAATTTTGGAATATCTTGAACAAGTGATAAGGCTTATTTCACATAGAGATACAAGGAAATGTAAATCAATATCTTGGTCAAAGAAATTTTGGTGAAAACATGGAGGATCATGCGAGCAATTTTAAATTAAATTAAACGAATTAAAACTTGAGTAGAATATCACTCGATATAAGTTAGCCCGAGAATAGATATTGTGAAATCGCATTAATAGACTTTACTTGGTATCGATAATTGGAAGACAACAAGGATTGATGCAATTAAAGAAAATATTTTGGTTCGATGAAAAAGATAAGCGATAACAAATTTGACCTAGAGTTTGGAAGAATGATCTTGAATCTAGTTCAAAAAAATAACCTTCAAAATCAGTCCCAGCCGAGAACGATTATCCTGCGGGAGCACCTGTAAACACCCTGTTTTCAGAATGAATTTTTATATATTTTTTGAAATTTTCTGGAGGACGAATCATGATAATTAGGAGTTAAGGATTTTTAAATGCAGTTTATAGGTGTTAAAATATTATGGAAATAATAATTTAGGGTATAAAATGGAAAACCGGACATGTGGTATTTTTCGGTGAATTTATTGGACTCCGGAGTAACGTTTTAAGCTCTAAAAAGCTATTGGTTTGTTGAACCGAACCGAACCACACTAACCCGACCCGAAACCCTGTTGGAAACCCTAGTAGCAGCCGCAGGGACCCTATAGCCGCCTATAAGAGGTCGCCTCGACATCCGTGCTGCTCCTTTCCCCCTCTGCTCTGCCGCGTCCCTCCGATCCGCCTCAACTCGAACGCAGCCGCCCCCTCCTCCTCTCGAACCGGCCTCGAACTCCCCACGGTCCGGCCAACTTCCCCCAACTCGAGCGCTGACGTCCTTGACTCCTCGCCTTGACAGATTTCCGACTTTTCCATCTCCGCCTGGCCAGTCGACCCCCTCCGACGACGCCATCAACCAGCTGTGCTCATTCCGAGCCCAACCGCACCCACCGTCCGAGACTCGCGGCGCCTGAGCGACGCCGAACCTCCACCAGCGTGCGACCTACTCCGACCAGACCGGGCAAAACTGCTGCCCTAACCCGACCTCGAACCCGACCCCCTCCGGCGAGGCCCCTCTGCCGTCTCGACCAGAGCCCTAGCTCGGACTCACAGCAGACACGACCAGGACTCGGCTCGCGTCAATTTGACTTTCGGACACGCAGAAATCAGCGTTCACGGAGCTCTATTCAGGTACCGTTTTCTCTCAACTCGCAGCTCCGTTTTAGTTTTCGTCAGTTGCTACTCGTCGACTGTATAACCCTCTCTGTGCCCGTGCAACTCGCTCGGTGCATCGCGTCCTGTGGTGATCGCACACCGCAATCCAAAAACAGGAAAAATAATGCCCTATTTCACCCCGGAACTGAGTGCGCCCCGGCAAACGGGACGACTTGGTCGCACGCGGTCTTTACCGAACAGTGCGCGACGTTGATACGGTCGTGTGGGATTTCGCAGAAGTCGATTCGGAGGTGCGTGCACCCCGGAATCAACGTGTATCCGCCGACGACACCCCGTATCCGTCCTTTCTGGAACACGCTGTAACTTTGTGTACACACGTCGGATTAAGACAGAACTTGCGCCATCGGACTCGTAGCAATACGCTGGTCCTGTGAGCCAAGTTTGGTCCGATTCTGAGAACGTTGATAAAATCGCGTATCGTGGGCCACACAAGCTTCACTTGACGGGCGATTTTGTGATCGGCTCATCGGAATCCAATTCTGGAAGTTCCGTTGGGTTCGTACCATCATTCCTAACTTGTAGACACTGAGTTTGCAGAATTTGGAGACCTTTGACCCTGACACACTTTTCGGTACAAAGTGGCCCACATGTGGACCCCGCTTTGGCCCGAAAATGACCTTTTTGCCCCTGTGTCCAAATTGGACGTAAGGACAGGCATTTCTAGCAGTTTGATACCTTCTGAGACTATTGGTGATATTTATTACAGCTTTTGGAGTAGCACCTACCGGATCCACTGATACCGGGATGACTGTTGACATTCAAACATCAGGCAAGTGTACCTTGCCAAACCCTGCAGCTTTGCTACTTATTTTCTTGACTTAGTTATACATCAGTGGGCAAGTATACCTTGCCAACTTTATATTTCTTGTTGCATTTTCCTTGATTCATTATATTGCTGTGCATGCTTGACCTTGGACCGTGTGACGTACTTAGCGTCCGATTATCAGTCGGGTGCCAACACCGTACTCGGTGTTGTGTATTATCATCTAGAGATGGACATTCGAGACCCCTTTATATTCTCGTACTTGTCTTATCAAGTACACTATAACCCAGAATACTTGACACTATTCATGAGACAGGATCTTCCTGAGATATTCAAGGTGATTCTGTATAGGACACAGGACTTGACATTGATATTATATTTCTAGACATTAGATGACTTGTGCATTAGATACGATCGTGCATGACATGGACATGAGACATCATGGACATGAGACGTGTGATTACATTGGGTGGGAAGAGACACACAGGCTACAGGCTGACCATATATATACACCCCTATTATTGTGAGGCACAAGACTCTGAAGCCCGAGCTTGGCCTATTACTCATTATTACTGCTGCTACCGGCTCCCCAACACAGAGCTTGTAGCGGCGTCAGCCTGAGTTCTAGTGCTGCTCTCATCTTGCATATCACTTAGCTGGTTATTTAGTATTCCCTTATTGTTCCATCTATTGCTGGAGAGACCCACAGGCTACAGGTTGATTATGTTATGCCGGCTACTCAGTCTCCCGCTGAGCTAGACCACCTCATGATATCACTGCTACCGGCTTTCCTACACAGAGCTTGTAGTTGTTTCAACCTGAGTACTATTGATGTTCTCTCTTGCATTTCACATAGATGGTTATATAGCTTACCCTATTTATTTTATTCTCTGCTGCAATGCATTTATTTTGGCTTGTATTTTCTGTACCTTGCTGTCCCCTGAGGACCTGGATCCGAATTATGTCCCCAGGATTTACAGACGAGATCTATCCCGAGGTATACGGGACCGCAGCAGGCGCAGATACAGGAGCTGTACCGACCTTCGAGGACGAGATCACCCCAGAGGACTTCTCCTGAGTATTGCTTATATACTCATTTATTTCTATTTCCCTTTATTTTCCAGTCTATTGCATTTATGTATCAGACTTGTTCTCGGATTGTTCTCCGAGACACTTTTATTGAGATTTGTTAGTTATTCCTATTTGCATTATTCTGGCATTTGATCTGTGATTATCTGTTTTGGATAAGATTAGCATAGACTGTGACTTGTATCATTGGACCTACTTATTCTTATATTACAGCTTAAGCATGCCCCGATGGATCCATTAAATTTGGTTTGTCCATCGGTGTGAGTTGCTGGCCATTATCACGCGTCTGGTCCCACGGTATTTTGGGACTGGGGCGTGACAGCACCGGCATGGTAATTTTACATACGGTGGGGATGATCGAACTCATGGAAACATGTTCGGTGATTATTCCAAACGAACTCGATAAATAGAACATATCAAAAGTGGATAAACTTTGGCTTGGATAATTGAACTTAGTTGTTTGAGGAATGCCAGAAGTAGACTATGGATTTACCGAACGGTAAAGTTGGATAATTTTGCTAGACGAATTATAATCACTGCATGAACGGGCATGACTTGATGGATTTTATATATCTTGGATGAAGCAAAATGAAAAGATAAGGTATCTCAATTATTTTAATGATAACCATAATGTTCGACGTTCTTGTCTTGTGCGAGCGTAACTCTATGCTCGTACATGTGTCATGCCCGGATTAGAACGATTATCCAGGGGAAGCGTTGGCATGGTGATCTCACGTCCAACGAGGATGATCAAACTTGCGAGAGACCAGAGCATGACAACTGATGGATCATCTTGACCTTTGGTTCAACACGATAAGACGAGTTTGGGAATGCAAGTGAATTGAAAGTAATTTAAGGATAAGTTAGCCTAGAACTAGGAGTAAGTCACACTTGATAGTTTCATAAACGGATATATAAATCAGGATGGATGACTTAGAGCTATAATCAAAGGTTTAGGATTGAATAATGACTTAGTGGTCTAGACTTAGAATAGATATATGGATTCTATCAAAACATGTTTGAAGGAGATAGACTATGCAAATTGCTAGGCTTGTCCTGCAACTTGGATGTATCATGGATTTTACTGAATGGACTCGAATCATGTACAAACGAACATGTTAATGTGTGTAGGATAATCCGTGCTTGATATTTAGAAATCTGAGTGAAATAAGCTTGGATAGAATATCCCGTGCAAACGAACAATGGTTTGACTTTAGGAATTGGGACGAGCACCTTACGACAAATTTGTACGATGAATCGTGTGCTTGAACTTGTACCTATGACCTTGTGAGATGACATAGTAATTAGGCAGACAACCTTGTGCCGAGTGAAAGAACTTGTGTGACCGATTTTGGTATTGCTTGAATAAGCCATAGAACTGGGACAGCAAGACTTAGAGTTAGACTTGGAACGGTAAGTGTGTGCTATGTTTGACCTGAACAGATGGACGCTAGTCGATTGATCGAATAGATCGTGCTTAACGGTAGTTCAAAACTTGATTTGAGTTGGAATGGAAAATGACTTAGAATTCTATTGACCTTGTTGAAAGTATCATCATGATTTGTAAGACAAGAACCCTTAAGATTTTCGCAAGTAGCTTGTCCGATTTCACTATCAGTAAGTTTGGTTGAATGCAAATGTTTGAGGGACTCCTTGAATATGTGCACAATCCAAGACCCAGTGATATGTTGAACTCGAGTGCAAAGACTTCGCTATCGCTAAGTTGGTTGACATGCATATGTTTGAAGAACTCTTTGAATATGTGCATGATCCAGACTTGCGATATGTTGATCTCGAATGCTAGTGCAAGTAAATGTGTCAGATTCGCATGGACAAGTATAACAACTTGTATAAGTTTGTCTCAGTCTTAGATCATCATTCAAGATAGATAGTAACATACCCCGCGTTAAGCGATATGTTCCGCGCTAAGGTGCAATAGAGACCGAGTCAGGAGTCATTCAATGAGACCAACCCAACATACATGCGATATGACATAAGGAACGAGTAAGAAATTATGTTCGAACGGATCTAGTGGTACCGATTGCTATGCTTAATATAGATTTAGTAGTGTGATAGACTGGTTTGCGCTCAGGAAGTCTCGAGGATAAGACTTTTTCTGAGTGGTGTATAATATAACGATCAGTTCCGTTCAAGCGGACAGCCGATTAAAACAGCGCAAGTGCAACAACCCGACCCGCTTTGCTCAGCGAGAAGACTCGTTTGAGGCAAAGAATTTCCAGACTTGGCTCTTCAGGAGTTCGGACTTAGACTTTCAAAGGCTTGCTCAGAGTATCGCTCAACCGAGGCGAATCATCGCTAAGGTGGGTGGCTACGATAAACTTGTCTTTGCTTAGCCAGCACACTTAAAATATGGATAATACATGCTAGTCGCTAGGTGAATCACCTCCTGCATGCTAATAAAGAATACAACGTACCTAGATAAGGGAATAATCCTAACTTATATTGCTTGTGTTAGAACATGAAAATAAAATTTGGCTTATAACTTGGACCCTCGCATGCTAACTTTGCTTCGTGCAAATAGACCCCGCTATGCCTTGAGTAGATCATCGTATACTCTTCGTAGTGCACTGTTCACTTGTTTACACTGCACATCCCTAGATTATGTCGCACGGTGTATCCCTTTACGGTTTTACTGCTCGCTTTACCCTTAGGCCCGTGCCAATGTGAATGTTTATGTTCAATATAAATGCATACTTGTCTGCTTATATGTTAATTTGTACTTGTTGCCTCATTTCAATGCTTGTCACATAATTGCATGCCACAATCAAGTAAACACTATCTTGCTTTGCATTCATCCAAACCAGCAGAAGACTATCTAATAGTCATTCCGTGCAAGTATGAACCTAAAAGCATCTGGAACCGTTAGGTCGCCAAGGCATCTCCGAACCAGAGGATTGCACCACGTCAAGTTTAACTCTGAACGAGAATCATGTCAATATCATAGCTCGTGGAGCATACTCGTTCTGAAAGAATCAAGAATTAACATGTCATGAATTCCGTAAATCTGAGACCCAAGACTTGCATGTCATGGACAACTTGTGCATAAGAAAGATTTTTGAATCTCATTCTGCGGACGGTCTCGGGGCATTGGGACCGATCCGGTCTAGACGGACTCCATGTTTTCCTCTTCCTTGTTTATAGGGATGGTACGTAATGCCCATGTTATTGTATGTTATGCCATATTTTCTTTGAAGAGACGGACTCTACCTGTTCGGCAGAATGGCCTGCGATGCCCTGTTTCTTTGTGTTACACCCATTCCGCTAGTGAGACATCGTCTATTATGGCTATGCCAGTGAGCCTTCATATAATATTATTTTTGCTTAGCAGCAATCCGCGTGTGAGTCATTGCATTATATCCAGTAAGCTGAAACACCTGAACGATTATGAGTATAACTCATCTATGCAAATGGAGCAACCTGGGCAATCTATTGAATACTTGAACATCCATTGTAATACGCCTGGATAATTTGTGTAACGCGTGCACCTGAAATATAACCTCTCTCATGACACTTGTGTTTGCATATGCTATGGCCCCTGGATTTATATATGCTCGTGCTTGGTTTAATTTAGTTTGCCTTGGACAGGAAAGGACGAATGGTAAGTTGGTAAGTATCGCCGTGTTACTCTTATATCGGACGGTGCACTGCCACACGAGTTAGGCTTTACATCATTGTCATAAAATTGATCCTAAGGCAAGACTAGAAAGATAACTTAATAGATGATGCACGAAACCTATATAACGTGTTTGGATTTATCGAGCGGGCGATAAGCCTCCCCACCAGTGCATTCATGTACTAATAACCCACCAGATTGCTTGCAGGATACGAGAGAACCTCGTTCAGTGTGGATGCCTCCTTCGTGCATGCTAAGGCGTAGATTTCACTCTGAAGCCTTGGAATGTTGCGTCTAGAACTGAAGCACATATACAAGACATAATATTAGAACATCGCCTATGTTTCATTCTATAAATGTAGCTACTTGGCACGCTTTTACTATTTTGAGAGAGAGGACTTGAGTGACTTGTAATCTCGGCCTAGCTCCACCTGTAACACTTGTTCAATATCAATAAAGAGTTTGTTTTACTTCTATACTTGTGTTATTCAATGCTTCCGCTATTGACGACTTTGTGAACTTGTTACCAATCGCATGCGCGTTTCTTATTCAACTGCACTCTGTGGCTTAGACCTCTTACCGCCTGTTCGGATCATGGCCTTGCACGAGCGTGGCTTAGGCTCGTACGGCATCACGTCTAGATGGGAAAGATTGTCCCGCGAGATTACTGGCGCGATGATTTGGCCTAGCGGGGATGGTCGATTACCTGGAGATCGGGACGTGACAGGCACAATCCACAGGTGTAAATCCCCAGATTTTGCAAGAATTTTAATTTGGGATTTTTCGCAATTTTCTGGAATTTTCTGGGGATTTTCTGTAATTAAAATCAGGGATTCTAAATTATTAAATGATTTTTTAATTGTTAATAAATAATATTAAAATATTATAGAAATAACATTTTTGGGTGTAAAATGGAAAACTGGACTTAGGGTAATTTTTCTGGAATTTATTGGACCTCAGACCTATTTTTAAATGCCTAAAAATTATTTATTTATTTATTTAATTAATTATTAATTATTATCATTTTTATTATTATTATTATTATTATTATCCTAATAATAAAACCGGCCCAGCCCGCCATTCCAGCCCAGCCCACATAGCCCCAGCCCGCCATTCCGGCCCAAACCCGCTAGCCCTATCGGGTCGGGTCGGGTCTGCCCGCACCCGACCCGCTACCCCACCCCCGCACGAACCGGCCGCTGCCCGCTTCCTCCGCCGCGCTTCACGGCCGCCGCCCGCTCCGCACGGACCCGCACCCCCGCGACCTCCGCCCGCCACGCCACGACGCCGCCCCCTCCGCCGCCCTGCTCGGACCCGACCCAACCCTATATAAACCCTAACCCGGCCGCCCCTCGACTCCCTCCCCCACTCCGCCACCGCCCGGCTCAGCCGCGAACCCCCGCCGCCGCTGCAGCCTCGGCCAGCTCCTCCCCCTCTCCTCCAGCTCCGCCCCACCTCGTCGCCGGCCGCCGACGCCCAGCTTCCTCCTTCTCTCTCCCCGATCCAGCGCCCCGCTCGGCCCAGCCTCTCGAGCTGCCCTGGCCCCCCTCCGGCGCACCTCCGGCCGGCCACCCACCGCAGCGTCCAGGAAACCCTAACCCTAACCCTAATTTCCCCAATTTCGTGTCGGCGTGTCGGACACGACACGGACACAAGAAAATCCGGTTTTCAGAGCCCTGTTCAGGTGCGTGTAACTTTCTCCTCACTGCCCCGTTTTCAATTCCGTAAATTACGTTGCGAAGCCTGTATGACCATCTCGGTGCCCGGATAAACCGCTCGGGGCATCGCGTCCTGTGGTGATCGCACACCGCGATCCAAAAACAGGAAAAACCAGACCCTATTTCACCCCGGAACTGAGTACGTCCCGCCAAACGGGACAACTTGGTCACGTGCGGTCTTCACAGATACGTGCGCACCGTCGATACGGACGTGTGAGAATTCACGGAAGCTGATTCGGGTGTGCGTGCACACCGGAATCAACGCGTATCCGCAGACATCGCCCCGTATCCGACTTTTCTGCAATTCGCCCTAACTTTTTGTACACTCGTCGGATCGAGACAAAACTTGTGCTATCGGACTCGTAGCGATACGCTGGTCCTGTGGGTCAAGTTTGGTTCAATTCTGAGAACGTTGACGAAATCGCGTGTCGTGGGCCCCACAGGCCCCGCTCGACGGGCGATTTTGTGTTCGGCTCATCGGAATTCAAATCTGGAAGTTCCGTTGGGTTCATATCAACGTTCCTGACCTGTTGACACTAAGTTTGGTGAATTTGGAGACCTTTAACCCGAACACATTTTTCGGTGCAAAGCGGGCCCACCGGAGGACCCAATTTTGACCCGAAACTGCCGTTTTTGCCCTTGTCTCCAAATTGGACCCAAGGACAGGCGTTACTAGCTATTTGACATATTCTGAGCGTGATGGTAATATTTATTTCAGCATCTGGGCTCATCTCTGGATATTTCTCCGAAGTACAATTAATCGGATCCAAACAACAGGCAAGTACCTGCACTTCAAGTTTAATCTTTATATTGTGATAGTTAATTCTCTGCTCTACTAGTACCCTTGATGATTACACGTAGTGCTAGAATACTGGATTTTATGTCTTGGATACTGTATTTCATGCCTTGCTTTTCATGTCGGGTGGGAGAATACTAGAAGGCATGTAGTTTACCTTTCCCCTTATCATGTTTAATAGCTGTTGGTATGCGACTGTACCCTCAGCCGGATCTCGATTGTTCATATTTAATAGCCATCTATGATGGCCAGATTAGCCTTATAAACCCCTACATGCCAACTATGTATTCTAAAATAAACACAAGTTCACACAGATAGCTTCTGGTCTTGTTATAGTTCTTGCTGACTGTTGTAGTTTTATTTTCTGTCTCATTTATTTCCTGCTTTCTCATATTCCTGTTTATAGCATTAACTCTGAGATATTGATGTTCTTCTATACAACTTTCTCAACATGATACTCAAGTTAATTGTCATGAATATTTAGTTTAATCTTGTTGTGCATTGTGTACTTTGCTCCTTCCTGACTGGATCCGTTGTTTTAGGCGATGATGAGAACTTTACCCCTACCTATTATGGCCCCTATGAGTTAGCAGGTGACACATATGAGGAGCCGGTTCCCACTCAGGAGACTACCTTTGAGGAGGAGTAGCCAGTTAGTTATTATTTTATTTCCTTTCAGCACATACTCGGGTTTGTCCCCGATCTATCTTCTGGCTTTGTATTAACTATGGATCTGTTGTCACAAATTATTTTATAAAAGTTAGCATTCCTATTTCCTGTTACTTTCCTTGTCTATTTATTGTGGATGAGATAGATTTAAAATTACCTGTGATGACGACCTAGACAGCGTACTACCGCCGACACTGCGGCGTAGGCTGGACGTGCCCACGCACTCGTGTCCGAATAACCGGGTGCGGGTCGTGACACGTTTTTGTGGTGGCCCATGCAGGTCCAACGACTAAATTGTTCGATTTTAACTCAGGGACCGAACAGGCCTGCAATAAAGCTAGGATAAGTTTATAGGATCTCATCCACTTGCTTGAATCGTCTTTGATATCTGTATCGTATTCGAACTAATTTGAACTTGCATCTTGCCTTGATTCCTGTGCGCCTCTTATTGGTTATTTTGGATACAGAGAAATGGACCCACAAGCCAGCAACGAGGCTCATGCAGAAACACCACAAACCGTTGTGGTTACCCAAGAAGACGATGTGATACCAGTCGGTGAAGGCCAATCATCACAAGGCAGTCAAGCAAGTCAGCCTGCCTCAATAATCCGTCAAGATGGCGTTCCACCCTCGACACAGCCTATTCCACCGATGCCTTCCTTCCCACCGGGACCGCCTTTGGACGAACAGAAGATGTTCCGCATGTTCTACATAATGATGAAAGCCTATCAGAAGGTTCAACAAGAAACTCAGCAAAACCAAGCGGAGAACTTCATCGACAGAATTATCTCGAAGTCACGGAAGCCAAGCAGTTCAAATGCAATTACCTTCGACGAGGACATTCTTACTGCAGCGCGACCTATGGAGTGCACCACAAGGATCGAGTCCAGCCGGAAGCGGCCGTCTGCGTCAGCACCAGACCAAGCACAACAGAAAAAAGCTGCAAAGTGACCACGGATGAATCCAACTCAAGGACAGAACCAACAAGCTCCCACTTGTGGCTATTGTCGAAAACAAGGTCACATTTGGCAGGATTGTAGAAAGAGACTAGGTGCCTGTCTATATTGTGGATCAGCAGCACATCAAATGAAGGACTGTCCTGCTGCTCAAAGACGCACAACTGCACCAAAGTTCCAGTTCAGGCCAGGCCCCAGCAGCGCAGCAGAGGGCACCACCTCAAGAACACGGACAAGCTTAGACGATGACCATGGAGAACGTGCAGACTCTTAGAGTAACTAATGCGCGTAAGTAATTCGTAGATACCATTTTCTAGTATTATTTTAGCTTGTGCCTATTGGTTCGTGACCTCAGCCCCAACCTAGTAATTTTAAACTTGCTAATAAATACTTTTGTTGGATAACTGTAGAGATTGTAGAATCCTTTGTTACTGAGCTTATTGTAGGTTGTTTTGTGTGTTTAAATAATTTGTACCTCCTTTCATCATCATCTAGTGCACTAAATTTTGATGTACTTGACTTATGCTGCTATTTTATAGCCTAGTTTTGCAAGCTTACTCTTTATCGAGCTTGTTCATGACAAGTGTATTATTGGGGAGGCCCACAATGATACATTTCAGAATCAGTGTATTACGGTCTGATCAACCATAGTGCGCTTGATTCGCCCTTCGAAATAATACTTTACGTGGATTGAGATATATAGTTGACTCGTTGCCCTCTAGATATGTCCGAGCATATCGTATCGATTACATAACTGTATTAATATGAGCATATGAATAGGAATTACCGAGATAGGATTCAATCCACAATCACTTGACAATTCCCACCTGAATACTTTAAAACGCATTGACCCCGATATTTCTTTTCTATCACCCCACCCTTGAACTCTTTATTATTGATCTTCGTCTTCCCTTATTTCGGAAAGACGAAATCTCGTGCCTGGTATAAGTTAGTACATACATAGTACTAGATATGCCACATAGGCCGATCACATACTTGGGGATTAAACTTTCGTAATTGAGGACATATCATATGTGACATGATCGGCGTTGAAGTTCGAGGATTGAATGACGTAGGTAAGCATATTAAGGAATATTTTTCTTAAGGTATATAGTCTTTTGTGATGAATGGGTAAACTCTAAGTTGGGTAGCTATGCATTTGTCAACTCGAGAGGAATGTCCTTTGGATCGTGACCGAGTAAGGTCAGATTGGAAGAAGCAAGCCATTATAATTTTGAAAATTTAGAGGAGTGACTAAAATGATTAATGAATTGATATCCAGGACCCAATAAGTTGTATCTTGGATACATGATTTAAATCTTGAATAATGAAAGTAAAATCGCCAATTTGAATTTAGGGGATATATGATTCAGACTTGAACAGTGGTGGGCTACACTTAAATTATTTTTCAACTTGATGATTTGAATTACAAATTAAAATTTGATGGTTGGACTAACTAGTTGGATTATTGAGGAGATGAATGAAATTTAAAAAGTTGAAGCATACAAGTGAATGGGAATACTAATGGACTCGAATTACTTCCAGAAGAAATTACGATCGTGAGGTAAATTCATAAGCACGTGCAAATCTGGAAGATGCTATATGGACTTAGTCTAAAATCTTCCTGTGGGTAATTTGAGGAAGTAAGAAGTAATAGCCATAGGTTGAATTCTTGATGGGAACAAGTAGTCATCTTAAACTTTGAAGTGATTACAGTGGATATGATTAGGCTTTTAATTATCGCAAAGAGATGGCGATCGACTTGCCCTATGTACATGAAGGGTTAACAGATTATGGCTTAATTTTAAATTTCGAGGACGAAATTTTATAAGTTGGGTAGATTGTAAACCCCCAGATTTTGCAAGAATTTTAATTTGGGATTTTTCGCAATTTTCTGAAATTTTCTGGAGATTTTCTGTAATTAAAATCAGGGATTCTAAATTATTAAATAATTTTTTAATTGTTAATAAATAATATTAAAATATTATGAAAATAATATTTTTGGGTGTAAAATGGAAAACTGGACTTAGGGTAATTTTTCTAGAATTTATTGGACCTCAGACCTATTTTTAAATGCCTAAAAACTATTTATTTATTTAATTAATTAATTATTAATTATTATCATTTTTATTATTATTATTATTATTATTATTATTATTATTATCCTAATAATAAAACCGGCCCAGCCCGCCATTCCAGCCCAGCCCAGCCCACATAGCCCCAGCCCGCCATTCCGGCCCAAACCCGCTAGCCCTATCGGGTCGGGTCGGGTCTGCCCGCACCCGACCCGCACCCGACCCACTACCCCACCCCCGCAAGAACCTGCCGTTGCCCGCTTCCTCCGCCGCGCTTCACGACCGCCGCCCGCTCCGCACGGCCCCGCACCCCCGCGACCTCCTCCCGCCACGCCACGACGCCGCCCCCTCCGCCGCCCTGCTCGGCCCCGACCCAACCCTATATAAACCCTAACTCGGCCGCCCCTCGACTCCCTCCCCCACTCCGCCACCGCCCGGCTCAGCCGCGAACCCCCGCCGCCACTGCAGCCTCGGCCAGCTCCTCCCCCTCTCCTCCACCTCCGTCCCACCTCGCCGCCGGCCGCCGACGCCCAGCTTCCTCCTTCTCTCTCCCCGATCCAGCGCCCCGCTCGGCCCAGCCTCGCCGAGAGCCGCCGCCGTTCCCTCGACGCCTCCGCCCGGCCTCGTCGAGCTGCCCTGGCCCCCCTCCGGCGTACCTCCGGCCGGCCACCCGCCGCAGCGTCCAGGAAACCCTAACCCTAACCCTAATTTTCCCAATTTCGTGTCGGCGTGTCGGACACGACACGGACACAAGAAAATCCGGTTTTCAGAGCCCTGTTCAGGTGCGTGTAACTTTCTCCTCGCTGCCCCGTTTTTAATTCTGTAAATTACGTTGCGAAGCCTGTATGACCCTCTCGGTGCCCGGATAAACCGCTCGGGGCATCGCGTCCTGTGGTGATCGCACACCGCGATCCAAAAACAGGAAAAACTAGACCCTGTTTTACCCCGGAACTGAGTACGTTCTGCCAAATGGGACGACTTGGTTGCGTGCGGTCTTTACTGATACGTGCGCACCGTCGATACAGACGTGTGAAAATTCGCGGAAGCTGATTCGGGTGTGCGTGCACACCGGAATCAACGCGTATCCGCGGACATCGCCCCGTATCTGACTTTTCTGTAATTCGCCCTAACTTCTTGTATACTTGTCAGATCGAGACGAAACTTGCACCATCGGACTCGTAGCGATACGCTGGTCCTGTGGGTCAAGTTTGGTTCAATTCTGAGAACGTTGACAAAATCACGTGTCGTGGGCCCCACAGGCCTCGCTCGACGGACGATTTTGTGTTCGGCTCATCGGAATCCAAATCTAAAAGTTCCGTTGGGTTCGTATCAGCGTTCCTGACCTGTTGACACTAAGTTTGGTGAATTTGGAGACCTTTAACCCGGACACGTTTTTCGGTGCAAAGCGGGCCCACCGGCGGACCCCGTTTTGACCCAAAATTGCCGTTTTTGCCCTTGTCTCCAAATTGGACCCAAGGACAGGCATTTCTAGCTATTTAACATCTTCTGAGCATGATGGTAATGTTTATTTCAGCATCTAGGCTCATCTCTGGATATTTCCCCGAAGTACAATTAATCGGATCCAAACAACAGGCAAGTACCTGCACTTCAAGTTTAATCTTTATATTGTGATAGTTAATTCTCTGCTCTACTAGTACCCTTGATGATTACACGTAGTGCTAGAATACTGGATTTTATGTCTTGGATACTGTATTTCATGCCTTGCTTTTCATGTCGGGTGGGAGAATACTAGAAGGCATGTAGTTTACCTTTTCCCCTATCATGTTTAATAGCTGTTGGTACGCGACTGTACCCTCAGCCGGATCTCGATTGTTCATGTTTAATAGCCGTCTATGACGGCCGGATTAGCCTTATAAACCCCTACATGCCAACTATGTATTCTAAAATAAACACAAGTTCACACAGATAGCTTCTGGTCTTGTTATAGTTCTTGCTGACTGTTGTAGTTTCATTTCCTGTCTCATTTATTTCCTGCTTTCTTATATTCCTATTTATAGCATTAATTCTGAGATATTGATGTTCTTCTATGCAACTTTCTCAACATGATACTCAAGTTAATTGTCATGAATATTTAGTTTAATCTTGTTGTGCATTGTGTACTTTGCTCCTTCCTGACTGGATCCGTTATTTTAGGCGATGATGAGAACTTTGCCCCTACCTATTATGGCCCCTATGAGTTAGCAGGTGACATATATGAGGAGCCGGTTCCCACTCAGGAGACTACCTTTGAGGAGGAGTAGCCAGTTAGTTATTATTTTATTTCCTTTCATCACATACTCGGGTTTGCCCCCGATCTATCTTCTGGCTTTGTATTAACTATGGATCTGTTGTCACAAATTGTTTTATAAAAGTTAGCATTCCTATTTTCTGTTACTTTCCTTGTCTATTTATTGTGGATGAGATAGATTTAAAATTACCTGTGATGACGACCTAGACAGCGTACTACCGCCGACACTGCGGCGTAGGCTGGACGTGCCCACGCACTCGTGCCCGAATAACCGGGTGCGGGTCGTGACAACAGGTATCGCCAGAATCTGTCACTTCCATATTTCTAGAATAGGAATATTTTTCTCATTTTATATTATTTATATATTGTGAATATTATTTATTTATATATAGTAATTATTATTTATTTGGTGTATGAACTAGACTACTTATTAGACATGACACTAGTGGACCTAACTAGACATGACATGACAACTTGGACCAATAGTTGGACTAGTCATATTAGACACAAATTAAGTAAACCCTTCTCGTTAATTAGAGATTTGATTGAACCTTTATTAGGATTAGAAGTTTTTATTAGTTAACTTTCTTCATGACAATCCAATAGGGGTAATTATGATATTCTATATTGCTTGGAGAAGGGGGAATACATGGCCGGCCCTAATTATGGGGGGGGGATATTCTCTCTCCTCTCATTTCCTTCATCCAATTATTTTTTAAATTAGTGTTCTTTCCCAAATTGACTCAACCCTCCACCAAATTCTACCAAACTACTTATAATCCCTTACCTAATCACCATCAAGGAGCACTAGGAGCTTGGATTGCTAGGAGCATTGGAGGAGAAGGAGTTTGGCTAGGAGCTGGTGTCCAAATCGTGTCCTATTGAGTTTTTATTAAAAATTCATCTACCAATAGATAAAATTCTAAAATATCTCTTTAATTAGGTTCTATTGCATTTGACCATTAAGAAGACACCAATGCATTAGGACTACCTATAGGAAGAAGAACTAGGTTCTTATGATCCCTATTATGACTTCTACATTGAGTTTTGTGCTCAAGTTAAAGAAAATTCGAGATTGGTGCACCAAATGTATGTCATTGAGTGAAATAGGTTTAATTAGATCTAATTTAATATTGTGGGGGTAGATATGTGTCCACAATTGGACACGAGTAGGACGTATCAAGATACGTTGTGATATGTCATGATACGGGTTAGAAAATTGGGGGTTTTGTGTTTGTTGGTGTATTTTCCTTCAATGATTATTGTAAATAATCATATTAGATATATCTATAGTTATATTTGATATGTATATTTAGTGTTAGTTGAATATTGGAAGATTTGGCATGTAAGTTGATAGTGTATCATGACACTATAGAGAGTATATTGACTTGTACACTCTAGATTTTTGATGTATTGGCTACTAGTGTGTATCCATCTTATAGATAACCTATATAATTGTGAACCTTAGTGTTTATATATATTGTATGTAATTAAATATGCATATATGTATTATAAATATGCAGATATAGGGAGATATGGGAATAGTTGTAGCTATATCAATAAGATCGAGGTATGATGGTTAGTATTGTGATGGGTAAAGCATGTTGTAGTCAATGTTTTAGGAGTTATTGATGTTCAATGATGGTGGTATTTACTGTGGTTGATGTTGTCAGTTGATTGGTATTTATAGTGAGAGGGGTGCGTTGTAAATAGATACCAGTGTGTGTATTGGGTGTGGTGGTAGTTTAGGTTATGTCATGAACCTAGTATAGAGTGCAGTAGCACATTAGTTTCTCTGATGTGCATTATGAGTATCAGTAGGTGTAGGATCAAGTAAGCTTGATATGCACAACGTGCTGCAGGTAAGTGATATTGGGACTTCATATCAGTCAAGAAACAGCAGAAGTTGCAACAACATGGTTGCTGCCATATTAAACACAACAGCATCATCAACTTTGAGTTGCACATCAGTAGCAGATTGTGTATCACATTAGAGAGGGGGGAGTTCAAGAAGGCCATCAGAAGTAGTAAGGGGAGTGATAAGCTGTCCTGCAGTGGTCCAGTTGGAGAGGTGTTCAGGCATGTTAGAAAGGAAGGGGGAGCTCGAGAAGGTTATCAGTGTCACGCCCCGGCCCCGAGGGCCTTCCAACCACCGTTCCCCCGCGGCGGACCGGACGCGAATCACCGCACCTCGACACACCGGACGCGAATCACCGTGCCTCGGCGCTCCCGCGGGGCGTGTATGGTCGTTTGATACCGGGATGTGATGTCGTACGAGCCTGGGGTTACGCCCGTACAAGGCAACATCGTTAAAGTTTGTTTGGCTATCATCGCATCAATCGAGTAGGCAGCGGAGGGACATTATTGAAATACAATTTATTCATCTGAGTATTCGGGGCAAATCGAGGGACTGGGTTCTCTGTTTACAAAGGCATCGTCCATACATTATGCCCCTTTATACGATAGCAACTCGAGGCAATCGAAACCAGAATTTCTGGGTCTTGGGGATAAGGCACTTCTATCGCTCCCTCAAATGATCCAATACCTGAAAGCAAGTAAACTGTTGGTGGGTCAGCACTTTTATAAGTACTGGTGAGAATAAACAACTGAACAGAAGCAAGCATTCACTAAAACCAGCACTAAGTAATCATGTTATAAAATATTATATTACTAGTGCTCTTTTTAGTTTTACCTATATTCATTAGATGCGGCATAAGAATGGAGTCATATTACTTTGCACCGAAAACATCTTTTAAAATAGAGTTTATATGCGATATAAGCAAGCAGGCAAGATAAGCCAATTATTCTGTTATCAAGGTGTGCGCAGCGTATCTCGTGAGCTATACTCAAAGACTCTAGGGACAAATGCACATCTAGACACAAATGCATATCTAGGAACGGTTCTCTATCCAAGCCAACATAATAAACTATCTTATATACAGTGCGGTCCCCGAGTATCTCAGGATCGGCAGCGGTTGATCCAGCTAACCAATGACTCATTTATCTGATGCTATTGGCAGCTGTGATACAAGGTTGCTTTCCACTATCTCTATAGCAGTCGTGACACATGGTTCAGCTCTCCACCAATAGTCATTGTTCGACCGATGCGAATGCATGAAACACTATCAAATAAACTTTAGGATGCAAATGATACGAACAATCATACCATATATCTTTGTTGCGGACTAGCCACCCTCACTGAACAAGTTTCAAGCACACGATATAGTTCGCTCGGAGCACAGGCGATAGTGGAACATATTCATGAAAACTCTTAGTCTTAGACAAGCGTTTCAGGATTCTTAGTTAAGCAGACATGTTCGTTTAAAAGATAAGCTAGGTGAGTTCACTTATTAGCATGCAAGGCAGGTTCTATTATTCTCTTATGAAAATAAGCTAGGAAGAAAAATATGAAGGATGAGGTATTTATAATGGTGGATACTACTTAATTAAATACGACTAGGATTGGTTAATTTGGATAGGATTATGATGAATTTAAATAAGGATAGGATATGCATGAAGTTGATTTCCTAGTAGGTTCAGGATTTGAATTAATTTAAAATAGAGTTTGAATTTATCGCAATAATTTATAATCTTAAATATAATTAAAGATAATACAAATAATTTATAAAATCTTATTAATATCTATTAACACTAAATTAGCATCTATCTAATATTAAGACTATATATATCCAAATAAATCCTAAATAATTTCAAAAATCTAAAATAACCTAAAAATGATTCTAAATAAATATTTATATAAGTAAATATATCAAGAATTTTATTTGCTAATTAAATAACAGAATACTCTAAAGAAATTCAATATCTATAATAATATAAAATATACACAAAATATTTATTTTGGGTGAGGGGGTTTACAATCTACCCAACTTACAAAAATTTCGTCCTCAAAATTAAAATAGAACATGGTTTCTCTTTATCTAATCTCACTTGATCACAATCTAAAAGAATTTACCTCAAGTTTAATAATGCAATTTCTACCCAACTTAGAATTTACCCATCTATCACATAAGGCTCTTACACTTAAGAAAATATTCCTCAATTTATTTTCTCATGTCATTCAATCCTCAAAACTTTAACACCAACTATACCATATGTGATATGCCCTTAATCAATTATGAAAGATAGTCACCAAATAATGTGATTGGCCTATGGGGTATATCTTGTACTATCCGTGTATCACTTATATCCAAGCACGAGATTTCGTCTTTCCGAAACAAGGGAAGACGGAAAGCAATGGTAACGAGTTCAAGGAGGGGTAATAGAATGGAAGTATGGGAATCAAAGCGTTTAAAGAATTCAAAAAGAAATTTTCAAGACAGTTGTGGATTAAAATCTTAATTTGGTAATTTCCTATTCGCATGCTCACATCGGTGCAGTTATGTACTTGATATGATATGCTTTGTCGTATCTAGAGGGGAAGTATATTTGTCTACTGGTCAACTATACATCTCAATCCACGTAAAGTACTATTGCGAAGGGCGAATCAAGCGCATTATGGCTAGCTAGACCATAATACACTGATTCTGATTAGACAATTTATATTAGTGTGGTTGATCAGACCCCAATAACACATATGCCATGAACAAGCTCGATATAAGATTAAGCTTGCAAAAACTAGGCTATAATAGCAGCATAATTCAAGGTAGCACATAAAATATAACGCTGGATTATGATGTGAGAAGTTACAAAATAATTCAAGTTCGCAAAAGCAAAAACAACATAAGCAATAATAATAAAAGACTCTACAATCTCTACAGTTATCATACAACCTCCTTATCTAAGTCGCTAGTCGACCAAATAGGGCAAGGACCTTTAAATTCTATGGTCTGAATAAACACTGTCGTCTTTTGCTAGCATGCGATAAATATCATTCGGTTACACTTCAATTAATAGGTCAAAAGACTATGTGATACTAGGTGTCAAACATTATGGTAAAACTTCTAACTAACTCTAGTAGTGTCTATACTACTCTCAAGTCTTCTTAATACATCAATGGGTAATGGTATAACAATCTAAAGATAAAGAATTCTAGGTTCACTAGATATTCTAAACTTAGTGATGTGTCTATATTCTCGTTGTATTCTTAATAGGTGTGCTACTCTAATTATCATCCTAATAACAGGGGTTCCTATATTCTAGCAGAAGACTATACTCAAGGAACTATTAGGAAAGCACATGAATCAAGCAGGATACAATTATTCAAAATAGAACAGATAGGAGGAGATAAATCACAGTCAATTGTGGATGAGATCCTATACTCTAGTTCTAGGTGCAGGCTTGTTCGGTACAGTAACGTAACCGAGACAATATGCTCTCGACCTGCATGGGCCACCACAAAAATATGTCACGCTCCAGTCCCAAAAATACGTAGGACTAGGACACGTAAGCATGCCAGCCGCATGGATATGGCAACTCCAATATATGGAAACCAAATCCATACGTACGCTGTAATATCAATATAAAATCCACAAGTGGTATAAAATGTAATACAAGTCACAGGGTAAAATCTAAATCTCATCCACAAAAATCAAATATAAATAAATAATCAGCATCTATGAAACTAGACCTCAATATAGGTATCTAAGGATGATAGTTGGATGGAAACAAATCCACTACCAACTCGAATATAAGAGCAAATACAATATGAGTACAACACCACAACACAATATAAGAATACCAACTATCCATCACAGCTCGAAGAGAAGACATCCTCAGATCACATGTAACCATCCAAATCTGCGCTCCTGCAAATACTCAAGAAAAGATACACCTGGTAGTGGACCAGGTCCTCAGAGGGACGTAACAAGATACAGAAAATACGAGCCAATTTGAATACAGTAAACATGCATATGGTTTGAAAATAAATAAGTACGCTATACAAGACAATCTATATGAATGCAAATAAGGATAACTTTTTGACGTATGGGCAAGGGTAGGCTACTCGATCTATCTCATAACTCACACACACGTCAATGGACATCAGAAATCGACATACCGCGGGGGTAGCGACCAGCGAGACTCCAGAAATTGACATACCGCGGGGGTAGCGATCAGCGCGACACACGCCCGTAGTGCGAGCTATATACTACGGTTTACCAGAGTGGTTAAAAGCCCATACGCCTAATGATTGTCCTCTATGATACTAGGTGCCATGTGTGTGTCAACATATCTAATACATAGTAATGACTAGAGAAAAACTACACATGCAAGAACTATACAGAAATGAAATAAATAAATAGAAATATAAATAGCATGCAAAGTACTGTAAATAATTTGGCAAGGTATCTTGCCTGGGGTCCTGCTGCTGGTATGAATCAGAGTCCAAGTCACAGTCCAAATAGCCTATGTATTACAAATTTATCACGTCAAAAGATAATTTATTTTAATTTATTTAATTCTGGAATAATTACTCTAAAATCCTATTTTAATCTTATTATTCTAATTTTTATGTTAATTTCTAAATTTTGTCCAAAGAAACTGAATTTTATCAACTCGAGACTCATGACACACAAATCGAGGCGATCTGTTGACCGAAAAGTCAACCGATACAAACTCGACTTTTATGCATGATTTTCTGTAGATTTTAGCATCAAAAACATACTAGAATTTACGGCTCGTCCGAATTCAAATTCGTTTGGGAATTATGGCACATACAAATTTTGTATTGTGCACCGATGGTTAAATTCTAACCTAGAAGTTCTACAGAATTAACAGTATGTAAATACTTCGAAATAAATTCTGGGAAAAATATATATCAATTATCTCGACATTAGCTTTCCGAAACTTTAAACGGTTCATGATTCTGATTCTTGGTTCTCCCAGAATCGCGAATACATCGAAATACGTCTATTTTCGGATATGCTGTGCTCTACGAATTTTCTAAAATTTAATACTAATAATTTAGAAAAACAATTTATATAATCAGAAATCTAACCTCATTATCGTTCTAACAAAAAAAACTAGAGCACGTTTGGAGTCCGGAGCTAGGAGATATCGTCTTTTTAATTCGTCATAACTAGTAGAAAATGAGGCTGAATTTATGACGAATTTTGACTATTTTTTGGACGAAAAAGAGAGAAATTTGGGGAAGAAAAATATGAAGGATGAGGTATTTATAATGGTGGATACTACTTAATTAAATACGACTAGGATTGGTTAATTTGGATAGGATTATGATGAATTTAAATAAGGATAGGATATGCATGAAGTTGATTTCCCAGTAGGTTAAGGATTTGAATTAATTTAAAATAGAGTTTGAATTTATCTCAATAATTTATAATCTTAAATATAATTAAAGACAATACAAATAATTTATAAAATCTTATTAATATCTATTAACACTAAATTAGCATCTATCTAATATTAAGACTATATATATCCAAATAAATCCTAAATAATTTCAAAAATCTAAAATAACCTAAAAATGATTCTAAATAAATATTTATATAAGTAAATATATCAAGAATTTCATTTGCTAATTAAATAATAGAATACTCTAAAGAAATTCAATATCTATAATAATATAAAATATACACAAAATATCTATTTTGGGTGAGGGGGTTTACAATCTACCCAACTTACAAAAATTTCGTCCTCAAAATTAAAATAGAACATGGTTTCTCTTTATCTAATCTCACTTGATCACAATCTAAAAGAATTTACCTCAAGTTTAATAATGCAATTTCTACCCAACTTAGAATTTACCCATCTATCACATAAGGCTCTTACACTTAAGAAAATATTCCTCAATTTATTTTCTCATGTCATTCAATCCTCAAAACTTTAACACCAACTATACCATATGTGATATGCCCTTAATCAATTATGAAAGATAGTCACCAAATAATGTGATTGGCCTATGGGGTATATCTTGTACTATCCGTGTATCACTTATATCCAAGCACGAGATTTCGTCTTTTCGAAACAAGGGAAGACGGAAAGCAATGGTAACGAGTTCAAGGAGGGGTAATAGAATGGAAGTATGGAAATCAAAGCGTTTAAAGAATTCAAATGGAAATTGTCAAGACAGTTGTGGATTGAAATCTTAATTTGGTAATTTCCTATTCGCATGCTCACATCGGTGCAGTTATGTACTTGATATGATATGCTTTGTCGTATCTAGAGGGGAAGTATATTTGTCTACTGGTCAACTATACATCTCAATCCACGTAAAGTACTATTACGAAGGGCGAATCAAGTGCATTATGGCTAGCTAGACCATAATACACTGATTCTGATTAGACAATTTGTATTAGTGTGGTTGATCAGACCCCAATAACACATATGTCATGAACAAGCTCGATATAAGATTAAGCTTGCAAAAACTAGGCTATAATAGCAGCATAATTCAAGGTAGCACATAAAATATAACGCTGGATTATGATGTAAGAAGTTACAAAATAATTCAAGTTCGCAAAAGCAAAAACAACATAAGCAATAATAATAAAAGACTCTACAATCTCTACAGTTATCATACAACCTCCTTATCTAAGTCGCTAGTCGACCAAATAGGGCAAGGACCTTTAAATTCTATGGTCTGAATAAACACTGTCGTCTTTTGCTAGCATGCGATAAATATCATTCGGTTACACTTCAATTAATAGGTCAAAAGACTATGTGATACTAGGTGTCAAACATTATGGTAAAACTTCTAACTAACTCTAGTAGTGTCTATACTACTCTCAAGTCTTCTTAATACATCAAGGGGTAATGGTATAACAATCTAAAGATAAAGAATTCTAGGTTCACTAGATATTCTAAACTTAGTGATGTGTCTATATTCTCGTTGTATTCTTAATAGGTGTGCTACTCTAATTATCATCCTAATAACAAGGGTTCCTATATTCTAGCAGAAGACTATACTCAAGGAACTATTAGGGAAGCACATGAATCAAGCAGGATACAATTATTCAAAATAGAACAGATAGGAGAAGATAAATCACAGTCAATTGTGGATGAGATCCTATACTCTAGTCCTAGGTGCAGGCTTGTTCGGTACAGTAACGTAACCGAGACAATATGCTCTCGACCTGCATGGGCCACCACAAAAATATGTCACGCTCCAGTCCCAAAAATACGTAGGACTAGGACACGTAAGCATGCCAGCCGCATGGATATGGCAACTCCAATATATGGAAACCAAATCCATACGTACGCTGTAATATGAATATAAAATCCACAAGTGGTATAAAATATAATACAAGTCACAGGGTAAAATCTAAATCTCATCCAAAAAATCAAATATAAATAAATAACCAGCATCTATGAAACTAGACCTCAATATAGGTATCTAAGGATGATAGTTGGATGGAAATAAATCCACTAACAACTCGAATATAAGAGCAAATACAATATGAGTACAACACCACAACACAATATAAGAATACCAACTATCCATCACAGCTCGAAGAGAAGACATCCTCGGATCACATGTAACCATCCAAATCTGCGCTCCTGCAAATACTCAAGAAAAGATACACCTGGCAGCGGACCAGGTCCTCAGAGGGACGTAACAAGATACAGAAAATACGAGCCAATTTGAATACAGTAAACATGTATATGGTTTGAAAATAAATAAGTACGCTGTACAAGATAATCTATATGAATGCAAATAAGGACAACTTTTTGACGTATGGGCAAGGGTAGGCTACTCGATCTATCTCACAACTCACACACACGTCAATGGACATCAGAAATCGACATACCGCGGGGGTAGCGACCAGCGAGACTCCAGAAATTGACATACCGTGGGGGTAGCGACCAGCGCGACACACGCCCGTAGTGCGAGCTATATACTACGGTTTACCAGAGTGGTTAAAAGCCCATACGCCTAATGATTGTCCTCTATGATACTAGGTGCCATGTGTGTGTCAACATATCTAATACATAGTAATGACTAGAGAAAAACTACACATGCAAGAACTATACAGAAATGAAATAAATAAACAGAAATATAAATAGCATACAAAGTACTGTAAACAATTTGGCAAGGTATCTTGCCTGGGGTCCTGCTGCTGGCATGAATCAGAGTCCAAGTCACAGTCCAAATAGCCTATGTATTACAAATTTATCACGTCAAAAGATAATTTATTTTAATTTATTTAATTCTGGAATAATTACTCTAAAATCCTATTTTAATCTTATTATTCTAATTTTTATGTTAATTCCTAAATTTTGTCCAAAGAAACTGAATTTTATCAACTCGAGACTCATGACACACAAATCGAGGCGATCTGTTGACCGAAAAGTCAACCGATACAAACTCAACTTTTATGCATGATTTCCTGTAGATTTCAGCATCAAAAACATACTGGAATTTACGGCTCGTCCGAATTCAAATTCGTTTGGGAATTATGGCACATACAAATTTTGTATTGTGCACCGATGGTTAAATTCTAACCTAGAAGTTCTACAGAATTAACAGTATATAAATACTTCGAAATATTCTGGGAAAAATATATATCAATTATCTCAACATTAGCTTTCCGAAACTTTAAACAGTTCATGATTCTGATTCCTGGTTCTCTCGGAATCGCGAATACATCGAAACACGTCTATTTTCGGATATGCTGTGCTCTACGAATTTTCTAAAATTTAATACTAATAATTTAGAAAAACAATTTATATAATCAGAAATCTAACCTCATTATCGTTCTAACAAAAAAAACTGGAGCACGTTTGGAGTCCGGAGCTAGGAGATATCGTCTTTTTAATTCGTCATAACTAGTAGAAAATGAGGCTGAATTTATGACGAATTTTGACTATTTTTTGGACGAAAAAGAGAGGAATTTGGGAAAAAAAAATATGAAGGATGAGGTACTTATAATGGTGGATACTACTTAATTAAATACGACTAGGATTGGTTAATTTGGATAGGATTATGATGAATTTAAATAAGGATAGGATATGCATGAAGTTGATTTCCTAGTAGGTTCAGGATTTGAATTAATTTAAAATAGAGTTTGAATTTATCTCAATAATTTATAATCTTAAATATAATTAAAGATAATACAAATAATTTATAAAATCTTATTAATATCTATTAACACTAAATTAGCATCTATCTAATATTAAGACTATATATATCCAAATAAATCCTAAATAATTTCAAAAATCTAAAATAACTTAAAAATGATTCTAAATAAATATTTATATAAGTAAATATATCAAGAATTTCATTTGCTAATTAAATAACAGAATACTCTAAAGAAATTCAATATCTATAATAATATAAAATATACATAAAATATCTATTTTGGGTGAGGGGGTTTACAAGATATGTGAGGATATTAGAGTAAGGTATTAGTATATGTCATACCTAGTATTATGGATGTGTAGACACATATATTATGGTTATTTCAATATCTAGGATACCAAGGCAGTGTTAGTAGTTAGATATTGATAGTAGCAGTATATGCCTTCCTATTAGTTCCTTCAGTGTAGCCTTCTCCTAGAATATAGAAGTCACTGTTGTTAGATAATAAGTAGGGTAACCTTCCTAGTAAGAGTAACTAGAACCCTGACACGTCACTAAGTTTATAATATTTAAGTAAATCCTAGTATCCTTATCTAAAGAATAGCTTACCATTATTCCTTGACGCAATTATGAATGACCAAAGAGTAGTATAGGCACTACTAGGGCTAGTTAGAGATTTGACCCTAATGTTTGACCTTAGTATCAAGGAACCAATAGAAATTCGAGATCGAATGTAGGGGCTGAACCAAATTTGCATAGTGAGATCGTGTTAGGATATAGATCCTTGTCTTGATATTAGCAGACAGTACCTCAGGAAGCCCAGAGCAACGAGTATGACAATCCCCTTGATCATACCTCAAACTCGAAGATTTGCTCGTTACCTTCCCCTAGGAAACCATGATATTATCTTGAGTTCCTCTATTTTAATTTCATATCTTGTTCCTCCAAAACCTTAGCATTCGTTAATTATGCGACGATTAAATTATGATTCTTTTTTTCTCCATCTTTTAACTCGTGCCACATAACTCTCATGATTGAAGGACAAGTGATCTTATTCTATGTTAGGATATATAATTTGTTAGGGTTATAGTTTGGTAATTTGAACTTTGAATTTTGTGCGTGGTAGTTAGAATTTGATAGTTTGAGTGGTTCCCTTAGATTGTGATCTGATTTTTCTTAGCTTAAATCACGTAACATGTACCCCACCTCAATATAGATTATATCCTCTTTTCCCTGGAAGACCAGCAACTTCCCCATTCATACTATTGATACTTGTTCTGTAAGCACTATGATTAAGATTCAAGATGACCGTAACCTACATAATACAATAGGAGACCCAATTGAGCACTAAGATCCGTTCCTCGTATAGCCCAATAAGAATTTGTACTTTATTTACAGGAACCTTATCAATTTGTAGGATCCTCTTAAGACTGTCACAGTATTAGTTATTTTATTTTTTTGTTGGGTAGTATGCCTCACAACAGTACCACATAGCCCTATTGAACCATTGATGAAGTATAATAGGATGGCACAACTTTAGACTTGCATAAGAAGATAGGGTTTATTCAGACGGTAAAAATTACAGGCCCAAACCCCTATTGAGTCGACTAGCGACTTAGATAAGGAGTGAGTATGACAACTGTAGAGATTGTAGAATCTTAATTTTGTATCTTGTTGGGTTTTGTGAACTTGAATTATTTTGTAATCTCTCTCATCATAATCTAGCGTGCTTATATTTTTGTACTACCTCGACTTACACTGCTGTTATAGCCTAGTTTTGCAAGCTCATCCTTTTATCAAGCTTGTTCATGACATATGTATTATTGGACGCATACACTAATACATTTCAGAATCAGTGTACTACGGTCTGATCAACCATAGTGCGCTTGGTTCTCCCTTCGCATAAATACTTTACGTGGATTTAGATATAGTGATTAGTAGACGAATGTACTTGCCCTCTAGACATGTCTGAGCATATCGTATCCGTTACATAATTGTACCGATGCGAGCATGTGAATAGGAATTACCAAAATAGGATTTCAATCCACAACTGCCTTGACAATTCCCATTGAATTCTTTAAACGCCTTGATCCCCATACTCCTAATCTATTACCTCCCCTCGAACTCTTTATTATTGTTTTCTGTCTTTCCTTATTTCGGAAAGACGAAACCTCGTGCGTAGCATAAGTTGATACACAGATAGTATTAGATATACCCTATAGGCCAATTACATTGTAAACACCCTGAATTTTGAGTATAAAATTTTTAAGCAAGTTATTACGAATTTAGAGTATTTTCTGGAACCAAAAGCGAAGAGGATTGAGATTAAAGAATTTTCAGTATGGCCAAAGGGTGTTAGATTATTCTAGAAATAATATAATGTGATGCACAATAGAAAACCGGACCTATGGTAATTTTCGGTGAATTGTTTGGACTCCGTAGCGGCGTTTTACGCCTTTGAGACTATTGATTTCTAAAACCGAACCAAACCAAGCTCAAACCAATCCAGTTTAAACCCACCAAAGTGGGTCAGACCCGAACCGCTGTAGAACCTGACCCATTGCAAACCCTAGCCGTGAACACTGTTCAGGCTATTTAATCCGCCTCGGCATCTGTGCCGCCGCCATCCACAACCATCGTCCTCTTCAGAGCCGTCACCTATCTTCGACCAGACGCCGGAAACCTAGTTGTTGATCTCCCCCTCCGCTGTTCAACAATGTTCTCTCCTCGACCAACTCGTCGGAGCTCCGCCTGTGACCCACGACCCCGATCTCCTTCCACCCAGTCATCGACCTAGCCGCTCATCCCCCATCTCCGCCTCGTCAACAACCCCGCCGCCGTACCCCGATCTCCGCTGCTCTCCCCATCGCCAGCGACCCAACCCTCTACCCTTTTCCCCTCCGCGCGAGCACAGACACTCGTCCCCGACTCCTTCGAATCCCAGCCCGCTGTCGACTCCAAGCCACCGACTCGCAACGTCATCGACCCATCGCTGAGTCCAGCGCGATGCCGGCGTCTCTCAACCCTCTGCCCATCTCCGCCCTAGACGCCGAGCAGCCGCTCGACTGCTTCACGCGGCCTCGATTCTCGCAGCATCCGCCGCGAGTTCCTCTCCGTCGGTCGACGCAGACTCAGCAGCGTTCACGAAGCCCTCGGCCTGAACGTGAGCGGCAGAACTCCACAGCAGACCTCGGACACACCGCGAGGACACGACCAGATCTCGGCTCGCGTCAAATTGGCTCACGGACACGTGGATTTCAGCATTCACGGAGCCCTGTTCAGGTACCGATTTCTCCCAACGCGTATCTCCGTTTTCAATTCTGTCAGTTGCTATGTGTAGACTGTATAACCCTCTCGGTGCCCGTGCAACTCGCCCGGTGCATCGCGTCCTGTGGTGATCGCACACCGCGATCCAAAAACAGGAAAAATAATACCCCGTTTTACCCCGGAACTGAGTGCGCCCCGCCAATCGGGACGACTTGGTCGCACGCGGTCTTTACCGAACCGTGCGTATCGTTGGTACGGTCGTGTGGGATTTTACAGAAGTCGATTCGGAGGTGCGTGCACCCCGGAATCAACGCGTATCCGCCGACGACACTCCGTATCCGACCTTTCTGGAATACGCTATAACTTTGTGTATACACGTCAGATCGAGACGAAACTTGCGCCATTGGACTCGTAGCAATACGCTGGTCCTGTGACCCAAGTTTGGTCCGATTCTGAGAACGTTGATAAAATTGCGTATCGTGGGCCCCACCGGCTCCACTTGACGGGCGATTTTGTGAACGACTCATCGGAATCCAATTCTGGAAGTTCTGTTGGGTTCGTATCATCGTTTCGGACTTGTAGACACTGAGTTTGCAGAATTTAGAGACCTTTGACCCTGACACGCTTTTTGGTGCAAAGTGGCCCACGTGTGGACCCCGCTTGGCCCGAAAATGACCATTTTGCCCCTGTGTCCAAATTGGACGTAAGGACAGGCAATTCTAGCAGTTTGATACCTTTTGAGACTGTTGGTGATATTTATTACAGCTTTTGGAGTAGCACCTACCGGATCCACTGATACAGGGACAGTTGTTGACATTCAAACATCAGGCAAGTGTACCTTACCAACTCTGCAGTATTGTTACATATTTCCTTGCTTCATTATACTACTATGCATGCTTAACCTAGGACCGTGTGACATACTTAGTGTCCGATTATCAGTCGGGTGCCAACATCGTACACGGTGTTGGGTATTGTCATCTAGAGATGGACATACGTGACACTATATCTTCTCGTACTTGTCTTACCAAGTACACTATGACCCAGGACACTGGACACTATTCATGAGACAGGATCCTCCCGAGATATTCGTGGTGATTCTGTATAGGATACAGGACTTATAGAGATACTATATTCTAGATATATTATGACTTGTGCATTAGTTATGACCCCGCTGACATGGACGTGAGACGTTATGTTCATGATTTGTGTGGTTATATTGGGTGGGAAGAGACACACAGACTACAGGCTGATTATATATATACACCCCTACTATTGTGAGGCCCAAGACTCTGAAGCCCGAGCTTGGCACATTACTCATTATTACTGCTGCTACCGGCTCCCCTACACAGAGCTTGTAGTATGCTTCAGCCTGAGTTCTAGTGCTGCTCTCATCTTGTATATCACTTAGCTGGTTATTTTAGTATTCCCTATTGTTCCATCTAATGCTGGAGAGACCCACAGGCTACAGGTTGACTATGTTATGTCGGCTACTCAGTATCCCGCTGAGCTAGACCACCTCTTGACACCACTGCTACAGGCTCCCCTACATAGAGCTTGTAGATGTTCAACCTGAGTACTACTGATATTCTCTCTTGCATTATACAGATGTTTACATATTTATCCTGCTTATTTCATTATTCTGCTGCACTGTTTATATGTTGGCTTGTATATTTTCTGTACCTTGCTATGTCCCCTGAGGACCTGGATATGGATTTTGTCCCCAGATTTTGCAGACGTGGTTTATCCCGAGGTATACGGGACCGCAGCATGAGGAGCCGATCCAGGAGCTGTACCGCCATCTGAGGACGAGGTCTTAGCTGAAGACTTCTCTTGAGCATCCATGCTCATGCTCAGTTTTTATTATTTATTTCAGTCTTTATTTTCTGGTCTGCTGAACCATTGTACTAGAGATTTATCGGGTTGTTCCCCGAAGTACTTTGTTGAGACTAGATGATGATTTACCTTCTTATTTATTCTGTGGATCATATTTTATATCTTGTGTAGATGAGATTAGTTGTACCATTATTGTCGTAGACTTGTTTTACAACTTAAGTATGCCCTGATGGATCCATTAAGTTGGGTTGGTCCATCGGTGCGTACTGCTGGCCATTGCCACGTATCTGGTCCCACGGTATTTTGGGACTGGGGCGTGACATGGTTTTTGTGGTGGCCCATGCAGGTCTACGACTAAAATTATTCGGTTCAACTTAGGGACCGAACCAGCCTGCCATAAGGATAAAATAAGTTCTAGGATCTCATCCATTATTTAACCCATTGTTGAACTCTATATCGAACTCAAAATTGTTATTTGAACTGCATCTTGTATTGATTTCTCTGTGCGTTCTTACAGTTTATCTCTTGGTTGCAGAGAAATGGATCCCAGGAACGGAGATGAGATTCCATTGGATACGCCACAAGACGCTGTGGTTACTTATATTGACGGAGTGACCCCAGGGAATGGAGGACAAGCATCGCAGAGCGATCAAACCGGTCAGCCTAATCCAAGGTTCCGGAGAGATGACATCCCACCTCCACCACAGTTCACTCCCCAAATGCCAGCTTTCCCGCCAGGACAAGCCATGGACGGACAACAGATGTTCCAGATGATGTATGCTATGATGCAAGCACAGCAACAGATTCAGCAAGAAGCTCAACGTCAGGAGGCCGAGAATCTGAGAACCAGCCTGATATCCGCATTGGAGCAGGCAAATCCACCAGCGAGGCGATCGACGACTGGATCTATCACCGACTTCCGTCAGCTCAAGCCTCGTACATTTTCTGGTAAAGAGGGGCCAACAGAAGTTCATGAATGGCTCACAAACATTCAACATCAGTTAGAAGCCGCTGAACTTCCTAGAGAGAAGTGGATGACTGCAGTCAGAATGCAGTTAACAGAGAATGCACATCACTGGTGGTTAGCAGAGGAGATGAGGCTCGGGCAGGACCGAGTCACCTGGGAAGAGTTCTCCAGACTCTTCAGAGAGATGTATATTTCCGCAGTAGCACGGTCAGAGCTCAGGGACAAGTTCCACCGCCTTATTCAAGGCAACATGACAGTAGAAGAATATAATGTGGAATTTATTCGCCTGAGCCGCTTTGCCCCGACATTGATTTCAACGGAGGAAGAAAAGGATGAGAAGTTCTTTGACGGGCTGAAGTTCGAGCTTCAAAGATTGATTGGATCGGTAGCACCTACATCTTATACCGACGTTCTCGCAGCAGCCCGACGCATGGAGCGCGTCACTAGAAGGGAGTCGACTCTGAAGAGGCATATCACATCAGCACCATCGAGGCCAGGACATGGGGATTCAGTAAAGCGGACCCAGAGGAGTATGCCAGAGAGGACAGCACACAGGGCCACATCTCTTCCTACTTGTCACCACTGCGGCAAGATAGGTCACATCGAGAGGGAATGCCGACGCAAGTTGGGACTCTGCCTAGCTTGCGATTCCAACCAGCATCAGACCAGAGAGTGCACCGAGCGCAGAGAGGGAGCACCGAGATTAGCTTTGCCTGTACCGCGACCATTTTACCCAGCAGTAGGAGCACAGCAGACAGGAGTTGGTGGAGTCAGACCACCAGCCCCAGGAGGGAACCAACAGAGACCACCCCTGGCACCACAGGCAGCTTTATTTCAGCAGGCTCAGCAGCAGCGAGGCCAAGCCCAGGGGCGAGGACAGGCATTCACTTTAGCTGTTGAGGAGGAGGCTACAGCAGGCGAGATCATCGCAGGTACTATTTTAGTAGCTTCATTACCAGCTGTAGCATTATTTGATTCTGGAGCATCGCATTCATTTATAGCAGCTAGCTTTGTAGCCACACATAGAGTAGCTACCGCACCCCTTCCGAAGATGAAGAAAATTCTTACGGGAGGCAGAATTATTCCGGTTAGTGACGTCTGTAGATCATGTTCTGTAGTCGTTTGTGGCCGAGAAATGCGAGCTCAATTCCTGATATTTTCTATGCCGGACTATGATGTCGTACTTGGTATGGACTGGTTAAGTCAGTACCATGCGATTCTTGATTGTCGACTTGGGCGGGTTATCTTTAGACCGCCTGGACATCCAAAATTTGAGTTTCTTCGAGGAGCAGTAGAGCAGAGAGTTCAGCCTACTCTTAGGGTACTATCTGTAGAATGGGAGACAAGTTATCCAAGAGTCATATCTGAATTTGTGGATGTATTTCCCGATGATCTTCCAGGCTTACCGCCTGATCGGGAAATAGAATTCACAAAAGACTTAACTCCAGGAGCAGAGCCTATCACATCATCAGTTTATCGACTGGCACCTAAGGAGTTAGTAGAGTTGAAAGCGCAGGTTGATGACCTTCTGGATAAGGGTTTCATTCGGCCCAGTGTTTCACCATGGGGAGCACCCATATTATTTGTACCAAAGAAGGATGGATCAGTGCGATTATGCATTGACTACAGGGCACTGAATGCTGTGACTATCAAGAACAGGTATCCCTTACCGCGTATTGATGATCTATTCGATCAGTTGAGTGGTGCAAGGGTATTCTCGAAGATTGACCTTCGATCCGGCTATCATCAGATCAAAGTAAGGAAGGAAGACATACCGAAGACAGCTTTCAGGACGAAGTATGGGCATTATGAGTTCTTGGTGATGCCGTTTGGTTTAACCAACGCGCCAGCAGTGTTTATGAGCTTAATGAACAGAGTTTTCCATCAGTTCTTGGATAAATTCGTGGTGGTGTTCATTGATGACATTCTCATATATTCCAAGAGCCCTGAAGAGCACGAGGAGCATCTCAGAATCGTGTTAGAGACCTTGAGGCAGGAAAAGTTATATGCCAAACTCAGTAAGTGTGAGTTCTGTATGGACAAAGTACCTTTCTTGGGACATATCATCTCAGGAGAAGGACCTTCAGTGGATCCAGAGAAAGTTGCGGCAATAGAGACTTGGCCTATACCCACATCAGTTGCAGAGGTGAGAAGTTTTCTCGGACTCGCAGGATATTACCGAAGGTTTATAGAAAATTTCTCGAGGATTGCAGAACCAATGACGAAGCTGACACGCAAAGACCAGGAGTTTATATGGACAGAAGACTGCCAGAAGGCCTTTGAAGAACTGAAGAGAAGATTGACAACAGCACCTGTCTTGACTCTTCCATCAGGGTCAGAAGGTTTTGTTGTGTACAATGATGCATCAGACAGTGGACTAGGATGTGTTTTGATGCAACATGGCAAAGTCATTTCTTATGCGTCGAGACAGTTGAAAGTCCACGAGAAGAACTACCCAACACATGATCTGGAACTAGCAGCAGTTATATTTGCATTAAAGATTTGGAGGCACTACCTTTATGGGGAGAAAGTAGACATCTTTACAGATCATAAAAGTCTGAAATATATATATACTCAGAAAGAGCTTAACATGAGGCAGAGACGCTGGCTTGAATTGATGGTAGATTTTGACATCGATCTGCAGTATCATCCGGGAAAGGCGAATGTCGTTACAGATGCGCTCAGCAGAAAGCCTACGACTTATTTCTTGACGATGCAGCCCGAGTTATTGAAAGATCTACAGGAGCTTCAGATAGAGGTTGTCTTACCAGGACAGAATGGCTTGATGGCTAACCTTGAGATTCAGTCATCACTCGTGGAGAAGATTAAGGAGGCATTGCCCACCGATGCTAGATTCTGAAGACTCAAAGAGAGGACAGAAGCAGGCATACAGACAGGACTTCGCATACACGAAGACGGAACATTGAGGTTTGGAAATCGCCTGTATGTTCCAAATGGAGAATTGAGACAAGAGTTAATGACTGAAGCACATAGCTCTATATACTCTGTTCACCCAGGAGGAACCAAAATGTACCGAGACTTGAGACAGTATTACTGGTGGCACGGAATGAAGAGAGAGATTGCAAGATTTGTGGCCAAATGCTTAGTCTGCCAACAAGTAAAGGTCAAACATCAGAGGACTGCGGGTATGTTACAGCCGCTTCCGATACCGGAATGGAAGTGGGAGCATATCACGATGGATTTCGTCACGGGATTTCCAAGGAGCCCCAGCGAGAGAGATGCAGTTTGGGTTATCGTGGATAGACTCACTAAATCAGCACACTTCTTGCCATTTAGAGTTGGACAGTCCACAGAGGTACTAGCCGACATGTATATGCGACAAATTATCAAATTACATGGAGTGCCTGTTAGTATTGTATCAGATCGAGATTCGAGATTTTCATCTCATTTCTGGAGAAGCATGCAAGAGAGTCTGGGCACCAGACTCAAATTCAGCACGGCATACCACCCGCAGACAGATGGCCAATCAGAATGCACCATTCAGATATTGGAGGACATATTGAGATCATGTATGCTAGACTTTGGAGGATCTTGGGAAGATTATCTGCACTTAGTGGAGTTCTCCTACAACAACAGTTATCAGGCCAGCATCCAGATGGCACCATTTGAAGCTTTATACGGAAGGAAGTGCAGATCGCCTATATGTTGGAGTGACGTTGGTGAACGTCAAATACTGGGTCCAGAATTGGTAACGTAGACAGTGGAAAAGGTGAAGCAGATTCAGAATCATCTACGAGCAGCTCAGGACCGATAGAAGCATTGGACGGATACGCACAGGCGTCCCCTAGAGTTCAAAGAAGGTGATCACGTATTCTTGAGGATTTCGCCCACTCGTGGTACTATCAGATTCGGGAGCAGAGGCAAGCTGAGCCCAAGGTATATTGGGCCATTTGATATTCTAGAGCGCGTTGGTGAGGTGGCTTATCGTCTTGTATTACCACCATCCTTAGAGGGAGTGCATGACGTATTCCACGTCTCACAGTTGCGAAGGTACGTGACCGACCCGAGTCACGTAGTCGATCATTCAGAGATTGCAGTAGGCCCAAGCTTGAGATATGAGGAACAACCAGTTGGCATTCTCGACGTCAGTGAGAAGACATTATGGGGACAGACAATCAGACTGGTTCGTGTAGCATGGAAACATCAATCCCCTGGCGAATCAACTTGGGAACGAGAAGATAGTATACGCCAGCGATACCCCCACTTGTACGAGGAGGCAGTTGCAAACTAAGCAACCTTGTATTTCCATAACTTTTTCTTTATAACTGACTCTTTGATTGCGAGGACGCAATCCTTTTAAGGAGGAAAGATTGTAAACACCCTGAATTTTGAGTATAAATTTTTTAAGCAAGTTATTACGAATTTAGAGTATTTTCTGGAACCAAAAGCGAAGAGGATTGAGATTAAAGAATTTTCAGTGTGGCCAAAGGGTGTTAGATTATTCTGGAAATAATATAATGTGATGCACAATAGAAAACCGGACCTATGGTAATTTTTGGTGAATTGTTTGGACTCCGTAGCGGCGTTTTACGCCTTTGAGACTATTGATTTCTAAAACCGAACCAAACCAAGCTCAAACCAATCCAGTTTAAACCCACCAAAGTGGGTCAGACCCGAACCGCTGTAGAACCCGACCCGTTGCAAACCCTAGCCGTGAACACTGTTCAGGCTATTTAATCCGCCTCGGCATTCATGCCGCCGCCATCCACAACCATCGTCCTCCTCAGAGCCGTCACCTGTCTTCGACCAGACGCCGGAAACCTAGCTGTTGAACTCCCCCTCCGCTGTTCAACACTGTTCTCTCCCCGATCAACTCGTCGGAGCTCCGCCTGTGACCCACGACCCCGATCTCCTTCCACCCAGTCATCGACCTAGCCGCTCATCCCCCATCTCCGCCTCGTCAGCAACCCCGCCGCCGTACCCCGATCTCCGCTGCTCCCCCCATCGCCAGCGACCCAACCCACGATCCTTTTCCCCTCCGCGCGAGCACAGACACTCGTCCCCGACTCCTTCGAATCCCAGCCCGCTGTCGACTCCAAGCCACCGACTCGCGACGTCATCGACCCGTCGTCGAGTCCAGCGCGACCCCGGCGTCTCTCAACCCTCTGCCCATCTCCGCCCTAGACGCCGAGCAGCCGCTCGACTGCTTCACGCGGCCTCGATTCTCACAGCGTCCGCCGCGAGTTCCTCTCCGTCGGTCGACGCAGACTCAGCAGCGTTCACGGAGCCCTCGGCCTGAACGTGAGCGGCAGAACTCCACAGCAGACCCCGTACACACCGCGAGGACACGACCAGGACTCGGCTCGCGTCAAATTGGCTCACGGACACGTGGATTTCAGCATTCACGGAGCCCTGTTCAGGTACCGATTTCTCCCAACGCGTATCTCCGTTTTCAATTCCGTCAGTTGCTATACGTAGACTGTATAACCCTCTCGGTGTCCGTGCAACTCGCCCGGTGTATCGCATCCTGTGGTGATCGCACACCGCGATCCAAAAACAGGAAAAACAATACCCCGTTTCACCCCGGAACTGAGTGCGCCCCGCCAATCGGGACGACTTGGTCGTACGCGGTCTTTACCGAACCGTGCGTGTCGTTGGTACGGTCATGTGAGATTTCGCAGAAGTCGATTCGGAGGTGCGTGCACCCCGAAATCAACGCGTATCCGCCGACGACACTCCGTATCCGACCTTTCTGGAACACACTGTAACTTTGTGTACACACGTCAGATCGAGACAAAACTTGCGCCATTGGACTCGTAGCAATACGCTGGTCCTGTGACCCAAGTTTGGTCCGATTCTGAGAACGTTGATAAAATCGCGTATCGTGGGCCCCACCGGCTCTACTTGACTGGCGATTTCGTGAACGGCTCATCGAAATCCAATTCTGGAAGTTCTGTTGGGTTCGTATCATCGTTTCGGACTTGTAGACACTGAGTTTGTAGAATTTGGAGACCTTTGACCCTGACACGCTTTTCGGTGCAAAGTGGCCCACGTGTGGACCCCGCTTGGCCCGGAAATGACCATTTTGCCCCTGTGTCCAAATTGGACGTAAGGACAGGCAATTCTAGCAGTTTGATACCTTCTGAGACTGTTGGTGATATTTATTACAGCTTTTGGAGTAGCACCTACCGGATCCACTGATACAGGGACAGTTGTTGACATTCAAACATCAGGCAAGTGTACCTTGCCAACTCTGCAGTATTGTTACATATTTCCTTGCTTCATTATACTACTATGCATGCTTAACCTAGGATCGTGTGACATACTTAGTGTTCGATTATCAGTCGGGTGCCAACATCGTACGCGGTGTTGGGTATTGTCATCTAGAGATGGACATACGTGACACTATATCTTCTCGTACTTGTCTTACCAAGTACACTATGACCCAGGACACTGGATACTATTCATGAAACAGGATCCTCCCGAGATATTCGTGGTGATTCTATATAGGATACAGGACTTATAGAGATACTATATTCTAGATATATTATGACTTGTGCATTAGTTATGACCCCGCTGACATGGACGTGAGACGTTATGTTCATGATTTGTGTGGTTACATTGGGTAGGGAGAGACACACAGACTACAGGCTGATTATATATATATACCCCTACTATTGTGAGGCCCAAGACTCTGAAGCCCGAGCTTGGCCCATTACTCATTATTACTGCTGCTACCGGCTCCCCTACACAGAGCTTGTAGTATGCTTCAGCCTGAGTTCTAGTGCTGCTCTCATCTTGCATATCACTTAGCTGGTTATTTTAGTATTCCCTATTGTTCCATCTAATGCTGGAGAGACCCACAGGCTACAGGTTGACTATGTTATGCCGGCTACTCAGTATCCCGCTGAGCTAGACCACCTCTTGACACCACTGCTACAGGCTCCCCTACACAGAGCTTGTAGATGTTCAACCTGAGTACTACTGATATTCTCTCTTGCATTATACAGATGATTACATATTTACCCTGCTTATTTCATTATTCTGCTGCACTGTTTATATGTTGGCTTGTATATTTTCTGTACCTTGATATGTCCCCTGAGGACCTGGATATGGATTTTGTCCCCAGATTTTGCAGACGTGGTTTATCCCGAGGTATACGGGACCGCAGCAGGAGGAGCCAATCCAGGAGCTGTACCGCCATCTGAGGATGAGGTATTAGCTGAAGACTTCTCTTGAGCATCCATGCTCATGCTCAGTTTTTATTATTTATTTCAGTCTTTATTTTCTGGTCTGCTGAACCATTGTACTAGAGATTTATCGGGTTGTTCCCCGAAGTACTTTGTTGAGACTAGATGATGATTTACCTTCTTATTTATTCTGTGGATCATATTTTATATCTTGTGTGGATGAGATTAGTTGTACCATTATTGTCGTAGACTTGTTTTAAGCTTAAGTATGCCCTGATGGATCCATTAAGTTGGGTTGGTCCATCAGTGCGTACTGCTGGCCATTGCCACGTATCTGGTCCCACGGTATTTCGGGACTGGGGCGTGACATACATTAATTGATGATTATTTTGTAACCAAGGGCATATCACATGTAATATATTTGGTGTTAAAAATTTTGAGGATTGAGTAACAGGATTAAGTAAAATTGAGAAATGAGATTTCTGAAATATAAGAGCCTTATGTGATAGAGGGGTAGATCCTAAGTTGGGTAGCAGTTGCATTGTCAACTCAAGAGAAACTTCTCTTAGTTTATAATCAAGAAAAATTGGATGTAGAGGTTCAAGTCATTTTAAAATTTAGAATTCTAGAAGAATGGTGAAGGATTGATGAATTTTAAAAATCGGGATATGGCAAACCAAATACCGATACGTGAGCATATAATTTAAAATTTTAATATTGAAGGTTGAGTCAACAATTTAAAACCTCGAGAAAATAAATAGAACTCTAAACATGGACATGGACGGATTAAATTTCAAATTTGAGGATTGAATTTAAAGAAATTTTGATTGTGGGATTACCTATTTGAAAATATTGAGGATATAATTTGAAATTAAAAGTTGAAGAGTACGGAAGTCACAAGTTGAGGATAGAAATAATAGTTGATTATAATTGTTTTCTCGAGGAAATTTTAATAGTTAAAGATTGTGATACAAATCCTGATGTGAGATGTCATAGAGATTTGAATTAGATTGAATGTGGATTATTAAATAGAGAATGGAGAAGACAACGCGATGTGTTGACATTCGATTTAAACAATGGTTCAATTTGAAAGGGATTTCGATGGATTTGAATAAGTTAAATTTTGGAAGAGATTGTGATTTAACTTGCCTTACGTACGCAAGTGAAGGAGTTAAACCAATTATGCCTTATTTTAATTTTGAGGACGAAATTATTTATAAGTTGGGTAGATTATAAACTCTCTCACCCGAAATTAGGTTTACTTGGCTTATATAGTAGAATTAGGGCTAGTTTGAACCCAATTAGAATTTAGAACACGGTATTTGATTTAACTGTACATTATTTTATCATGTAGCGTACCTTACCGTTGCTTCGTTAATTGGAGTACTATGCTAGGCATTGCCTATCTGCAAATTTCACAACATTGTTCTAGACGTGCCCGCCTACCTTTCTGACCTTTGTGTAACTTATAATCATGCTTTCTGGTACGATATTTTAGTCGCACAATAAACGTCGCGGACGTTATTTATTAATTCTAAATAAATCCTGACTTTGTACCCTTGTGCGTTCCAATCAAAATTGGAGTCATAATCTTGATCGTTTTGTACGACCCAAATTTTATTAATATTCTACACTGTATCTTCTATGTCCCAGACACTTGTGTCCGACCTAATTTTATTCCCAGGTACTCCTAATTAATTCTGGAACATCATGCACAGTAATTTTAATCAATTAAATCTAATTTTTGTCTTGGTGCAATTTTTTCAATTGTTGGGCATTTTAAGCAAAAATGCGTTGAGATACCCCAACCATTGGACAATACGTGAAGAAACCAATTTTTCCCTTTACGTGGATTTTTTCGTAATTTTTCGGGATGTGCAACGCGCGCACATCGTCTCCATTTAAATTCTAGCCTTGTATTTAATTAATGTGATTTCTAGCCCTTCCAACATCCCCAAGTGAGCCCAAGGCCCATACCAATGAGTGTTGACCAAGCCCTAATCCTAGGTCAAACCCAAGCCCAAATTTCTACATATATAAAATTATTTTTTCTATTTTCTTCTTGACCTATAAATCAAATCCCAAACCAAACCTAAAGAAATACCCAGCCGAGCCCTCCCTCTTCTTACTATTCATCTTCTTCCCATCCCTGTGCACGACCCCCCCCCATGTCCAGCCCCCGCCGGAGTTCGACTGAACCTCGCCGGAATTCCTTCATTCCCTTTCCGTTCGCCTGCACGACTGGAGACTCCTCCACACGCCACCCCCTTCCCTATTCATCGTCCCTGCCGACTGTCCCAAGTCACCGGAGCAGCCTACACCGTTCATCCCGACCCCCCTGCTCCGTCCTCCTCCATGAACGAACCACCATGACCCCGCTTACTCCGTCGGAGCATTATCCCAACGTCGACCCGCTGAACCTTCTCCCCCTCCCGGACCTTGTCGGAGCCCGACTCCCCCACCTTTGTGCAGCGCAGTCGCCACCATCACCAACACTATCACCCCCTCTACCTCCTCCGCCCTGCTCGGCCTCCCAATGGCCGGAGCAGCACCCCCACCACCTCTTCTCCTTCCTCCTCCCTGACATCCTCCCCGATGATCCCCGAGCGGCACCTCGAACCACCCTGTCCACTACCCATCACCACCACGGTCCTCCTCTTCTCCTCGATCTCAGCCTTGCTTCCTGGTCCTCCCCCCATGGTCGGACCCTTCGTCGGAGTGTCGACCCCACCACCATCGAGTAAACACCATCACCACCATCTTATGTACACCTTCACCATCGCTATCGACATCGTTGACGTAGTCATCACCTTCACCATCATCATCGTCATCGTCGTATCATCTTTACTGCTCCATCGCAATTATCACCTCCAACATCATCACCATCACCACCATTACAGTCACCATCATCGCAACCAATACCTTAACCCTAATCACCCACATCGTCCTCCTGGTCATCACCATCCTCCACATCATCGTCCTAGTCACCACCACCTTACACCTCATCATCCAAACCATCAACCTAGTCATCATCTCATCACCTGTCATCATCATTATCTCACCCTGGTCGTCATCATCATCATTAAACACTGTCACCTTTAACCATCACCCATGGCAACTTCAACCATCATCATAAACCCCGTCATCGTATTTATCGTGGACCGACACTCTTGCCAGACAACCCGCAGCAGTCACCCCCGATTTTCGTACCTGTGTACGCTGACCCCGGAGACCTGTTGGATTTATCTGCACGACTTCATGAGCTGATTATTGGGACTACACAGCCGTCTGCCAGGCAAGTATACCTTGCCTTTGTTGTACTATTTAAATTCTGTATTATTATATGCTTGTTATTTATTAACTGTGCACGTCCGAGAGAGACTCGGGTGCAGTCAACGGAGGCGTTGATGTTAGGACGTGTGTCTGACCTAGTGTCTAGTAGACCCACCTAAAATTGTGGAGTTATTGGTATGACTCCCAGGCCTTGACACATTTCGTACACGTGTTGTGAGTCTCATGTAGGGCACGGTCCTGCGTATGTGGTTGGCCACCTGTACATGTAGGTGTACGACGAATAGGATATAACTGCTAATAGTGATGCATGTTAGAAGACTTAGCAGTTATTGATAGGCAGAGCATAGACTAGCATGGTACGATGGTCCCATCCCTATCCTTGTTTGGTTGTAAGGATGGACCCTTGCTCTAACGATAGTCTACAAGCCAGAGTTACGACGCCGAGGCATAATAGCTAACGCGTGTTGTGGATACAACATGCTTAGATCATTGGGCGGGGAGGATGACTAGTAGGCATATGGGACACCCTACTCCTTTACACTGATACCGCACTCGACGGAGTGATACGGACGTATATATATATATTACTGATACCACGTTCTGTAGAGTGTTGGACGTGACTTGGTGATATTATAGATACCACACTCTATAGAACGTTGGACGTTACTGTATTCCTGCGCCCGTGTTATAGTGAGCATGTGTGGCATATACTAGCTGGTTGCCACGACTGGTGAATTACGTCAACATATGTCTAGCCTACACCTTCCCATATACTCAAAGTTGTCCTCAAGTTGCATTTCACTTAGATGGTTAGGTCACCCTGGAGTTTTACAGTATTTACTTTATGGCATACTTTTATGTATCTTGTTATGTCCCTCTGAGGACCTGGTCCCTTTCCAGGTGCATTGTTCATGAGTATTCGCAGGAGCACAGATCCAGACTGGTTGTGTACGTTCCAAGGAGTCCTCTCTTCGAGCCACGTAATTGTTAGATATGGTACTTATTTTGTATTTATCTTATTTATTCTATATTCTAGTTCGGTAGTGAATTTGTTTCCATCCGACTACCAGCTTTAGATACTTTCCATGGAGACCTAGTTTCATAACTAATAGTCAATTACTTATATTGAATTCTTTGGATGAGATCTAGATTATACCATGTAACTTGTGTTGGATTTATACCACTTGTGGATTTTGTTATTCATATACAGCGTACGTGTGTTATGGTTTCCAAATATTGGAGTACCATATTCATACGGCTGGCATGCGCACGTGTCCTAGTCCTACATATTTTAGGACTGGGACGTGACAGGATCCATCGTACTAGCCGGGGACAGAGAAATATTAGCAAGTTATGTGATCATATTCTACCTTACATACATTATAGCTCACCCCACATATCACGTAGGGTGTAGCCTGACCATATTACATGCCTCATAGCCTATTATATATGATTAGCCTGACTCTGGCTCGCATCATAGCTAACCAGATGGTTAGTCTGACCCCATATATATCATATCTAATCATATATAACAAGCTTGATTTAGTCCCAAGTCGATTACAAAACAAACTAATATTTCAAGGAACTTAGTAGTTGTTCATCTCTCTATTCCAGTATTTCTATTTATCTATTTCTAGTTCATGCATTGCTAGTATTTATATTTATCTGTTTTTACTGCTTACTATTACCAGTGTACTCATTGCTAGTTATTTCTCTATGACATGATGATTGTCTCTCTAGTTTTTCTTATATTCCAGTATTTTATTCTATCATGTATATTCTCTTACTTATTATTTTATAGTTTTTATCAATATAATTGTTGCTAGTTTATGTGCTTCGCTCCAATCCTGACTGGATAACATTTTTCAGAGGATCTCGAGGACTTTTGTCCCACGTACTACGGACCGGGAGTAGACGAGGGTTACATCCAGGAGCCTCAAGAGGATCCCGTTCCAGTAGATGATCCATTAGTAGTGGCTTAGAGCCTAGCATTTATTTTGTATTTGGGATTGTTCCAATTTAAGATATTCTGAGTTGTACTATTTTGAGAATTATGTTGTTATTGAGTTAGCTAGACTCTTAGAATTATTGTTTTTGTTGAGATGTTTATTTTTAGACTTGTGTTGGAACTTCTTTTATATCATTTCATATCTTTATCGTGCCCTTCATCTTCCTATAGATATTATTGTGATCGAGTATTTGTTGACATTATATTTATATTTATTTTATTCTCCTTATGGAGTTGAGATTATTGACAGGTTATATATTACTATGAGTTGTAATAGATAGTATTATGACCTAGACAGCCTTCTACCGCCGATACTACGGTGTAGGCTAGACGTACCCACGACTTATGTCCAATTTTCGGATACGAGTCATGACAGAATATTCGTACGAACCTCTAGAAGATCACACATGAGCTCCCGAAGCTATTCTGCTTCACCCACTACAGCTAACAATTCATAGAACTCATACTCTATAAGAGAGCGAAGTCTGCTTCTTCATCTTTCACGATATAGCAGCACCACCTTTAGAAAAGACACATCCTCCTGTGGACCTTACTGCCCTTCTCTTTGGAGCACCGACTGGCATCTCTAAAGCTTTCCACCAATGTCAAATAATCGTTGTAGTATAGTGCAAACTTTTGAGTCCTCTTGAGATATCTCATTACTCTCTTCACAGCTTTCCAGTGCTCAATACTTGGATTGCTCATGAACCGAGTCAATATCCAGATGATGAAAGTTATGTCAGGTCTAGAAGCAGTATTAGCAAACATCAAACTTCCAAACACGCTCAAGTACTCCAACTACCTGACACTTTCCCTCGGATTCGACTTTAGCTCCATGTCATACCTATAGGGAGTATCGATCCCTGGAAGATCCTGATATCCATAGCATATGAGCATCTTTTCCATGTAGCGAGCTTGTGACAGAGCAAACCCATCTTACGTCCAGATTATCTTAATCCCCAGGATGTCATCAACATCTCCCATGTCCTTCATACTAATTTCAGACAAATAGAAAGTCTTTGTTCTAGTGATGCATTCTACATCCGAGACTTAGATTAGCATGTCGTCTACATAGAGACAAACGACGATTCATCTATCATCAACGAACTGTGTGTTCACACAATTGTACGTCTCGTTGATTCTATGGCCATTTGACTTGTCAAATTTCTCATGCCACACCTTGGGAGCTGGCTTCAGGCCGTACAAAGATTTCATCATACTGCAGACTTCGTGTTCAAGACCCTGAATGACAAATTATTTTAGTTGTTGCATGTAAATCTCTTCTATCAGTTCTCCATTTGATGTCTTCCTATCCATCTGACAAACGATCAGCTTATGAGTAGCATTTACGGCCGTCATCATCATGACAGTTGACATACGCGCCCTTGGGTCATAAGTGTCAACGTAGTTAATATCCTATTTCTGAGAAAACCTTTTGACTTCTAGCCAGCCTTGTCATGACCCGCACCCGAAAAATCGGGCATGAGTCGTGGGTACGTCCAGCCTACGCCGCAGCATCGGCGGTAGAACGCTATCTAGGTCAACTAACTAAATAATAATCTCACACAAAAATAGGCCATGACCTCTCCAAAAGGAGGGCAACCACACAAACAATATAAACCTGTCAAGATCTCAACTCCAAACGGAGGAGCAAATATCTCAATGATAATCAAGTACTCAATCACGAATCTAAGCACGATAAGATAACACAGAGATCTAACAACTATAAAGTCTAACAAACAACAACTACTACAACAACCACAACATCAAATAATAATACAACAATATCCAAAATAATATACAAGCAAGGTCTCAATCCAAAACCGGAGACAAATCCGGTGCTAAAGCTAATAAAAACAACAACAAGTCCCAGTGATCCCGGCTACCAACCCAGAAATCACCCCTAAACTAGAGGGTCCATGTCTGCACCATCGACAGGCTCAGGTCCATAAAATGTCGGACACCAATCCTCCGGATACTCTAAAAAATATGTCCAGTCAGGACTGGAGCAAGTACATCTCTAACAGCAGTTCCATTTAAATGATAAAAACTATAAAACAGTTATAGCAAGTAGCAAGAAGAGTGAAGCAAGTATGAAACAAGGAAATATGTAAATCACTGGTGCATAAAGGTAAAGATGCAGGAATATCAGAAACAAGATAGTAATAACTGCAATATACAGAAAATCTAAGCTAAGATCAAGTCCGTGCACAAGAACGTGTAGTGAGTCCATCATGAAAAACATGTAGTGAGTCAAGTCCAGAAACATGTAAGTGAGACAAGTCAAGAAATGCATGAGAGTCCAGACTATAAAGAATGAACTCGGTGTCTTTGAAATACTTGTTTCGACATGTAAACGGCTAGGGGTAAGTACGGCTCACCGCGCACTGGGTGCGCGGCTGCTATCATTCCAGATTAGACCAGAGGGAGTGATTCCTGATGATGCCAGATAGGAATGTTTACATGTCTACTCGAGTATTTCCCCGCCTCGACTAATACAAGTGGATCCAAGACCCGACACGCAAATCAAGATGAGTCCAGCCTGAACATGAATGATGCCTGTAGTGATGCCTGTAGGTGATGCCAGTAGTGATTCCAGAATAGAGGCCAGAAACATGAAATGTACGTGTCGCAAGTAAATGAATCCAGAAATACCAGTCAGTGTCCCATGTTGTGTCAGAATAATCAGATGATACTATACTAGAAGCTGAATCATAATAATCATCAAATAATGAAAACTATCAGAGAATGTACTCGCCTGACGTCATGAGCAACTGGCGATCCGAACCGGTGTCGCAAGGACCTAATGCGAAAAGCAAAGTTAAACAGGGTTCTAATGAGTTAAACAGATATAAAATAATTAAAAATAGGCTTCTAGGGTCGTTCTAGGTCAAACGGGTCAAACCGGTAAAATCTGGGTCAAAAAGTCAACTCTGGGTCTAAAAAGTCAACTCTAGGTCAAAACTAGGTCAAAAGTTGACTTTGGCGGTCAACCGAATCAACTACGGTCAAGTCTAGGTCAAACTAGGGTGCTCCTGAAATTCTAGGTCAAACCGAGGTCATTAAGCTAGAAAACTCACAAACTCGCCTCCTTGAGATACCGGGATACCCTCGGTATCCGATACCTCAACCTAGGCTACGCACCTCGCCTATACCCTCTAAAACCTATGCTAGCACGCGTAAATATATACACATAAGCATATAAAAATCACTCCAATATTATTTCTAGGCTATTGCTAAAAAACCCCGCTCGAAACCCAATACCTTGGTTATCTTAAGGTATTGAGATACCTCGGTATCTCAAGGTATTGAGGTTTCGCTCTAAAACCCCTCTAACTAGCTATCTAACTATTAATTATGCACCTAGTTATTAATCTAGGCTAGGTAATATAGATACCTATCATATTTATATATATCTAAATAGGTATCTACCTATACACATATATATCCACACATATATACCCATTACCCATTTACCTTACCTTACCTTACCTTACCTTACCCTCCTCATAATATATAAATATACCTATATCTAGATATCTAAACTATCTACCTAGCTATATGTAGATATCTATATATAAATCTATCTATCTCTCTCTCTAGATATCTATAGATATATATATATATATAGCTATAGGTATATATATATCTATACCTAGGTATACCTATCTAACTATATAACTATCCATATAGATATCCATCTATCTACCTATCTATGTATCTATTTATCTATCTTATTACCTATTTATCTAGTAATCTAACTACCTATCTATATCTATATATCCATATATCTAACTACCTAGTTATCTATCTATCTATCTAATCTATTTATGTATCTATCTATTAATTATCTATTTATCAAATCTATAGATACCTATCTATCTATCTAATATCTATCTAGCTACCTATCTAACTATATGTATTCATATATATACATATAGATATAGATATATATATCTAATACCTATCTAGATATCTATATCTCTATCTATCTATCTAACTTATATATCTATTCATATATCTATTTATCTAGCTATTATATCTATCTACCTAGTTATCTATCTATCTATAATTCTATTAACTTATCTATCTATCCAACTACCTATTGATATATCTATCTATCTATCAACATATATATATATATATATATATATCAATCTCTCTATCCCTCACTAATACCATTGCGCTGCGCCGAAGCTGCGATGCTGCTGCTGCTGCTATGCCTGCTGTTATCGCTGCTGCTGCTGTGCATATTGCTGCCACTGCTGCTCCTTCTGCTGCTGCTGTGCTGCTGCTGCAGTGCAGCAGCAGCTGCTGCTCGCTGCGGCTGCGCTCTACCCCCCCTCCATCTCGCACACACACATACGACCACATACCCAAATACATATATATATATATATATATCTATATATATACACATATATATCTATATATATATAACTAGATACATATATATATATATATATACACTTATACCTATTACTAACACACTCAAACACAAATCAACACACACACACACACAAATATATACAAACACATATCTATATATACATACACACATATATCTATATATATATACACTAATATATATATATACACACACACACACTCACACACTCACTTACACACTCAACTACACACTCACACAAGCACTCCCTAACACGCTCACAAATACATAACCACACATATATATATAAATATATATATAAAAACACACACACCATATATATACACACATATATATAAACAAACACAACACAACGCACATCACGCCCACAACGCCCACCAACGCACGCCCAACGATCCCGACACGCCCAAACACCTAAAAATATATATAATATAACTCAAAAACTCTAGCACACACTCCCCGATACTAACCCAACGCGCGCACAAGCCCGAAACGAGGAAACCAAGTCGAAATGGCCGTTCGGTTATTTCGACGAACACGTGGTGCGCGGCTCGGAAAACCTCCTGAAACGCACACCAAACGAACTCGGAATCGGCCCAAAATTTACCCACGCGCTTTACACGATGTCTAGATCCTAGAAAATGCGCTCCCGCGTCGATTCTAGGTCCGTGGCGGAAACGCACACGCACTTAGAATCGGCGACGACGAAAAGCCCCAATTTCGCCCGAAACGCCCGTTTCTCCGCGACGCGGCTTCCCGTGTCCGAACGGAGACACGCTCTCACCCTCACGACACCCGACAATGTCTACCTATTTCCATCTAACCTAGGGCATCACCCAAAATTGGGCCAAATTCGGATTTCATCCGAAATTGACACAAAACCTAGTGTTAAAGTCTCTAAACCCAACCAAACTAGTTCCAACTTTCTCCCACGGGTAGCCTAAGGGTCTAGGAAGGTTCTAAAATATTAACTACACTATATAAAAATAATTACAAGGGGGAAAATCAGGGTTTACCTCTTGGGAGTTGGAATCCCAAGCCAAAATCTCCAAAAACGCTCCAAATCCTCCAATCCAAGCTTCTAAGCCTCAAATTCAAGCTCCAACACCAAATCTAGGCTCTACCCACCTAGGTTAGGGAAGAATGTAGGGTTAGGGTTCAATCAAGAAGAAGAAATGGAAGAAAGAAGGAAGAAAATGGAAGAGAAACTTACTTGGAGAAGGAAGGAAGAAGAAAAAAAGAAGTGGAGAAGAAGAAGAAGAAGGAAGAAGTGAAGAATGAAGAAAAATGAAGAGGGGGCTGCTGTTCTCACGGGTTGGGGCTGGAAAAGGGGTCGGCTACACACCTAAATAAAGGGTTACATAAGTCCAAATGACCAAAATGCCCTCCTAACTCTCGGTTTTGGGTTCCGGGTTCCAAAAGCACTCAAACTAGTTCTAAATCTCTCCAACTAACCTCCTAAAAATAAAATAAATATTCTAAGCCCCAAAATAATTCTCACAAGGGTGTGGGCTGGGTCGGACATGGGTCCACTAGGGTCTGACATGGGTCCAGGCTAGCCAAAACCCTAAAACAATCAAAATAAAAATAATAAAAAATAATGCAATCATTAATTAAATATAAATACAATTAATTATAAATAATACACAATTAACCAAATTAAAAATTAAAAAAAAATACCCGGCTCTGGAAATGGGGTGGTGACAAGCCTATCCTCCTTAGAAAATTTCGTCCTCGAAATTTAAGGTCAATCACACTCCTCTAGGTCAAACCCCCAACAATCAAAGTCAAGAAATTCTACCTAAACAACATACAAGATCAGGGTCCTACTGGTCGTATTATTACAGTCTCAATCGGGGTCACTACACTATCTACCACAGCACACAAAAATCTAACAGGTACTAATGAAGCACACCACAGGAATGGAAAAGGACAGGAAGAAGAAACAAGAGACAGACCTGCTAACCCGACATCCGTAGCATCGGCCTCCTCGACCGTCAACGCATAAGCCCTGCTCTGCTGGGGTGTATCCCTCTGCTGGTACGGGGCATGATGCTGTGCCACAGATGGCCTAGCTCCAACTCTCTGATCCTGTGCTCCACCCAATGGAGGTGCAGTAGGGCAATCTCGCATATGGTGAGCAGCGGATCCACAAAACAAACACACCTTCAGCCTCCTCCTACAAACATCCCAGGTGTGTCCTGCCTTCCTGCAGTAGGCACAAGTGGGCACCCTCTGATCCTGACCCTGTTGTGCTGCCTTCTGCACATAGGGACGCTTAGCTGGTCCTGCACTGCCACTCGCACTGCCTGAATCATCTCTGCCTCTCTTGGACTTGAGCTCCAAGTCATCCTCTGCTCTCTGAGCATCTCCTACTATCTGCTCAAAAGTTGCCTCGCGATCGCTCCTAGTCAAAGACTTGATCGCCATAACCAAACCCTTGCGAAACTTCCTCACCTTTGCTGCCTCACTCAAGCCATCTACAAATCTGCCCAGACGGCAGAACTCCACTGCGTACTCGTCCACTGTCATGCTCCCTTGGACGAGTGCCTCAAACTGGCTCTCCAAAGCACTGAGCGCCACATCTGGAAAAAACTTCTCCTTAAAAAGCCTCTTGAAAGCCTCCTAAGTAAGCCCTGGCGCTGCGATCCTCGTATCTGTGCGATACCACGTCAAAGCGAGGTCGAACATCTGACTGCCCGCTGCCTCTATCTGCATGCTGTCTGGAATCTGCGCCAGCCTGAAGATGCCCTCAATCTGCTCTATCCAGTCATCCGCGTACAGGATACCTTCTGTACCACGAAACTCCTTGGGCCGCATCCTCTGAAAGTCGATAATACTGCCCGGCCTCGGATGCTGAATCTGATCTGCCTGTGGCTGAATCTGTGCCACCCTATCCACTGCTGTCATGGCCACCTGGTGGGCGTTCTCAATGCCCAGCCTCATCACATCCACCTGACGGTGCTGCGTGTCCATCATCTCCCTGAAGAACGCAAATAACTGTGCGGCATCTACTGGAGCAGGAAGTGGTGGAGGAACCACCGGAACGACTGGGGTAGTCCTCGGATCGACAGGTGAAGGAGGATCCCCGAGAGAAGCAGATGCTCCCTCAACCGCAGGAGTGGTGAGTGGAGCGGTAGCAGCTGCCTGAATACGAGCTGGACGAGAGGTAGCAGACCTCTCAGTAGCAACTGCTGGGGCGGTACGATAAGATCGTGTCTTCGGAGGCATCCTGAACACAGATCAAAAGAAGTCAATATGGCGCAAGATACGATATCATCAAAGAAGGACAGTAATATTTCAAAAAAAGCAATTTTAGAATAATTAGATTGGAATTGTTCCTAGTCGTGATTGAGTACACTCTCATCCTAGATCCTAGATCCTATAGCAGGCTCGCAGCAGTACAACTAAGTTGTTGTACCACCACGACATCGCACTAATTGCGAATCGAGACCTGCATGGGGCCGCCACCAAAAACGCGTCACGACCCGCACCCGGAAAATCGGGCATGAGTCGTGGGTACGTCCAGCCTACGCCGCAGCATCGGCGGTAGAACGCTGTCTAGGTCAACTAACTAAATAATAATCTCACACAAAAATCGGCCATGACCTCTCCAAAAGGAGGGCAACCACACAAACAATATAAACCTGTCAAGATCTCAACTCCAAACGGAGGAGCAAATATCTCAATGATAATCAAGTACTCAATCACGAATCTAAGCACGATAAAATAACACAGAGATCTAACAACTATAAAGTCTAACCAACAACAACTACTACAACAATCACAACATCAAATAATAATACAACAATATCCAAAATAATATACAAGCAAGGTCTCAATCCAAAACCGGAGACAAATCCGGTGCTAAAGCTAATAAAAACAACAACAAGTCCCAGTGATCCCGGCTACCAACCCGGAAATTACCCCTAAACTAGAGGGTCCCTGTCTGCACCATCGACAGGCTCAGGTCCATAAAAAGTCGGACACCAATCCTCCGGATACTCTGAAAAATATGTCCAGTCAGGACTGGAGCAAGTACATCTCTAACAGCAGTTCCATTTAAATGATAAAAACTATAAAACAGTTATAGCAAGTAGCAAGAAGAGTGAAGCAAGTATGAAACAAGGAAATATGTAAATCACTGGTGCATAAAGGTAAAGATGCAGGAATATCAGAAACAAGATAGTAATAACTGCAATATACAGAAAATCTAAGCTAAGATCAAGTCCGTGCACAAGAACGTGTAGTGAGTCCATCATGAAAAACATGTAGTGAGTCAAGTCCAGAAACATGTAAGTGAGACAAGTCAAGAAATGCATGAGAGTCCAGACTATAAAGAATGAACTCGGTGTCTTTGAAATACTTGTTTCGACATATAAACGGCTAGGGGTAAGTACGGCTCACCGCGCACTGGGTGCGCGGCTGCTATCATTCCAGATTAGACCAGAGGGAGTGATTCCTGATGATGCCAGATAGGAATATTTACATGTCTACTCGAGTATTTCCCCATCCCGACTAATACAAGTGGATCCAAGACCCAACACGCAAATCAAGATGAGTCCAGTCTGAACATGAATGATGCCTGTAGTGATGCCTGTAGGTGATGCCAGTAGTGATTCCAGAATAGAGGCCAGAAACATGAAATGTATGTGTCGCAAGTAAATGAATCCAGAAATACCAGTCAGTGTCACGTGTTGTGCCAGAATAATCAGATGATACTATACTAGAAGCTGAATCATAATAATCATCAAATAATGAAAACTATCAGAGAATGTACTCGCCTGACGTCCTGAGCAACTGGCGATCCGAACCGGTGTCGCAAGGACCTAATACGAAAAGCAAAGTTAAACAGGGTTCTAATGAGTTAAACAGATATAAAATAATTAAAAATAGGCTTCTAGGGTCGTTCTAGGTCAAACGGGTCAAACCGGTAAAATCTGGGTCAAAAAGTCAACTCTGGGTCTAAAAAGTCAACTCTAGGTCAAAACTAGGTCAAAAGTTGACTTTGGCTGTCAACCGAGTCAACTACGGTCAAGTCTAGGTCAAACTAGGGTGCTCCTGAAATTCTAGGTCAAACCGAGGTCATTAAGCTAGAAAACTCACAAACTCGCCTCCTTGAGATACCGGGATACCCTCGGTATCCGATACCTCAACCTAGGCTACGCACCCCGCCTATACCCTCTAAAACCTATGCTAGCACGCGTAAATATATACACATAAGCATATAAAAATCACTCCAATATTATTTCTAGGCTATTGCTAAAAAACCCCGCTCGAAACCCAATACCTTAGTTATCTTAAGGTATTGAGATACCTCGGTATCTCAAGGTATTGAGGTTTCGCTCTAAAACCCCTCTAACTAGCTATCTAACTATTAATTATGCACCTAGTTATTAATCTAGGCTAGGTAATATAGATACCTATCATATTTATATATATCTAAATAGGTATCTACCTATACACATATATATCCACACATATATACCCATTACCCATTTACCTTACCTTACCTTACCTTACCCTCCTCATAATATATAAATATACCTATATCTAGATATCTAAACTATCTACCTAGCTATATGTAGATATCTATATATAAATCTATCTATCTCTCTCTCTAGATATCTATAGATATATATATATATATAGCTATAGGTATATATATATCTATACCTAGGTATACCTATCTAACTATATAACTATCCATATAGATATCCATCTATCTACCTATCTATGTATCTATTTATCTATCTTATTACCTATTTATCTAGTAATCTAACTACCTATCTATATCTATATATCCATATATCTAACTACCTAGTTATCTATCTATCTATCTATCTAGTCTATTTATGTATCTATCTATTAATTATCTATTTATCAAATCTATAGATACCTATCTATCTATCTAATATCTATCTAGCTACCTATCTAACTATATGTATTCATATATATACATATAGATATAGATATATATCTAATACCTATCTAGATATCTATATCTCTATCTATCTATCTAACTTATATATCTATTCATATATCTATTTATCTAGCTATTATATCTATCTACCTAGTTATCTATCTATCTATAATTCTATTAACTTATCTATCTATCCAACTACCTATTGATATATCTATCTATCTATCAACATATATATATATATATATATATATATATATATATATATATATATATATATCAATCTCTCTATCCCTCACTAATACCATTGCGCTGCGCCGAAGCTGCGACGCTGCTGCTGCTGCTATGCCTGCTGTTATCGCTGCTGCTGCTGTGCATATTGCTGCCACTGCTGCTGTGCATATTGCTGCCACTGCTGCTCCTTCTGCTGCTGCTGTGCTGCTGCTGCAGTGCAGCAGCAGCTGCTGCTCGCTGCGGCTGCGCTCTACCCCCCCCTCCATCTCGCACACACACACACGACCACATACCCAAATACATATATATATATATATATATCTATATATATATACACATATATATCTATATATATATAACTAGATACATATATATATATATACACTTATACCTATTACTAACACACACTAACACACTCAAACACAAATCAACACACACACACACACAAATATATACAAACACATATCTATATATACATACACACATATATCTATATATATATATACACTAATATATATATATACACACACACACACTCACACACTCACTTACACACTCAACTACACACTCACACAAGCACTCCCTAACACGCTCACAAACACATAACCACACATATATATATATATATATATATATATATATATATATATATATATATATATATATAAACACACACACCATATATATACACACATATATATAAACAAACACAACACAACGCACACCACGCCCACAACGCCCACCAACGCACGCCCAACGATCCCGACACGTCCAAACACCTAAAAATATATATAATATAACTCGAAAACTTTAGCACACACTCCCCGATACTAACCCAACACGCGCACAAGCCCGAAACGAGGAAACCAAGTCGAAATGGCCGTTCGGTCATTTCGACGAACACGTGGTGCGCGGCTCGGAAAACCTCCTGAAACGCACACCAAACGAACTCAGAATCGGCCCAAAATTTACCCACACACTCTACACGATGTCTAGATCCTAGAAAATGCGCTCCTGCGTCGATTCTAGGTCCGTGGCGGAAACGCACACGCACTTAGAATCGGCGACGACGAAAAGCCCCAATTTTGCCCGAAATGCCCGTTTCTCCGCGATGCGGCTTTCCGTGTCCGAACGGAGACACGCTCTCACCCTCACGACACCCGACAATGTCTACCTAGGTCCATCTAACCTAGGGCATCACCCAAATTTGGGCCAAATTCGGATTTCACCCGAAATTGACACAAAACCTAGTGTTAAAGTCTCTAAATCCAACCAAACTAGTTCCAACTTCCTCCCACGGGTAGCCTAAGGGTCTAGGAAGGTTCTAAAATATTAACTACACTATATAAAAATAATTACAAGGGGGAAAATCAGGGTTTACCTCTTGGGAGTTGGAATCCCAAGCCAAAATCTCCAAAAACGCTCCAAATCCTCCAATCCAAGCTTCCAAGCCTCAAATCCAAGCTCCAACACCAAATCTAGGCTCTACCCACCTAGGTTAGGGAAGAATGTAGGGTTAGGGTTCAATCAAGAAGAAGAAATGGAAGAAAGAAGGAAGAAAATGGAAGAGAAACTTACTTGGAGAAGGAAGGAAGAAGAAAAAAAGAAGTGGAGAAGAAGAAGAAGAAGGAAGAAGTGAAGAATGAAGAAAAATGAAGAGGGGGCTGCTGTTCTCATGGGTTGGGGCTGGAAAAGGGGTCGGCTACACACCTAAATAAAGGATTACATAAGTCCAAATGACCAAAATGCCCTCCTAACTCTCGGTTTTGGGTTCCGGGTTCCAAAAGCACTCAAACTAGTTCTAAATCTCTCCAACTAACCTCCTAAAAATAAAATAAATATTCTAAGCCCCAAAATAATTCTCACAAGGGTGTGGGCTGGGTCGGACATGGGTCCACTAGGGTCTGACATGGGTCCAGGCTAGCCAAAACCCTAAAACAATCAAAATAAAAATAATAAAAAATAATGCAATCATTAATTAAATATAAATACAATTAATTATAAATAATACACAATTAACCAAATTAAAAATAAAAAAAAATACCCGGCTCTGGAAATGGGGTGGTGACAAGCCTTCAACTTACCAACAGTTCCCTCGGTTCTCATCTTCTTCCTGAAGATCCATTTGTGTCTGATGGGTTTAGCTCCTTCTGGTAGATTGACCAACACCCAAGTAACATTGGATGTTATGGAGTCAATCTCGTCATGGACTCCTTTCTCCCAGACGACCGCGTCTTTGGTCTTTATCGATTCACAATAAAGTTATCTTCGAAGTTCTTCGGCCTCCTCTCTCGCTTTGTTGACTGCTCAGCAAGCACAGGTACAAGCATTGACTCTCCAACGACAACCTCCTCATAAACTATATATTCTTTGAAAGCTCTTGCTTCTTTGGAGCTAACAATTTTCTCCCGAAGAATTCTACCTCACGAGATTCGATGATATGCTAGAATTAATATCGAGGAACCCCTAAGAATTGCTTGATCAATATAATCTAGAATATGGTTTTTGTAGTCCTGGTCCTCATCTTATGAGTCTTGATACCCGAAATCTTCACATATGCCAGATACCCCCAAACACTTGAGTCACATTCAAGTTGGGTCTGACCTTGAACCAGATGAGGAGTAATATCAGATGCACACGGTACTTTATCAAAATAAAAGTAACCGTTCGTGCAACCTCTCCCAGAAGTAAATTGGAAGACCTGCAGCATAGATTTCAGTATTTCTGTCAGCGTTTTGATCTTCCTTTCTGTAACTCCATTGGATTGGAGAGAACACAGAGAAGTTGTTTCATTGACAATTCTATGTTCTTTGCAGAACGATGAAAATTTAAGAGAACAATACTCTCCACCTCGAACACTTTTGAGTCTTGAGTTGTTGATCGGCTTAACACTCAGCTTCATCTTAGAGGTCCTTGACCTTCTCTAATACTTCATATTTCTTTATATGAATGCATACTTCGAGAAGTTGTCGATAGAAGTAACAAAAACTCTGAGTATACCAACTCCAAAAAATTTGTAGTTCAATTATCTGAGTAGCTTCCTAACAGTCTTTATCTGTGGACAGACTCCATATTTCTCTACCTCCTTACCCCCACATTCGGAGATAAACCCTAAACTAGACATCTTATAACAAATAATATGTCCTACTCTAGTTCTCCATAACTCAGTTGAGATTGCTATTACAAGCAAAAGATTGAGCATCCCTTCGATATTGAAGGACTTATCGAAGCACATTCATTTCCATCCTCAAGCCTGCATCAAACAACAGACTTCTTGAGGTCAGGTCCTCGGATCTAACTGGTACGTAGTTTATACACTCCCGTGTTAGCAACTTTTTGTAAGTCCAGAACCACTGTCCCGATCCCCTGATCTTCTGCTTGAGACTTGTTCGCCATACACTCGTCTTTGGCGAACAGCTCTTTCTTAAAGCACCCGTAGACATGTGCACCAGTGTCGCCCACTAGTCAGCAACCACGCTAGATGACTTAACCTGTGTAATCACAGAAACCAAGTTAAGTAATAACCAAGTTTAGCTATACCTGCTATTTTGGTCTGGAATTTGGATCTGTTCCCCTTATTCAAAAGGTTCTTCATTGCCAAACTTCGTCAATCTTGGACTTAAATAAAGAGACATGAACTTATCTACATGAACCGAGCTCCAAGTAGTCCATGCGCATAAGCCGAATAGACCAATGTGTTTAATCCAAATCTGTCTATGCGCCAAAACTTTGCCAGACGAAGAGGCAACCATGCGCACAGACTGCCATGTGCCATACGCTAGACTTTCATGCGCAGAGACTACCATGCACATATACTGTATAATGCCATGCGCATAGACTCGCCATGCGCAGAGACCGTCATGCGCCAAGTTCTGTCATGTTCCAACTATGTGCAGAACTGCTATGCGCCAAGTCCAGCTATGTGCAGAACTGCTAAGGATATCTGTCAACGCGTCAACTTTTCAAGTTTGTAAGCTTTCTCCCATCTGGAATACGTGTCTCTTGCAACGTCAGCTTCAAGTTCTTCCTCATCCTTGGGAACACACTTTCATAATCTGACAAAGGACTCATTCCCTCATCCAAATGTATGATGTATAGCCCGTCAATCTTCTTAAGTTTGTGAAAAAACTTATGCCAAGAAGACTTGCACGGTTGTTCTCCATCGTTCTCGGATCTTGCTTTGAGATTGTTAGTCCCAAGACAGATCTACGATGGAGGAATAGAGATTCGTGCAATACTTCCCACAGGGAGTATGCTCTCTTCTTTCAGAAGAATCCACGTTGAGATCAAAATTAGAGGATCACACAAGAGCTCCTCTCTGATTATCCACGAGCCAACAAAGCACTATAAAATATCTGTTACAACTTCCTCTATCTCAAATTATAAACTGACAGAAAGTTCTTCCTTGCAAACTTGTTGTAATTAGGACAGAACCTTACAATCGAAGAGAAGAAGTTGAACTCAAAAGATGAATCCTCGCTGGGGTGATAAGGATCATCGCTACTCAAAGCAAGATTCGCCGTTGCGGGATCTGCATCCAGGAACCAGCAAGTTCTGATGAACTTCTGGAATGTTCGTTGCCACTCTTTCCACGAACTCACACGAACTTTCTGGACGAAATGGTGGCCGCTGTCACGACCCGATTCCTTGGAATCGTTGGGGCGTCCCCCGAATCGTGATGCCGTGCGGGCCTGGGGTTGTGCCCGCACAAGGCTAAAGTATTTTGCATAGCAAGCACATATTCAGAGTATGCAGATAAATTGAAACACAAATTTGAAACATGGAAAAATTCTCTTTATTGATAATGAACATCTATTACAAACTCCTGAACGAGTCAGCTAATATGCCAAACGGCTTACAAAAGAGATAACTCAAAATGAGATAGCAGTCCTGTACATTACATCCCTTTATAAACTAAAAATGATAAAGACCTCCAGGGTAGAGGACGGCTTTGCCACGGAGCTGCATTTTTGTGTATGAAGAGTTGCAGGCTCCTGACTCCAAAATGCTTCAAGGGGCGCAGTGAAGATGCGCCAACAGTTGGACTGGATCGGGAAGACGACTTCGGCTCCTCGCTCGGTTCGCCTTGGTGCGGAGAACCTGTTTCAACGAGGGTCAGCATATCGAAACATGCTGGTGAAGGTGAGCTAGCCTGACTATACCAATCAACACATTGTTTTTAATGAAGCATGCATTTGTGGGTTTCTATCTTGCCTTAGTTCATTTACAAGTAAGCAGCATATATAATTTACTGAAAATGAACGTGCCACCGTTCGGTGGATTTTACCTGCCCGTCTGAATTACCTGCACAATACTTACCATGCCTTCCCTGCCACAAAGACACAAGTTAGTATGCAACAGGTTTAAATATACAGAAGATCACTGGCGTGATGCCACAAAGGGACGAGTTATAGTCACGGGATAGAAAACGATATACGACGCAGGTTGCGAGTCCCGCCACATGCCGTTTACTTCCTCAATTCCAATTGACTAATCCACATGTTCCGTCTGGATCGGATCGGTCCCAGTGCCCTGGCGACCGTCCGCGAAACCTCCAAAACCTTGTGCACAAGTTGTCCGTGATCGAAGCGTTCGTTAAGTTTTTCCATCAATCCATGCACGTTTCAAGTTAAATTCTAGCATGATACAAGTTCCATACACAACAGTCTTTGCATAGTCTATAAAATCCATCTATGGCAAAGAAAAGTGTGTTCCATATGCATAACAATATTCATAGAAGATATGCATTCTAACTAAACTTGAAGGATATAGTGAACATTCCAAACGAACAAGCATGCATTCAAGTAATCGTTCACAAGTTTGATTGACATGCAGTATTACCAAGTCTATTCTATTTTATCTTGGTATCTTTTATTATTACTTGGTATCGTTTGATCAGGGCGAAGGAGTGAAGCTTGGAAGCAGGGCTAGCTAATCGGGTTGGTAGCCACTCACTTAGATTTTGGAAGGAGAAGGAAAGAGGCGCTTCACGACTCCGCTCGCAAGCCGCCTACTGCTCGTTCACCTGCACACGAACAGCTCGATTAATACTTCTTCCTCTCTTTCCAATTTCGAAATAGAAGTGCAAGTCAATGAACGAAAATAATGAAAACCATCGAAACCGTTCAAGGAAAACAAGCAAATCCCAAAACCAACTCAAAGCACGAAAGCAACAAGCGACATCGAAAACCGAGGCATTAAAAGATAGCAGCGGAGAGGTCCCTCCTGACTCTGCCGCTAAGTCGATCCTTGGGGCGCAGTCCACTGAATATGGGAATCGATTCCGAAGAAACAAATCCATAATGAGGACGAGTTCTTAATGCAATCTATCCCGATCAAACGATACCGTTTGTGTTTCTTAGCCGCGCTCTCCGCACCGGGAGAACGGGGCGCTACATCCTACCCAACCAATTGGAAGTTTCATCCCGAAACTTAGGAATAGAGCCTACCTCTAAGGAACATTACGTTGAGGCAGGATTTTAGAAGGGTGGGGACAATCTCGAAATATGTGGCCTGGACCGCCATAGTTGAAGCACAGACCCTTTCTAATATGGCAGTTATTTGCGGTGTGCCCCGGCTTCTTACAATAGAAGCATAGTCCTTTTTCCTGGTTCCCTTTATGCTGACCACCGTCGTTTCGACGCTTTGCAGCATTGTTCCCTCCGTTGTTGCCTTGGCGTTTATGATTGTAGGTATGCACAGCGCCGGTGGAAACGTGAGGATACAGCGGTTCGAGAGATAGGGCGTGATTCATGACTTCACGCATTGTCCCGTACTGATTGTTGACTACGTGCGAATGGATGGCAGGGCGTAGTCCACCTTCAAACCTTCTGGCTCAACTCGCTGCATCAGGTAAATAGGCCCTAGCGGATTTGAAGAGTCGGTTGAATTCGGCGGAGTACTGCTTCACAGTCAAACTGCCCTGCCTAAGTTGCACGAAATCATTCTCCATTTGACGTTGTACTGGAGGGGGTATAAACTCCTCTTCGAACGCGGCACGAAAGGTCGTCCACGAGATCGCCTCCTCTCCGTGATCAAATTGGAGAGATCGTCGATGCACGTTCCACCAATCGTGTGCGTTGAGGCAGAGCTGTAGTTGCGCGCAGGCGACGCGCTTATCTTCGGGGACCTCTAGCAGAGCAAAGTGATCTTCAAGCTCGGCTAGCCAATCTAGAGCTACCACTGGGTCCTCAGTCCCATTGAACGGGGTATTGCAGACTTTCTTGAAATGGCCCAAGTTGAAGGCAGTCACGTCCCTCGGCCTTGGGATTTGAGGCGTCTCCACTTCAAGCACGGGCTGTTCCACCGGAGTCGTTGCTGTTGCGGCGGAATGGTTGGCAGCCAAAGTCTGAACGATCTATTGCAGGGCATCTATCTGCTTTTGTTGGACTGAGAATCGGGTCTCTAGATTGCTCTCGATCTTGGCTTGGCGAGCATCGTCTCGTTGTCGTTGCGATTCTAACATTTGCATTATCCGCTCAAGCGGGTCGACTTGAGATATGCCACGCTGGCTCCGCGAGCTTCCCGAAGTGCCCGAACTACTCTCTTGTGTTTCGTTCGGTGGTTGCGCTGCAGATTGCGCTGGTACCATTCCTTCAAAAGAAGGTAAATTATATTAGAATTATAATGTATTATGGACTTATTGTATGAATGTATCTCATTTTGGCCTAGCGAGTTCAAGAGTTCGCATAGGAATTTGATTGTTAAAGAAACTTTTCCAGCACGAGTCTAAGGAACTTGAATCTGTGCTCTGATACCACTATGTCATGACCCAATTCCTTGGAATCGTTGGGGCGTCCCCCGAATCGTGATGCCGTGCGGGCCTGGGGTTGCGCCCGCACAAGGCTAAAGTATTTTGCATAGCAAGCACATATTCAGAGTACGCAGATAAATTGAAACACAGATTTGAAACATGAAAAAGTTCTCTTTATTGATAATGAACATCTATTACAAACTCCTGAACGAGTCAGCTAATATGCCAAACGGCTTACAAAAGAGATGACTCAAAATGAGATAGCAGTCATGTACATTACATCTCTTTATAAACTCAAAATGATAAAGACCTCCAGGCTGGAGGACGGCTTTGCCACGGAGCTGCATTTTTGTGTATGAAGAGTTGCAGGCTCCTGACTCCAAAATGCTTCAAGGGGCGCGGTGAAGATGCGCCAACAGTTGGACTGGATCGGGAAGACGACTTCGGCTCCTCGCTCGGTTCGCCTTGGTGCGGAGAACATATTTTAACGAGGGTCAGCATATCGAAACATGCTGGTGAAGGCGAGCTAACCTGACTATACCAATCAACACGTTGTTTTTAATGAAGCATGCATTTATGGGTTTCTATCTTGCCTTAGTTCATTTACAAGTAAGCAGCATATATAATTTACTGAAAATGAACGTGCCACCGTTCGGTGGATTTTACCTGCCCGTCTGAATTACCTGCACAATACTTACCATGCCTTCCCTGCCACGAAGACACAAGTTAGTATGCAACAGGTTTAAATATACAGAAGATCACTGGCGTGATGCCACAAAGGGACGAGTTATAGTCACGGGATAGAAAACGATATGCGACGCAGGTTGCGAGCCCCGCCACATGCCGTTTACTTCCTCAATTCCAATTGACTAATCCATATGTTCCGTCCGGATCGGATCGGTCCCAGCGCCCTGGCGACCGTCTGCGAAACCTCCAAAACCTTGTGCATAAGTTGTCCGTGATCGAAGCGTTTGTTAAGTTTTTCAATCAATCCATGCACGTTTCAAGTTAAATTCTAGCATGATACAAGTTCCATACACAACAGTCTTTGCATAGTCTATAAAATCCATCTATAGCAAAGAAAAGTGTGTTCCATATGCATAACAATATTCATAGAAGATATGCATTCTAACTAAACTTGAAGGATATAGTGAACATTCCAAACGAACAAGCATGCATTCAAGTAATCGTTCACAAGTTTGATTGACATACAGTATTACCAAGTCTATTCTATTTTATCTTGGTATCTTTTATTATTACTTGGTATCGTTTGATCGGGGCGAAGGAGTGAAGCTTGGAAGCAGGGCTAGCTAATCGGGTTGGTAGCCACTCACTTAGATTTTGGAAGGAGAAGGAAAGAGGCGCTTCACGACTCCGCTCGCAAGCCGCCTACTGCTCGTTCACCTGCACACGAACAGCTCGATTAATACTTCTTCCTCTCTTTTCAATTTCGAAATAGAAGTGCAAGTCAATGAACGAAAACAATAAAAACCATCGAAACCGTTCAAAGAAAACAAGCAAATCCCAAAACCAACTCAAAGCACGAAAGCAACAAGCGACATCGAAAATCGAGGCATTAAAAGATAGCAGCGGAGAGGTCCCTCCTGACTCTGCCGCTAAGTCGATCCTTGGGGCGCGGTCCACTGAATATGGGAATCGATTCCGAAGAAACAAATCCATAACGAGGACGAGTTCTTAATTCAATCTATCCCGATCGAACGATACCGTTTGTGTTTCTTAACCGCGCTCTCCGCACCGGGAGAACTGGACGCTACATCCGCCAACTCTACACTCTTTTGCATCTCAATTTTCGAAGTCGATCCACAAAGGAGGCACGAAGAGAGTATTTATAGGAGAATGGGGGAGCCTTAATCCAATTAATGGTCGGTCTCCAATTATGATATGATATAAGTGATTTAAATTCAAATCTTACAAAATAGGATATGAATTAATCACGAAACCATTCAATAACTGTTCCAACAATTATGGAATGATATAACTGATTAAATTCAAATCCCTCAAAAAGTGGATCTGAATTAATCACGAAATAATTTCATAAATGTTGATTCCGCTATCAGTGGAATTATGCGTCACCCGCGCTGTCTGAGCATATGCACACAGCAACGGCTAAACGCTCATGCGCACATAAGCCAGCAGCGCATGCCCCTATGCGCCTCAGTGCCTCGGTGCTCCTGTGCGCATGCGCCTCTGCGACGATGCCGAAGTACTAAGTGCGCCAACAAAGCGTCAATTTGCGCCCTTGAGTCCGAGTCGTTCCTAGGAAAATTACCCAAGAGAGTGACAAAAAGCATACCTCGTACCAAGGAAAACACTCCTAATGGCACCCATGTGCCTCACCACACCCCATGTGCATACCTCATACCAAGGATGTATTATATAGAGATATTCACTTGGGTGTTTTTTCAATGTGGGACTAAACTTCCTTGTCCTAATGCAAAAACCCCAACACATATCAAAAAAAAACTGTCATGATCAATATCACGATTCACAGCTTATGACTCACTCCTATGGCAACCAGTCAGATTACGGATGTATTAGAAACCAAACAAAAGGAAGCTGCTGTGTCTCTGTGTCGTGTCCCATATTATCATTCACGGTTTCCAAACTGTAGCAGCAACATGTTAGTATCTTTCCATATCCATGTCTGTGAAACGTATGCGAACTATAGTTAGGCTAACTGTGAACCTTTTGACAGAGAGAGATTTACTCACATGGATATTGGGTCTAGCCAACAGTTTCTAGCCCTTGTTCTGTAAGGATTAACATGCAGGTTCCATTGCATCCATCACAATAGGTCATCTTTTTCTGTTTGACATCCCAACATATCGGCAAGGGTGGAGTCGGGATTTTAGTATATCTCGGACTGAACTTACAACGTCCTAAATTTTTTTCTTTTAATAAATGGATGTTGTGTCAGTATCGCCATGTCCATATCTCATCGTGTACATATCATATCGTGTCTGGCAATGTAGAACCGTGTCCAATGTACCAAAAAATGGTTATTCTAGGCAAAGATAGCATGCATGTCAAAGTGTCACTACAAAATAAATAGACTTATGTGTGTGCAGAGGGTTGAAATTCTGTAGTCTAGGCATAGATAGCATGCATGTTACTGCAAAAAATGTTTTATATATGAAACCGCATTAGAAGGAGCAAATGAGGGCGAAGGTTATTATTCTTCTTCTTCGTTCTTCTCCTTAAAACCAGGTAAAGTTTGGCATTCTCTGATCATTATAGGTCCTAATTGAGTGTAGTGTGCAAACATAGCTAATGAAGTGCCGCATTTCCCTGCAAGAAGATTGGAAGAGGTTTCTCATTAGGACACTTTAGTCAGTAGTAGCTCTTCTGCCAATTGTCACCTGTAAAAAAAAGTATAATATGCTTTCTAGCGTAACTGTGCAACTTGATATATTAAAATATTTTTATTAACGGATTGCTATTCTTAACTATATATTAATTGTCAACTTGATACCTTCTCCAGTTTTTTCTGTCACAATTAACATAAAGATCCTTAGATTTATCTCTCTATCACCATTAAATCATTTTACCAAAAACTCTTTAAAAACTTTTTCTAATTACACTCAACTCCTTCATCTTCTTCAACCCAATCAGTTAACCCTAAATTTATTGGAACCCTAAATCCGATGAACACCTTCTCCCACCACCACAACAGCCTCCTCCCCCCTTCTGGCGCAAGGTTGGATTGGGGGTGCAAGAGTAGAGGTGAGCATTCGATTAATTCGGTTCCAACCGAACCGAATAACCAAAAACCGAATAAGCAAAACCGAAACCGAACCGAATTGGTCCGTAACCAAACCGAATTAAATCGGTTCGATTTTCAGTTTATTCGATTTTTCAGTTTATTTGTACCTTTTTTTCTTAATATATATATATATATATATATATATATATATATATACTAAATTTTCTTATTCGATTTTCGATTTTGGACCGAATAAGAATAAGAATAAGAAAATTTATTATTTTCAAAACCGAAATCAAACCGAATTTTTTTTAAAACCGAACCAAATCTCTTATTCGGTTTGGTTCGGTTCGATTTTGATCAGTCCAAAACCGAATAATGCTCACCCCTATGCAAGAGAGGGTTGTTGTCGGCAAGGGTGTACCTAGGTAAAGAGCTGGACCCAAAAAAAAAAATTTTGCTTTTTTCTCATATGTATATAATTTTATTTTATTTTGGTCTTTTCATGTAAGTCAGTCCACTCCAGTCTACTCCAGTTCACCCAAATTCGAATTTCTAGTTCCGCCCTTGGTTGTCTGAAAAGGACTCGTAGTTAGGAGGGAGGAGGTGAGAATATTAGTTGTTTTCGTGTGTGAATGGAACTTCGCTAGAGTTAGGTTAGGTTTTGGTAATTTTAATATTTGGAAAAGAAGATGCAGATCTGTAACTAATTTTTAAGGTTCTTTTTGTAAAAGAATGGATCAGACTGTAAATAAAGAAAATATATGAGATTATTTTTTGTAGAAGTTACTCACTTGACCGTTAAGGATAGCAATATATGCTAATAAAAATACTTTGAGATATTAAATTGTACAATTCTAATAGTTGATGGTATTTAAAATCAAATTAGCCGAGAAAAAAAATAAGCAATCACAACGAGCAGAAACAAAATCAATACAATCCTAAGAGCATCCATAGTATGAGAGGTTTCAAATACTATATTTTGATTTTAGTCAAATTTTGTATCAATTGAAGCTGCAATGGACACTTGTCCGTACTTGAAACTTGTTAGAAAGCTAAGAGACACTCCAGATTTGGAATGTGATATAGCTCATTTATATTAATTCATGGGCCCACCAAAAGTAATTATTCTTTCCTAACAGGGACAAAAAAATAAAGGAAAAAAAAAGAGATCAAATCTTACCAAACAGGAAAACAAAATTGAAAGAAAAAAGAGAAAACGAAAAAAAGAGGTTAATTTGAAGTGTATCATTGTGTACCAATATCAAAAAAAACTCTAAAAATAATAATTTATATAATCTCTAATAATTTAGAATATGTGTTTGTATTATCTGCCACTATGGATGCTCTAATGAGGAAAGTGCACAGATTTTGTCGTTGATCAACAGTACAAAATTCTTCTACCTTCCTCCCCATTTGTCACTCCTTGGGACTCTTTTATTGCTTTACTAGAAATATAGTACATATCTAGGATACAAAAATGAAATCGATTACAAACTATTTTGGCTCTTGTAAATGCCATTGTTGTAGCATTAATTACATCAATTTTAGTGTTTTTATTGTAATTGGTGCCACTTAAGGGAGCAAAGATGTAACAAATAATAAATTTATGAAGCATTATTCAAACACCACAAACAAAAAACAAAAGGTAAATTACTGGAAACTCCCTCAAGGTTTTTTACCATTAGTTTCTTGGCACATTACCACCCCCCCCCCCCCCCCCCCCCAAATTAAATCAAAAACTCGTTAATTTTGCGATGTGGGAGACAAGTGATCGATATTTTGAACAGAAATGCTCCAAGAAAAATGGATGAGAGTCGGTTCAACTCTCACAATGATAGAGTTTACAGGTAGTTGGCTTAGAGCTGGTTTAAATTACAGGAAACGCCCTCAATATTATCTTTATTCATTGTCATTCTAGTTCGAACCAAATCCTGACTAAACTCTTTCTTTTTCCAATTCGACATCAAACCCTAATCAAATTTCTTCTTTCCCCAATTCTACTTCAAACCCTTATTAAACTATTTTTTTCCTAAATTGTTATCAAAATCCTAATTGAGATCCTCCTTTCCTCAATTTAACATCAAACCATAATTCGACAAAAATTATTTATTTTTGTTTCTAATTATAGTTCTTCTTCTCATCTAGTCGAGAATACAATGTGAAAATGATTCAAGTGAAGAATTTTTTTGTATCAGTAAGACAAGACAAGCATGAGTTACTCGTTTAGTTTTCTCGGAGTATGTTCCTGCCTGCGGATGTTGATACCTGAAAAAATCAATACACAGACAAATAGGGGTCAGACAGGCTTGTGAGGACAAGATAATCATAAAGATTAGCTTTGTAGAGACACGAACTTTGGATTCAATAAAAGAGTATATCAATAGCATCACTACTAACTTTATACATCAACGCCACTGTGTCCGTTGCTAGACGGTGTTGTTGAATGCATTCTTCTACAGCATCTCTACGCACTTCACTTTGTAGTGTCGTTGCGTGCTTTGCTGAGCAACAATACTAAGCACTTTCTTCTACAGGGTCGCACATGTGCTTCACTTTATAGTGTAGTTGCTCATTTCGATCAGTAGCACCAAAGCATACTCTATTCAATGTCGTTGTGTGCTAAACCCCTAAGTAGTTAGGAGTTATTTGAATTATTCCTGCACCATTGAGCAGGAACCTATGGTGCAACAACCCATGTTCTTAGTAGGTTGTTACCACCCTATTGATATGCCATCATGACCTTGCTTTTCGTGAGAACGTGGGAGAGAACATTGTCACGCCTTGATTTCGCAGAATCGATAATCGTCCCCCGGACGTGATATTGTGCAAGCGTAAGGCGTGCTCGCACAAGGCCTTGACACACACACACACACACACACACACACACACATATATATATATATATATATATATATATATATATATATATATATATATATATATATATATATATATATATATATATATATATATAAACACATGCAACAGAGTACGCAAAGTCGAATAGCAAGCATTAGACAAGGAAAAATTCTCTTTATTGATAATGAACATCTTTGTTACAAACTCTTGACTCAAAATGTAAAGGTGTGCCGTGCGGGCTGTGGCGCCTCATTCCTCCTATTCGGGGAGCGCGGCTAAGAAATACAAGACGGTATCGTTCGATCAGGATAGATTGAAACAAGAACTCGTCCTCGTTATGGATTTGCTTCTTCGGAATCGATTCTCATATTCAGTGGACCGTGCCCCCAGGGATCGACTTAGCGGCAGAGTCAGGAGGGACCTCTCCGCTGTTATCTTTTATTGCCTCGGATTTCGATGTCGCTTGTTGCTTTCGTGCTTTGAGTTGGTTTTCGGATTTGCTTGTTTTCTTTGAACGATTTCGATAGATTTCATTGTTTTCGTTCATTGTACTGCATTTCAATTCCGAGTATGGAAAGAAAGGAAGAGGTATTGATCGAGTTGTTCGTGCAATGCAGGTGAACGAGCAGTAGGCGACTTACGAGCGGAGTCGTGAAGCGCCTCTTTCCTTCTCCCTTCCAACCATCTAAGTGAGTGGCTACCATCCTGATTAGCTAGCCCTGCTTCCAAGTCTTCACACCTAATAAATCTTGCATCCTTGTTTGCCCCGATCAGACGATACCAAATAATAACTAAAAGATGTCAAGATAAAAAGGTAATAGACTTGGATTGTATTGCTTGTCAAACCAAACATGTGAACTGTTATCTCATTGTATGCTAGTTCGTACAAATGTTCTATAAATCGTGCTAAGCATGAACCACCCCTTGTATGCGCATAATTATTCAGGGAAGCTATGCGAAATAAATCATGCAATGTTATATGTCCCGCACTCGTGTTGCCTGAAGTGCATGAATGCTTAACAATTATTGATATGTCTTGTACTCGTGTTGCCTGAAGTGCATGGAAATGTTTAACAAATTATTGTTACCGTTAGATCATGGACAACTTGTGCACAAGGGTAAGTTCTACGGACGGTCGCTGGGGCACTGGCACCATTCCGGTCCGGGCGGAACTCGTATGTAGTCATCGTGTGCTGGAGGGGATGGCTTGTAGCGCATCGTGTGCTCTCGTTGCATGCTATCCCTGTCCTTGACTATGTCCATTATGGCATCACGCCAGTGATCCTTGTATATTTAAACATGTTGCAAACTAACTTGTGTCTTCGTGGCAGGGAAGTCATGGTAAGTATTGTGCGGATGATTCAGACGGTCAGGTATAAGATACCAAATGGTGTCAAGTTTATTTCAGTAAATCATGTATATTGCTTGTCTTGTAAAATAAACTAAGGCAAGAATAGTAACCCACAAAAATATGCATGCTTCATATAAACAACGTGTTGATTGGTATAGTTGGGTTTAGCTCGCCTTCACCAGTATGTTTCGACATGCTGACCCTCGTTGAAACAGGTTCTCCGCACTAAGGCAAACCGAACAAGGAGCCGAAGTCGTCTTCCCGATCCAGTCCAGCTGTAGGGGCATCCTGATCGCTCCCCCTTGAAGCATTTTGAAGGAAGAAGCTTGCAACTCTGTATACAATACAGCTTCGTGGCAAAGCCGTCCTCCAGCCCGGAGGTCTTTATCATTTTTGAAGTTTAGTAAAGGGATGTAATGTACAGGACTGCTATCTCATTTTGAGTCGACACTTTTGTAAGCCCGTACGGCAAATTAGCTGACTCGTTCAAGAGTTTATAATAGATGTTCATTATCAATAAAGAGAACTTTTCCATGTTTCAAATCTGTGTTTCAATTTATCTACGTACTCTGAATATGTGTTCGTTATGCAAAATATTAAAGCCTTGTGCGGGCGCAACCCCAGGCCAGCACGGCGGTCACGATTCGGGGGATGCCCCAACGATTCTACGGAATCGGGTCGTGACATAGTGGTATCAGAGCACAGATTCAAGTTCCTTAGACTCTCGTGCTGGAAAAGTTTCTTTAACAATCACATTCCTGTGCGAACTCTTGAACTTGCTAGGCCAAAATAAGATACGTTCATGCAATAAGTCCATAATACATTATGATCCTAATGTAATTTACCTTCTTTTGAAGGAATGGCACCAGCGCAATCCACAGCGCAAGCACCGGACGAAATGCAAGGCCAAGGAAGTAGTTCGGGCACTTCGGGAAGTTCAGAGAGCCAGCGAGCCGTGCCAAGCATCGATCCCATCCAGCAAATGTTGCGGATGTTGGAGGCAAACCAATAAAGGGACGAGGCTCGCTATGAACGGGCTGAGAAGCGGGCGGAGGAGAGTCAGCTCAAGTTTCAAGACAAATAGAAGCTCGATTCTCAGTCCAACAGAAGCAGCTAGATGCCCTGCAACAGATCGTTCAGACTTTGGCTTCCAACCATTCCGCGGCAATGCCAACGACTCCGGTGGAACAGCCCGTGCTTGAAGTAGAGACGCCACAAATTCCAAGGATGAGGGACGTGACTGCCTTCGACTTTGGCCACTTCAAGAAAGTTTGCAACACCCCATTCAACGGGACTGAGGACCCAATCGTGGCTCTAGATTGGTTGGTCGAACTTGAAGACCACTTTGCTCTGCTAGAGGTCCCCGAAGAGAAGCGCGTCGTATGTGCGCAACTACAGCTCCGTCTCAACGCGCACAATTGGTGGAACGTGCATCGACGATCTCTTCAATTTGATCATGGAGAGGAGGCGATCTCGTGGACGACTTTTCATGCCGCGTTTGAAGAGGAGTATATCCCCCCTCCAGTACGACGTCAAATGGAAAATGAGTTCGTGCAACTGAGACAAGGCAGCATGACAGTTAAACAGTACTCCGCCGAATTCAACCGACTCTCCAAATTTGCTAGCGCCTATTTACCTGATGTAGCGAGTCGAGCCAGAAGGTTTGAAGGTGGTCTACGCCATGCCATCCATGCGCACGTTGTCGTTCATCAGTACAAGACTATGCGTGAAGTCATAAATCACGCTCTATCACTTGAACCACAGTATCCTCATGTTACTGTCGGCGCTGTGCATACATCCAGTCACAAACGCCAAAGCAACGATAGAGGAAACAACGCTACAAAGTGCCCGAATAATAGCGGTCAGCAGAATGGGGATTGGAACAAAACGTGTCACTTTTGCAAAAGGCGTGGGCACGTTAGGAAAGATTGCCGCAAAAGACTTGGGTTATGCCTCGCTTGTGGACGATCAGGCCATGCCATAAATTCCTGTCCGAACCTTCCTGATCGTCGCCCTCAACAAAATAATCCCTAACGGTTGGTTCTATTCCTAAGTTTCGGGACGAAACTTCCAATTAGTTGGGTAGGATGTGGCGCCCCATTCCTCCTATTCGGGGAGCGCGGCTAAGAAATACAAGACGGTATCGTTCGATCGGGATAGATTGAAATAAGAACTCGTCCTCGTTATGGATTTGCTTCTTCGGAATCGATTCCCATATTCAGTGGACCGTGCCCTCGGGATCGACTTAGCGGCAGAGTCAGGAGGGACCTCTCCGCTGTTATCTTTTATTGCCTCAAATTTTGATGTCGCTTGTTGCTTTCGTGCTTTGAGTTAGTTTTCGGATTTGCTTGTTTTCCTTGAACGATTTCGATGGATTTTATTGTTTTCGTTCATTGCACTGTATTTCAATTCCGAGTATGAAAAGAGAGGAAGAGGTATTGATCGAGCTGTTCGTGCAATGCAGGTGAACGAGCAGTAGGCGGCTTACGAGCGGAGTCGTGAAGCGCTTCTTCCCTTCTCCCTTCCAACCATCTAAGTGAGTGGCTACCATCCCGATTAGCTAGCCCTGCTTCCAAGTCTTCACACCTAATAAATCTTGCATCCTTGTTTGCCCCGATCAGACGATACCAAATAATAACTAAAAGATGTCAAGATAAAAAGGGAATAGACTTGGATTGTATTGCTTGTCAAACCAAACATGTAAACTATTATCTCATTGTATGCTAGTTCGTGCAAATGTTCTATAAATTGTGCTAAGCATGAACCACCCTTTGTATGCGCATAATTGTTCAGGGAGGCTATGCGAAATAAATCATGCAATGTTATATGTCCCGTACTCGTGTTGCCTGAAGTGCATGAATGCTTAACAATTATTGATATGTCTTGTATTCGTGTTGCATGAAGTGCATGAAAATGTTTAACAAATTATTGTTACCGTTAGATCATGGACAACTTGTGCACAAGGGTAAGTTCTGCGGACGGTCGCTGGGGCACTGGCACCGTTCTGGTCCGGACGAAACTCGTGTGTAGTCATCGTGTGCTGGAGGGGATGGCTTGCAGCGCATCGTGTGCTCTCGTTGCATGCTATCCATGTCCTTGACTATGTCCATTATGGCATCACACCAGTGATCCTTGTATATTTAAACCTGTTGCAAACTAACTTGTGTCTTCGTGGCAGGGAAGGCATGGTAAGTATTGTGCGGGTGATTCAGACGGTCAGGTATAAGACACCAAATGGTGTCAAGTTTATTTCAGAAAATCATGTATATTGCTTGTCTTGTAAAATAAACTAAGGCAAGAATAGAAACCCACAAAAATATGCATACTTCATATAAACAACGTGTTGATTGGTATAGTTGGGTTTAGCTCGCCTTCACCAGTATGTTTCGACATGCTGACCCTCGTTGAAACAGATTCTCCGCACTAAGGCGAACCAAGCAAGGAGCCGAAGTCGTCTTCCCGATCCAGTCCAGCTGTAGGCGCATCCTGATCGCGCCCCCTTGAAGCATTTTGAAGGAAGAAGCTTGCAACTCTGTACACAATGCAGCTTCGTGGCAAAGCCGTCCTCCAGTCCGGAGGTCTTTATCATTTTTGAAGTTTAGTAAAGGGATGTAATGTACATGACTGCTATCTCATTTTGAGTCGACACTTTTGTAAGCCCGTACGGCAAATTAGCTGACTCGTTCAAGAGTTTGTAATAGATGTTCATTATCAATAAAGAGAACTTTTCCATGTTTCAAATCTGTGTTTCAATTTATCTGCGTACTCTGAATATGTGCTCGTTATGCAAAATATTAAAGGCTTGTGCGGGCGCAACCCCAGGCCCGCACGGCGGTCACGATTCGGGGGATGCCCCAACGATTCTACGAAATCGGGTCGTGACACGGACTTCCAAGATGGAAGCAAAATGAGATAGTCGTTACATACTTTACATCCCTTACTAAAAACTCAAAAGAAAAATGGACCTTCTGGCAAAGCTATCGCCTTGCTACGGAGCTGCATAAGGTACGTGCACGAGCTCCGAAGTCCTGAACAAGCTTCAAAAGGGCACAAACAGGACACGCGGTAGGTGGATTGGATGGAAAGTCGCCTTAGCTCCTCGCAGGATCGTCTTGGCGAGGAGAACATGTTGCAACGAGTGTCAGTACATCGAAATGTACTGGTGAGGACGAGCTAACCCAATTTACCAATTAACACGTTATTTATGTGAATCATGCAAGTTATTATGTGGGCTTTCTGTCTTTGTAAACTCCCTCGACCAGATTTCAGTAATTTAGGATTAGTTTTGACTAATTAGAATTATTGCATTTTTTAAAATTTATTTATTATATATTCTATTGATTGTGCACCTGTTCATTACACAATTAATTAGGGCATTACACTAGCTGTTAACCCTAAAACAAAGTCCACATACCTGCCCTAGACATGTTAGACTACTTTTTCTGTATTTTGTGCAACTCCCAGATACCTTATTTGGTGCTTCGTTTTAGTCGCACAAATATCGTTACAGACGTACGTATTTATTACCTATTTAAATTTCTGCTCTTTATCCATCTTTGTACCCTAGGGATTTGAGGACCAGTAGGCACCTGTTTTGCCCAAACAAAAATACGATAATATTCTACTCTAATTATACTACAATTAATGTATTGACACCGTAGAAATTATGATCCTAACTGCCTCTAAATAATTAGTGAATACCGTGCGCAGTATTTATTAAATTAATAAATACGAGGATCCGTATCACCTAAAGAATCAGACCCTGACTCTGCCCAGGCTCACCCCCACACTTCCCAAAACATTTCTCCAGCTGTTTCCCTCATTTCTGTACAAATCAGTATTTCGAGGAATCAGTATTTTAAATCAGGCAAATTACGAAATTACGCAAAATACCAACTTTGGGACTTTTATGCAATTTATGAAAGTTCAAGGGTTTTTATGCAAAAATGCATGTGAGGTGGCATCACCTCATTGGTTAGTGAATAGGTGACATGGGACCCACCAAAACATCCAGAAAAATCTGTTAAAAATATCCCAAAAATCAAAATTACCTAAATACCCCCAAACTTCCCCCTATTTACAGTTTTGCCATTGGCCCTAACCCCTATATAAACCCTACCCCTCTCCCTTTCAAACTCCACAGCCACCACCTCCGACCACCACCGGCCACCCAACTCCGGCAAGACCCTCGCCCCTACCCCACCTCCCCTCCGGCCAAGCCACCTCCCCTCCGGCCGCCTGCTCCGCCGTGGGCAGCCCCCGCAAGCCACCTCCTCCAACACCATCACCCACAGCCACCACCACCCGAACCCCTCTCACCGCCGCCTCCGGCCACCGTGCACCGCCACCAACCCCACCACTCGACTCGCCCCGACCCCCTCTCTCCAACCACCACCCCATCACCGCCCCACGACTCCTCTCCCGCCATCGGCAGCCTCCGCAGCAGCTCCCACTCCCCAACCCTAGCTACTGCTACCCCATCTCCGACTGCCTCCAGCCACCACCACCGCCGTCGTGGACCGCCGCCACCACCACCAACCTGACCGCCACCCTCCCCTCCTTCGATCCCTCCGCCTGCACCACCCCCTCCGCCACTGCTCCGCCGCCGGCAACCCCCGCAAGCAGCTGCTGCTGCTGCTGCTAACAACTACTGCTGCTGTTGTTGCTTCTCCAGCCACCTCCGGCCGCCTCCGCCGTCGTCCTCCCGCCGTCGACGACCTGTGGGACCCCCCTATCAGTAGGTATACCCCCTAGCCTTAATATATATGTATTTATATATAAATACCTATATGTGTGTAAATATATGTATATATATATGTATATATATATATATGTATATCTATATATATATAATAATATATAATATATATTATATTTAATATACTGTATAAATACAGTATATTAAATACAGTATATATGTATACTACTATTTTAAATTACATGTATGCTATTATATATTATATATACATATGTATACTACTATTATATATATGTATATATGTATATATATATGTATAATTAATATATATATGTATATATATATTTATCTATATATAAATATATGTATTATATATATTATATTACTTATATATATATATAATTATATATATAAATCAGTGTTATATATACACTGCTATTATATATTATATATATATGCACATTTATATTTCTGCATTTCTCATTCCTGTATTATATATACATGTATATATATATACATTTATATATATATATATAATGTAATTATATTTATATATATTATTATAATTATTATATTACTAATTGCTGGATAATACAGTAAATAAATATATGTATATATATCTTAACATTTATGCACTGTCTTTTCATTTATTTATATATATTAGTGGATACACCCTGATAAAATTATATTACTATATATATCAGTGGATACACCCTGATAATATTATATTACTATATATATCAGTGGTTACACCCTGCTACTATTATAAATATTATTATTGCTGGATAAATACAGCATATATACATTACCTGCATTTTTCTTTTCTCTATTATATATATATGCTATATATATATATATACTACTATTATACTACTATATATATACTATATATGTATATATATATAATCTATATGTGTATCCTATATATTATATAAATATATTGTTATTATACCATGATATTCACGAACCCTGTATGTTTTAACAGAACCCAACTCCAGCACAGCCAGTGACCCCCTGTCACAAGCAACCTCAAACTTGACTGTGAAATCAAGTTTCCAATACTATCAAGGAGTAGGCAAGTATACCTTGCCAAGTTTACTGTTTTATTTCAAATATTGTTATATGCTCCTATTTTTGAATTTCATATAACTATGAGTACCTGAGACTGCCTTGGGTACAGTCAACTGATACGTTGACATTTAGCATAATTAACTTAGTCTTACAGACTCACCAACAACTGTGAGGATATCCTGATATTCTCCTAGATCCTATCACGGGAACACGCAACAAGGTTGCAATACATATTGGGATACGAGCTGCGTATCTGATTAGCTACCAATACGTGTGACCCGCATCACGGATTAGCATAAATAAGAAAAAGCAGGACTTGACATTTAGATACATTGGGTGGGAAAGATAACTAGTAGACGTATGGGACACCCCCTCCTTAAATGTTTTTATACCTTCGTACCATGCTCCTCGGAGATGGTCGATTGCAGAGTGCCCTTGAGTCAGGGGGCATATGACACATATACTAGCCAGTCACCACGATTGGTGAATTACGTCAGCATATGTCTAGCCGACACATTCCCATGCGTACTACAAGGTCTTTACTTGCATTTCACTTAGATGGTTAGCACCCTGTGTTTATTTTATTTATTCAGTATTTATATTACATGGCATATCATTTTCTGTATCTTGTTACGTCCCACTGAGGACCTGGTTCCCTGCCAGATCTGGACGAGGCTTTCTACCCCACTGTGTACGGCCCCGATCAGGAGGCTAGATGTGCTACCGAGGAGGAGCTAGAGGAGACACCCTCAGAGTATGCCTGACCCTAGAGACTTGCCACCTGGAGATGGAGATATTTTGCTCAGATAGACACTACTTAGTCTATCTGATTTTTCTGTGCTATTATTAGTTTTGTAGTGGGCTTGTATCCACCAGTTGTGTACTTTATCAGACTCAGTTTTTATATACATCCAGCACTTATTTTCCTGTCATTTTATTGTGGATGAGATAGATTTACCTGTTTTATACTTGTAGTATTTTAGGACAGCGTAGCACGTTCTTTTGGGTCCATTAAAATGGATTAAGCCCTTAGTGACGTGTCAGCTGGCCAGTGACACGTGGCCTAGTTCCTGACATTTTGGGACTGGGACGTGACATGGTTTTAGTGGTGGCCTATGCAGGTCTAGTTTTCATTGCTAGTGGTATCATGACATGCCCAGCAAGCCTGCAATAGGATAGGAATACTAGGTCTCATCCACACTGACACCATCCTTAAATATTTTTATTATTATTATTATTAACTTTCTGCTTGATTATCATTTATTATCTCCTTTGTATTCTATTTTCCTCAGAAATATGGACATACCCGGGAAACCTGCGAATGATGGGGCTGCCCAAGCAACAGACCCTTCGCCAAGTGTCCAAGGAACCCCGAACAATCACCAGAACTCTGGCCAGGAGACAACACCAACACCGCAGGCGGAGACACCTTTGCCTCCACCTCCAGCCTTTCCTGTCCTGATGCCACAGTTTGAGGGCCAACCTCAAATATTGCAGTTTCTCCAAACTATGTTACAGACCCAATGGCAATAGACTGAAGCCCTGAGACAGTCTCAGTGGCAACAGACTGAAGCCCTGCGACAGACTTTGATGACGGCCTTGGAGAGAACCACTGCCCCGGCACCGGCACCTGTCCAACCAGTGGGCACAGTCCGAGGCTTCCGCCAGATGAGCCCGAGGACCTTTAAGGGCAGCGAAACTCCTGAGGAGATCTCCGACTGGATCTCCAACACCGAAATGCTGCTGGAAGGATCACAACTCTCCCCCGACCTATGGATGACCGCCGTGAGGGCCCAACTTCTCGGCAACGCCCATCACTGGTGGAAATCTATAGAGCATAGCGTCGGCAAAGACCAGACTTGGGAACAATTCTTGGAGCACTTCAATGCCAAGTACTTCCCCGCAACAGTCCGAAATGCCCTATACTCCCAGTTCCTGCACCTGGAACAAGGGAACATGACTGTTGATGCTTACGACGCTGAGTTCAGTAGACTGAGTCATTTCGGTGCTGTTCTGATACCGAACGTACTGGAGAAGGCTAGAAGATTCTACCACGGCCTCACCTACGAGCTCCAGAGGTACACAACAACGCAGTCAAGGATCTCCTACAATGAGGTTCTTACAGAAGCAAGGGAGCAAGAAGCAATTGGCCGAGGAGCAAGACGCTCAAATCCAACCTTTCCGGTCAAAAACCAGCAAGGAGCAGGAGGACCTATCCGTCGTCCACAACATCAGACGCAGCAGACGACGGGACCTTACCAGAAGAAGGAGCTCCCGACTTCTTACTTTTGTGGCAAGAAGGGACATTTTGCCAATGACTGCAGAAAGAGGCTAGGATTATGCCTAGTATGTGGAGCTAGCCAGCATATGGCCAGAGACTGCCCAACACGCAAAGATGCAGCACCTCAGCACGGGCAGAAGCCAGGAGCACAAACCCAGAAGATGCTACCCTCAACATCTGGGGGATATCAGAGAGGAGCACCCTTGCCTACACAGGAGGCCCAGTTCAAAGCCAGACAACAATCTGGAGGGCAAAGGCACGGGCAGGCCTTTGCTTTAGCTGCAGTTGCAGAAGAGCCAGAAGGAGAAACCATCACAGGTACCATTTTAGTTGCATCATTACCTGCAACCGCATTATTCGATTCTGGGGCTACACTGTCTTTCATATCTAGTAGTTTCGTAGCCATGCACAAACTATCCACTTCCCCACTGCCTAAGTGTTGGAAGATACTTACCGGAGAAGGCATTGTTTCAGTTACCAATATTATTGAAACATGTCCAGTAGTCGTTTGTAGTAAAGGACTAAGAGCACAATTTTTGGTACTCCCAATGCCAAATTTTGACGTTGTCTTAGGCATGGACTGGCTAAGCCAGAATAATGCTATCCTAGACTGCCGAAAGGGAAGTGTTATCTTTAGACCCCCAGATCACCCAGAGTTCGAATACGTACGAGGCACCATCGAGCAAGGAGTAGGCCAGACTCCTAGAGCTTACATGGCGATGGAGACAGCACTCCCATCAATTGTAGCAGAGTTCGAGGACGTATTTTCAGAAGAATTGCCAGGCCTACCGCCTGACAGAGAAGTAGAGTTCATTATTGAGCTGATACCCGGAGCTGCACCGGTATCCTCAAATGTGTACCGACTGGCGAAGAAGGAGCTTGACGAGCTGAAGCTTCAACTGGAGGAACTACAGATCAAGGGATTTGTTCGTCCTAGTGCATCACCCTGGGGAGCACCAGTGCTGTTTGTACCAAAGAAGGACGGGACATATCGAATGTGTATTGATTACAGAGCCCTCAACGCTCTGACAATCAAAAACAAGTACCCCTTGCCAAGAATTGACGACCTGTTCGATCAACTAACAGGAGCGGTAGTATTCTCGAAGATAGACTTGAGATCAGGCTATCATCAGGTCAAGGTACGGAGAGAAGATATTCCAAAGACAGCATTCAGGACTCGTTATGGTCATTACGAGTTTCTGGTGATGCCGTTTGGACTAACTAATGCACCTGCCGTATTCATGAACCTGATGAACAGAATCTTCCACCAATATCTGGACCAGTTCGTGGTTGTCTTCATCGACGATATTCTGGTGTATTCAAAGAGCCACGAGGAGCATGAAGAGCACTTGAGACTGGTGCTAGAGACGCTGAGACGAGAGAGCCTTTATGCTAAGATGAGCAAGTGCGAGTTTTTCCTTGATCGTGTCGCTTTTCTTGGACACGTGATCACAGGAGAAGGCATCTCGGTGGACCCATCAAAGATTTCATCTGTGGAGACATGGCCAACACCGACCAACGTCTCAGAGGTGAGAAGCTTTCTAGGACTTGCCGGATATTACCGAAGGTTCGTAGAAAACTTTGCAAGAATCGCGAAGCCGATTACCCGTCTTACTCGCAAGGAGCAGGAGTTCATATGGTCTGAGGAATGCCAGACAGCTTTTGATGAGTTGAAGAAGCGTCTGACTACAGCCCCCATCTTGACTATACCATCTGGATCCGGAGGTTTCGTAATCTATAGCGATGCATCCGAAAAAGGATTTGGTTGTGTTTTAATGCAACATGGGAAAGTTGTGGCTTATGCCTCAAGACAACTGAGGACTCATGAGAAGAATTACCCCACCCACGACCTGGAGCTTGCCGCAGTCATCTTCGCCCTGAAGCTATGGAGACACTATCTATACGGCGAACGAGTGGAGATTTTCATCGATCACAAAAGCCTGAAATATGTCTACACTCAGAAAGACTTAAACCTGAGACAAAGACGATGGCTTGAAGTGATGACGGATTTCGAGATCGATCTGCAGTACCATCCTGGGAAGGCAAATGTGGTAGCTGATGCTCTAAGCAGAAGACCCTCGGCATTCTTTATGATCACCCAACCAGGTCTACTGAGAGATCTAGAAAAGTTGGGAATAGAGGTCATTATGCCAGGACTTGACGGCCAATTATCAAACTACCAGCTGCAATCAACATTGGTTGAAAGAATCAAAGCTGCTCTACCAACAGATGCAAGATTTCAGAGGCTTCGTCAAAGAACAGAGGCTGGAATCCAGACAGGATGTCGCATACACGAAGATGGGACTATAAGATGTGGCAATCGTCTTTATGTTCCAAATGGAGAACTTCGTAATGAGCTGATGTCAGAAGCTCATAGCTCAACATACTCTATACATCCAGGAGGCACAAAGATGTACAGAGATCTGCGATAATATTACTGGTGGCATGGAATGAAGCGGGAGATAGCACGCTTTGTGGCTAAATGCCTGGTGTGTCAGCAAGTCAAGGCTGAGCATCAGAGATCTGCCGATCTACTTCAACCCCTCCCAATACCCGAATGGAAATGGGAACACATTACGATGGACTTTGTTACGGGCTTCCCAAGAAGTCCTAGTGGTCGTAATGCTGTATGGGTGATTGTAGACAGACTCACCAAGGCTGCTCATTTCCTACCTTTCAGAGTCGGACAATCTACAGAAGTCTTGGCGGACATGTACATGAAGGAGATAGTGCGTCTGCATGGAGTACCAGTCAGCATAATATCTGACCGGGATACGAGGTTTACATCTTACTTTTGGCGAAGTATGCAAGAAAGCCTTGGTACCCGCCTCAAGTTCAGCACCTCGTATCATCCGCAGACAGATGGCCAGTCAGAGCGCACCATCCAGACCCTAGAAGATATGCTGCGAGCCTGCATGCTTGACTTCAGCGGATCATGGGAAGATCATCTACACCTGGTAGAATTTTCCTACAACAACAGCTATCAAGCGAACATTCAAATGGCTCCCTTTGAAGCTTTGTATGGAAGGAAATGTCGTTCCCCAGTATGCTGGAGCGATGTTGGCGAGAGACAGATCTTGGGGCCAGAATTGATTATTCGTACAGTGGAGAAAGTAAAGAAGATCCAGGGACACCTACGGGCTGCACAAGACAGACAGAAGCACTGGGCCAACATTCACCGACGACCTCTAGAGTTCCAAGTGGGAGAGCATGTGTTCTTGAAGATCTCACCCACCAGAGGAACTATCAGATTTGGAGGAAGAGGAAAGCTGAGCCCAAGGTACATTGGACCCTTCGATGTGCTAGATCGCGTCGGAGAAGTTGCTTACAGGCTAGCTCTACCTCAGACCTTGGAGGGAGTACATGACGTCTTCCATGTATCTCAGCTGAGAAGGTACATTCCAGACCCGAGTCATGTGCTGGACTATTCAGAGATCACCATCGGGCCGAGCTTATCGTACCAGGAGGAGCCTGTAGAGATCCTGGACCGTAGCGAGAAAGTATTGCGAGGCCAGACTATTCCTCTGGTTCGTGTTGCATGGAGACATCATGCACCAGGTGAATCAACCTGGGAACGAGAAGAGGATATTCGACAGCGTTATCCTCAGCTATTTCCAAACCAGGGTATGTCCAAATATTTCAAACTCAATCCTCAAATAATCATTTTATGTCCTAAATCAATCTTTCATTCTCATTATATGTTTGTTTTTATTTCGAGGACGAAATATTCTAAGGAGGGTAGATTGTAAACTCCCTCGACCAGATTTCAGTAATTTAGGATTAGTTTTGACTAATTAGAATTATTGCATTTTTAAAATTTTATTTATTATATATTCTATTGATTGTGCACATGTTCATTACACAATTAATTAGGGCATTACACTAGCTGTTAACCCTAAAACAAAGTCCACATACCTGCCCTAGACATGTTAGACTACTTTTTCTGCATTTTGTGCAACTCCCAGATACCTTATTTGGTGCTTCGTTTTAGTCGCACAAATATCGTTACAGACGTACGTATTTATTACCTATTTAAATTTCTGCTCTTTATCCATCTCTGTACCCTAGGGATTTGAGGACCAGTAGGCACCTGTTTTGCCCAAACAAAAATACGATAATATTCTACTCTAATTATACTACAATTAATGTATTGACACCGTAGAAATTATGATCCTAACTGCCTCTAAATAATTAGTGAATACCGTGCACAGTATTTATTAAATTAATAAATACGAGGATCCGTATCACCTAAAGAATCAGACCCTGACTCTGCCCAGGCTCACCCCCACACTTCCCAAAACATTTCCCCAGCTGTTTCCCTCATTTCTGTACAAATCAGTATTTCGAGGAATCAGTATTTTAAATCAGGCAAATTACGAAATTACGCAAAATACCAACTTTGGGACTTTTATGCAATTTATAAAAGTTCAAGGGTTTTTATGCAAAAATGCATGTGAGGTGGCATCACCTCATTGGTTAGTGAATAGGTGACATGGGACCCACCAAAACATCCAGAAAAATCTGTTAAAAATATCCCAAAAATTAAAATTACCTAAATACCCCCAAACTTTTCCCTATTTACAGTTTTGCCATTGGCCCTAACCCCTATATAAACCCTACCCCTCTCCCTTTCAAACTCCACAGCCACCACCTCCGACCACCACCGGCCACCCAACTCCGGCAAGACCCTCGCCCCTACCCCACCTCCCCTCCGGCCAAGCCACCTCCCCTCCGGCCGCCTGCTCCGCCGTGGGCAGCCCCCGCAAGCTACCTCCTCCAACACCATCACCCACAGCCACCACCACCCGAACCCCTCTCACCGCCGCCTCCGGCCACCGTGCACCGCCACCAACCCCACCACTCGACTCGCCCCGACCCCCTCTCTCCAACCACCACCCCCTCACCGCCCCACGACGCCTCTCCCGCCGTCGGCAGCCCCCGCAGCAGCTCCCACTCCCCAACCCTAGCTACTGCTACCCCACCTCCGACTGCCTCCAGCCACCACCACCGCCGTCGTGGACCGCCTCCACCACCACCAACCTGACCGCCACCCTCCCCTCCTTCGATCCCTCCGCCTGCACCACCCCCTCTGCCACTGCTCCGCCGCCGGCAACCCCCGCAAGCAGCTGCAGCTGCTGCTGCTGCTAGCAGCTACTGCTGCTGTTGTTGCTTCTCCGGCCACCTTCGGCCGCCTCCGTCGCCGTCCTCCCGCCGTCGACGACCTGTGGGACCCCCCTGTCAGTAGGTATACCCCCTAGCCTTAATATATATGTATTTATATATAAATACCTATATGTGTGTAAATATATGTATATATATATGTATATATATATGTATATCTATATATATATAATAATATATAATATATATTATATTTAATATACTGTATAAATACAGTATATTAAATACAGTATATATGTATACTACTATTTTAAATTACATGTATGCTATTATATATTATATATACATATGTATACTACTATTATATATATGTATATATGTATATATATATGTATAATTAATATATATATGTATATATATATATTTATCTATGTATAAATATATGTATTATATATATTATATTACTTATATATATATAATTATATATATAAATCAGTGTTATATATATACTGCTATTATATATTATATATATATGCACATTTATATTTCTGCATTTCTCATTCCTGTATTATATATACATGTATATATATATACAATTATATATATATAATGTAATTATATTTATATATATTATTATAATTATTATATTACTAATTGCTGGATAATACAGCAAATAAATATATGTATATATATCTTTACATTCATGCACTGTCTTTTCATTTATTTATATATATCAGTGGATACACCCTGATAAAATTATATTACTATATATATCAGTGGATACACCCTAATAATATTATATTACTATATATATCAGTGGTTACACCCTGCTACTATTATAAATATTATTATTGCTGGATAAATACAGCATATATACATTACCTGCATTTTTCTTTTCTCTATTATATATATATATATGCTATATATATATATACTACTATTATACTACTATATATATACTATATATGTATATATATATAATCTATATGTGTATCCTATATATTATATAAATATATTGTTATTATACCATGATATTCACGAACCCTGTATGTTTTAACAGAACCCAACTCCAGCACAGCCAGTGACCCCCTATCACAAGCAACCTCAAACTTGACTGTGAAATCAAGTTTTCAATACTATCAAGGAGTAGGCAAGTATACCTTGCCAAGTTTACTGTTTCATTTCAAATATTGTTATATGCTCCTATTTTTGAATTTTATATAACTATGAGTACCTGAGACTGCCTCGGGTACAGTCAACTGATACGTTGACATTTAGCATAATTAACTTAGTCTTACAGACTCACCAACAACTGTGAGGATATCCTGATATTCTCCTAGATCCTATCACGGGAACACGCAACAAGGTTGCAATACATATTGGGATGCGAGCTGCGTATCTGATTAGCTACCAATACGTGTGACCCGCATCACGGATTAGCATAAATAAGAAAAAGCAGGACTTGATATTTAGATACATTGGGTGGGAAAGATAACTAGTAGACGTATGGGACACCCCCTCCTTAAATGTTTTTATACCTTCGTACCATGCTCCTCGGAGATGGTCGATTGCAGAGTGCCCTTGAGTCAGGGGGCATATGACACATATACTAGCCAGTCACCACGATTGATGAATTACGTCAGCATATGTCTAGCCGACACATTCCCATGCGTACTATAAGATCTTTACTTGCATTTCACTTAGATGGTTAGCACCCTGTGTTTATTTTATTTATTCAGTATTTACATTACATGGCATGTCATTTTTTGTATCTTGTTACGTCCCACTGAGGACCTGGTTCCCTGCCAGATCTGGACGAGGCTTTCTACCCCACTGTGTACGGCCCCGATCAGGAGGCTAGATGTGCTACCGAGGAGGAGCTAGAGGAGACACCCTCAGAGTATGCCTGACCCTAGAGACTTGCCACCTGGAGATGGAGATGTTTTGCTCAGATAGACACTACTTAGTCTATCTGATTTTTCTGTGCTATTATTAGTTTTGTAGTGGGCTTGTATCCACCAGTTGTGTACTTTATCAGACTCAGTTTTTATATACATCCAGCACTTATTTTCCTGTCATTTTATTGTGGATGAGATAGATTTACCTGTTTTATACTTGTAGTATTTTAGGACAGCGTAGTACGTTCCTTTGGGTCCATTAAAATGGATTAAGCCCTTAGTGACGTGTCAGCTGACCAGTGACACGTGGCCTAGTTCTTGACATTTTGGGACTGGGGCGTGACAATCTTGCCTTAGTTCAAGTTACAAGCATGCAATAGATATGGAAAAGACTAAAATAAATGTGTCACCGTTCGGTAACTTTTACCTGCGCCATCTGAATTACCTGCATAACTTACCATGACCTTTCCTGCCACGAAGACATAGTTAACTTGCACAGTTTAAATATACATAGGGGACACAGGCGCGATGCCATAGCGGACGAGTTATAGTCTCGGGAAGGAATGGTGTGCAACGCAAGGAATAGGGGGCGTTACACATCATCCCATCCGAAGCAGGCGACTATCAGGAAGTTCTGTCTGGATCGAATTGGTCCTAGTGCCCCGGCAACCGTCCGCAGGAACCATGAAACCCTGTGCATAAGTTGTCCATGACCAAGCGACGTCTAAAAATTTAAGTTATCAAACGAAGCAGTTCAAGACAATATGAATCAAGAAACAAGTAACAAGGCAAGATATCTATCACATAGTCTTCTTGTTCAAGAGAATCGCATAGTAAAGTGTTCTACACATGGCACAAAATAGAAGAATATGTTCTAGCTAAAATTGAAACACGATAAAGCACATTCTACGTGAACTAGCCTGCAACAGTATAACCGTTCACGAAATTGGTTGATAAGCATCAAGTATTCCATGTCTATTCTATTTTTATCTTGATATCTTTTAGTTACTATGGTATCGTCGATTGGAACAATATCAAGAAGCAATATTATTAGGTGTGAAGACTTGGAAGAATGATCAACTAATCGAAAGTATAGATACTCACAAGTTGGTAGGGAGAGGGAAGGAAAGAGGTTCTTCAAGACTTCGCTCGTGCGACGTCTAAACGATCACCTGCATTGCCACAAACAGACGATCAATACCTCTTCTTCTCATTCTCCAAGATCGAAACAAAAGTGAAGCTCAACGAATGAAAATAATGCAATAGCCTCGAAATAGTTCAAGAAAATGCAAGCTCGAAAACCAACTCGAAAGCAACAATGCGACAGCAAAAACTATGCAAGAAAACTTGCAGCAGAGAGGTCCCTCTTAACTCTGCCGCTAAGTCCTTCCTTGGGACGCATTCCACTGAATATGGAAATCGATTCCGAAGAAGTCAATCCATAACGAGGAAATGATCTTGATTTAATCTATCCCGATCGAACGATACCGAAAGAATTTCTTAGCCGCGCTCCCCAAATAGGAGGAACGGGGCACTGCAAACATGGACCACTTCCCTACTTAATAGTGGTTAATTCTACTGGAGGTATTGAGCTTGTCACATATCCCCACAGAAAGCTGTCAAAATTGTTTGTTAAGTGATTACAGAGGGCTTTTCCTCTAGAAATCTATAAATAGCCCATTATTGGGCTTAATAGAAGACAGAGAATCTGGCATTAAAAGAGAGAGACTTTGATATCTGAGTAATTTCACTTGGAGAAGAGCATAAAAGAGAGTGTTTCACTCTTCTTAAGCACAAAAGCAAACTTTATCGTGCCTAGTTTGTTTGTAAACTTTCGACGTCTCTGAGTTCTGAAGCATCCAGAAGAACTCGTCGTCATCGAGATGAAACTACAATCTTGGAGATGCATGGATCAGCAACGGAATAAAGTAATTGCACGCTAATCAAGATTACATGGACACACTTTTCCAAAAATTTGTTAAAAGTTTTAAATATTCTTTTTGTAAAGCTCTCGTTGTAGAGCGCAACAAGTTGCATACACCTCAAATTTTATACAAGTTTTCCTTCGCAACTTTCACGAAGAAACAACGGACAATATGGTTATATTAATCTAGACTACAGCTAGACTATGATTATGTATTATTATTACTTCTTCTAGTATCTTATTTTTCTACTAGCTTCATGATCATTTATAATATAGCGTTTGGGACACCTTATTGCTTTTCATTTATGTGAAGTCTTTATTGCTTCTTATTTTTGGATTAAGATATAGAATTGCTAGCATGCCATAGGACTTGACTAATGGATGTTAGATTATCCCTTGTCTTTACAGTCGTGATCGTATTATGGGACAGTTTATCATTTTAAGTCCTCAAATTATTTCTTCTTCATTTTTTATGATTACCAAAGCATAATAAAATCAAGAATAAATATGTTGTAAGTATAGATCTAATGTTCGTGTTTGTATATATGACAAGGTGTCATAAAATCTCTATTGATAATAAACAATAATAAAATTCAATATCATAAATTAAGTATTTATCAAATCATAAAATTATTGTCATGCAACTAGATTTATTAACCTATGCATGATATATCTAGGTTCTTAGGCATAGCAAGTAGGTACTTGACTTAGGGTGAAGTGAATGTAGTCAAAGGCCTAGAAGTAGACCTAACCCTTCCTCCAAGGAGATATTCAAGCCTCCAATCATATTTGCACGGCACCCTTTGTCCCTTTCTTGTTTTGTCCAAAGAAGAAGAGAAGAGGAAGTGAAGATGAGATTTATGGATTCTCAAGCTCATAGATGAGTCTAATTGTCACCAATAACTTTCATCCAGCCAGCGCAATATATAATTCCCTTCATACCCCCTCGCCAACAATCTTGAAATGTGATTGGTCGGTTAAACGAGCCATAGATTGGGCTTACTTAGATTATATCAAAACCAAAAATATGGCGCACATATTACTTGTGCTTCTTCAGCTCCAATTACAAGTGGGTATGGCTCGCTTTGGGACTCATATTTGTGTTTCTAGGCCATGGGTTGGATTGGGCTAGATCACTGGTGCTACAAGTTTTCGTGGATGAATTTTGTAAGTAATTAGTCAAGTTATATCCTAAATCACCATTGTTTCTGAGTGAGTATCAATCAATGTGGTTATTATATGGAATGTGACAAAAATGTGTAGCTTGCGGTAGTCGACTATGGTCTAAACATACAAAGCATGCCTAAAGGATGTGTTCTACGAATCACTATAATATAATATTAAAAATATGAAGTCCGGAAAAGTTGGCTTACATTGTTTAAAATAAATTAAAGATCCCATAATTTAATTAGGATTTGATATGGAATTGAAGGAAAGAAAGGAATTGAATTTGATTTTGATTTTGGATTCAGAAAGAAAAGAAATGAATTCGGTTTTGAAACCGAATTGAGAACAAAAGAAGGGTTTCAATTTGGATTTTTGTCATTGTTTATGGGAAGGGGTGAGTAAAAAAAAATCCAGTAATGGTTCAATAATAGAGTCGAGCCATGCTTCAAACCATTCATTCCAAGGATAATTTTGTCCAAAACGTCGTTAGGTGCACCCCCAACAAAAACAAATTAACGATTTTTTTTTTTTACTTAAATGGACAGCACGATATAATCTGCCAAGAACCTAGCAAGTAAAAATGATAATTTGCCAAAAACAAAACCTTGAGGTATCTTCATGCAACTAGCCCTTGTAAAATTAATATTGGCACTTGGGTCAAATTAATAGAACTTGGTGCTCACCAGTCACTAATCAGATAGAATATGGGAGATTAGTTGCATACTTCATCTTGTCACGACAGTATTTGCTTTTGATAGCTCCGTTAACCACCACCAGTCGACACAGGTTCCAATCACTGTCATTTTCATAGCAAACACAGTTTGTTGAATTTCGATTGTTGAATTTCGATTCCAAGTAGTCATAAATTGAGGGGGGGGGGGGGGGGGGGTTCACCGACCAAAATCAGTGTAGATATATTTCCATTCAAAATTTGTCCAGTATCCAACCACTGGTCAAACCTAGCGTTGATGTTCGTCAAATCACTACTAAAATAATATTTGAATTAAAATAACATGTGACAATTATATATGGATGAACAAAAATGAACTCATCATAAATTTATGTATTGAGGTTCAATTTATTTACAGATCCCACCAAATAAGGGTGCCAAATCTCAATCAGCTCGACCGGGTAATCTTGAGGCTCATGCGTAAACCCACAAACACCATCCAAGTATATCCAGTTGCAAAGAAATGCAGAATCTGTGAAATAGCAGCATCTCCAAAATCATGAATAAGCTCACCGTTGAAATAACTAGTGTTAGCACAATATTCCCGTCCATAGTTTCTCTAGGAAGTAAATGAAGTTTTTTGGAAGGCCCTCTCTCAGCTAAAGCAATTTATATATATAACAGTTTTCTCCAAAGTCCATAGGTCCAAACTAGAGGAGCAACTCCGACGGGTTGAATCGGACTTAAGTTCAAATCGAGTCCAATCCGATAAATCATAAGTTCGATTGAACACAGATTGGGTCAGGCCCATCAGATTTATCGAACTCTGATATGATATTTAAAATAATTTTAAACAAGAATAATATTAAACACATAATCAAATAGCAATATAGTCTCAATCATTATAAAATATAAACTGAAATGAAATTTTACGATAAGATATTTGAAGAATTTGGATGAAAAAATTTAGAATTTTAAACTTTTTATTTAAAAATTATGAACTAACACATAAACTCGAACACAACACGATAGATTCAAATATTTTAACCCGAACCCGAGTATCTTCAACCCTAACCTAACCCATTAACTAACCCATCAACGGATTTACCTAACCGGGCTCGGATTTAGCCTGTCCGAGTTGCACCCATAGTTCAAACTAACCAGAGCCCTTAAAACACTCAACAGCTCCATTCTGCCTCTGTACGCCACTTCCCTAGGTCTATAATGTTATCTTACATTATGCACTATTCCCTAATATTAGTGTTCTGCTACTCATGATCACATCTTGATAATATATTTAATCTTCTATGCTTCTACCCTGACACTTCCTACTTCCCAGCTGCGAATTTAAGGCTAGGTCAAACACATGCTTCAACACGAGAAATACAAGCATATTCTTTTTGAATACCTTTTAGAAGTGAAACCAACTGACAGCATAGTGGGACCAAGAAAATTATCAGAGATGACATATCCACCACTGAAAACCCTATTCAACCATGAGGATCCCAACCATAACCATTAGAATTGTCTGAAATGTAAACCAGCACGTTGGACCAAACTCTAAATAAAACTGCAGGTATCAAACGTTCCAACAAAACAGAGCCCGCGTCCATATTCTTGATGAAGTTAAATTTGCAGCCTATGATGCAATCTGTATTACAAGAAGTAAATAACACATTCATCCTGCATAATACAGTCCCGCATCATATTTGATCAGTTTGGGAACTGCTGTCATAATGGTGGGGCTATTTAAGGGCACAAATGATGACAAATCCATATTGTATTGTTTGTGTTTGCTTTCTCAGTCCATCCTTCCCTTCAAAGTTCTCTCCTGTACTTCAGTCGGAGTCCTGCAGAGTGACAATAAAAATGCTAAGTGCAATAACATAACAGTAGAAGGGGCTATGAGAATAGGTGATCGATGCAAACAATTTAATCAATTGACTAGAACTAAGATTCATGCTTCATAAGATATTAAGTTCCGAGAAAATGGCTGCATATGACACACATGAAAATGTAATTTAAGCAGTGATTACACATAGCAAGTATATAAGAGGTGAAAAACAACTAAATCATTCCATTGTGATGTATTGTATATATGGCTGTCAATGGTAACCAATAACATGTTAACCTGAACCCAATTAGAGCTAAAAATGCAGGTCTGGATATAATAAATAAGATCCAATAAGGTTCGGGCTGCGTATGGGTACGACTATTTATTTTTCATTTATAGTCACCCTAATCTTAAATCAAGTCCGGGTCAGGATTCCAAAACAGAAAACGAGTAAATATCGGGTCAGGTTCGGGTAGCGAGGTTCGAACTCAGCCTTTCTCCACCAACTACCCAAGTATCAACCAACAGGCTACAAGCCTGCGTGTAAACATATGGAACCTTTTCCTTTTAATTAGAACCTGAACCAGATCTGAATTGTTTTTGGTCCTTCTCTTATATTACTGTATCCATATTTGTTTTCAGGTCGTGGATACAGAGGATATATCGTTCCGATATGAAAAAGCAATAACAATACCCCACAAAATCGGAGACGGATACAAATTGGATGTAAGATGGGAATAGATACAGATCGGATATAAGAGGGAACAGATACAGATCGGATATAAGAGAAGGATATCCTTCTGTCTCATTCAATGTCTATTAAGGGATGTCATCCGCAACATTAACAAAAACCATATATTTTGTTACACAATCCAAGTCCATTTACACCTACCCTTAGTCCTAGCAACTCTGAATTATATGTTTAATTTTCCTCCCAGCTGGTGGATCTAATATTCGGCTACATTGCACCACTTGAGATAAATTTCTCTCATCTTATCTTCAATTGTGGCACCTCCCAACTTTCCATGAATATACTCATTTACATTATAAGTTCTACAAGGTAGTCAAAGGAGCAAGGCGCACTCGAGGCGCAAAAGGTCAACATCGTCCAAGGTGCAAGGCGCACTTAAGGCACGCGTCCGAGCGAAACAAGGCGCAAATATAAAAAATATACATAGATAAATAAATAAAATTTTAATTTAAGAAATTAAATCAAATAATAAATTAAAACCAATAAAATATGTTAAAACATAACCAAGTGAATTAGCAGAGCAGCAGTAGCAACCAACAGAACTAATACGAGTTTGTATTATCCCTACAACGCTTTTAGTAAAATTTAGTTTTTCCAGTTCAACTGTAACCAACTACTTGTATGAGGTAAGGATTATCTCCATACCTCAAGGTTTTTTGTATAAATAAAAAAAATTATAAGGCGCGCCTTTTCTTGGTTACGCCTTGCAAAAAGACGCACCTAAGGCACGAGACGCAACTGATGCGCCTTTCTGTGAGGCGCGCCTTTGACTACCATGAAGTTCTATTAACCCGAGGTTCACAAAAGCCAGTGTAATAAAGCATTAATTTTTACATACATAAAGGGCCTTGGGTTAATAGAAACTGCGACGAGCGATAGTTTGGAAGGAACAGATTTCCTTGGGAGCTCCATTGTAGAGTTCAGGCCTAACCATTAATGAAAAAGCTATGGCAACTTGTTTGGTCCGGGTTTGGGTAAGTTTGGGTTCAAGTTGGATCGGACGAGGTTTGGGTTCTAGTTGGGTTTTAGTCGGGTCTGTGTCGTTTGAGTCAAGTTAGATTTTGGGTCCAAGTTGACTTCGGGACTCAGTTTTGATCGGGGTGAACAGAAGATGTAAAAAAATCAGTTGGTTTTTTTTTATATGTTCATTTCAAAAGACTAGGCTCTTCTCTTGTAATGTGTTTTGCTTTTATACTTCTGTTTGTGTTCTTCTGTTTGTGTTGGGTTAGGTTAACTTGACCAAACCTGCCACACTAGGGTTATAACATGAAGACGGTCAATCAGACCCTGGGGACTCAATTTCTAAGAGTGTTTACAACTCTCCATCAGCAGAATGATGAATAGTTTATTGGTGGTTTTAAAAATATTGGCATTCATGTTAGGTGGGAATAATGAATATTGACCTCACACCATGCAATAGTATTTCCCAATATGGTGGGAACATGATGCCCAACGGAATACATTATGGAATACATTATTCCCAGGAATTTATAATCAGGCTTCTGCCAAAGATGGTAAATATGGATATAATTCCCAGAAATTTCTAATCGGACTGCCAAAGAAGGTAAATATTGATGGCAATAACATATTCTCATTCGTATTACCACGTACCAAACGGCCCCTTACATTCTAAAGTTTCCATAATTCTACTAGAGTCTAACCTTCTCTAGTCTTATGCACTAGTAAAATATCATCAACAAACATATACCATGGAACTTAATCTTGATATGACTAGTAATTTCATTATAACTAATGCAAACTACTGATGGGCACAAGTCCACAATGTAGCCATAAGTCCATACATATTTTTGTAATCTCAAATATCTAATAGACTTGTTTAAACCCACCACATTACCTCCCTAGGTACTCTATTGTAGCCTTTTCTACGGCAATAAAAGTCATATATAGATCCTTTCTTCTTTACAAACTTCTTCATTTACAAAATAAACTTCTTCTCTACAAACTTTTTCATTAATAAATAAATAGCTTCCGTAGTAGATCTCCTTGGCATAAATCAAAATAACTCTTAGAAATTCTTGTTTCGCTCCCTAGCCTTTGCTTAAGTACTCTCTCCCAAGGTTTGACGATATGATTCATTAGCTTGATTCCTCTTAAAACCAAATTGGATTCTTTGGTACAAGCTATGTTGTCGCATGCGACGTCTAGACGCGCCTAGGCGTGCATGTAGGAGAACTACCACCTCGACCTGGAAAATTCCCATGGTGTGGCGATGGTCACCTAGGCCTAAGGTCGTCCCGGGATGAAAAAAGGTATGCTGGCAGGATTTTTCTGCTGGGTATAAATGTAAATTTTTCTATGAGTCTTTTGATTGGGTTTTGGGTTTCTGGTCCAAAGAGCGTTGCTATTTTGCAAAAAGAAAGATAAAAAAGGACACTTGTTGCTACTGAAAAGAAGAAAAAAACAACAATTCCAAATCTCCAATCCAGGTATGTTTTTCTTCAATCCATTTTTTTTTATTTCTGCTACTGCTGCTGCTTCTTTACTCTTTGTTTTTTGTTCTGTTTTAAACTTGTCTTTTGTTTTCTGTTTATGTTCTTCTTCTTCAATCCTATGTTTTTTTTTTTTTTTTCTGCTTCTTCGATTGTTCTTCTGTTTGTTTGTTTTTTTAAAACTTGTGATTTTTGCCTGGGTTTCTTCTATTGTTGCTTCTTCTTCTTCTTCTTCTTCTTCTTCTTCTTCTTCTTCTGTGTTTTTTTTTCTGTTTTCATCTTTTTTTCTTAGAAAAAACTTGATGTTTCTTCTTCTGTTTCTTATTTATTGATGCAAGTCTAAAAAAAAAAATTGTTCCTCCTTTAAAAACCAGTACTAACTGGAAGAGAGAGAGAAAGGAGGGGGGGTTCCAACAGTTCAGCATGTTTTCTATTGCTTCAACTCATGTGAAACCCTCAAAAGATCCCGGATGGGATTATGGGCACCCATTACCTAACAATAGGAATAATGTGAATAATAACAAAGGGTGGAATTAATAGGCACAGCAACATCTTGTTTGTGGTTATCCAGATGTTAAGCTATGCTCCAAAGTACCTAAAGATGTTCAAAAAATAATTACAAAGTATATAGTTGATAAAAATTAAAGAAGAAAGAGAATGATTAAAACATGCTTCAATTCCAAGGGTTAATATATATGAATGTGGTAGTAGTACACAAGCATATAGAGATGATGAAGGGGTTCAACAATTGGCAAATGGTGGTCCAAGTTCAAGTATTGGTACTAGTAATTTGGCTCCTAAAGAACCCAAGCAAAACGGTCCCCCCTTGAAAGTATGTTCCCCAAATTTTGACAAGCTTGTCCAAAAGCCTCTTGAAAATGTTCATAGGAAGAAGGCCAGGAACCAGGAACAAGGAACAATACATGTGATTACATAGCTTACTTTTTTAAAATGAAAATGGGCTTTTATTTTATGTTGCAAAGAGTTGTAGTTTTACTAGAATACTTGCAGCAGTTGGACAATTCGATGAAGGTCAAAAAGCTCCATCATACCATGAGTTGAGCGTTACGATCTTACAGAAGAAGGTGAAAGCAATGAAGGAATGGATAGACTCATTCAAGGTCCACTGGATGATTTATGGATGTTCTATTATGACATATTGGTGGACAGACGGAAGGGACAGACGGAAGAGACAGACCACTCATCAATTTTCTAGTGAACTGTCCTAAAAGAATAGTTTTTTTTTAAATTAATTGATCGATCTGAATATGTCAAAGATGCAAAACTTATTATCGGGATGCTGAAAGAAGTTACTGAAGAAGTTGAGAATAATGTTGTACAAGTAAAAGACTTATCTTAACATTCTTTGTGAATTAGTTTGAATTGGAATTGGAATACTATATAGTTATATACGCATTTAATAATTTCTGAATCATATTTTTTTCTTATGTTGGTTGTTACGAATAATGCATCGAACTACAAACTTGTTGGAAAATGGTTGATAGAAGATAACATATTTAATGCAGCACATTGTGTTAATTTGATTTGTCAAGAAATTGTTGGTCATCCAAAGGTGGATGCAATTGTGAAGAAATGCAGAACAATTTCGGTGTTCATTTACAATCACATTAATGTTCTACATATGATGAGAAGATTCACTGGTAATACGGATTTACTTAGGCTACCAGTTTCTCTTTCCCTATGTTGTT